>CM029517.1:23691159-24291159 GCA_017140615.1 Eucalyptus cladocalyx
AATCCCGCCGCAACATCGCCTCGACGCCGTCCGGATCTAAGGGCTGCCGTCGTCCCCACAGCCGCCTTGCCATACCCTCGTCACGAACAGGTAACGGCCGTGCTCATCCGTGTCGTCGCTGTTGCTCCGCCTCCCTCCCGAGAATCCAGTAGCCGCCTGTCGTCGCCGAAACCCTAGCCGCCGTCGCCATCTCCCCCTCCGTAGTCCAATCGTTGCTACCGTCGCTGTCGCGACCGACCACCACCGTCCTCCGCGTAGCCGTCGTCGACGATGCGAGCTGCCGCTCCGGTCTCTTCACCAGCGCCGCGAACGAATGAAAGGGAAATGAGTCTGGAAACCGGGTCAATTCGCGGGTCCGTCCGACCCGGTTTCCCTGTCTCCGGGTAGGGTTTCCCCGGGTCGGACCTGCACCCGTCGGGCCGGTTTCTGAGCTTGGGCTGGATATCCTCTTTTTATTCAAAATAGGCCCAATTCTAGTGTGGGCTGCGTTTATTAAAAAAAAAAGAAAAAAGACCAAAAAATCTGAGTCGGGCCCGCAACGCGGGCCCGTCCGCGTTCGGGTCAGTTTTTTATATTATTTCAATATTAAATAATATTTTAATAAATAATTAATAAAATCATTTATTTTCAAAAAATATTAAGAAATGTTTTAATTTCCAAAAAATCGAAAAATATTTAAAAAATGTTGAAAAATGTTTTATTTTCTAAAAAATAAGAAAAAATCAAAAATAATTTATTTTCCAAAAATATTAAAAATATTTAAAAAATATTTTATTTTCCAAAAAATAAAAAAAAATCAAAAAAATTCCATATTTTCCAAAAAAAATGCCAAAAATCCAAAAAAGCCAAAAATTCATGAAAAAGCCAAAAAAATTCAGAAAAAGCCAAAAAGACTTGTATTTTTCCAAAAATACCAAAAAAAATCCATTTTGTGTCCAAAAAATTAGAAAATGACTCAAAAAATGTTTTTCCTCCCAAAAATGCATGGAAAATCCCTCGAACATCCAAAAAACCTCAGGGTTTAAACAAGATTAGGTACCGAAAGGGCATTAGTGATTAACTAGTGTAATCAAGTCCCCGATCCTAATTTCTCTGCAGTTGCGCAGAGTGAGTATTTCTCCCGATACTTCACTTGGGTTTCGATCAACCCACCCCAAATTGATTAGTGGCGACTCCATTTTAAAAATCAACTTACGGGTTAAAAACTTGAACCATTAAGTCGTGAATTGGTGGATTTGGGAGAGTCCGGGCATAATTAATTTCAGCCGAGCCATTAGCCTTCGTCGGCGCTCGTACCCGATTGCGGGTGCCGAAAAAAAAGAGGTCGCGACAGCTTGGCGACTCCACTGGGGACATTTGTGAGGACTTAGGCCATTTTATCTTTGTTTAAATGCTTTTTTGACTTGGGTTTTTTTTTTCTTTTGTGCAGGGTAATAGCTTAAAGTTTTTTTTATTATTCTGTCAAAATAAAATGTTTTGTGATTATAAACTGATGTGCATGCTTTACTGTTTTAAACACTACACGTGGCACACACAACCCGGCCGCCGGACCTAGGCCGCCATAGGATTTTTAGGATGGTGTTAAGAAAGATACGACCTCGAACGCGAGACTGCGATGTAAAGGTTGCCTTTCTTTTCCCCGAATTTCTTAGCCGAGGTTAAGGGGGTATTCTGCTAACGCGAGACTGCGACGGGCGGATACCCTTTTAATTTCATCAAGCCTTCTGAGTTAGAAATCGAGCCGCACGTCCCATCTGTATGTCTTTGTGCTTACCATTTTATTTAAAAGTAAAGTGATTTCTTTACTTTTACTCAGTCTTTTATTGGCCCATGGCAATTTAGGATAAGCTTTTCAAAGTCCCAGTCTATATGCAATGGGGAAAGACGATATCCAGTTCATTCCTGCTCCCAAGGCGGAGCTCTTCAGATGGTGGGGTCAATTAGATCGGTTTGCCCGGGGAGCGCGTGAAGGCCAAAATTGGTCATCTCCTATCGTTGATCCAAATCACTGTTCGTCCTGAAGTCATACAAGCCATGGCACATTTTTGGTGCCCGAAGACAATTACTTTTATATTCGGTAGGTTTGAGCTAACCCCAACCTTGGAAGAATACAGCATCATCACTGGAATGCCTCTTGAGAAAAAGCTTGTCAAGCCATCGATAGGCGCCCTCCCATGGCGCAGGTTAGCACGACTTTTAGGAACTGAAATCCATGTCATGAGACAAATTCTTGAAGGCAACCATAATACCTGCCCACTAGAATTTATGAATGCCTGTTTCCAAAATCAGCCTATGACCCGGAAAAGTGAGATTTTCCTCCTAGCCTTTTTCGGACTCATCATCTTCCCCCATCAAAGAAATGCCATAACTCCCAAGATGGCATGGATAGTTGATCAGATCTTAAGAAGGGGGAATTATGTCAACATGATTTTAACTGAAACATTCTTGTCTTTTAATCGTTTTAAAGACAACTCGGAGAAAATCATGCGAGCCTCTCCTGAAATTTTACAAGTCTGGTTCTTTTCTCACCTAAGCGAATTTCGAGACTTCATGCGATCGCCTGAAACAAATGCTTTTGAAAATCCATTACAAAAATTTATGGTTTTAGGACCGTACATTCCCAATCAAAGCTGTTTAAATTGGGTAAGCTTTCTAAGAAACCCAGCTCCTGAGGCATTCCAATGGTGTGCTGGTTGGTTCCATGAAAAAAGGGCCCGCTTTGCTTACATGCGCACCCGCCCAATTCCGTTGCTCGGTCTCACCGGCGCCATTCCCTACTACCCGTATCGGGTAGCACGACAATATGGAGCCCTTCAGGAGATCCCACCGCCTTTCAAGATGATGGTCCCTCCAGTTCTTTTCAACACAAGCCGTGACTATGAATTCGAAATTTCTACTGCTGAGGAAACTTGGGACAAGTGCCATCGCAAAAGGATTGTGATACCTGAAGGGCTTGAGGGAGACGAAAAAAGCCCACCACGCCTCCATGTCCTACATCCACAACCATCGTATCCCGACAAAATGGAAGCCATCGGTCCTCACTCAATCGGAGAGGGTAGCCAACACGAGCAAGCGAGCTCATGGAGAGGGATTTGGGAATGGACTGGATGCACACCTCGAGCTAGCCCAAGGAAGCAGCGAGCATCCTCGCAAGAGCAAGGCTCCCATCGCATATAAATTGGGAATCATGTGCCCCTTAGTGTTAATAGTGTGAAAGTTTTGTCCCATTGTTTAGGGACTTTTGTTTAATATCTAGTATTTTATTTTGTCATTTCAATTTCAAGTTCTAGATGTTAGAAGTCTCGGTCTATAAAATCCTCTTTTGATGAATAAAAAAGCGGTTAGACCATTGCCATGGGTCAATCTTTGTTTACTTTCGTGCTCATTCATTGTTTTCACTACAAATAGGTAATTATGAATCGCCGGCCACCAATCGCCCGTGATTGGCCTCATGCAATAGGACCCGATCAAAATGATGTACAAAATCGTCTCATTAACATTGAAGACGGCGTAGGACGATGTCCATTGTCCTTCAACAACTCTCGAGACAAATGAAATCCACTCAAGCTGAGCCCAACTCTATAGTTGCCTCAAACACCGTCATGACGCCCGCAAAGTTGCCGAAAAATAGCCGATACTATGGACAATTTGAAAGGATCATGAAAAAGTTAAACCAACTTCGTAGGGCGGAATCCCATGGACCTTTCCAATTATGCCGTCATTGAAATCCCCGAAAAGCTCAAAGTACCTGAATGCGAAAGGTATCTTGATACCTCCCGCCCGCAGACCTACTTACAGCCTACCTGGTCCGAAGGATGATTCAATCGTACCAATCGAACTTGGCTGGCCCTGCCTTGCGATGGTACATTGTTAGGAAGATTAGTCCCCTTAAAACCTGGAGGGAATTAATTCATGTTTTCCATCAAGAATACGATATTGACATCACCCCTGACATCACCTTGCCCTACGAAGAGCCAATGATCGCGGAACACAAGGAGTTGTTAGCCGCTGAGATAGGAGAGGAGCATGTCAATGAAGCCTTGCATGATAAATGGGCAGTTGAGCAACATCCTGTTGCTGGAAAATTTCCCACTAGGAAAGGCAAGGAGCCTTTGTACGAGGTCGAAGACACAGAGTCTATTCAAGAGTGGGGCACAACCGGACAACTCCCCAAGCTTACTCCAAGAGCTAGGGTCCAAAGAATACCAACCCCTATCAACCTGGAAAGTGAATCGACAAAGGAAACTCTAATGTCTCTCACTTCCCTTGACGAATCAAGTTAGCAAAACGAAGGGCCTTACTCAAAAGGTCTGGACCAAAACCCAAGAAAAGAAAGCCTAAGCGAGATCAATGTAGCATCTAACCAACGAGCCACCGCACCAAAGCTTCGAGCATTCCCAAGAATACAGCTTTGAAGGCCACCATCATCTAGAGTACAACCCCGAAGACTTCCCGGCCCTAGAATACAATCCCAAGGACTTCCAAATAAGTTATTTCGACAATGAAACCGACGATTCATCGTATAACCGTTTCATACTCTCATCCGGGATGAAGGTCCGTCGAAGAGGAAGCATACGTCTTTATCCGCTACGATCCCAACGAAGTACTAAGCTTGTCCTCTGACCATGAGGATAGCTTCAATACTTTATCCTCATTCGGAAATTTTGACCAAGAAGAAAGCAATGGGGTAATCTCGGTAGAATCCAACTTCCCTGAAACAGAAAAATTCACCACTACAACAGATATGCAATGGGAAAACCAAGTGGCTTAATCAAGACATACCAAGCTTGTCTTGCCCCGGGTAGGATCATGACCCCCATAGAAATGTGGATACCCAATTTCCGCAAGTATAACGGCACGACTTGTCCCGTGGCCCACTTGCAATATCTCCATGCTGAAATGAATCGGTACTATGGCCCGATGTCATTCACAACTCGTGCCTTCCAAGAAAGTCTTACGGGGTCTGCATTGCAATGGTTCGTCACAAAGCGATATTAGCCTCATGAGGGATTGGAATGAGCTGTCTTCCACATTCTCGCATCGGTACCGGCCCGATTGGAGCTGAACTGTCTTGCGAGAGCTTGGTTCACTTTAGAAGAAGACCAATGGAGGATTTTCGAGCATATGCAAGGAGGTGTGAAGCTTTTATGATGAAAACCTACCCTCAGCTGGCCGAAGAAGAAATGATAAAGCTGTTCATAGGAGCTTTACCCCGCAAGCATCACTGTTGGTTGCATGGGTTGCATTTCCGTAGCTTTAATGAAGTGGTCCTCTCATGCGAATACTTCGAGTCTACTGGAGGCGAGGAACTCAAAGGCGCTTAACCAGCACTATCAAAGTGCTCCTTTTCATAGGAGTTTTCAAGGGTGTTGCTTGTTTTTATAATTTCATGTTTCTTATCCTGTCTAGTGTGCTACTGTTGTATTTTCCATTTCAGTAATCTAATGTACAGTTCTAATATTTTGTTTTGAAAGCATGAGGCGGTATCCCAAACCACCCAGTGATGTTATCCAACCATGAAAAGAAAATATCATCCAAGGAGAATACTCGAGGGCCGGGCTTCCTCATGCTTTTTCTCCCCAAAGACGTATTTTGAAAATAAAAAATATTTCATCACCCAAAAGCTTTTGTTAAAACGAGATGATAAATTTAACCATGTTTGTCTTTCTGACTCATTCACTTCATGTCTCAGAAGATCATTCCCATCCCCTTTGACTTAGTGTGACATGGGGCATTTGAAGCAAACGCATCAGACGAACTTGCCAAATTCAAAGACACCCTGTCAAGAAAATAGGGGCAAATAGAAAGAATCATCCTACACCGAAAGAGGGTAAGTCTTATTCTCTGAAAATAATTTGGAAATGATGTCCTCTCTTCTATTTACAAGATACAAAAGATGAAACGTAATAGGTACGAGCATAGAGTTGAGATCAAAGCATCCATGACATGCCTCACTCTTGCCCAGCTCCATCCTAAGCCAAAGGACCATCTTGTCGCACGACGCGCCCAAATGGCTAGATGTTACAGTATCAACTTCAACATAAGGAAGGAGTTCCTCCTCTTCCTTTTGAGTGATTACTATCAACAGGGAGAAAATCTAGACAGTCAAGGCGATCTATAGCCCCACACCTTGGACAATGACTTTGGAATTTAGAAGCTTCACTCCGACGCATGCTCTCCCAAGAAGTAATTGCCATAAGAGAATTGGAGATTTTGATTGTCCATCTCGATTCCATAGAAGCTTGAGGTACATGACTTTGCCCAATGGCCATATAGTCAAAAACAGAAGAAAAATTCCGCAGAAGGAAGGCGTTGAAGATAAATCGACAAACCATCAATCATACATACATGGCCATGAGTGAGGAAGGCCAATCGAAAGAAATGTCAAATTATGCCAAGACGAAAAGGCTGTCATCGACATTCAGATATCCCTAGGAGTCGCAAATACAAACTTTAGAGAAGAGTAATTTGGTATCGTTTCCAATACTCTCGTTGTCCGAACTCACTTTTGACATATTTTCTTCTATTGACAGAAGCATAGGATTCAAGAAGCAAGCTTAATGATTAATTTGGACAAATCAAATGACCATATCGATTTACCTAACTTGGTATGAAGGGACGTGTCGTCCATGAGTCGGTTCGGTTAAATAAAAAAGGGCAGCGCCCTACGGACACCGTCGGCGCCCTAGCCGAGTGGTATCCGGGAAGAAGCAAAAGGTCCGAAGTCGGGGTTCGAATCCGACGCGGCAAATAGCCGCTTGGTAAAAAATAATAAAAAAAATTTTGCTTCCTTGCACTTGCAAATTACGAGAGAATAGGTGACCTAACGAAGCAAAAGACATAGGACTTCGTGTCCCACTTGCACTTCAAGTCCATCCAATCATCTGCAAACCAGTGAAGGGTAATTCGGTATCGTTTCCATTACTCCCACTATCTGAACTCGCTTTTGACGTATTTTCCCTATTGACAGAAACATTGGGAATCAAAAAGCAAACTTGATGGTCAATATTGGCCAAATGAGGTTCGTGGAAATGACCCGCATCAAATTCACCCGGCTTCGTGTAAAAGGACGCGTCATCCAGAGCCAATTCGAGAATAATCGACCTAACGAAGCAAGGGACATAGGACTTCGTGTCCCCTCTCACTTCGGATCACTCCGACTGTCAAAAGCAAGGATAACAAATCAACGAGAAGCATGTCTTGTTGCGGGATCACTTGACTATCAAAAACAAGGATAATAAATCAATGAGAGGCATGACAAACTCTCCTAAATGAAATGGCGTCCCGAGTAATCGTCAAAGCAAATGACAGAAAATCTTCGGGCCTCAACTCGACATTTTGATTTTGGCCGGAAACTACTTGATTTACTTGTACATCTTCTCTCTGCGGGCAAAAACAGAGATGCCCGACCGAATTCCCAATCATCGGCTGATCATTCATGTGTCATATCCCTAATCAATAGGGACAACCGGCGACACCCATTTGCGAATAATCCTTTTGATATTCAAAATCTAACATATTTGGAAACACCATTATGTTAGCCCCTAAAAGTTCTCAATAAGGTCTTTTTTGAGTCAAAACCATTCATTTGTTTTGAGAGTTCAAACTCCATTATATTCGAAATATTGCATGTCGTTTCCAAATGAATTATGCATGATGATTTTTCCTGTTTAAGTCACTGATTCCACTGAGGATTATTAGAAAAGACAGCTAAGTGAAAAATACAAGATTGATTGTGCATGCTGGATGAGGTACGTCAGAATGATGAAAGGCAAGCCATATCCTACACACAATCCCCCCCATCTATACAATTGTGAGATGAGTGCAGAAGATTCCATGGCTATAGGGTAAAGAGTTCTCTCGCGAATGGTACGATAACCAAAATAGTGAGAGGCATTCCATCGCTCATCCCATTGAGCCCCATACACTGACAAATTTCTGCTATGCTCCCGTCAAAGAACCACCCCACATTGGGGCAAGTCGAAAGCAAGTAAAGCATCACAAGGTGAGAAGAGAGATAGAAATTTTCTTGCTCGCACTTGCATCAATCTTCGGGTGTCTTTATTGCATATGAACACTCATGTTAATTTAAGTGCCCTAGAATGACGAAGAACAATTCTTTCTCTATGCACTTGTATTCATTGTACAACCCAATTGAGTCTGTAATTTCACCCTCACATGGAGGCAAAACAGAAGTTACACTCATTAAAGCAGCATAGCCCAGAGTGCCTACTGAAGATGAAGACTCAAGAGTCTAATAACGGTACTTCGATTGAACTTGCCTAGGCCAGTTACTCCAACGACAAGAATGAAAAAAAAAAAAACATGGGCATAAAAAAGCAGTGTACCTAGTAAAAGCAAGGTCAATGCCCATAAATGAAGAACTGGAATAAAAATAGGGACATGAAAAAGCAGTGTGCCTGGTAAAAGTAAGGCCAATGCCCCCCCGAGTCAAAAATGCAGCCAAGAAAAGTTGTTGTGATCCATAGAACCTCCATCTTACAAGAAAGACGGTGACAAGTGCCAAGGCAATCACCAACTCTCACCCTCTTACATGTGAGCCAAGTCTACGTTACATCCCATTGTAAAAGTCTCTTCAGACTAGGGCACTTCAATTAACGTAGGATTTCATATGTGCATAAGCATCACTCGAAGAAGTACGAGCAAGATTACTCTATCTCTTTTCGCAGGGTTCTTGACTTGTAAACCCGGAGATGATCGTGCAACATTTTCATCCATTGGCTTCGACCTTGATGGTCCCCTCTGATGAGCCGCTGACCAAGACTTCATCACAGTTTCAACAAAGACCTCTCACATTGGTAAAGTCGTACTGTTTGCGAGAATACTCGGACCCCTGCTGACATGATGACAGTGAGATAGTGTGGTCCTTATAAATCCTGCATCAATGGTCAGGATAGCCTTTTCCATGAGAGCGAGTGAAAAGTCCTTTCGACCGAAAGTCCCTCATCTGGCATGCTCAAAGCATCTATATTCCAAATAAAGGTTGTCTTTCAAAATCTTCCCCAGTGGAACTCAGATGATGCAAAACTGACAAAATTGTCATGCATGAATCTCATTTGAACTCATGAATTTACAACACATACAATCATGTGTGCATATTGTACAAATAGCATACTCTCTTCTTGACACTCGACCTGTTCGAGTCGTCCCTTGAGTTTGGATGCTTGCAACTGTCTAGGTATCCCTATTGTCTTTAAGTACTGGCTACCGTTCGGATACTCTTTTTCTTGACACTCACTTGTTTGAGTTGTCTTCATAGCTAGGATGCCTACAATTGACCAAATATCCCATTACCTTTGAGTGCCTTTCATTGTCTAGGTACTCCATTTCCGTGACACTCGACATGTCCAAGTTGTCCTCAAAATTGTATCATTGAATACTAGTAGCCGTTCAAGTATTCCACTGCTTTGTGCACCTGCGGTTACCCGAGTATACTTTCTTATCATCATGATGCTTGGACTTGCCTGAGTGGTCCCAGATCATATCATTAAATACTTGTGTTCATCCAAGTATTACAGTACTTTGTATACATGTGGCTACCCAGGTGTTCTAGCCCTTTTGAGTGCCTGCGGCCATCCAGGTAAGTCTCGTGCTACATTCAAGTTAATGTTACCAGGAGGTGGGAGACCTTCATGAATAACCAAGGTACGTTCTCGATATTCTCCTTTACCAGGAGGTGAGAGACCTTCATGAATATGCGAGGCACGTCCGATATTCCCAATTACCGGAGGTGAGAGACCTTCATGAATATCCCAGGTACGTCCTCGATATTCCCAATTACCAGGAGGTGAGAGACCTTCATGAATATCCAAGGTACGTCCTCGATATTCTCAATTACCAGGAGGTGAGAGACCTTCATGAATATCCAAGAAGGTGGGAGACCTTCACGAATATGCGGGGCACGCCCTCGATATTTCAACTACCAGGAGGTGAGAGACCTTCACGAATACATGAGGCACGTCCTCGATATTCCAACTACCAGGAGGTGAGAGACCTTCACGAATATCTCAGGTTCGTCCTCGATATTCCCAATTACCAGGAGGTGAGAGACCTTCACGAATATCTCAGGTACGCCCTCGATATTCCAATTATCAGGAGGTGAGAGACCTTCATGAATATCCCAGGTACGTCCTCGATATTCCCAATTACCAGGAGGTGAGAGACCTTCATGAATATGCGAGGCACGTCCTCGATATTCCCAACTACCAGGAGGTGAGAGACTTTCACGAATATCTCAGGTACACCCTTGATATTCCCAATTACCAGGAGGTGAGAGATCTTCACGAATATCTCAGGTATGCCCTTGATATTCCCATTTACCAGGAGGTGAGAGACCTTCACGAATATGCGAGGCACGACCTCAATATTCCCAATTACCAGGAGGTGAGAGACCTTCATGAATATCCCAGGTACGCCCTCGATATTCCCAATTACCAGGAGGTGAGAGACCTTCACGAATATCTCAGGTATGCCCTCGATATTCCCATTTACCAGGAGGTGAGAGACCTTCATGAATATGTGAGGCACGTCCTCAATATTCCCAATTACCAGAAGGTGAGAGACCTTCATGAATATCCAAGGTACGTCCTCGATATTCCAACTACCAGGAGGTGAGAGACCTTCACGAATATCCCAGGTACATCCTCGATATTCCCAACTGCCAGGAGGTGAGAGACCTTCATGAATATGTGAGGCACGCCCTCGATATTCCCAACTACCAGGAGGTGAGAGACCTTCACGAATATCTCAGGTACGTCCTCAATATTCCCAATTACCAGGAGGTGAGAAACCTTCACGAATATCCCAGGTATGCCCTCGATATTCCCAATTACCAGGAGGTGAGAGACCTTCATGAATATGCGAGGCACGCCCTCGATATTCCCTTTACCAGGAGGTGAGAGACCTTCATGAATATCCAAAGAGTTTGTACCTGTGATCGTCCAGGTACCCCTTCGATACTTGTGATCATCCGTATCTCCAAAGAAGTTTGTACTGTGATCGTCCGTGTACCCTTCGATACTTGTGATCATCCGTATCCCCAAAGAGTTTGTACTTGTGATCATCCAAGTACTATCTCCCAACAAACAGATGCCCTGAGAAAGGTTGGCGCATCTCCGTCAAGGCGACCGAAGAAAGGTTCGGGTCCTAGACAAAACAACTTATTGCTCTAACAGGCGACCGAAGAAAGGTTCGGGTCCTAGAAAAGCAATTCCCCGTCAAGGCGACCGAAGAAAGGTTCGGGTCCTAGACAAACCAACTTATTGCTCTAACAAAGACCGAAGAAAGGTTCGGTCCTAGACAAACCAACTTATTGCTCTAACAGCGACCGAAGAAAGGTTCGGGTCCCGGAAAAGCAATTCCCCGTCAAGGCGACCGAATAAAGGTTCGGGTCATAAACAAACAACTTATTGCTCTAACAGGCGACCGAAGAAAGGTTCGGGTCCCGGGAAGGCAATTCCCGTCAAGGCGATCGAAGAAAGGTTCGGGTCCTAGACAAATCACTTATTGCTCCAATAGGCGACCGAAGAATGGTTCGGGTCCCGGAGAAGCAATCTCCTCATGCAACAAGTAAGATGACGCCTTGATACTTGCCAAAACTCGAGGTTCACACCCTATCTCACTCACTCCCGGTAAGTAACTACAGGTATCTTCTTATCTGTCTTAGTATGTGTAATATTATATTGCTCTTTTTCTGCTTAGGACAATAGGTCCCAAATAAAATCTGCTGCATATGTATAGACAAAATTTAGGTATCAGGTTTGTCTTTGAATGCAACCTCTGCGAACTCACCTTCAAAGAGGGGCAATTGCCGACACCTAAAATTTTGATTAGGTTATTAATTAGGCCTTAATCTATTTTATTTTTCCTTTTTAGATAATAAACAAAATAAATAACAAAAAAACAACAAAAAAAATCAATAAAAACAAAACAAAGCAAAAGCAAAAAATTGGCAGCCCCCCCCTTTTTCCCCTTTCGCCGCCCAAGCCCAAGATTTCTTTTTTCTCCGGCCCGGCCCCTCTCTTCCTTCTTCTTCCTTCTTCTTCTTCCTTGCGCCTTCCTTCTCCGCCTACGTACTTCACGCGCACGTAAGACGACGACGAATGCGAAGGACGGCCTACGGCCGAGGGGAATAGGCCAACGTCGGCTGAAGAAGATAAGATCGCGAATGCCATCATTGCCGAGCATGCTTCGCTGGATGAGCTCGGATGGGACGCCGGTTCAGCCACGGGGGTCCGATCGGCAAACCAAAGACCAGCGGCCGAGCCTCTCCTTCGACCGGACCTCCTCGCCTATAAATAGCGGAGCATTTCCGTCGTTGAAGGGCACGCCCCGAAGATCGCGAGCTTGGAAACTCCCTCCCCGAGAGACTTCGGAGGAGGTTGAAGAGCGAGCGAGAGGAAGGCAAGCGAGAGAGAAATCGGGTCGCGAGCTAGGCCGACCTCCCACCGAGAGACTTCGGGGGCCGCCGGCGAGCGAGAGTCCGTGGAGGCCGATCCGGCCGGTGGAGGCTCGGATCTGACCGGAGTGAGGGAGAAACGAGGTCGAAGGAGGTGAAGAAGTTCTGGATCCGCAAAGAGGGGCGAAAGAAGAGGTCCCCCCGACGCCGCTGTTGTGCCGAATCCCGCCGCAACATCGCCTCGACGCCGTCCAGATCTAAGGGCTGCCGTCGTCCCCACAGCCGCCTTGCCATACCCTCGTCACGAACAGTAACGGCCGTGCTCATCCGTGTCGTCGCCGTTGCTCCGCCTCCCTCCCGAGAATCCGCAGCCGCCCGTCGTCGCCGAAACCCTAGCCGCCGTCGCCATCTCCCCTCCGTAGTCCAATCGTTGCTACCGTCGCCGCCGCGACCGACCACCACCGTCCTCCGCGTAGCCGTCGTCGACGATGCGAGCTGCCGCTCCGGTCTCTTCACCAGCGCCGCGAACGAACGAAAGGGAAAGGAGGCTGGAAACCGGGTCAATTCGCGGGTCCGTCCGACCCGGTTTCCCTGTCTCCGGGTAGGGTTTCCCCGGGTCGGACTTGCACCCGTCGGGTCGGTTTCTAAGCTTGGGTGGATATCCTCTTTTTATTCAAAATAGGCCCAATTCTAGTGTGGGCTGCGTTTATTAAAAAAAGAAAAAAAAAAAGACCAAAAAATCTGAGTCGGCCGCGTTCGGGTCAGTTTTTTATATTATTTCAATATTAAATAATATTTTAATAAATAATTAATAAATCATTTATTTTCAAAAAATATTGAGAAATGTTTTAATTTCCAGAAAATCGAAAAATATTTAAAAAATGTTGAAAAATGTTTTATTTTCTAAAAAAATCAAGAAAAAATCAAAAATAATTTATTTTCCAAAAATATTAAAAATATTTAAAAAATATTTTATTTTCCAAAAAATAAAAAAAAATCAAAAAATTCCATATTTTCCAAAAAAAATGCCAAAAATCCAAAAAAGCCAAAAATTCATGAAAAAGCCAAAAAATTCAGAAAAAGCCAAAAAAGACTTGTATTTTTCCAAAAAATACCAAAAATCCCTTTTGTGTCCAAAAAATTAGAAAATGACTCAAAAAATGTTTTTCCTCCCAAAAATGCATGGAAAATCCCTCGAACATCCAAAAAAACCTCAGGGTTTAAACAAGATTAGGTACCGAAAGGGCATTAGTGATTAACTAATGTAATCAAGTCCCCGATCCTAATTTCTCTGGTTGCGCATGAGTGAGTATTTCTCCGATACTTCACTTGGGTTTTCGATCAACCCACCCCAAATTGATTAGTGGCGACTCCATTTTAAAAATCAACTTACAGGTTAAAAACTTGAACCATTAAGTCGTGAATTGGTGGACTTGGGAGAGTCCGGGCATAATTAATTTCAGCCGAGCCATTAGCCTCCGTCGGCGCTCGTACCCGATTGCGGGCGCCGAAAAAAAAGAGGTCGCGACAAATGTTACGCACTTGCTTAGCTCATTTGACTAATGGATATATTATAGTAGAAGGATAAGCTTAGCCAAAATCCAAAAATAAAATAAAAATTGTGTATATGGTAAGGAAAGCAAACCCACGCCCACCCAACAAAAAAGAAGGCAAAAAATGACTACATTGATAAAATAAACATATTCAACCAATTCGAGCTAGCCCAACTTCAATTTCAAGCTTAATTATGGGTCAAAATGATGTAAATGATGATTTAAGGATTTGGGCAAATTTTGTAAAATTTACGAATTGATCCCCAATTCTTGAAAATTGCATTTTGGCTCCCAACTTGCTGTGCTAATTGCAATTTGATCCCTCAAGGTTTGGCTAGTCACGCTCACATCCTTGGCCCTTGCAACTTTTTCTTTTTTTTAATAATAAAATCTCTAGGGAAAAGTTTAGGTGTCAACATCCATAATGGGTAATATTGCAATGAATGACCTCTAGTCCTTAAACTAGAAATGCCACAACATCTCAACCAATTATGGCCATCCTAAAGTTTAAGAAAATTATTTTACAATAGCCTTTCACCAAATAAAATTTCACAAAAGTCGAATCGTCACGTAATAATGTGAAATGAGGATCAAATTATGATTCAAAAGTGAGCTGAATCTTTAATACATAAAATACAATTCTTGAAATATTTGATACTCTACAAATTAAATCATACTTTTTTTTTTGGGTAAAGGTAAGATTGTTTTTATGGTAGGTTAGTCAAATAATTTTTATTTTACAAAAAAAACTTTAAATTTATTTTCCTAAATAGATTGGATCGTCCTAAACACATTTATCTTTCCACTTACGCAAAGCTGGTGCTCTTAATTTGCTTATATGAAAAATGAATAAAAAACTCAAGTATACAGTACACTCAATGGTAAATGGCCATTCTACTCTCGAGAAGATTCGTCTCAATTATGTGTGACGCTTGGTTAAAAAAGCGGAAATTATATTTAAGTTTACCAAGCTTGAAATATTCCACATCTTTTATTTGTTTATTTCCCTTTATTTTGAACGCATGAATCATAAGAAACTGCATGGAAGCTGCATGGGTGCTACGTTGCTAAGCGAGGACACGTGTCAAGCTACCGTAAACCCTAGACTCGTATTCATCTTCTGTATATCATTCGCCAATTTTCTTCGCTTCCTTCGTTCCTAACCCATCCGTCCTCGCATCGTTCTGCCGGTCTAGGATTTCATTCTCCACGCGATCCCGCAGACATTTTTTTCCTTCCGAAGGCCCCATCCCACAGACGAAGATAAAGATTGCAGAATCTGTTTCATATCTCTCGAAGAAAATGGCGATCTGAAGAGGATTCTGTACAACCGCGTGACGGCGACACCGGTTCGAGCCTGATGTTAGTAAGATATCTCTGGATCTCACCAGTTGCCGCAGTGGTCCTGGCGTTTTCGGTTGTATCTTTGATTGCTTTATCTAATGAATCATCTTGCTCTACAGAAATCCTTGGGGTTATTACATGTCTGTTCTTAATATCACCATCGATGCTATACACGGAAGTGATTGTCGTTGTTCTTCTGAATGAACTCAGACGAGGAATGAATTTTGATAAGATTAGATGACAACAAGAACGCAAATCTGATATTCATATAATATAATGTCCCACAGGATCCACACCACTTACAAAAGATAACGGCAGTCTTATTTTTCAGTCCTGCAACACTCACAACTGAAAGTGAAATCAAAGCCTTCTTTTTCCTACTGTATTCGATACTTATACCCATCCTCTCTGCGTCTCCGCATCTATGCTGGGGGCGGGGAAGTTATGTAGCGCATAACTCCGGTCTCCGACAGCACTGTCAGGAATCGCTCCAAATTCTCTTGCTTCGGCACTTCCTCCGGAGCTGCTACATCTTCATAGACCAATGACTGGTTGTTGTAAATACCCCCCATATGTTAACCAATTTCTTGATACCGTTTTCATCCACGTTCTCTTGTTTGCCTGCGTATTGCCACGGCATTGTCCCCTCGGCGCAATAATGAACGATCTCGAGCATGTGCACATTGGGAACTGGTTTGTAATGTCCCCGAAGTACCTGTTCAAGTAGTCTGGTTCAGCAAATGGAGTTGGAGGAGAGATCTCGAGGGTTTTGAGCAAATCATTGTAAGTGTTGAGGTTTGGCTCGTACACGAATATGCCGGCGTCAAAGTAGAGAGATGGCTTCTGGCCAAGGTGGTCAGGCCGTTGGACCTTATAGGGGCACTGTTGGCAATACCCAATTTTGCACTGATGAGGGGTGCGACTCCAAGTCTTCTCGCAGGAGCAGTCCATGACGGCGTAGAAGAAGCCATTCGGGAGGTCGAAGAGGTGGTCTATGTTATCAAAGACTTGGATGTCTCCATCCAAGTAGATCATCTTGTCGTACTCCACAAACTGTCCAATCGAAGAAACCCGATCAATGATGCGATGCAGATTAATTTTAGGAAAGTGAAAACAAGTAACTCAATTGATGTCGATCAGCAATGATAATAAGAACTCTCATCTACAAGGGTCAAAAATACCCGGTCCGATCAGAACAAATTTTTTTTTTTTTTTTTTTGAGCCTTTACAGTTAAAAGATGGAAAAACGTGTATCGCAGCAGCGGTTCAGTTTGATTTCAGGGTCGGTCGTGCTCCCAAAGTTCGTCGGCTGATTCCCGTCGGTCGCCAAAAACACCTTAGCTTCGGCTCTCCACTCCATCCTCCTCGTCTGCACCTCCATCACTATCTCAGTCTCCCTCTTTGTCGTGCCGCCACTCCATAGCCTCGCACGACATCATCACCTCTCTGTGTCTCTCATGGCTCATCCCCATCTGCAAGCGAACTCGAATGCTTCTCTCCATCTACTTGCGCCCACCGCTCGACCAGAGCCGCCGTCCCTTATCAACAAGAACAAGAGGCGATGGCAACAGGTCTAGATCTAAGGCTCGTCCCCGTCTGAGGCCTGTCGACATCGATGATCACCATCGACTCCTGGTCCAACAATGGCAGAGGCGGGGAGGGGGAAAAGGAGGATAGAGGCGCGAATGGGTGGATCTAAGCGGCTCGCTTCTTACCATCAAGCTCGCTCAAGATGCATTTGTCCTAGCGGCGTCAACGCGGACAAGAACTTCAACGTACTAAACAAGTACTCGAAAAAACCAAGTGCCTACCTCCCAAATTCTGAGTTTGGAGTAGTTGCTGACATAATATGCCTTCGTAAACTGAGTTTGGTTCTCCAGAGGATAAACCAGCTCAATCTCCTTCACAATGCAGCCCTGATCCACCAGCATCTGCCGGTGATCCTCCGGCACGTCCGGCAAGATCGCCACCACGAGCTGGTACTCGCTCTTCACCTCACTCAGCCTCTCGGCCAGCCCAACCACACCCTTCACGTAATCGCCGTTTCCAGGCAAGAACGTCACGTAGGCACGGCTGGGCCGGTTCCCGGGCTCTGGTCTCATGAAAGCATTAGTGGCGCCGTCCGCGATATTAGGACCCATTTTTTTGGGCTTGTGTGTATGAAGAAAACTGGCGTGAAAAAGCCTGTTCGCAATTTGCTTGCTTTGGATTGAGATCGATGGAATTCGCAGGAGGAGCAAAGATTTATAGACTCGGGGATGAACAGTTGCTCGAATCTAGAACGGTTATATAGTTTTGGGGGGTATCTTCTGGGCTTGAAAGGAAGTTTAATTTCTTGCTGGATCTAGAGTTTTCCATCTCAGGCCGACAAGACGAGGTCGTTCAGGAGTTGGGAGTCCATGTGAGTACATTGGAAAATCTGATCTGTAATAATGGGCCCAACACATCTCTTTCTCATTCAACAGGTCGTGGCGCGTGAGCGGACGAGGGGAAAGAAGCAACCAGCGGGCAAAACAAGGAAGCTCGTCGGCGAAGAAGGAGAAGGGGAAAAGAAAGGAGAGAGAGAAATGTTTGGGCCTAGCCATCTCAAGCGTCCGGATAAGTCGAATCAACTCCAAACTTCAACGTTGGATATGTATTTGAGCTCATTATTCATCTAATTAAAGTAACGTTAAAAGTTGGGTTGTAAATTCGGAGCTGTGTGAGTTTTGAGCTATAAAGTTTGATTTCGGAGTTTCTAAGATGTAGATTTATATGAAGGAGATAATTTAGGGTATCGTGGATCTATAGTTGAATGAAAATCGATTCCAAAGTATAATTTAATCAAAATGAACTTCTGAAGTTTTCTGTATAAGTTACACGTAATGAAGAAAGACGAACCTTTATTATAAATGAATCTCTTCGCTAGCATGCAAGAGTTGTTTTTATCAATGATTAAGTGTAGTTTAGTTGAGCCGTTCATTAAAGTAGTGTGCCACTTAGATTTTGATATCTTTTTTGATTAATTAATAGTAATACAAGTTCATCAATTCACTAACTTTCATAGGTCAGTTTTCAGCTTTCCCAGAGAAGTGGCACTCTCTCTTCTATGAATTTACAAACTTGTATATTGAAATTGATGGAGATTTAATATAGAATGAGTTATAAAAGAGCACATTTCTTGCATTAATATTTTATGTATATTGTATATTGGATTTGTAATTAATTAGTTATCATACCGTTTTATTGAGATGCATAGTGAATGTTTCATCTTCTTAGAAGAAATGTATTGCTCTCTATGTTGTGGTTATTCATTCCATTTGTCTTACTTGCTTTTCACGTTCTTCAGTGAGCCATAAATAGGACAAAAACATTATCATTCCCAGGATGACAATTTGATAGAGGAGATTTATTTGTATGAGTTGTGTATGTTTATGATGACTTTCTAAGTTAGTTGTTTATCGAATATGTGTGTATATATATATATATATATATATATATATATATATATATATATATATATATATATATATATATATATATATATTTTTTTTTTTAATATTATTTATGAAATATAGAAACTCTTATATTCTAATCATATAGCTCTTTTATCGAATATATGAATATATATATGAATATACATATTTCGATAATAGGTTATTGATGATTATATTTGAGGCTGTGTCCTTTAGGTGAAAGAACAATCGTGTCATTGCTCATGTACCTATAAAGTTGAGCGTCTAACATAATATGTTGGAAGAACAAAATAGTTGTGCTTTTGCAGTTTTACTATTGGTTGAACCTTATTTTTGGAACTGTTTCATGGACAAAATATATCTCAGAATATGGATGGATTAACTTCAAGTTGTAAAAGGTTCTGTATTGATTGTGGACAAAAAAAAAAAAATTTTAAGGTATAAATATTAAGAACAAGTGTTGTTGGTAATTTATATTACATAAAAGTTTAAAAAAAGAAGATAATTTTCAAAAAAAAAAACAAGTGGAATTGTAAAATTTATTAAGTTGGGAGTCCTGCAAAGAAGACTGTGACATCCAGAATTTTCGGTATTAATTTCAATTGAATTAATCAGGTTATTTCTATGCAATTGGAGCCGGGGATTAAAATGGAATACAAAATTGAGATGCGAGACGAGTTATTGGGTGAGGAGAATATTCAATTGAAGTATCGAATAAATTAATGGGGGTCAATTTGATTCAATTCAAGAGGAATTAGGGCTCAATTGGAAGGGAAACTTGGCAAAATTCGTATGCCACCTCTACCCCCGCACTTTAGCCTACCTAAGTGCTTCTAGAAGGGGTAGTTTTGGGCTAGAAATGTGGGTGGATGACAGCCATGGTGGCCCACGTATGGCTGACCTAAGAGAGAGAGAGAGAGAGAGAGAGAGAGAAAGAAAGGAAAATTGAATTTCTCTTTCTCCCCTCTCCCCTCCGTCGACCGAACGCATCCCCCATCTCCTTCCTTTTCTTCAAACCTCCATGGGAGCCGAAGACCAGCAGAGAAAGAGCCGCGTCGCCCCCTCGCCGCCGTCGTCGCCCGCCGAAGCCGGAGCCGCCGCCGCCGCTCCACGGCCGTCCGCGCACCCTCCGCCCCCGTCTCTCTCTTTCCTCCTCTTGCCGGTGCGAACCGAAGACAGCAGAAAGTGAAGCGGCGTCCGCCGTCGCCGGAAGGAGCCGCGACCAGCCGCCCGGACGCCGCCGCACCGGAGGCGCGAACCGCCGCCGCGCGACGCCGCACGCTCCACCGCCTCACGATCGTGTCCTCGCCGCCCAGCAAGACCGTCCAGCCCCCCGTTTCGCCTGGGGTTGGTTCCGTTCGGCCACCTACGGCCGCCGGCCGACCACCTCCGGCCACCGTCAACCCCGCCGGAGCTCCGCCTCGCCCTCAGCCGCCCTTGGCCGCCTCAATCGGCCCCGGAACCGCCTGTTCCAGCAGCGATCAGAGAGTGCAGAAAATGGGTATCGCAGAGGGTTTTGGCCCGTTTTGGCCGTTTTCCCGAGCCCGGATGCTCGGCCCGCTTTGGGGAAGGTCGACCCTCGCGTCGAGCCCGTCGTTTTGGAGTGAGTTTTACTCACTAATGCCTCCTTAGTGTGCTAATTACACTTAAAGGTTGATTAGCGTTAATTAAATGTAATTAGGTTGTTAGATTAGAATTAATTAGTGATTATTAGTTAATTGCTTTGCATATTAGTTGTGTGGTTAGAGTAATTAGATAGAGAATTGCATGTAGTATTTATTGATGCTTCTTGGGATTTTTCCCGTCCCTTATCGGGTGTTAATTAAGCGATTCGGGCCTAAGTGGTATTTTTAGGGGAATTAAATATTAATTTTCGAAATTAATTATTTAATTATTTATTTCCCGGAAATTCAAGTGGGATGGCCAGTGACCGGATTTTATGCTGATGATCGTGACGCAGTCCGTTTATTTAATTGAGCTTTATATTGTGCTAAATTTAATTTATTGCATTTATTTATTTATTTTTCGAAATTAATTATTTAATTATTTAATTCTCGGAATTTCAACTGGGATGGCCAAGTGACCGGAATTTCGTGCCGATTGTCGTGGTGCAGACCGTTTATTTATTTGAGCTCTACGTTGTGTGGAATTGAATTAATTGTGGAATTTTAGGAATTGTCCTAAATTGTTTGTTATTGAATATTTGATTGGTGCTTGGCCGAGTATGGGTATATAGCGCCAGTACGTTGATGGGCTATATAGTAGGGAGAATGAGGAGAGATAACTGAGAATGTTATTGGTTGAGACCAATCAGGTACGATATTATTGGACATACGTGGTTCGGTGATTGAGAGTATCACTGGCGAAAACGGCGCCTTAAAGAACGCACGTAAATGACTTATAGACAAACGTGGTTCGGTGATTAAGGAAATATCACTGGTGAAAACGACGCCTTAAAGAACTCACGGTGTTGTCTATAGCCGATGTCACCTTGGCGAAAACGGCGCCTAGAAAGGACACGTGGTTCGGTGATCGAGGATATCATCGGTGAAAACGGCGCCTTAAAGAACGCACGGTGTCGGTGATCGGTATGTCATTGGCGAAAACGACGCCCGAGAAATACCTGTGATTTGGTGAATGAGTACAGCATTGGGGAATTGTGGTATGAGTGGGAATGACCGTGAGTGGTCTTGTTGGCGTGTGATCGACTAGGTCGATTGATCGATGATTCGATCTAAGTGTGATTTGATGTGATTCATTGCCTTGATCTGCTGTGTGAATTGATTGATCAAATGGAAATGACCGTGAGTGGTCTTGTTGGGGTATAATCGACTAAGTCGATTTGATCGATGTTTAGATTTGTGATGTGATTGCTTGGGTGCCTATTTAAACCGTGCTAATATGCAGGTGGAATCTGAGGCCAAGGTGAGTCCTCCGACTCATGTTGTGCATAGGCAGCCCTAAGGTGTATTAGTTTACTAATCGGGTCTTTAGAGGGTAGAACTTGCCGAGACGTTGTCTCGGTGGTTATTGAATAACCATTTCAGGACCCGGATAAGGAGCCTAAGGAGCATGGATTTGATGAGAAGATCCCCGTTGAGGAACTTGAAGAGGAGTACGTGAAGGAGAACTCCGAGGATGATTCGGAGTAAGATCCCGATGACGATTGTTATAGAATCAATTTGAATAGAAACCAATCGTTTAGTATGGCTTGTATATGATTGCAAGGGTGTTGGTTTTCGGTTCAATTTCCTAGTCCTACTTGTATATCCCATTGTTTTATTGTCTGGGGATTTATAACCGCTTCCGCATGTGCATATATAAATGAAAGGGTCGGCGATATATAGTCCTGGGATATCGCATTTTAAAATCGACCAAAAGCTAAGGGATGTGCGCGTGCCTGAGGATCGGGGCGTGACATCCCCTTTTTGTGGTATCAGAGCAATGGTTAGGCATTGGAGTGATAAGGTGCAATGACCTAATGGGATAGTAGTAGGAAAGACCTTTAAATTCATGACTGGTGCATGTCTTTGATAGCTGATTGGTTGAATTGTTTGTCATGTGTGAATCGCTTGCTTTTAATTATTGTGGATTCGGAAGGCAGAGTGTTGACTCTGGCCAATTTGAGTGTAAGAGTGCCACCGCGGGTTGGTACTAGTGTAGCAGCATTGATTGATCTTAAGCTCGATAAGATTGATTTGATGCAAGTGTTTCTTGGGATCTGGATGAGCCAAGATCGGATCAAGTTGTTGTGGTTGCTACCTTTGTTGAGGTCCAACCTGGAAGGATGATAAGGGAATATATTTCGATATCTGAGTCCAGATTCAGTGCAAGCAGATTGGGAATTCAGTTAGGGTAAAGACTAATGTTGAGAGTATGGTATTCTATTTCACCAAATGGGAAAGGTGGCATAGTCAGGTCAGTAATCAGATTTATGGAACATGTTGTTCCATGGAAGACGATATGGACCAGTCTCGTGTATTCTGAGGGCAAGAATGTGGTAAGCGTCGTCAGTACGGACAGTGATTTATGGTGTATCCGCATAAGAAGATGGAATCTTGACACCAGTTACTGCTGTCACTGTTGGTAGAACAGTTTAGGAGCAGTGCGCCATAGAACGCACTGTGGAATTTCTGGGATAGATCTCTTGTACAAAAAAATTAATGCATGTTGGCACTTGACAAGAGGTAAAAGACTCACTGGGTAAGTGCCAAAAGTATGGAAGAAAGGCATGGATTAATCATGTGTTCGAGAATGACTAGAACATGCTTTGATGGTAGTGAGCACGGCCATCAAGTGAGGGACTATCGGTTGGGGTTTAAGTAGAACACCAACACTCGTTATTACCGTTAGAACGCCAGCAAGAAGATGGCAAAAGGAACAGGAACGGAACCGACTATGCCTTATTCAATGAAAGAATGTTTTGAGGTGATTTTATCAAAATAGTGCCAGAGAATGTTGGGATTGCAAGTGTGGAATTTCAGTTGTTTGTTAAGGCTGTAGGAAAAGAACCATTGACTAGAGTTATACTTGATTGGCTGTTGGTGTACAACTCTATCGTTAAGTGTGGAAAGAATTGGCTCTGGAGCATTTTATGGTGATGAATTGTTATGGTAGAGTAACCCAGCTTATTCCAGGAGCATGTAGAAGTACCGAGTTTTACTGAGAGTTGAGAAGGGTCCTTGACTTCTTTGACCTCGTCACTTGAGACAATCCGTTTGTTAGACGGAGGTTACCTAGGTTACTTGACAATTGTCAAAAATAAGACAGATTAAAGAATTGAAAATTTAGGACTTCTCGTAGTCCAAGAATTTCTAGAAGTGTTGCCGTAAGGATTGTCGGCCTATCGCCGAGAAGTGAGATAGAGTTTACGATCAAGCTAGCACCTAGAACAGAACCATTCTCTAAAGTTCTTACTAGTTATTGTTGTTTGAATTGATAGAACCGAAAGTACGAATGTGAAGATTGATGAATGAGGAATTCTTACATGTTAGTGCATCGCTTTAAGGAACATCAGTTTGTGGAAAGAGAAATGAAAATGGTTCATTGCAATCATGCATCAACCATTGTCAACTTAGTTGGGTGACTTCTTATAAAGAGTGTTGATGTCTTCAAGGATCAACTTGAGGACAAAGTTATCTTCGCTTGAGAACCAGGAAGGAGGTTATACCGAAGACGGCATTTCTCACTTGATTTTGCCCTTGTGAAAATAATGTAAAGCCATTTGATATAACGGACGCTCCAGCCACCGTCATGGATTTGACAAACCAAGTGTTCAAAGAATATCTAGATCGATGGTGATCGTGTGGTGTAGCGACATTCTAGGGTATTCATTAAGTGCCGAGGATCGAAAGCCCTTAAGAATGGTCGTGTGGTTACGGTGTAAAGGAATCTTCATGGACCTAGCCAAGATCGAATCGCTTGTTAATGGACCGAGATCAACATCGTGTTAGAGATCGAAGTCGTGGGGATTGGACAGATTACTACGAAGGATTGTGAAAGAATTTTCAGTATCGATCATTGCAGGATTGACCTCTTGAGAAAGAAGAGAAATTCATCAGATAGACAAGTACGAGGATAGTTTCCGAGCTTAAGCAAGAACTGACTATAGTACTTGTGCTAAACTCTTCATTTGGCTTTGAAAAGCATGAAGTATTTAGTGATGTGTCTTGTAAAGGACTGGGTACGTATTGATGCAACAGGAAAAGATTGTTCCATCACCGTTCCAACAGTTGAGACCCAATAGGTGGAATACGAAACGATATCGTGAATCAGAATTTTGGCAGAACTATAATAGTGATATCGGGTATCACCTTGGAGGAACGAAATGAGTCATTAATGTGTTGAACTCGAGAGTCTTCAATTGTGCATAGACTGGCTAAAGTTTAGACTTTACTTGAAAAGGGTTTGAAATTTGGTTTTCAAATTTGAGGTAGGCTACATTTTGAATTTTATAGCCGCCCTCAAAATTGAGCCAAATGTTCAAGTTAGAATCATCACCTAGTTGACAGACGAGATGTTCGTAGAGATCTTATAAGATGATACGGCAAGAAAGAACCTGATTTTAAGACTTTGAAGATGGAACGTTTGGGTTCCATGAGTGATTGAATACACTTGACAAGTGTAGCACTCGGGGAAAAGATCTTGTCGGAAGTTCGCTATAGTATTGCGCTTTGACCGAGATGGTACAAGTAAAGCGTAGATCGGCATCGCTAAATTAGTAAGCTGATATGAAGATAGATATTGCTGAGGTGTTGCAAGTGTCGAAGTGTCGGTAAGTGGAAGCTCGGTAATGTGAATCGGGAGAATTTTTACCATCACTTGAGAGTCTCAAGTCGGAATAGAAATATATCACAATGGAACATTGTGATGGGCTTACTAAGGATTCGGGGGATTACTTGATACCATTTGAGAATAGTGGTTGATCGATATATGGAGTTGGTCCACTTTGGTACAAGACGAGTAGATCTTGTTTGGAGTGTGTGATATCCAGATTTTTGGACTCTGATTTCGATTAGATAAATTGGGCATTTCATCGATGTGGCTATAGTGTTTTTCTCTGAGTTGGCCACTCATGAGATAACTAGACTAGCTAGGTGAGTTATTAAGGACCTTAAGGCAAATAGACTTGAGAATTCGACCATGGATCGACTTCTCGACCGTGCTCATCTTTAGAGATCATTGCGGCATAGTATAAAATCGATTTGAAATCAAAGATAGATCGGTTCGACTGAGATGAATGACCGATCGTGAGTGACTCCACTAAATTGGAAAATTCTCATCGACCGACACTAATTTGATGTTTCTATCATTTTGGCGCCCTGTGTCCGTATTTGAATCTTTGAAATTTCCACGACAATCGAGAGTCGTCAATGGGTCGAGTGGGTTTATTGTGGCTCGAAGAAAATCGACCACGGGTCATTTGTCCTAAAAAGCTCGAACACTACCTAGTAGTCTAGGTCACACTAAGAGCGTGTCGGAGTGAAATTAACCGCCAATCTAAATTCGATTTCAGAAATTAAAGATTATATCTTGTCACGAAGTGGGTATACCGAAGTGTGGGTGCATCGATATAATTCGCCGGCATGGAGTGCCGGGATGAATTATATTTCAAATCTAGATCGAGATTATAAATTGGCGAGTTTTCAGAGGGTTCTTTATTAAGCAAAGTGTATATCGATGGTACAGAATTTCAGTGGTGAAAAGAAAGTGAATAAAGATTACGGGCCAAAGTCGATCGATGAGTCGAAGGATTGCAATTGCCAAGATCGGTGCGAGTTATATCGATCTTGACCGAGGTTCCCGCCAGCAGATCGATCGATAGTTTCTTTTTAATCGTGCAAAACAGAGTGTACGGGATTTCAGTTGGTTGAGATGAGATCAGAAATTAGAAAATCGCAAGTCCAGAGTCAGCTCAGAAATCAGTGTTTACAGTTGTCAGATCAGTGTCAGAGTAAAGGCCGCTCAGAACTGTCAGAAATTTTGAATTGTTGAGGTTCGAAGGTTTATTAAGGAGTCGAGAAAAAGAGATCAGATGTGGATGACAGAGTGTCTTATGTGAGAAGCTCAGTTCAGTAGTTGGTTCAAAAGAGCAGATTTTGTGTACAAAGATGATCTCCTTGGTCAAAGTGGTCAGACAACGCCACAAGACCGAACGATCAACGTGGAAAAGTGAGACTCGATGAGACAACAATACCCCACCTTTTGTATAAGGATCAATGAAGGTTTAAATTTCGAGGACGAAATTTTTATAAGAGGGGAAGAGTTGTGACATCCAGAATTTTCGGTATTAATTTCAATTGAATTAATCAGGTTATTTCTATGCAATTGGAGCCGGGGATTAAAATGGAATACAAAATTGAGATGCGAGACGAGCTATTGGATGAGGAGAATATTCAATTGAAGTATTGAATAAATTAATGGGGGTCAATTTGATTCAATTCAAGAGGAATTAGGGCTCAATTGGAAGGGAAACTTGGCAAAATTCGTATGCCACCTCTACCCCCACACTTTAGCCTACCTAAGTGCTTCTAGAAGGGGTAGTTTTGGGCTAGAAATGTGGGTGGATGACAGCCATGGTGGCCCACGTATGGCTGACCTAAGAGAGAGAGAGAGAGAGAGAGAGAGAGAAAGAAAGGAAAATTGAATTTCTCTTTCTCCCCTCTCCCCTCCGTCGACCGAACGCATCCCCCATCTCCTTCCTTTTCTTCAAACCTCCATGGGAGCTGAAGACCAGCAGAGAAAGAGCTGCTGTCGCCGCCTCTCGCCGCCGTCGTCGCCCGCCGAAGCTGGAGCCGCCGCCGCCGCTCCACGGCCGTCCGCGCACCCTCCGCCCCCCTGTCTCTCTTCCTCCTCTTGCCGGTGCGAACCGAAGACAGCGAGAAAGTGAAGCGGCGTCCGCCGTCGCCGGAAGGAGCCGCGACCAGCCGCCTGGACGCCGCCGCACCGGAGGCGCCGAACCGCCGCCCGCGCGACGCCGCACGCTCCACCGCCTCACGATCGCGTCCTCGCCGCCGGCAACATCGTCCAGCCCCTGTTTCGCCTCTGGTTGGTTCCGTTCGGCCACCTACGGCCGCCGGCCGACCACCTCCGGCCACCGTCAACCCCGCCGGAGCTCCGCCTCGCCCTCAGCCGCCCTTGGCCGCCTCAATCGGCCCCGGAACCGCCTGTTCCAGCAGCGATCGAGAGTGCAGAAAATGGGTATCGCAGAGGGTTTTGGCCCGTTTTGGCCGTTTTCCCGAGCCCGGATGCTCGGCCCGCTTTGGGGAAGGTCGACCCTCGCGTCGAGCCCGTCGTTTTGGAGTGAGTTTTACTCACTAATGCCTCCTTAGTGTGCTAATTACACTTAAAGGTTGATTAGCGTTAATTAAATGTAATTAGGTTGTTAGATTAGAATGGATTAGTGATTATTAGTTAATTGCTTTGCATATTAGTTGTGTGGTTAGTGTAATTAGATAGAGAATTGCATGTAGTATTTATTGATGCTTCTTGGGATTTTTCCGTCCCTTATCGGGTGTTAATTAAGCGATTCGGGCCTAAGTGGTATTTTTAGGGAATTAAATATTAATTTTCGAAATTAATTATTTAATTATTTATTTCCCGGAAATTCAAGTGGGATGGCCAGTGACCGGGATTTTATGCTGATGATCGTGACGCAGTCCGTTTATTTAATTGAGCTTTATATTGTGCTAAATTTAATTTATTGCATTTATTTATTTATTTTTCGAAATTAATTATTTAATTATTTAATTCTCGGAATTTCAACTGGGATGGCCAGTGACCGGAATTTCGTGCCGATTGTCGTGGTGCAGACCGTTTATTTATTTGAGCTCTACGTTGTGTGGAATTGAATTAATTGTGGAATTTTAGGAATTGTCCTAAATTGTTTGTTATTGAATATTTGATTGGTGCTTGGCCGAGTATGGGTATATAGCGCCAGTACGTTGATGGGCTATATAGTAGAGAGAATGATGAGAGATAACTGAGAATGTTATTGGTTGAGACCAATCAGGTACGATGTTATTGGACATACGTGGTTCGGTGATTGGAAGTATCACTGGCGAAAACGGCGCCTTAAAGAACGCACGTAAATGACTTATAGACAAACGTGGTTCGGTGATTAAGGAAATATCACTGGTGAAAACGACGCCTTAAAGAACTCACGGTGTTGTCTATAGCCGATGTCACCTTGGCGAAAACGGCGCCTAGAAAGGACACGTGGTTCGGTGATCGAGGATATCATCGGTGAAAACGGCGCCTTAAAGAACGCACGGTGTCGGTGATCGGTATGTCATTGGCGAAAACGACGCCCGAGAAATACCTGTGATTTGGTGAATGAGTACAGCATTGGGGAATTGTGGTATGAGTGGGAATGACCGTGAGTGGTCTTGTTGGCGTGTGATCGACTAGGTCGATTGATCGATGATTCGATCTAAGTGTGATTTGATGTGATTCATTGCCTTGATCTGCTGTGTGAATTGATTGATCAAATGGAAATGACCGTGAGTGGTCTTGTTGGGGTATAATCGACTAAGTCGATTTGATCGATGTTTAGATTTGTGATGTGATTGCTTGGGTGCCTATTTGAACTGTGCTAATATGCAGTGGAATCTGAGGCCAAGGTGAGTCCTCTCGACTCATGTTGTGCATAGGCAGCCCTAAGGTGTATTAGTTTACTAATCGGGTCTTTAGAGGGTAGAACTTGGCCGAGACGTTGTCTCAAAGTGGTTATTGAATAACCATTTCAGGACCTGGATAAGGAGCCTAAGGAGCATGGATTTGATGAGAAGATCCCTGTTGAGGAACTTGAAGAGGAGTACGTGAAGGAGAACTCCGAGGATGATTCGGAGTAAGATCCTGATGACGATTGTTATAGAATCAATTTGAATAGAAACCAATCGTTTAGTATGGCTTGTATATGATTGCAAGGGTGTTGGTTTTCAGGTTCAATTTCCTAGTCCTACTTGTATATCCCATTGTTTTATTGTCTGGGGATTTATAACCGCTTCCGCATGTGCATATATAAATGAAAGGGTCGGCGATATATAGTCCTGGGATATCGCATTTTAAAATCGACCAAAAGCTAAGGGATGTGCGCGTGCCTGAGGATCGGGGCGTGACAAAGACAATGTGGGTACTTATAACCACAGTCGACGGTTATCAAGAAATTAAATATGCCCTACGTGGCTTCTATTATTTAGCTTATCTTGTCAATTTCCTTCGAGTTATCAACTTTTCTGTTCATTGACACCTTCTGATTTCACCAAAACTTTACTTACGTCGATCATATTTGTTGCTTATTGATAATTATCGAAAGAAAGTTATTCAATTTTTTTTCAACATGAAAATTTCGAGGATGCCTTTTCGATCATTGGAGAAATTATAGTTGATTGGGTCCACTAAGAAATTTCCAATCGCTCTTGTATACGTAGGCCTTTCTTTTGCCGTATGTTAGTTGATCTCAGGGAGGGTCCATCTTACAATTCACTGCACTCACATTAATGGCAGCTTAAAACCAATATATTAGTGACTAATATTGCCTTTGTAGAGAAGGTGTTGACCCAAAGAAAATAATTTCTGCATACATTTAAACGAAAATTCTGAATTCGTCCACGATGTGTGAAGTGAAAATTGAGCTGCCATTAATGAAGAGCATGTGACAAATAAATATACCCGTCAAATAGGTGGATCCAGTCAAAAATGGTCAAACCTAAATTTAACCATTTTGATCAATTTATATGAGATACAAAAATTAGTTACTCATACCGTACCCGAGATCCATTTTTAGCAGTTTTTCTTCTTAAATTGTTGCATGTGAATAATGGACGTCTCCATGGACCGACTCATCGAGTTAGTGAAGGAGCTCAGATGTCGACTTTATAGACAAGGTGGTGAGCATCGAAAGAAATATTACAAAGGAAAATGTTTCTAGGATTTGTAGCTAAGATAATTAGTGCGGACGATTCCCACAAAAATTTTAAGGAGCTCGTCTCCTGTTTCGTTTTCTTTTGGGGCGGTTGAAACCCTAACTTTTCGTATTACTTGAGAGGACATATTCATACTCTTTCAGCCCGAAATTTTGTTCTTTCATTAACAAATTTCGGGAGCTTGGAATGTTCCGGATAAACCTGTACGTTGCCTGCAGAGGCACGTACTATCTAATTAGAGATATATTTGGGAATCCCATCAATGCATTTGATATATAACCACAAAAATAATTAAGGCGTTTTATATTTTTCATATCAAACGGCAAGAAAAGTACTTTCTAATTTATGTTCAAATTTTAGTCAGATATTGAAAAATATGGTCATTTTCTTAGAAAACATTCCGTAAAAATGCTACATTTTTGGCGACAGCTAATTTCGCGATTCTTCTGATCGAGACGTGGGATGAAAGCTGCGTGCATCTAGGAGCTTCATACGGGCAGACCAAGATTGGTCCGTCCTCCACCGTCCAGAGGGGTAAAGCTAGGCTAGTTCTCCTTAAAGGAAGATCCGGGATTGGCCGACGGTGCTGACGTGGAATCCTTTGGAAGGTCCAAAATTCCAGCTTTTTCACAGATTTACTGATATGAGTGAAGCACAAAAATCGTGGACACTAATTATTTTATATGACATGGCTGGCTGATATTGACGTGGACATCTTTTTAATAATTTTAAAAATAATTCCGAATGATAATCTATAGTAAAAAAAATTGACTATATTAATCACATAAAGACATCGTAGCTATTTACGAAGTTTGTTCCTGATCATGGTTATTTGGATTATAGGATATACATCTCGATGTCATAAACACAAACGTAGAAAGTCATAGTCTTTATAATCTAGGGGCCACGGGTGCATTTTGACAGCTTAGAGTTTCATGGAACACCTTACAACAATGATGAACCAATTAAGTATTATCCTTTGACTTTTGCAAGGTATGTCGAACTAAAAAAGCGGTTTGCACGCACTTGGTAAGATTAGAATGAGTGACCTCTAATTTTCAAACTGAAATTATCGCCATATCACAATAAGTTATGCCGTCCCTGAGATTTTTAAAAGTTATTTTAATATAGCCTTTCATCAGTTAACTTCACAAAAACTTGTGTTTTACATTAAATTAATAAGAATATGAACGTGATTCGAAAGTTCGCAAAATCTCTCACGCATAAATGAGGATTCTTTAAATATTTTTTACTTTCAAGTTAAATCATCTTTCTTTTTGGGTGATTATATTAAATCATTTTTATTTTGCACAATAATTAAGTCTATATTCCTAGATAGATTGAATCTCCCTAAACATATTTCTTTTTCCACAAGCAAAACGTGCGCCCTTTAATTTTTACAGTATTTCTTCTTGCTAACGGTTCCGATATTGTAAACTTTGGGGGAAAGAAAATTTTACAATATGGGAACAATTATTATTTCTCAATCGCTCAACAACATCAATCTCATCTTCATTGAAGCACTATAAGAAATCTGAAAATTTTTCTTCAAATAAACCAAATTTAACTAATTGACACAAAACTCAAGCCAAACATACCCACCAAGACAAAACAAATACATCTGCAACGAACTTAACTTCCATTTTTGGTTTCCTCGCTCCCAAGCTTTACTTTTGGACACAAACTGGAAATTTCTTTTCAAAAGATGGACGGACAACCTCCGGAAAGCACATATCTGATCTCATGATTAGGTCACTTTTGGGGGTGTTTGAGATGTACATAAAGGAGGGGCTCAGTAAAGTCAGAGTTCGGTAGAAAAGGGAGAATTCACATTCGATGGCCTCAACGCTTCCTCCGTTGTCTCTGGAGATAACCATGATCTCCGCCATGGACCTCAAGGCCGATGATGTCTACGTCGTCTCTCTCTCCGGCGACAAGAGTAACCAAGAGCAGCACATCCCAATCCACAAGGACGGCAGCATAAACCGCACCTTCGTCGTCACCATGGACCAGGGCGCAGCTCTCGCCAGCTGCCTCAACTTCGAGATCGAGAATGCCAAGCGCACCAAGGACGCCGGCAAGGTCGATGTGCCGGTCAAGGAGCTGCTCGAGGTGGGCGGCATTGGGGACGAGAAGCCGAAGGTGTTGAGCCGCGAAGTGAGGTGGTCATCCGGGGAGACTCAGGGCCTTCTCAAATTTTCTTACAAGTTAAAGCTCACCGACGCAGCGCCCTCGCCAGCGATGAACGTGGACGGGACAGTCGTGAGTTATCCACCTGCACCGGCCCCGCCTGCCGCGTACCCATCGGCTATGCCCAGGGCAGCGCCGAACCCTCAGACAGCATGTCTGCTGAACGCTGCGCCCACCTCTGGTTATGGGCCGCCGGCACACGTGCATCCCCCGGCAGTACAGGGGTACCCAGGCCCACGACCTCCTGCCACCTACCAAACACCACCGCCCTGGGCAGCGCAGCACATTCAGCCCGCAGGTCAGGTGAACGCCGTGCCCGCATATGGTTATGGGCCGCCGGCACACGCGCATCCCCCGGCAGGACACGGCTACCCAGCCCTACCGCCTCCTGCTGCGTACCCCCCGCCACCGCCCCGAGCAGTGCAATACACTCAGCCCGCAGATCTGGCGAACGCCGTGGTCGCATATGGTTATCTGCTGCCGGCGTATGCACATCCACCGGCAGGACACGGGTATGCAGCCCCATGGCCGGATGCCGGCGGGAACTTCGGGCAGAGGGTGATGACTGGGGTCGCTGTAGAGGCGGTGTCGAATATGTTGGGATCGGCTGATGACCCCGGACCCGATGACGGGTTTTTTTCCGATGTCTGGTCTTGAGTGAAGTAAGTTGTCTTGTTTTTTCTCCAGCTGGTTTCGATTTGATAACGAGTCAGTTAAGTTAAAGTACGCCGGATACGTACTTTGTCGCCGATGTTTTTAATATTGACTCGGTGTGTAAGTTGGTTTAACTTCTGTGTCAATTTGTTTTAATTTGGTTTATTTGAGGAAAATTTGTCAGATTTGTGCTTAAATCAAGATGAGATTGATGTTGTTGAGCGATTAAGATGGTAATTTCTTTACTCTGAGGTAGTACGTTGGTGCTTCCTATTGCCCTTTTCTTTTCTCTATGTTATTTAGAAACTTGAACCGTAGGTTTTTTTTTTTTTCGTTGAAAACAATAATAATTTCTTCAACGCTATTTTTTGCGCTAAAATTTACCTGCTTACTTTGCCAGTAAAGTTAGGAGTATCGAGAATCCTCGAGAAATCTATTTGTTAAGTGACTTTGGAGTACTTTGAGCGCGAGACCACTTGATGTAACATCCCATTTGGTCTTGCTAAATCACATTGTAAATTAATATCAGTGAGAATGTTTATCATTTAATATTTGATAGTTCCATATTTCGGGGTTCACATAGATTGACTAAGTGCATGGTGATTACCTCGTGATTAGAGAATGAGACTCCCGGGCTAAGCCGTCGTGCTTGGTTATGAGCTTGAATTCGTTGCTTAAACACTTTCAAACTAAAAAAGATATATAGAATTGATCCGGTTGAGCACGCAAGGTGATGGGCTTTTTCTTTTCTTTTTTTTTACCCACGAGTCTAGACAAGACGCCAGTCAGTTTTTTTTTTTTTTTGTCAAAAGAAATTTTCATTCATTACCAAAATAATAAGCTGTAGGATCCATAAGAAATCTCAAAAGTCACCCTAGCGAGGCAAAAAATCACCCTAACAAGGCAAACTCATATATCTCCAAAACAAACCAAAACCCATGAATTAAAGTAAATCATCAGAGCATAGCTGGTAGAAATCATCCTACTCTCATCCTTCACGAACAAATCTGCAACTATATCCAATTTAAAAGATAGCGGCCGATCATCAAATCACATGTAATTGTTAGTGATGAGCACACTCTGGAATCTCCAATTGTAGTCATGGCTTTGCCTTTCGGCGGTAAGTGTTTAGGTTCGGTGTTCTCAACACTATCACCATATGGAGACAACATAAACATAAAATATATTGAATAATGATCTGTCACTTGTAAGAGAGAGTCATTTAGTAAGGGCGAGCTGTCAAAGCTTTCAACAAAAACACACAGAATAAGTGCACATAACTGCTGTGAATTTAATTGAAATTGGCGGTAGAGCACTCATTTATCAAAACTCCTAAATCTAGAATTAAATCAAAGAGAAATACTTCTAGATATAAAATTGGGAGAGCAAAACTATCATATCTAAAACTAGATCGGAATAGTAAGAAAAGAAAATAAAAGGAGATAAATGAAAAACAGGGAGGGGAGGGAGAGATTTAGATCAAATCCCTCCTTTCCAAAAGTTGAAAAGACAAAAAAAAGGTGGAAACTTAAAGAGGAAGAGAGAGGGAGGGGGAGGGAGATGTCGCCCGTCGGTTGACAAGGTCGAAAGAGATGCGTTTTCTCTATTTTTTTTTCCCTTAAATTGAATTATAAGAAAGAGAGAGATTATGAATTTAACGTAATTGCAAGGTAAGGGATAACAGGAGCATGCCAACGACGCAAAGTCATGTGATGTTAAGATTTTGGGTGTACGCTCAGTTTTTTGGTAAGAGGATCCGCACTGCCAATACCAAAAAACAAAATTGGCAGCGCACGTCCTCCCGGTCTTCTCAATCAAGACAAAATTTGTGAAATTTCATTGATTTCTTCGCATTATAAAATCTAAATCGCAGTTCCATCAAGTGGCCTAAAAACAAAAAAACAAAAAAACACAAATGATTACCAGCTTAAAGTAAGAAAACGATGCGACTCGGACAATCGCTTGTTTAAGGTACCTTTTTTTTTTTTTCGGTAGTATGTCATTGTCTATATAACAAGATGTACGTGATCGAGAAGATGAAGGGCCACGTGTCCTATCCTCAGTTGCCACGATGATCATGTATGCAATTTCGATCGATATCTTAATCGGTATGTCCAATTGATAAACATTCTTAAGAAGTTGTACTTGAAACAGTTGAATTCAAAGATGCGATCAAATCCAGTCACGAACCTACAAAAAAAAAAGGGGGAAGGAATCGGTCATGAACGATCATGAAAAAGTGGACCAAACCAGACAAAACCACTCGATACCATGTAGGTTTATGTAAACACGATTCCTATTTTCGAAGGGTGGCTGACCTTCGGGTTTTGTCCAAAACATGCCCTTTAGACAAAACATTGGCTCGAAAATCATAATCAGCTCACGATTATGATCATATGATGGATGCATCATTGTACAGACCATAGTTTTGTTTCAAAAAGCATTCCGTCATCCTTGACGTTTGCCGCATTAGAGGTTACCAGAACATGGGTTGAGGTTATTCGGTAAACGCATTATATAACTAACTGATCTTTTTATATACAACTAACTAATCTAACGTGCTAAATTTAACTCGCTCGCTTTCCAAGAAATATTTTCTTGGTTTGTCAGTTGTTGCGAGAGAAGGGACGAATTATCGATTTTCAAGAAAAAGATGTACTTGGAATGGTGGAATTCCAAAAGGCGTGATCAAATTCCTTCACGAAACAACGCAGGAAAATAAACGAACAGAAGCAATCACGTTCGATTATGAGAAAGATTGCATAACATACAATTCTTGAAATATTTGATCCTCTACAAATTAAATCATACTTTTATGGTTATTTTACAAAAAGAAAAAACTTTAAATTTATTTTCCTAAAAAGATCGGATCGTCCTAAACACATTTATCTTTCCACTCACGCAAAGCTACTGGTGCTCTTAATTTGCTTATATGTAAAATGAATAAAATACTCGAGTATACAGTACACTCAATGGTAAATGGCCATTCTACTCTCGAGAAGATTCGTCTCAATTACGTGTGAGTTTTGGTCAAAAAAGCGGAAATTACATTTTAGTTTTTTTTTTGTCAGAAAATTACATTTTAGTTTACCAAGCTTGAAATATTCCACATCTTTTATTTGTTTATTTCCCTTTATTTTGAACGCATGAATCATAAGAAACTGCATGGAAGCTGCATCGGTGCTACGTTGCTAAGCGAGGACACGTGTCAAGCTACCGTAAACGCTAGACTCGTATCCATCTTCGCCAATGCTCTTTGTTTCCTTCTCCGCAATCGAGTTCCTATCCCATCCGTCCTCGCATCGTTCTGCCGGTCTAGGATTTCATTCTCCACGCGATCCCGCAAAGATTTTCTTCCTTCCGAAGGCCTCGGCACGCAGAAAGATTGGAGAACATGTTGTATCTCTCTCGATGAAAATGGCGATCTGAAGAGGATTCTATACAGCTGCGTGAAGGCGACTCCGGTTCGAGTCCGATGTTAGTGAAATATATCTGGATATCGCCAGTTGCCATGGCGGTCCTGGCGTTTTTGGTTGTATCTTTGATTGCTTTATCCGATGAATCATCTTGCTCTACAGAAATCCTTCGGGTTATTACGTGTATGTTCTTAATATCACCATTGATGCTGTACATGGAAGTGATTGTCTTTGTTCTTCTAAATGGATCAGACTAGGAATGAATTTTGCTAAGATTAGATGACAACAAGAACTCAAATCTGATATTCATAAAATATAATGTCACACACCACTCGACAAAAAATAACAGCAATCTTATCCTTCTGTCCTGCAACATTGAGGAACTGAAAGTGAAATCAAAGCCTTATTTTTTTCCTTCAGTATTTGATACTTTTACCCATCCTCTCTGCGTCTCAGCATCTATGCTGCGGGCGGGGCAGTTATGTAGCGCATAGCTCCGGCTTCCGACAGCACTATCAGGAATCGCTCCAAATTCTCTTGCTTCGGCGCTGCCTCTGGAGCTGCCGCAATTTCATAGTCCAATGACTGGTTGTTGTAAACAGCCCCCATATGTTAACCAATTCCTTGATACCGTTTTCATCCATGTTCTCTTGTTTTCCTGCGTATTGCCACGGCGTTGTTCCCTCGGCACAATAATGAACGACGTCGAGCATGTGCACATTGGGAACTGGTTTGTAAATGTCCCTGAAGTACCTGTTCAAGGAGTCTGGTTCGGCAAATGGAGTCGGAGGAGAGATCTCGAGGGTTTTGAGCAAATCATTGTAAGTGTCGAGGTTTGGCTCGCACACAAACAATCCGGCGTCAAAGTAAAGAGACGGCTTCTGGCCAAGGTGGTCAGGCCGTTTGAGCAAATCATTGGGGCACTGCTGGCAATACCCAATTTTGTACTGATGAGGGGTGCCACACCAAGTCTTCTCGCAGGAGCAGTCCATAGCCGCGTAGAAGAAGCCATTCGGGAGGTCAAAGAGGTAGTCTATGTTATCGAAGACTTGGATCTCTCCATCCAAGTAGATCATCTTGTCGTACTCCACAAACTGTCGAATCAAAGAAACCCGATCAATGATGCAGTGCAGATTAATTTTGGGAAAGTGAAAACAAGTAACTCAATTGATGCAGATCAGCAACGATAATAAGAACTCTCATCTACAAGGGTCAAAAATACCCGGTCCAATCAGAACAAATTTTTTTTTTTTTTTTTTTGAGCCTTTACAGTTAAAAGATGAAAAAACGTGTATCGCAGCGGCGGTTCGATTTGATTTCAGGGTCGGTCGTGCTCCCCAAGTTCGTCGGCTGATTCCTGTCGGCCGGCAAAAACACCTTAGCTTCGGCTCTCCACTACATCCTCCTTGTCTGCACCTCCATATGCGGGGAGGGGAAAAGGAGATGAGATAGAGGAGGGAATGGGTGGATCTAAGCGGCTCGCTTCTTACCATCAAGCTCGCTCAAGATGCATTTGTCCTAGTGGCGTCAACGCGGACAAGAACTTCAACTTTCCAAACAAGTATTCGAAAAAACGAAGCGCCTACCTCCCAAATTCTGAGCTTGGAGTAGTTGCTGAGATAATAAGCCTTCGCGAACTGAGTTTGGTTCTCCAGAGGATAAACCGGCTCAATCTCCTTCACGATACAGCCCCGATCCACCAGCATCTGCCGGTGATCCTCCGGCACGTCCGGCAAGATCGCCACCACGAGCTGGTACTCGCTCTTCATCTCCCTCAGCCTCTCGGCCAGCCCAACCACACCCTTCACGTAATCGCCGTTTCCAGGCAAGAACGTCACATAGGCACGGCTAGGCCGGTTTCGGGGCTCCAGTCTCATGAAAGCATTACTGGCGCCGTCCGCGATATTCGGACCCTTTTTCTTTTTCCGCTTGTGTGTATGAAGAAAACTGGTGTGGGAACGCTTCTTCGCAATTTGCTTGGTTTGGATTGAGATCGATGGAATTCGAAGGTGGAGCAGAGATTTATAGACTCGGGGGTAGGAGGAGACAATGATCTCCATCTGGTCTTCTCTATGATCTCCATCTGGTCTTCTCTATGATCTCCATCTGGTCTTCTCTTTCGAAAGCGCGTTCCCTAACTCGAAGCCAGTGAAAAGAAAAACAATTAACTCGGAACTGGTAACTAGGATGCGGCCAACATCAGAAAGATACTGTAGATGAAGATGACCATCAAGTTTTGTGGTCATTTGAAATTCGACGGGCAAAGAATCTATACATTCACCCTAGCTAGGATCGACCGTCTTCTACCATTAAATTGCGACACCAGAGTAGTCGATCATATTAGTCGCCGAAGTAGCGATGGCCCGTCGAATTTCTCTTTAAAGCTTAATTTCATGATGAGATAATGATTTGTTAAAGTTTAGGGTTCGATTTCTCTTTAAAGCTTAATTTCATGATGAGATAATTCTCCCTTATATACGTTTAAGACATGATATGGGGTACATTCATTCCCTCCCCATGCATGTTCCTTCTTGAGATTATACTAATGACTGTACAGAGGTCAATGGCATATAAGATTGTCTTTGATGTCGTTGATCGTTGACCATTTTGATGCCCTACAGGGTTGAGACGTTCCAACTTTCACAGCCCATGGTCGGCCTGCCCATTGAAGTGATTTTGCCATTTAGCAGCATCAATCACCCTATTATTGTTATTGGCAAAGTTCTTCAATGGATCTGCTCTATCCAAACGATTGGAAATGGTCACTGTCATATCTTTGATACTTCCATACGAAAGGCGGAAAGTAGGGCTTTTCAATTGTTCTACACATTGTTTATTATGGAAAACAAGAGATTTTTTATGCTGAGATACGTATATTGAAATTTGGCATAACAGATAAATTGCAACAAATTATAGTAGATGGTTAGTATAGATAAGCGACTCATTCTAGGCGGGAGTGAATTTTCAAATCTAGATACATGACTCTGAGCTTCCAGATATAGTCTCCAAGGATGAATGGTATATAGTCTGGAGCATTCTACGTGCGATGTAGACAAAACCTACCAATATGCAGAAATTAAATGCACAACAATTTTATCTTCGTGCACCAGATCATCTGCAGAATGAGAAGTGTCCTTGCTAACTCTATAGATAAAAGAGGATCTCTCTCTCTCTCTCTCCAGGTTCCCAATGGAGAGTACCACGTATACCAATGGAGAGTACCACGTATGGTATATGACGACTTGATCAATGCAGTAATGAGAGGAAAAAAAAAAAGGCAGTCTTTGAATAGATAAAAACATACAGATTTGTAATGGGAGATGACTTATGATAATTTCCTCCAGCAAAAATAATGTTAGCCTTAATAGAAAATCTTTTAGGTCTTAAATGCCACACATATATAAACCATGTTGCATTGATTTTCAGACCGAAAAGTTAATTCCTCTAAAACACGTATTGGATATAAAATAATGTGGAAAGTGTCACATCGAATTTAGATTGAATTGTTATTCTGATTCTTTTATTATCCCTATAGCGTCTGTCTTTGTTTTTTTGGGGGGGATCAATGAACTTAATTTCAAAACATTTGTGCAGGGAACCTGGAGAGAGAGAGATCCTCTTTTATCTTCCTTACTCATCTAGAAAAGAGGATCTCTCTCTCTCTCTCCAGGTTCCCTGCACAAATGTTTTGAAATTAAGTTCATTGGATCCCCCCCAAAAAAACAAAGACAGACGCTATAGGGATAATAAAAGAATCAGAATAACAATTCAATCTAAATTCGATGTGACACTTTCCACATTATTTTATATCCAATACGTGTTTTAGAGGAATTAACTTTTCGGTCTGAAATTGGGGATTGACCTCAACTCCTAAACAAAAATATTAGTTAAATTGCATATAAATATTATGAGCATTTTAATTAAACCCATATAATTGCATTGGAATTAACTTAAGTGAGGGTACATCTCACAGTGAGATCACGGCAAAATCTGGCCAAGCCCTTAAACCGACATATCGGCCGAAATTTGCGCATTGGGGTGCCGAGTTGGAAAATATGGATTAACTAAAGTCAAACTTGGCGAGTAATTAAACTTGATATTGTCGCAAATTTTTTTTTTCCAGAAGAGAAAATAGGAGAGTTTCATATTGTTAAGGATAAGGTATATCTCTTAGAGTCCAATATATGAAAGTAACAAATTGTGTTCTTAAAAGAAAACCCTAACTTATAGTGTATATAAAGGGGGCTCACAAAATAAGGATTTTCAGAGACAAAATTGAGGTCGGCAATAACAGAAAAGGAAAAGGATACAAACGAGAGAGAAAAAACAACATGCACAAGCACACGAGCTCTCTCTTTCGCGGCCCCTAAACATTCCAGCACGTAGTTTTACAAAATCGACAAGTATGCGTTCGTTAACCGTTAGATCGTGCTCAAATTTTGTGGAAAGTACAATAAGACGATTCAAATGTTCAATTGCTTAAGTTGTGGTTGTTCAATTCTAATGCGATTTTGGCATGAAATTTCCTCTTTCAATCCGTGCATATGATTGGGGCTTGAATTTTTAAGATCTAAGATCGGTTCCCCGATAACCTCTGTTTCTTATTTTTGGATGTGGTAAATATTTGACTTACGTGGGCTTATAATATACATTGCTTATTTAGTAAATTTTCGTATTATGAAAAACACAAAAACTCAAATATAAATTAATTTTCGGCTTATCCTATTTCCACTCCCTTATTGGCTCCTGACACTCCCTATCGCATTGAATTAACCTTGCAGTGTCCTGCTCCCGATTTAAGATTATTTCTTACATTTTTCACCCTTTATTATTTGCTCCTAGCATTCTTAACACATTAAATTAACTATATTATCCCTTGCGACTCCTGCTCTTAATTTACTATTATATCTGACCTTTTTTTCTTCTTCTTTTTTTCAATTTTACAGAAAGAAAAACTTACCCACATCACTTATATATATATATATATATATTTCACGTTAGCGGATTTATCCATACCAATTACATTTCAATGTTTCCTTCATGTTTGTCTTATTCAGCACTTATTCTCCACACTAATCATATAGTTAAGTAAAGAAATGTTAATTTTATGTGCAAATTGTTTACTTTATTTCCGTAGATTATCCTCATGATCTTAAATTTTTCAACTTCGAATTTTGGTACAAATTTACTCGAAGATTGAATATTGTGGCTAATGTACACATTTTTCATACACAATTTACTCAAAAATTATCCTCTTACTTTGGCTCAAATTACTTTTTGAATAATTGTTTCCTAATATAAAAAAGAAATATAAAAATCATTAACAAAATAATTATTCTTTTGCCAAGAAACAAAATAACTAGGTAGCTATTTATCAAATAAACTATTTTTTAAAAAAAGAGGTGCATAATTATTCCAGATTGAGAAAGAAAACGAAAAAAAAGGAGAAATAAAGGCTGGCGCAGGTCTTAGATCAAGTTTTGGCTTATCCTATTTTCACTCCCTTATTGGCTCCTGACACCCCCTACCATATTGAATTAATTACATTGACCCTTGCAGGTCACACTCCTAATTTAATATTATTTCTTACCTTTTTCACCATTTATTATTTGCTCCTAGCATCCTTATCACATTAAATTAACTACATTATTCCTTGCGATTTCTGCTCTTAATTTAATATTATATCTTACCGATTTTTTTTTTTCAATTTTACTAAAAGAAAAGCTTACCCACATCAATTTTAAAATAACTTTTTTTTTTTTGCACCCTAGCAGATTTATCCATACCAGTTAAATTTCAACGTTTCCTTCATGTTTTTCTTCTTTAGCACTTATTCTCCACTATTATAACCTAAACATGCCCTAATCATATATTTAAGTAAAGAAATGTTAATTTTATCAGCAAATTTTTTACTTTATTTCCATAGATTATTCTCATTATCATAAATTTTTCGACTTCGAATTTTGGTGCGAATTTACTCAAAGATTGAATATTGTGGTTGATGTTTGCATTTCTCATACACAATTTACTCAAATATTATCCTCTTACTTGGCATTAAATTATTTTTTGAATAATTTTTTCCTAATATAAAAAAAGAAATATAAAAATCATTAACAAAATAATTATTATTTTTTCCAAGAAAAAAATAATTAGGTAGCTATTTATCAAATAAACTATTTTTTAAAAAGTGGTGCAGAATTATTCCAATTTGAGAAAGAAAAGGAAAAAAAAAATAAAAAAATGGAGAAATAAGGGCAGGCGTTGGTCTTAAATCAAGAGGGGGGCCCACGTTTAATATTAATAAAAAAATTTCGAAAAGGGCATGGATAGTTTGTCTCTAGTAAAATTGAAACAAATGAAAATGAACATGAAAGAAATAATCTTAAATCTAGAGTGGAGTCTGCAATGGTTAGTGTAGTCAATTCAAAGTAAAAGGAGGAGTTAGGAGCCAATAAGAGAGTGGAAATAGCACAAGTCTAAATTTTTTACCAAAAACTTGCACGTAATTGATAGGAAGCTTCTAGAGCACAAGATCTAGTGGCATTTGAAAGTGCTAGTATGAACATCTAGAGAGGGGGTGAATATGTGTAAAAACAGATTTTGCAAAATGCAGTAAAAACGTTTGCTTTTAACCTGAGTCTGAATAACAACAGACTTTTGAAACCGAGTCTGAAGAATAACAGACTTTGAGCGAGTTCAGACTTTAGCAGTTAAATAGAAATACGAATAAAGGACCACCGCCCGTGGTGGCCGCGTTGGTTTTGACCTTAGTACCCCACCACCGGGGGAGGAGTTCGAAACTTCACGTGGTCGATGCTTCAGTGCAAGCCGCGCGATTCACCTGTGCCTGGGTCTGTGGTGGTGGCCTAGTCTACCCCAGGGTTTACTCTGCCGTGAAGCGGCGCACGGAGGTTCCCTGGGTCACAAAAAAATAAAAATAAAACAAAGGAGTTCAAGGAAGAAAATAAGAACACGGATTTTATAGTGGTTCGGCTTAGATCAAGCCCACGTTCACTCTCCCATGCTAACAGCCTTCTTGGTTGGATTCCACTATGCAATCAACAAGAGATTACAACTTTGAGTGCAAACACTTAGTAGTAGATCACACCATCTCATTAAGTCGCTCTTTTGGTATTTCTCTCACGATCACAAACGTTTAAGCTCGCCAAAGACAAGTGTATGATCGAAGGTCGTTCAGACTTTGGGATTATAAATTTTACGTTCCGTCTCTTACTTGCTCATTGGTCCTTGATATCCTTAAATACTCTTCCACTTCCAAACTAGCCGTTGGACAGTATCTTGAGGATCGTTTTCCAATCTATCCATTGGACAGATCTGTATCTAGAAGATTTAGTAGCCGTTGAGTGATAGAAGTAGAATCCCAAATTGATTCCAATTGCCCGTATAAACAGAATCTTAGTTTCCATAAGTAGAGCTTCTCTGTATAGAAAGTTATTGTTTTCAATATCCAATTGTTAATAAATTAGATTGAATCAATCAAATATATCTTAATATGGAATCCAAACCAAATCATTAGCCGTTATATGTTTGGGGCTTGTGTTACGTTCTGTCAAGTTGTTTCGTTCTGAATCTGCTATGTTCTGATGTAAAGTGTGAAAGTCTTCAGACTGAAGTAGAGTTTACAATCTAGACGTCAGTCTGAGCTGAAGTAAACTTTACAATTTGGATGTTAGTCTGAACATATTCTGCTTTTGAACATATTTAGCTTTAAGGTTTGAACACAGTCTGAGTAAGTTTAGTTTTAGCATAGTATCCATCTTCTGGTTCTTCATTCACGTCCAGTCTGAAATTTGTCAGAATTGACAGACTTCTGATATAGAACATACTTTGACACTAAAGTCTGGCAGTCTTCTGACTTTGACACAGAAGTCTGGAAATTTTCATAATATACTTTAGACATATGTTACGTTCAGTCTTCTGGTAGTCTTCAGACTTTGACAATATCCTTTTCATATACTATCATTTGCATGATCTATTACTTAACCATTAAACACGTTAGTAGCATTGATTTATTTTGTCATCTTCAAAACATCATAAGAGATTTCCCTAACAATCTCCCCCTTTTTGTTGATGACAAAACAATCTTTGAATATGTAGATGTGTAATCATGCTTTTAAAGATAATAATAAATCAAGGCAATCTTAAAGAATAATGTAATTTGAGATAGCAAATAGATTGAACATATAATTATATATGTAAAGATAATCATAGCTTAATATTATGCAATAAATAATATCAACCAATCAACACATTTGCATATTTATATTCTTCCCCCTTTTTGTCATAATCAAAAAGCGATAACAATATAAATAATATCACGTAGAGAATATAAAATGATAACAAATGTCTTTTACGAAAAATCACGGATGCATTATAAAATTCACTTGACCCATTTTGTCATAATAAAATGATAATATTAATAAGAGATTTGTTAATGTCAAAAGGTACTAAAAGATGCACTAACCAGATTTCGTAGAACTTAACAAATTCTGACACATTTACCTTCTCATTCATTCCATAATAAGATCACGATCATGATTGATTCAAAAAGATTTTTCCATAATTGATCAAAGCTCCCCCTCAATTTGTTGCCTTTTTTGAGATGATCACGATTCTTTCCTTTTTCTTGGATTTGCTTTCTCCCCCTGTCATCATGACAATATTTGTGAATAGAAACAATTGTTGCTTGTGCACGTTGAACATAATATTTTTCCATTATTCCCTTTGTAGCAACAACATCCACAATGAACCACCAGCCGTGGTGGCTCCACTGGATAAGGCTCTGCTGAACCTCAACGAAGAGGTGAAGGTTCAAACCCAAGGGAGGCGCTAGGTGTATTAAGTGTGACTCATGGGTGGTGGGTCCTCCCGCTTAAGTGTCACCTGGGGGTTTACGGCGCGGCTTGTCGTCATTTGCAGCCGTAAGCCGGTTCCTCCGGTACAAAAAAAAAAAAAAAAAAAAAAAAAAAAAAAAAAAAAAAAAAAAAAAAAAACATCCACAATGGTCACTTGCATTTTGAAATTCGATGCAAAAATTTATTTTCTTCAATCAAGCTCTTCTCGAATTCAACCTGCATAAACTTAACGAACTTTTTGCACAAATGAGTTGTAATAATTTCCACATAATATATAATGCACTTTCTTCAAATAAATAAATTGAATAGCATATATAAAATTATCAATTATTAAAATTCAGAACTACTCAAGCTTTTGTATGACACATTAAGAATTTATTACCCAAGAGCTGTAATTTGGGGGAAGGAGAAAATAATTAATTTTCAATTTTTTTGTGCGAAGCATCTTAAGAGCTGTAATTTGGACCTATCAAGATCAAATTTATTATATCAACAATTTTAGTGGATCTCAAAAGTCTCACAAGTCGAATGGATAAATAATAATAATAATAATAATAATAAAGAGGCTTGTCTAGATTTATGGAAAATTTACTCGGTACGGCATAATTATTAACTGCACCCGGTCCGTGTAGGCTGAGGGCATAAGATCCCTTGGATCTCATGGACCCCATGTCGGACCTAGACAATCCAACGATCGGTATGCCTAGATCCAACTGTACTACATGAATGGTTTCTTGTTGGCAGGTGGGGCCACCACCGGGTCCCACCAGTATCTTTTTTTTTTTTTTTTTTTTGGGGTTGGACCCACTAATATCTCCTATCTACTACGCGTCTTTCTGTTAGAGTCGCGAAGGAGTCCACATTTCAACCCATGGTTCAAAGGGCGGTGCGGGGAGACGTAGCAATAAAGGGTGCCTCGGAGGTCCTGTTTTTCCGGTTTTCTGGTTATGTTAGTTGATCCGAGGGAGGCCTCCCTCTCGACTTATTTCGAAGATTATGCATTGTAGCTTAAACCCTTAGGCTACGTTTGATTGTCCAAATTTCTAATCAATATATGATAGAATATAAAATCCTAAGATTTTTCTATATCCTATCTACTACTTAGTGAATCGTAATATTAAAGTTGGATATATTCACATTATATTATGTATATTTTTTTGATATAAATGACATATCATTATAAATGAACTTAAAATTTTATAAACGGAAATGGTGAAAATCTCTTGTGATACTATTCCTTAATTTATTTTTATTTTATTTTTCCTCTTTTTTAAATTATTTTATTTATTATCTTTTTCCCCATTTCATCATTCTTTAATAAAATTTTATCAAATAGTATATTGTACTAACATACCCAAAATACAAAAATACCTAAAATATATAATAATATAAATATATAATTTATAGATTGAATGTTTATTATAAGATAGAATTAAAGTTGAATATATAAATTAAAAAATATTAAATTTAAAAATAAAATTTTATTTTTATTTTTAATTTCTTAAATTAAAATTCAAATATTATTTATATTGAAATATAATTTCAATTTTGTTAATTTAATAAGTTTTTTATTCGAGAAAAATAACTTTCCAATTATAGATATTAGAAATTCTATCCACCTTTATCCCACCTCCCCCATGGGATAATTTTATTCAAATTTATATTCTCCTTATATCCGATTTTTATTTTGTCTGAAGCAAGCATCGGACATAAGATATGATAAATTATATCCTATCCCGAATCCTATCTCGAATTTTATCCTGACTACCAAACACAGCTTTAGATTACTCATTGTCCCTTTGAGTAGTTGTTGACTTAAGGGACGAAATGGAAATTTTTTTCAAGGATAGTCAGCAATGCGAAAGAAGATGACATACATACATACATACGTACATATATACATATATATAAAATCCCAGATCTTAAGGATTATCTAGTAACAGATCCAAGGGGGATATATTGGTTAACTTAATATTTTCTTTTAATAGGTTTGTTGAGTTTGGCTCGAACTTTCCTTTGGTGAGGTGAGTTAAATCAATAGTGGTTTAGACATTAAAACCCAATAAGGTAATAAGTCCTTTGGTCAGCTTTGGTTGGCAGTCTAAGAAGCGTGAAAACAAATTTATTAAAATGGATTTATTAAGAAGATCAATTGATCTCCATACAAATCTCCCTCCTAATATTAGCGGTCTTGATAATTGGTTTGGAATTTCTAGACCTATTTACTAGCAAGACCAAAATGAACAAAAATTTGAGAACCTAGATTCTCCTCATCACTCTCTTACTTATTCACAATTAGTAGACCTTGAGGTTCTTGTTCTTGAAAAAGAATTTGAACCTAACCGTGAGTTTCTAGAATTCAATTTAGAAGAAAACAAAGAAATTAGACAATGGTTTTGTAATACTTTGCATAAACAAGCCAAAGAAATTAAATAAAAATACTATAATTTCCTTTATGAACATGAAATCCATATTTTCTTTTTTGATTGGTTTGAAGAATATTCCTTCAACCTAAAGAAGTCTATCCCTTGGATCATGCTTATAAATGACAACTCGATAATGGCCAAACGATAGAGTCTATTCATCCTCCATTAAATAAATAAATAAATTAAAATCCAGCATAGAGACAATGATGTCCATATCACAGCTGAAACTGATGATCCTCAAAATGTAAAAATAATCCAACAGAGTAACTACACCAATCAACATCTCCATACTGTTGGTAATCAATTGAATAGGATAGAATCTTCTATTCAACTTTATTCTTCTCAATTACCAAAATTTGAAACTCTTAAATCACCAAATTTTAAACCTTTTAAGTTTCCTAAAACTTATAGTCCATAATTTGCTAGGGCCATAGAAAATAGAAGAAGATCATTAGGAAAATTGCCTATCCTAGACATTCCTAGTGTGAGAGGACCTCTGACAAAAGAAACCTTTAGGTTGAGAGGACTTGTCATCAATGATACTCCAGATCAAATAAATGTCCTTGAAAAAACCCATAAAAGCTTTTTTTTTACCAAAGAACTACACATTCTGATATGTCTTAGAAAAATTATCACATAGGATTCAAAAAAAATATTCTCCCGATGCCATTTATGAATGGAATATTGATGGTGTCTCCGAAAATAACATTATTAATATTCTAAATCAAATGGTCATGGTCGCTAATTCGTATAAAACTCAACAAGATGTCTTTGATCATGTTGTTGCCAATCTTTTAGTAGTCAGCTTTACAGGGCAACTAAAAGGATGATGGGATAATTACCTCCACTGAGGAATGTAGCGACTCGATCTCGCCGCCCTTGATCCCTTATTATCATGAGGAGAGAAAATGGGGAAATGTCAAGTTTAGGGGTACTTGATCACGAGAGTTCCCTCACGGCTTGCATTCCAAAATACATTAGCACCTCGCTTTTCGGATCAAACCTCTCGTGAGTTCCCTCCACGAGATTGTGAGCTCTCCTAAGCTCGTACCCTGTGTAACAACAGGGTGTTACGATCCATATCCACACAAGCGACACACCTTTGAAGAAGGGGTTGGGTGTGGATGTTGGATTTAAGGGTATCTTTACCATGATAGCCCTCTCAACAGTACGCTTCGCTCATAAGGATAACATTACTTCATCCTTTAGGGTACTTCCATATAGAGTATGCTAAACCATGGTGAGTTTCATTGAAACTCGTACCCCGTGCAACGGGTTTATTTATATGGTTTAATTGTTTATGACAATCTAAAAATAAGACGGGAGTCGCCACTACTCTTATTTTGGGGGTCGGCTAGAAAACCCAATTGAGTGTCGGAAGTGTTCCCTCGATTCCTACACAACCAAATATCTAGGTTCGGGGACTTGGGTTATGTTAATATTTTTGTTAGTGCCCTTTTAGTACATAAACCGTATGTTGTGTTTTCCCTAACATGTTCATGCGTTTCTTTTTACATTTTCGGGATCATTAGTTCTAAACTAAGCGATCATGTGTGGTTGGTCATTTTCATTCTATTCTATTTCTAGAAAAAAAAAACAAGAAAAGAAAGCAATCAATGCAGTTGAAATTACAAGATAGTAAGTAAACAATCAAGGAAAGTAGCAAATCCACAATGCAATCCTAAAAAATATAAAAGAGAAACGCAATTGAAAAAGATGAGAGAAAACAAAACATAAACATTCATTAGAAAACCTTAAAATCATTCAAAGAATGCACAAATGGCATGAAGAAATCACATGGGACTTAGGATTGGATGCGACGGAAAGTTTGGATAGTCATCTAATCCTAAGTCAGCATGCAAAATGTCATATAATTTAAATGACATTATGAGATGATTCATGATTTCTAATGGTATGATTGAGAATCCTAAGCGTGATGAACACTTTTTGTGAGACAAATTTAATGTGCAAGATGAAACTTAAATGACATGACCTAAACATGTATGCAAACCTTGCAACATGCGGTTCCATCATCAAGAAGGCATGATCATAAGAATTGATCCCTAGATGACTCAAACAAGCATGGAAAGGTGCACATATGATAAGGTTTCATTTTAGCATTAAGTTTACAGAACAAGCATGATTTCAGCCATCCTCAAGACATGCATAAATCCTACAAAAAATCTCACATACAGAGCATACCATGATAAATATTTCTCATTGAGAGGTTGAAACTCAATTAAGATCATATAAGTCGTGATAAAAATGGCAAAACAGACAAACTATATGTTCAACACATGTTGCTGCAGTTGCTTTTACTCTAATGCATACAATTGACTCACTTTGCCAACGCAAAAACCTTGCAAAGAATGCATCAATTGAACATATATATTGTGTATTTCAACTCTCATGAAGGATTTGAGACAAAATAGGTGCATTTGTGGACTCAATTTCATCAAAACAAGTCTCGGACCAATGTAGGACAGACTGACCTATGTTCAAATCTAAGCGATTTTGACCTAACTAAACAAGTCTAAAAATTTTGAAAAAAATACAGGACATGAAAAAAAATTATACGAGAAACTTTCATGAAGGAAAGTTGTTCCAAAACTCAACAAAAATATCAGTAAAAAAATGGCATAATCAGAGATTAATATAGAACGGATTGACCTAGGCTTAGATCTCGTAGATCGACCTAATTGAACATGTCCAAAAATCATGAAAAAATTACAAAAGATGCATGAGATGATTTGGAACAAAAATTATGGAAACAATTTTGTCAAAAAATAATCACGAAAGTCAGCACAAAAATAACAAAGCCAGAAAGGCGAAACAGAATCAGAACCGAAAAAGACCTAAATTATTGCAGAATCGTTAATCTTCAGAGGTATTTTTCGAGGGTCAAACGATGCTCGATTGGGACATGTGACCTATCGTTTCGAAGCTCGGGATGTCTATTATCCTATGAAAATCACAGATTAGGCTCAAGAACACAATCATCATTCAAATCATCCACAAATCATTATGGCATTCATAATCATTGATCTTAAGCATATAAAAACTCCTAATATTGAATCCTAGCCTTGATAGACTAACTCGATCTCGTTTCATCGGATTCGAGTTTCGAATCGTTACCTTCGTCACGATTTTCGCGGATTTTGATCGAAATCGATCAAAGTTTTCGTTGGATCTTCAATCCAACCTCCACAAACCAGCAAACATAAGATCTGGACAGCAAGGGAGGTGATCGCTCATGAAGATGGCGGAGGTTGAACTAGCGACGATCCGGTGGCCGGAAAAGGAAACCAACCAGATTGAAGAAGAGGGAGAGAAATGAGTCTCTTGGTGGCAAAAAAATATAGAGAGGAGAGAGAGAGAGATCCGGAGAGAGAGGAAATTTTGTGCAAAATGAAGCCCTCCTTTTGAAAATGGAAGAAATTTCATTTATATATTCCTCCCATTAAGCGATTTTGGCCGTCGGTTGGACCCGACGGTCGAAATCTCGATCCAACATCAAAAATCCATTTTGAAGGCTCCATCATGATCTTGAGGTGTCAGATAATTGATTTAGTGGGTTTGACTTGCAAAAAACCAAAGCCAGAACGGGAATTGCGTCAAAATGTCTAATAAGGGGTTAATTTGCAATTTGACGAAATTCAAGGACCGATTGGTAAAATATTGGGAAATTGAAAGTGTAGAAGTGAAATTGGCATTGAGAGAGTTCTAGAATTGGTGGTTGGAGGCCAAGAACCGGCTGGCGAGGGCCTGAACCAGCCAATCCTGCTGGCGGTCGGTTAGACCGGCCAGATCGGTTCAATCTGGTTCGACTGAATTTTGTCTTGTTCTTGACTGTTTTGGTCTGGTTCCTACTATTTTGTCCACTTGGGACCCTTGTGGTTAAAAAATTTATGCAATTTGGCCCCCTAAATGACCAAATTGAAAAGGAATTTTTATCATTTTTAAGAAGAAATTGGCCAATTAAGCTAATCAAACCTTATGTACATGATCTAGGGGTCTTTTATTGACCTAATTGAATGATTATTGTCGAAAAAAATGAGTCAAAACCATGGGTGCTTTGAATTGGGCCTAAAGAGCTAAAATGATAAAATTTGTAATTCAATGGGCAAAATTACAAATTATCTAAAAGTGAACTCAATTAGTGTCACAATTTCCCTATTTAATGAGCTACCCATACGTAAGATCACTTATCATATTCAAATTGATCTTGAATTGAAGCACTTGAGCTTAGGTATAAAATGGATCTAAGCCTAATATTAAAATTGGACTTAGATTCATGAAATTAAACCATAGTCATGAATGAGTCAAGTCGAATTTTGTCCATTGAAACTTAATTGCTTGATTTTCTAATGCTTGGGAGGATAAAATTTCTCAAATTGATGAATTCTGGTGTGAATTTCCTAAAATTGATTTTAGATTTGGATTTATCTTAAGAAACTGAGTGAGAAATAATCATCCGTTCATAAGTTATGAATGATTGATTTTGGTCCACTAATTAGGGCTCAAAATGGCAACTCGTATTTTGACTGATAAATCGTGAAATTGAATGCTCAAGCAAATTTTAGATAGGCCATAAATGTCAAAGAAGGAACTACACCTAATTATAACACGAATAAAAGTAATTTATTTTTGGTCGATTTCGAAGCTAAAACTGAAAAATTCTGAAAATAAGGTTCTTAATCGAATTTTGTGAAATTTTTTACACAAAAGTCAATTTGGTATTATAGAAAATGTATTTGTGCATTTTTTATTTTTATTTTTTGGGTTAAAGATTTGACTAAAAGTCAACAATTTAGTTGACTTTACTTAAAAGGTCGTTTTTGGGTCAAATCTTTGAATTTTCAAGAAATTGATTTGACAAAAGTGAAATTAAAGCTAAATGGAATCTTTTTGGTGAAAAGTCAATTTTTGAGCCGTGGTTGACTTTTGGTGAAAGGGTTGACCAAAAAATCAACTTGAAAGTGAACCGTTTGACTTTTTCATGTTTTTCTTGAAAATGAGCTAAAAATTGCTTAAAAATGATAATGCAAAAGAAAGAAATGAAAAATGACACTTTTTGGTCGAAAGATGGGGCTTCGTCGCGATTAGAAACCCAAATCTCGATTTTTTACCTTTTAATGATGTGTTGACTAAAAATCAGGTGTAAATAGTTGCCCCTCTTTGAGTAGGAGTTCGAAGAAGTTCTACTCAAAGACAAAATTGATACCTGTAAATTTTAGTCGACTCCACTTTGCAAATAGAAAAAGACAAAAGAATTGATATTTGGTTAGGGACGTACCTAAACTTACCTTTACCCATCGGGATATTTGAACTCTTGTTGGGGTTTATTCACTTTGTTTCTCTCTCTCATGGAATGGAATGAAGGAAATGAAATCACTAAATGAAAAAGAATGGTTTAAGGATAACCATTAACCTAAAGACAAGATTTAAGGATTACCTAGAATCTAACGACAAGGTTTAAGGATAACTTAGACCCTAAAGACAAGGTTTAAGGATAACCTAGAACCTAAGAGACAAGATTTATGGATAACCTAGAACCTAAAGACAAGGTTTAAGGATAAGTTAGAACCTAAGAGACAAGGTTTAAGGAAAACCTAGAACCTAAGAGACAAGATTTAAGGATAACCTAGAACCTAAGAGACAAGATTTAATGATAACCTAGAACCTAAGGGACAAGGTTTAAGGTTGACCAGGAACTTAAGGGACGAGGTTTAAGGTTGACTAAGAACCTAAAACAAGGGGTATGGTTTAGGGTTATCAAAAACCAAAAGCAAGAATTATTATTTAGGATGACTAAAAACTAATTCACTAAGGAACACATATTTTGAAAAGGGTTCCGAGATTGGTTGAGAGCCAATCTTGTGAAACGATGTCGATTGCCAAATCCTTTCAGAGAGAATTTTAACAAAATGAGATTTGATTAACCATCTAAGGGTTAAGTCAAATATGCCAATTGGAAATATCCTAATCAAAAGAGATCTTTCACACTAACTCTCAAAAAGTGCTTTTATTCCCAACTACTGATGTGGGAAAACAATTTAAATCTCACTGGAAATGTCTCACTCAACCTATATCCAAGGCTTTCAGAAACATTCACAGTGAATACAATTCATTGATCAAAAGGTCTTTTGAAAGGACCATAATGAAGGCTTGGTCATGGGCTTACATAAGAGGTTTGCCCTTTAAGGCCAAGAAATGAATATTCAATCAATATATTCATTAGGTTTACAAGTCATGAACCTCGAAGATAAGATAAGATAGGATTGCTTCCGCTTCTTCTAGCGGTAGCTCCTATGTGATACTCTCATTTCAACTTGAACCATACCAATCAAAAGAGACTTCGGATAATGGTTGTAATTGTGACATACAGATTTTTGGGTTCTAATTTTGACTGGATAAATAGGGCCGTTTTTATACAGTTGAAGCTGAGAATTAAAATTGGGTGCAAAATTGAGATGGAATATGGGTTCAAATATGAGAAAAAAATGCCAGGGTAATCGATGGATGACCAATTGAATTATTGGAGGTCAATTGAGATGAAATTCAAGTGGATCGAGTCACCAATTGGAGCCAATTCTTACAAAATTCGTAATCCCCCTAAGCCTAGCAAGATTGGACCAATTGAAATGTGATTTAGGGTGTTGGTGTGGCCCATTGTGAGCCAAGGATGATACATGGCCAAGACTAAGTCTTAGAGATATTTTGTGAAAAAAATATCAAGCCAAAGGCCCCACCTCTCCCCCATCTCTATCTCCTTGCTCTCTCTCACCACCGTCCACCTCCATCCTCTCTCTCTCCCTCTTGCTTCGTGCGACGCCAGCATCAATGGAAGAGAAGAAGCCCGGCTCCTTCGATCAGCCTGCAACAAACGAAACCTCCACTAGCAAATTTCTTTAGTGGACTCCTCGCATCTGCCAGCCCACTGAAGATCAGCGAAGCATCTCCTCTGCCGCACGTCTGCCCCCACGCCTGCCCTCTCCACCACCGTTTGTTTCCCCCGAGTCAACCGAAGCTTCCCCCCGCTGACTCACTCTACCGAACTACCTTCAGCAGCCCTTCACGACTTCAACCCAGCGTCCACCGAATCCCATCTCTGCCACGTTTCCTCCCCATCTTTCACCCTCCGTCAGCATCATTTGAAGGTTGAACAAATTCCAGCAGCACCGCTCGAGAAGCCCATGCCTCCACCGAGTTCCTCAACCGCTGCCACGTCCGAATTCCACCGAGCTTGGTCAACAACAGCAGATCCTCCCCACTTTGTTGACCACCAAAGTGAAGCCGCACGAATTCGCCGAAGCAGCTCAATCCCTGATCGTCTGCCCTTCGTCCGCCAACACCTGCTTCGCCAGTCAACCTTGCTGCCCCTCGGGTGGGTTGTTGACCTTTGCTCCGCCAGCGTGCGACAGCTGCCGCTTCTCTCTCTCCGCTTAGCCCACGCCCCACGAAGCAGAACCCCACACGTCCGAAGCTGCCCCATCTTCATTTCTCCCTTGCCGCACGACGCCAGCTCCTTTGATTCTGCTTCAGTTGCAGCGTGCAACCCAGCGAAGGCCAGGCCCAGGGATCCTCTTCCATTTCCCATCGTAGCCCATCTTGGGGCCTTTTTGATGCAGCCCACCGAGCAGCCCAACTTCCAGCTTGTAATTTGCTCAGCCCATCTCTCCAGCAGCTCCATTGAGCCCAAGTCTAGCAGCCCATCTTGAAGTCAGCTCAGTCCAGTGAAGCCCAACCCAAGTTGAAAACAAATCTCAATGGGCTGAGATTTGTTGGGCCAAGTTTAAGGCCCGGTCCAAGCCCGCCGGTGTTGTCGAAAGCCCAAGTTCGACCGCCGTTGTGTCGCCATCGCGGTTTCCGATCTTCGTTTTGCCAAGTGAGTTTTGCTCACTAATGCCTTCTTAGTTTGCTAATTATACTTAAATGTTGATTAGATTTAATTAATTGCAATTAGGTGGATAGATTAGATTAAATTAATTAAATTAAAGACCCATTGATGCATGTTAATTAAATTGATTGTGCATTTAATTAGTAAACATGTCTTAATATTTATTGGAGGCTTCGTGGGATTTTTCCCGTCCCTTATCGGGTGTTAATTAAGCGATTCGGGCCTAAGTGGTATTTTTAGGAATTAACTATTAATTTTCGAAATTAATTATTTAATTATTTATTTTCCGGAAATTCAACTGGGATGGCCAAAATTGCATTTTCTGAAAGTGAATTGGTAAATCACCTTGAGGATGCACGTGGCCCAGTGAATTGGAATGTTACTTGGGAAAGACACGTGGCTCGGTGATTAGATATGTCATCTTGGCAAAAAGGTAGCGCTTAGAGAATGCGCGTGGCTCGGGACTCGGTATGTCTTCTTGGAGAATGCACGTGGCTCGGTGACATAGTATGGCATCTTGAGAGGGTCGGGTGGGACCGTAAAGCCACTAGTTCTTGAGAGGGTCGGGCGGGACCGTAAAGCCACTAGTTCTTGAGAGGGTCGGGTGGGACCGTAAAGCCACTAGTTCTTGAGAGGGTCGGGTGAGACCATAAAGCCACTAAATCTAAGAAATTGCTTGGTGTTGGATGAATGACCTAGAAATGGTCTGACTGACTTGTAATCGACTAGGTCGATTGATCGATGGTTCGATCTGAGAATGTCTCGATGTGATTCATTACCTTAGTTTGATGTTCTGAATTGAATGATTGAAGGGAGATGATCGTGAGTGGTCTTCCTGATGTGAAATCGACTAAGTCGATTAGATCGATGTTTCGATCTGTGATGTGCTTGCTTGTGTGCCTATTCGATCTGTACTAATATGCAGGTGGAATCTAAGGCTAAGGTAAGTCCTCTGACTCATGTTGTGTGTAGGCAGCCCTAAGGTGTATTAGTTTATTAATCGGGTCTTAGGAGGTAGAACTTGCTGAGACGTTGTCTCAGTGGTTATTGAATAACCATTTCAGGACCTGGATGAGGAGCCTAAGGAGCATGAATCTGACGAGGAGATCCTTGTTGAGGAACCCGAAAAGGAGTACGTGGAGGAGGACCCCGAGTATGACATTGAGTACGACTCGGATGAGGATCGAAATCCTATCTTGTCTTGTCAGACCTTGTTTGCATGTAAAAAGATGTAGTTGTGAATTTTCAGAAAGAAAAATATATGGCATACTTTTCTATCCCATTGCTTTATTGTCTGGGGAATTATAACTGCTTCCGCATGTGCATATATAAATGAAAGGGTCGGCGATACATAGTCCTGAGATATCGCATTTTTAAATCGACCAAAAGTAAGGGATATGTGCGTGCCTGAGAGTCGGGGCGTGACAGTAATGTTGGTTCGGGTGAGGCTTGAAAAGGCTTAAAAAATTTTCAAATATCAAAGGGTTAAAATTAAGTGATTATCTTGGCATCATTATCATCACACGGCTTTTAAAAAATTTGACTCTTGAAATTTAACCTATCTCGAGAGTCCTTTTAACCATTTGTCTTGAGACATGAGAGCTTCGCTCTCTATTCCAATGACATTGCTCACCATACACATTTTCTTTTGCAAGGCTTTTCTTTTGTTTTTCAATGGATGGTCTTTTGCATGACCATAGATTTTGCTCTTTTTTTGCATTTTTGCTTTTATTTGCATTCTTTCATGGGCATTAGCCTTGCTTTTACTAGCCACACTGCTTTTTCATGCCCCTAGTTTTCACTCTCTTTCGAGCATGTAGGACTCTCGAGCGGTATTTACAAACATGACCAACTTTCTCAATTTTGTTGGTAAATCACATGCCTTGCCCCAGTGTGAGGAGATAATCATCACCCGGGGTTATGAAAGAATTGCATAAGGCTCAAATTGGCTAAGCAAATGGTAATTGTGTTTAGGGTAGTGAATGGAATGCTGTTCGTCACTTTGGGATGCTTTGAGCTTCGACAAGAAATCACTTGAAGCTAGCACAAAAAGAATGATACAAGTGAAAGCAATAAAATCTTTCTTAATCTTTTGCTCCATAATTTTCCACCAAGACCTCCTATTTTGCCCCGATGTGGGGTTGTTCTTGACATGGTTATTTTGAAAATGCTCCCTATTTGGATCAAAGTGGTTTGCAAGGGATATCGATAGTGTTTGAGATTGAGAAAGAAAATGCCTTTATTATCTCAAACCATGTATTCACTGTGAATGGACCCTATGCCTTAAGACATGGTTCTTTTCGCTCAATTCTCTTAGAGTATAAGGACATGTTTGGTAAAGGGGTTGCCTCTCATCATTTTAGGCATTAGTACTTGGCACATTTAACAATCCTTTTCGAGTTTTCCAAAGTACACTTTGGTTAAATTCAACTCCCTGGGGAATGAAAATGTAATGAAATTTCGCTTGAAAATATGAAAGCTAGTAAGAGCACCTAGAGGGGGGTGAATAGGTGTTCAAAATAAACCTTGGCAAATATATACGGAATAAAATAAACTTCAAACAAAACAAAGGAGTTAAGGAAGAGAATAAGAACACAAGATTTATAGTGGTTCGGCTTAATCCAAGCCTACGTCCACTCTCCCATGCTAATAGCCTTTTTGGCTTAATTCCACTATGTAATCAACAAGAGATTATAACTTTGAGTGCAAACACTTAGTAGTAGATCACACTATCTCATTAAGTCACTCTTTTGGTATTTCTCTCACGATCACAAACGTTTAAGCTCTCAAAAGACAAGTGTATGATCAAAGGTCGCTTGAACTTTGGAATTATAAATTTTACGCTTTGTCTCTTACTTGCTCATCGGTCTTTCATCTCCTTAAGTACTTCTCCACTTCCAAACTAGCCGTTGGACAGTATCCCAGAGAATCGTCTTCCAATATACCCGTTGGACAGCTTTGTATCTAGAAGATTTGGTAGCCGTTGAGTGACAAAGGTAGAATCCCAAAATAATTCCAATCGCCCATACAAACGGAATCTTGGTTTCCATAAGTAAATCTCCTTCGTATAGAAAGTTCTTGTCTTCAAGATCTAGTTGTCAATCAATTAGATTGAGTCAATTAAATTAATCTTGATGTGGAATCCAAACCAGATCACTAGTCGTTATATGATTGTGTTTGAGTTACGTTCTGTCGAATCTGGATGTAAAGTTTGAGAGCCATAGACTTTACAATCTGTATTTGAGTGCAATAGACTTTACAATCTAAGTCGAACATATTCTGCTTCAAAGATAGAGTCTGTCTTCTAGTTAGAACTTTAGCATAGAGTCTGTCTTCGGTTCTTCCAAGTATAGACTTTGATAATATCTTTTACATGTTATATCATATGCATAGTCTATTACTCAACCATCAAATATGTTAGTAGCCTTTGATTTATTTTGTCATCTTCAAAACATCATAAGGGATTTCCCTAACAATCTCCCTCTTTTTGATGATGACAAAACAATATATGAATATGCAAACCTTTTTAAAAATATTAATTTAAATCAAAGGATATCATAAGATAGCAAATAAATTGAGCATAACAATATATAGAAAAATAATTGCAGCTCAATATTATGCCATAGATAATATCAACCAATCAACACATATGCATATTCATATCTTCTCCCCCTTTTTGTCATAATCAAAAAACGATAATAATGGAAAAAGTATAACGTAGAGAATTATAACAAATATCTTGCATGAATAACAATTTTCAAAAAATCAGCTTTTATCGAATATTAAAAATATGCAATATAGTTCACTTTGATTATATCAGCAAATATCCAATAAAAATCACGGATGCATCATAAAATTTACGTACCCTTTTTTTCATAATAATATGATAATATCAATACAAGATTTATTAATGACAAAAGGTAATAAAAGATGCACTAACCGGATTTTTTAGAACAAATTCTGACACATTTACCTTTCCTTCTTTTCATAACAAGATCACAATCAATCCAAAATGATTTTTCCATAATTGATCAAAGCTCCCCCTCAATTTGTTGCCTTTTTGAGATGATCACGATTATTTTCCTTTTCTTTTGGATTTGCTTTCTCCCCCTGTGATCATGACAATATTTGCGAATAGAAACAATTGTTGCTTGTGCACGTTGAACATAATATTTTTCCAGTATTTCTTTTGTAGCAACATCTGCAACGATCACTTGCATTTTGAAATTCGAGGCAAAAATTTATTTTCTTCAATTAAGCCTTTCTCAAATTCAACCTGCATCAACTTAACAAACTTTTTCCACAAATAAGCTGTAATAATATTCACGTAATATATAATGCCATTTCTTCAAATAATTGAATAGCATATATGAAATTATCAATTATTAAAATTCAGACCTACTCAACCTTTTGTTTGATGCATAAGGGATTTCCTCAATAAAGCAAAAATTTTGCATAATGGAATTTTTAAACCTTCAAAAGATAATACAGAATTTCCATGATTTTCAAATTTAGCTTTTCAAAATCCAAATGGAAGATTCTTTTGTCACTTGCAAAATCTTGTATAATAGATAATCATCTTTGCAAAAATGTCACGTAATATCTTCCTTCGATTTGCGGATCAAACTTGCTAGATATAATATATCTTCTAAGAATATAGCAAGAATATCTATGAATATGCAATAATATCTTTCGAGATCAAAGATATTTCCTTGAACATAAATTTCAGATGTGCATTTTGCAAAAGGAAAGATGATATTCCTATCACGTATCAAAATTGCAATGCCTTATATTTATAACAAAAGATATTTGCAATATAATAAACAATCATCCAAAATTATGATAAATGCACTTAGAAATTTGCAAGGCGGGATGAAAAAAATTTCTCTTACCCAAGTATATGTTTCAAATATACAGTTGATTAAAAAAATATTACCAATCTTCGCCTGAGATTCTTTTCTTATTACACCAAAATCTGCGTAGATTTGTAATCATTCTTACCTTATTGAATTTCCTGCAATCAACTCATTTCCTTTTTGGTATCCATCAATTTGGATCATTCCATGACGTTAGAGCAAAATATAAAATCTCCATAAACAAATATATTTTTTTAATTCATCATAACAAAGTATTCAAAGAAAGAATATTATGCACAATGATATTTTGAAAAATAAATTCTTACTTAGTCATAGTACGATAAAAACAGAGAGAATAAAATCTTTGAATATCTAAGAATATTTTGCATCATCACGTAAAACAGATTTTTATTTGGCAAAATATGATAAAATCTGAGAGTATAAAATCAAACCAAATAAATTCATTTTTCTTTAAGCATGATATCAAAAATGATCACACGTATTAAATTAAATCTCAACTCACGAATCACAAAAATAAATCACATAATTCTTTTTTAATAAAACAAAATATGATCATTATAAAATCTCAATCAACCAAGGATATATCGAATATCAAGTATAATGAAAATTATTGCCCAAATCAAATTGAGAATAAAAAATTCCTTACCAAATCCTCTTTTTTCTTTCTTCTTCATATCCTACAAAAACAACTCATCTTTTCTTTGGTACCCATTTTTTCTTGGGTCCATGAGAGTTAGTAGAATATGTTGTTTTTATCAAATCTTTCTTGGTAGGTCTCTAGACTTTAGGACATTCTTTTTCAAAGTGTTCTGAATCTCCACAATTTGAACACTTGACGTCATTTCCACTAACAGGTTTTACAAACACTTTTTGAAAATGATTTTTGTAAAATGCCTTTGGAGGTCTTTGTCTAATTCTCTCCTTAACTTTAGGAAAATCAATTAGAGAATCTCTTATTAAAACCAAGTCCCGACTTATTATAGTAAGGTACTTGTATAGAAAGGATATGCTCTAATGTTTTTGAACCATTTGAAAATCTTGTCGAAATATTTGAAAATTCTTTCTTTAAAGAATTATTTTCTTTGACAAGTAAATCTCGACTTTCTTTTGTTTATAGAAAATCTTTTTGCAAAATTTCAAACTTTTCTTTTTGAGAAAGATCATGTTGCCTAAGCCGAGAATTCTCATTTTTAAGTTCAGAGATCCTTTTAAGAGAATATTTGAGATTTAAGCAAAGCTCATTTATATACTTTGAAACTTTGAGAGGAATTTTTGAATAGCTTACCTCGATTTCCTCATCGGATTCTGAGTCTGTGTCCGAGTCAGATTCTGATTCTGAGTCTGTGTCCGAGTCAGATTTTGATTCTGAGTCTGTGTCTGAGTCAGACTCAGATTCTGAATGTGCCGTCAAGCATATATTTCCTTGCTCATCATCTTCTTTCATTATTCTTTTCTAGCCATTCTGCTTGTATTGTTTTCTTTCATTAAACTTCCTTCATTTTCTACTCAGCTTTTTGAATTTCTCGATCATAAAAGCAAATTCTTCGTTGTCCATGTCATTTTCTAAGTTTGTTTCATCAAAAACATCGTTAGATATTAAAGCAATGGACTTCTTACCTTCGGGATCTTCATCGTTGAGTTGTTCCACTTCATAGGATTGAAGAGTGTCGATCAATTCATCAACGGAGAGTGGCATAATCCTCTGAGTCTCTCAGATTAAGGTCTTGACATGGTTCCAATCTTTTGAAAGACCTCGCAAGAGTTTGTTGACCTTCATTTGGGAAAAAATTGGCTGACCTTGATATGCTAAACCATTTACAATTTCTGTAAAACGGCTGGACATATCTCCAATTGACTCTCCTTGCTTCATCTTGAAGGATTCATATTTGCCGAGTAGGAAGTTTACTTTTGTCTCTTTTACATGATCAGTCCCTTCATATGTAACATGAAGTTTGTCCCAAACTTCTTTTGCTATTTCACATGAAGAGATTATGTTATATTCAGCAGGAGACAAAGTGCAATATAAAGAATAAATTGCTTTCGCATCAAGAGCTTTTCTTTTGGACATCTCCATCCGAGACATAGGAGCGGGGAGTTTGGTTTCTTTGTCTTTGCCATTCTTATTTGATGTAGACGCAGCAATGGGGTTGATTCCTCTTTCCACAACATCCCATTGCAAGAGATCTCTGGATCTTAGGAATGCTTTCATTTTGTTCTTCCACACGTCGTATTCCTTTCCATCAAAATATGGTGGCCTTATGTTGCTTTGTCCCTCCATAAGTCCTGGTGCTAAGATACTAGCCATAGAAGATCTTTAACTTAAAAGTAAAAACACTTTTATAAATTGAGCACTGGGCTCTGATACCAATTGTGAAAGCTAGTACGAGCACCTAGAGGGGGGGTGAATAGGTGTTCAAAATAAATCTTGGCAAATATATGCGGAATAAAATAAACTTCGAACAAAACAAAGGAGTTAGGGAAGAGAATAAGAACACAAGGTTTATAGTGGTTCGGCTTAATCCAAGTTTACATCCACTCTCCCACGCTAACAGTCTTCTTGGCTGGATTCCACTATGCAATCAACAAGAGATTACAACTTTGAGTGTAAACACTTAGTAGTAGATCACACTATCTCATTAAGTCACTATTTTGGTATTTCTGTCACGATCACAAACGTTTAAGCTCTCCAAAGACAAGTGTATGATCAAAGGTCGCTTGAACTTTGGAATAATAAATTCTACGCTCTGGCTCTTACTTGCTCATCGGTCCTTCATCTCCTTAAATAATTCTCCACTTCCAAACTAGCCGTTGGACAGTATCCCAGAGAATCGTCTTCCAATATACCCATTCGACAGCTCTGTATCTAGAAGATTTGGTAGCCATTGAGTGACAAAGGTAGAATCCCAAAATGATTCCGATCGCCCATACAAACGGAATCTTGGTTTCCATATATAAAGCTCTTCGTATAGAAAGTTCTTGTCTTCAAGATTCAATTGTCAATCAATTAGATTGAGTCAATTAAATCAATCTTGATGTGGAATCCAAACCAGATCACTAGCCATTATATGATTGGGCTTGAGTTACGTTCTGTCGAATCTGGATGTAAAGTCTAAGAGCCATAGACTTTACAATTTGTGTTTGAGTGCAATAGACTTTACAATCTAAGTCTGAACATATTCTGCTTCAGCATAGAGTCTGTCTTCTAGTTCAACTTCAGCATAGAGTCTGTCTTCTGGTTCTTCCAAGTATAGACTTTGATAATATCTTTTACACGTTATATCATTTGCATAGTCCATTACTCAACCATCAAACATGTTAGTAGCTTTTTATTTATTTTGTCATCTTCAAAACATCATAAGGGATTTCCCTAACAGAAAAGACATGTTCCCTTGACCCTAATGGGGAGACTTTTGGAAATAAGGTTGAATAAAATTTGTAGATAAAATAGGCTTTGCTCAGCACAGAGGTTCGCTTCTAGAGTTCTAACTGCATTTCTAGATTATAACTGACTCTTTTGGCATTCTAAGGGACAAAGTCACTTCTAAGTTCTAAAGAAGATGGGCAATTTTTGAAAGTTTTGCATTTCTAAGATTAACCTCTTATTGATAGGTAGAATTTTCTTCAGAGATCCTGCAAAATGAACAAACATGCATATGCAATATGTATGCATGAGATGCATGATGAAACAATCCTAAAGTGGCTCGAATTATATCCAAAAGCAACTCAAAGGCCTTTCACTTTATTCATGGATAATACTTCTTAATAGCATCAACATTTACAGGTCTTGGCAATTCTTGGCCATCCATTTCTACAAGGATTAGTGCCCCACTAGGTAGCACTTTGTTTATAATATATGGACCTTCATAGTTTGGAGTAAACTTCCCACGAGGATCTGGAATGATAGGTAAGACCTTTCTCAAGACAAGATCGTTGATCTTGAAATGTCTTAGCTTGACCTTGCGATTGAATGACCTAGCTACTCTCTTCTGATAGCTTTGTCCATGGCATAAGGCTTTTACCATTTTTTCATCAATCAAGTTGAGTTGCTCAAACCTTTATTGAACCCATTCAGCTTCAAAGAGCTTGATTTGAGAAAGTACCCTTAGTGAAGGAATTTCCACTTCTACAAGTAACATAGCCTCCATCCCATAAACCAATGAGAATGGTGTTACTCTAGTTGAAGTGTGAATTGAAGTTCGGTAAGCAAGCAAAGCATATGGTAACCGATCATGCCAATCACGGTAATTTTCTACCGTTTTGTCTAAAATCTTCTTGATGTTCTTATTTGCCGCTTCCACATCTATAATCATATATGGGCGGTAAGGAGAAGAATTCAAATGGTGAATATGGAATTCTCCAAGTAGTTCATACATCACCTTGTTGTTCAAGTTTGATCAATTGTCTATGATGATCGCTTCAGGAACTCCATATTGAGCGATGATATCATGACGGATGAACTTTGCCATGCTCTTTGTAGTAACATGGGCATAAGAACTGGCTTCAATCCATTTGGTGAAGTAATCAATGCCTACTAAGATAAAATGGTGTCCATTCGATGCTTTAGGATTAATTGGTCCGATGATGTCGATGCCTCAAATTGAAAAAGGCTAGGACTCGGACAATTGATGTAGTTCATTAGGAGGACCGTTGATTTTGTCTCCATAAACTTGGCATTGGTGACAACACCTCACATGTTGAATACAATCGGCTTCCATGGTCAACCAATAGTACTCGAGCCTTATGATTTTTCTTGTCAAGAGATGACCATTCATATGAGGGCCACATTCTCCTTCATGAATTTCTTTCATCAGGAGTTTAGCTTTTTGTGCATCCACGCACTTCAGTAAAACTGAATCGAAAGACCTTTTATAAAGGGTTCCTCCACTGAGGAAGAATTTGGATGCCAACTTCATCAAGTATTTTCAATCATTAGCTTGACTCCCTTGGGGGAATTTGCCTTCTTGAAGGTAATTCATGATATCATAATACCAGGGTTGACCATTAGGTTCCTCTTCTATCATTAGGCAATAAGTAGGCTTTTTCAAAACGTCGATTTGCAAAGGATCAATGCTCAATGAGTGTAGCATCACCATACACTTGAAGCTTTCTAACTTTCATATCGATGGTTAATTGCAGATCAATGATGCAAGCTTCATATTCAGAAATATTGTTGGTACAAGGGAATGCCAACTTTGCAGCTATTGGATAATGTTGACCTTCTGGGGATATTAAAACTGCCCTAGTGCCAGAACCAGAAAGATTAATTGCACCATCAAAATACATGGTCCACTTGTTAGGTGAGACCAAATAAATCCGTTCATCAATTTCATCCCAATCATCAGACTTCTTGGGATTTTTAGCTAACATATCGGCTATAGCTCGCCCTTTGATAGACTTCTATGCCATGCTTTGGATATCAAACTCAGAGAGTAATATTTTCCATTTAGCGAGCCTTCCAACCAATGTAGGCTTCTTTAAAAGATATTTAATCGGGCCATTCTTAGTCACCGGAAGGATGCGGTGGTAAAGAGTATATTGCCTTAATCGGTGTAAAACCTAAATCAAGGCATCTTTTCCACTTCAGGATATTGGAACTTGAAAGTAGTAAACTTCTTATGGAGGTAGTATATGACACGTTCTATTCCATCCTTTGGTCCCTTTTGCCCTAACATGGTTCCTAAAGACTCTTCGTGAATGGTGAGATGCAAGGTTAGAGGCACGTCTTGAATAGGCGATACAAGTATAGGAGATTGCAAAAGATATCACTTAAGTTCTTCAAATGATTTCTGACATTCTTCATCCCAGTTGACCTCAGCGTTCTTCTTTAACAGCTTGAAGAATGGCTTAGCAATTTCTGACAATTGAGAGATAAATCTTGCAACATAATTCAATCTTCCCAATAGGCTTTGGACTTCCTTAACAGTAGAAGGAGGTTTCAAGTCACATATGGCCTTCACCTTAAAGGAGATCTATCTTGATACTCTTGTTACTAATCATAAATCCAAGAAACTTCCTAGACTTTGCCCCAAATATGCATTTTGCGGGGTTAAGCCTCGGCTTGAATTTCCTCAATTGGTCAAATAGTTTTCTTAAGACTTCAACATGGTCTTCACCTTGTCTTGACTTTGCAATCATGTCATCAACGTAGACTTCAATCTCCATATGCATCGTGTCATGGAATAGTGTTAACATGGCTCTTTGATATGTTGCCCCTGCGTTCTTCAAGCCAAATGGTATAACTTCGTAGCAAAATGTTCCCCATGAAGTGATGAAAATTTTTTTAGTCTCGTCTTCCTCTTTCATCCGAGTTTGGTTATAACCGGAGAATCCATCCAAAGAAGGAGAACAATTTGAATCCAGTAGTATTGTCAACTAAGACATCAATGTGTGACAAAGGAAAATCATCCTTAAGGCTTGCCTTATTCAGGTCACGGTAATCAATGCAAACTCAGACTCGTCCATTCTTCTTCATAATTGGGACTATATTAGCAATCCAATCAGCATAATGTGTGACTTCAATGCAACCAACATTTAAGAGCTTCATGATTTCTTCCTCAATCTTTTTTGACAACTCAGGTTTCGTCCTTCTGAGCTTTTGCTTATTCGGTAGAATACTAGGATCAAGTGGTAACACACGTTCCACTATCTCAGGGTCTAAACTCAGCATATCAGCATATGACCAAGCAAAAACATCTTGGTATTCTTTCAAAAGTCCAATTAATCTATTGGCATTCGCTTGAGAGAGACTTGCTCCAATCTTGGTTTCTTTAGGGTTATTTGAATCTCCTAAATTCACAGTGATCGGTTGCTCGGTGGTAGGAGGTTTGGACTTTTCATGTCTGAGCCATTCCCTTTCAATAACTCGAGGATCATCCTCATTCTCTGAGTCGGAATAATCAGGTTCGTCAAAATCTTTTGAATGCGAATCCGAGCCATGCAAATGACTATCATGATGTGAAATGTCATGCCTAAGATGCAATAAAAGAAATGGTTAGTATATATACATATAAATGAATGCAATGTATGTAAATGTCATGAAAAATTTGTTTTTGAATTCAAGTTTTTGAAAAAATTTATTGGGAACTAGCCCTCACGTTATTGGACGTCCTCGTTCCACTAAAATATTTTGAAACTATAGATCGTGTGGAGGCTCAAGCCTCAAAGCATCATCATAGGACTGATTTGGGAAACCTCACACGTCTATTAACAAAATGTGAATTTAATTGATATGCAAAAATTGCATGATAAAGTATATCATTTTGGATCCATAGAGTTTGTGATCCAGATTATTACAAGTGTAAACAAATGAAATGAATGGAATTCCTTGGTAGGGGAGTAATGAATGCAATACGACTAAAAATGAAATGCAAGAATTAGAAACATCCCTTACACAGCAGGAACTGCAGGCTCTTCATCTTCACCAATAGTGCCAATCAAACCATCCTTAAACAAATCAACAAAGTGGTAGACATTGGCCTCTTCTTCTTGCAAGAACCTTGGTGGACTAGGAAAGAAATCTTTCAAAAGTGGAGGCAAGAGGCGTTGGTAGCTCTTACCTTTAATGTTTGGGCCTTTATGATTACCTTGACCCTTACGGTCGCCCTAATAACCTAGGCTTTCGCGCTTGTTGATCTTGGCCACCTTAATAGGATTTGGCATGCCTTGGGCGAGCTTACCCAAACCTTTCCCGATAGCAAAACTGTTCTTGAGTAGTTCTTTACTCGACATCAAGGATGTCTTTGAGAGTTGAGGCTTCCTGATGATTGACCCAACATGCACATGAGTGACAGACACCATCTCAAACAAGTGGTAGCTCAACTCTCCTTGACCTCAAGCTTGATGAAAGGTATGGCGGTGTTATGGAAAGTCTCAACATCTTTTTCACATCGGATAGTCACGATTTTTCCATCAATGGGAAGTTTCATCATTTGATGAAGACTGGAAGGAATGATCCCTACAACATGGATCCAAGGCTGTCTTAACAACAGGCTAAAATTGCTTGGAATATCGAGTACTTGAAATTTTTGAGTAATGGTAACAAGGCCAATTGTCAGCGGCAAGTTGATTTCCCCTATTGTTTCTTTTCTCATCCCGTTGAAAGCTCAGATGGGAATCTTTGGAGGGGTGACATTTTTCATTCCTATCCCCAATTAATGAATGGTGAAAAAAGGGCAAATGTTCAACGAGAAACCATTATTGACCAAGACTCTCAAAATCCTAGTCCCAAAATGTTGAGTAGACACATATAGCGCCTTAGTGTGTGCTTGACCCTCAGGAGAGAGGTCTTTTTCAGAGAAGGTTATCTGATCTCTAAGAAGTATAGCTGTGGCACCTGAGAATTTCGACAATCCTCGAATGTACGATGACCATGACAAATCAATAGAAGTACTGTTGGATGGTGCCATTAGTATTTTGCATGAATCCATAGTTGGACCGATGGGCCGCGTTTAGAAATATTTTGATTGTCGCATAAGGCATAGTCCCATCCCTGCGTACTATCATTGGCAAGACCGAGATTTATTTCATGAGAAGAATATTTGGCCATCTAGTCGTGTACCCTATGAATCGGACCCCTTGATTATTGTCGTGACATCACATGGCCATATAAGTAGACTACACTTAACTCACCATATGCAGAGGCTAAGGCAACTAATTAGAGAAGAGATTGGGCTGTGCAATTAGAATAATGAGACCGCAGCCCACCAGCCTGAAACCACTCCGCATTAACCCCTAATTGGGTCGACATTTGAGTCAACCATGAAAAAGAGACGTTGACTGAAGCTTGGCTGGGTGATGCCACGTTGCTGGCGTATGGACAGCCAGCGAAATGCACAGGGAGGCATGCTGAAGACACGTCCATTCCAGCTGTCCGTTCCCCCTGCAGCCACCAAATGATTTGCATGCAAATTTTTGCAAATCAATGAGAGAACAGGCGGATTAGTCGAGAGAGGAAGGGAGATAGAGAAAAAAAGGAAAACCAGCGAGCGAAGAGAGAACTTGAGCGAGAGAAACCGAGAGAGTGAGTCGGCGAGGGAAGGAAGGAGATTAGTCCCCGCCGTGTGTACGCGTTGCCGCTGTCGACGCCGTTCAAGTGCGCCATCGTTGAGCCGCACACTCCTCACTGTCTCACCACATGCTGTTGAGCCGTAGGACATCAAGGCAAGTGAAAGTTCACCTATCTATGCCTATGCATGCCGGAATTGTCTGTGGAATGTTAATAGATGGGAGGAAGTGTTTAATTTGAGTTGCGTGTTGATTTGGTTCTCTCTAGATGAAGTTTGATCTAGAAACAAAATAAAAACAGTGCATGTAAGGGATTTCGAATTTTCAGAAGAAAAATCAAGATTTAAAGATCTAATAAAGATGGATTTTGGGAAGTAAAGAGAATATAGTGTAATATTGTGTTCTGGTATATATATCTTGCTTGTGTATTTTGGAAGTCGAAATCCATTGAAATAGGAGCCAAATTTCCTTTTGACTGGTAAACTGTTTTGTAAAGGACAGAATGACTATTGGTGCTTCTTCGATTTTACTGTAATTATCTAGTCATAATTCGACTTCGACTTCTTAATTAAAGTTTTAGGGCATATCCTCATGAACAACATATCAAAAATTCAGAATAAAAGAACAAGGAATGACCATCAAAAATATATTTCTATGAAAACACCAAATCTGGAAATTTTACAGAATGATAGGAAAAATCAAGATATTTTTCCTCGGTACGCAAGGAATCTGACTTGGTGTTATTCTTGATATTTGTTCCTCTAGGTCTCATTGATAACGTGTCAAAATTTCATAATTTTCTGAGCTCGTTTAGTAATTAATTCGGGATTGTTACCAGAACTGCGCAATTGTAGGAATTAAGCTGCTATTTCGAGATCTCCACAGAAATTGTCCTATAAGAAGTATGGTTTTCGAATTGCTATGTGACTTGGTGATGCTGATGGTGGGATATTGTGATTGATAAAAGGTTCATGAGATATCTTGTTTGATATATGATGATGCATTTGTGAATTAAGATGCGATTTGTTTGATAAAAGGTTCATGAGATATCTTGTTTGACATATGATGATGCATTTGTGAATTAAAATGCGATTTGTTACCCTTTGAACCCTCGGGTTAATGGTGCCCCGGGAGTCAGGAGGTCCAAAGGATCGGAAGAGTTGATGCCTTGTGGATGCCTAGTGGCCCTAAGAGGTTGAATGCTGGAGGTATGCCCCGGGAGCTTCGGGATGCCCGATTGTATGCTTATCGGTACATAAACCCGGATGGCCGAGCAACCATCCTCATGGTGAGCTTCGGAGGTTTTCCTCATGATGCCAGGTGGGGTACGAGATGCCTGGAGGCGTGGTATGCTCCAGATGCTCGGTGGCCTTAGTGGCTGAATGCCGGAGGCTTTCACGATGCTAGGGTGGATGCGTATGCCCGGAGGGACGCAAACATTGGTCCTCTGGGGAATGAAATCTTTTGAATGCTAAATAAATGATATGTGATATGATTATGTGGCATATGATTCTTATAGAATTGCAATTGCTTTAATATTGAAGAATTCCATGATATTGATATCCATTTATCCCTTGATTTCCTGCCTTGTCTATCTTGTATGAAACTAGATGCTGATTGTTATGCTCGACATAGCTTGTTGAATCTTTTGCTGTTGAGTGGCTGTACTCACCCTGTTTGGGGACTAACATTTCAGATTGAGATGCCTTTGCTACCTATCTCTCGTGGCACCTTTTATGGCATACCGGTCGATGTTGAGTGCTTGTGTTCAGAGCACATTTGTGTTGGTGTGCTGGGGCTGGTGTTCGTCCGTGTCCGAGTCCTAGTCATGTGCGATGTGGGCCTACTTGGAGCCTATGGTGCAGGAGTTCCTATCTGTACACATTTGCCGTGATGATATTATGTTGGGGATGCTGCTGCCACCGCTAGTTGATGGACCCGGTTGGGTGTGATCAACCTCGGGCGATGGGTAGTTGATGGAGCTTTTTTGGACTGCCAGCACTATCTAATGACTAAAGTTTATGGTTGTTGTGGAGTTGGTCACTTTTGGTTATAGCCATGTTTTAGAAAAGCCTTGGCGTTTTGTTGTACCAACTCATGTTGTCCATCGAGTTATATAAATAAAAGTGTTTTGCTTATCTTGTGAAATTGTCTAGTAAGTGTGCATCATTTCAAGTATTTGAAGTTGGGGAGATGTGAAATCGCTTCCGCTATACCTCTTAGATTGTGTTGGGACCATTAAAAGTAAATAACAAACTCTCAGGACTTATAGATCTTCAAGTCAAGGTATCATAATGGAAAGCGCACTGTGGCGACCCTATTGGATTGGGGTGCCACAATAGCACCCACAAACTCCTCCAACTGTACCTCTCCAATGGTCTCGGGCACATGGTCTTCATTCAAGATTTTGAGGAGAGCATTTCTCTGCTTTTTCAAAGGTCTTGAAAAGCTATTATAGGGAAATTTGCGCAAGCATTTTGCGCAATTGGTCTATAACTTTTGCCTCACTTGTCTTGAGTGTTTTGAGGAGTTGTTCAACTTCCTCATTAGGTACGGCCTTCTTTTCCACACCTTCACGTGATGGGTAGATTTGACCCGATTGGGTGACGGCGTCGATTTCATTTGTATTATAGTTCCAAGAGACCACCTTAGTGTCATAAGTAGGAGTCACCTTAGTATTGGAACATTCACCAACTTCTGATGGAAATTCAATCACAACGGGTCCAAAACCCGTGCTTGAGATCTTCATGACTCCAAAATTGTCAATCAATGAGCTGACTTTGATGATGCCCTTGTTAGTTGCATCAGTCCCACGGGGGATTTTCTCCTTAGTTAGATCACAATAGGCTCAATCATAGCCACGGAGTCATCCCCGAACTCATCTCCCCATCCACTAGGGATGATGTCTTTGGGGTTTTGAAAATAACTTGGAGGAGGAGTATACTTGACCATAAAGTCATACTTCCCACTTGGTTGTCCTAAGGTGTCCACCATTCACCTCTCTCATGGGCTTTCCTCATGAACTCACGATTCGAATGAGAAGTTTTGTATTCATCCTCATCTTCGTCGTAAGAGTGGACCTCTTTATCTTTTGGCAAAGTTAAAGTGAGGCCTTCTTCATCATTCCATCTGCTTAGGATAATATACTTCACGTCAACGAAGAAACTTGGTGGTGGTGTGAACTTCACCTTAAAGTCATATTTACCACTTGGTTGGCCAAGGATACCAACAACTTCACCATTTTCACGAGCTTTTCGAACAAACTTACGATTTATGCGAGAAGTTTTATATTCATCCTTGCTTCCAGTGTTAGAGTCTTGGTACATTGGGGTTTTGCTTTTGAGGCTCGATGATCCTCCTTTCGAGTGTCATCCTAACTTGGATTCCTAGCATTCTTTATGACTTTTGAGATTATATCATTGCCAGACAAATTAACTTCAACTAGAGACATCCGTCTCAAAGCGGGCTCATCATCTTCATATTGAATAATTCCTAGCTCAACTAGCTCCGCTAAACAAGCTATCTTCTCATCACGAGTAATGTCACCTTCTAACTGGCAATCAGCAAAGGGCGTGATCTGTTCCAACTTTTGGATATCCATCACGAGTATATACTTGTCATCATCCCCAAAAATCGTATTGACATCTTCAAAGTGTTTCGGAAGGGGATTTTGTTGGACATTCAGCATTGACTCTTTAAAGGCGAGTAGTTTTTTATCCAGCAAATTCTGGATCTTGGAATGGAGCACCAGACAGTTGTCCACATGGTGACCTTTCTCTCCCATGTGATATTCACATGTTTTATTAAGGTCGAACTCGTCAAACTTTGGCGGATTATCTCTCAGGATCTTTCTCACCATGAGATGACTTTCAGTCAGCATTGGAAGTAGCTGAGACATGGGTCTAGGCAATGGAGTAAATTGCTTTTGAGGGGCTTTTCCTTTGTGCTCAAAGTTTCAGGAAGAGATTCCTATCTCCATGGCAAGTTTATGAGCCTGAGGATTGTATGTTTTCTAAGAAGAGGAGTTTTGTATATAAGCAATCTCCACAGTTGATTCCTTATCTCTCTTTGGGGCATATCGACGATTCATGATCTCGGTCAACCTTCCTTTACGCATGATCCCTTCAATGCGTTCACCTAACTTCACCAATACGGCAAAGTTGATACGGGTGTGGTTGTACATTTTTCTCGAAGAAATCTCGAGGCATAGCTTGAAGCAGCAATTTCATAGCCTCTTTCTTAGATAGGGGTGGCTTTATGCAGTAGCTCTCCACCTTTGAACATAAGCTCTAAACATTTAGTTCTCCTTTTCTCAACCTGAACCAATTCCTCTCGGATTGGAGTGATCTTGGTGTTGAACTTATATTGTTGGAGGAATTCATCGGTGAGATCCTCCCAAGTACGGATCTTTTCCAAGTCCAACTCTATAAACCACGTTAACGCAGGACCAACCAAGCTATCCTGAAAGGAGTTCATCAGGAGCGGAGGATTGTTTGAGTAACGGGCCATCTTGCCTAGATAGTACTTTAAGTGGGTCTTGGGACATCCAATGCCGTCATACTTCCTCGTAAACTCAAGCTCCTTGTAGAATTCAAGGACTTTAACCTTGGCGAAGGGCAACAGCTTATCGAACCCTTGCAGTTGATAGCCTTGTAGTATGCAAAGGCGTTCCTCAATCTTTGCGAGGTGTTTTGAACTTTCCTCATCAAAGTACAGAGTTTGAATCTCCTTAGATGGAGGCTCTACATCAATAACTGTCGAGGTTGCAGTAGGGACCTCTTCAGCAGGCCCTTTTCCCACAGGTTCTATTACCGGCACATCAGAGGGCACAATAGGAGGATTCATGGTAGGAACAGCAGGAACTATGGGAATTAAGTTCTTGACTTGGTTGGAGAGATCAACTAACAGTGCCATTAGGTTCTCTAGGCTAATAACACGAGCACGGGCATCTTCGTTCTCCATTCTTGTTTGGTGGTGAGTACGTATGATGTCTTTTAGTACCTTTGTGAAAGAAGATGACTCAAATTAGTACAAGTAAAAAAAAAATCACGAAAATACAAAACTAGTCAATTTTATATTTTCTTGAGATGAAATAATCATAAGAAGTGTATATGATCCCAGTATCATATAACATCCTCTTATCAAAATTTCTTCAAAAGAAATTATACAATTGAAAAGGAACGATGACAATTACAAGGGAAACCTTGATAGAAAGGAGGGAAACACAAAGGAAGTCCCTTTACAAGAAAATAATATAAGATGGAAACCTAAGAACTAGGTCGGATCGTGTGCAGACGCTTGTTATCATGGGCCAAGTGTTCCTCATTGATCAAGGCATCGTTTTCTTGCTCCTTAATATGAGCTTGCCAAAAACCTTGAGGCTCGGGAATATCAGGCAACTGAACCTTGAGCTTAGGCTCTACTTGATGGTATATGTAATCGATGGTAGCGTGATGAGTCCTCATCTCTCCCTCCAAGTCGACTTCATTGTCGGTGACCACGTAATGCGAGGAACGGGAGTACCAAATTCCAGTAGCGGCTTGAATCACAGCCTTGATATGATCAATTTGGTTTTCCTTGATGACTTTATTGTGATAATCAATATGACATAACCCTAGCTCGAGGATTGGCGGGATCGTTTGAAGTGCGTGATATTGGCGGAGCACTCTTAAATGGTAATATGACGTTAAACCCATCAATCCCATGAGGGGGAGTGGGTCGTCAACTCCACTAAAAGGGCACACCTCAAGATTCCCAAGCCACGAAACATGCCATTGAATTAAGCTAGGGTTGAGGCTTTTAAGGAAATGAAACCATATAGAGAAAGACCACGACAGAAAGAATTCATTTCTTTGGTAAAATCTAAGAATAGGATGATGATATTTCGTGACATCGATAATCTTCATGTGAGGGGTAAATTCTTTGATATGTGCAAGAGCCAAATTTGGAGAAGTCATAATGGGGCTCTAAGGGCGCGCATGACAAAATTTCTGTTCTAGAATTGATTTCTCAATCTCTATTCATTGGACAAATTTCTGAGCAAAGAAACCCATTTGATAACGACTCAAAATTTCTATTTCTAGAACAGAAATCCGTTTGATAACAGAATAAAATTTCTATTTCTAGGAATATAAATTGATTAGATAACAATATAAGAAATCCTCAAATACAAAATAATAGTCCAAATAATACTAAAACAACATAGGATATCCTCAAATACAAAATAATAGTCGAAATAATACTAATACATTACAAAAGGTGAAAATACAATTTCATGGAATTGCCATTTTATTGGCAATGGTTTTCCTCCTCGGTCAATGTATCGTTTGCAAGCTCATCCTCCGTAGGTTCAAACAAGTAGGTTCGAACAGCGAAACCCCAACCAAGGAAAACAAAACAAACAATGTGCAACTCGGAAACACCGAGATAGTAGCACAACACGCATTGATTGAGCTCAGCGCAAGAACGGCCAAGAATAGAGAAACCCCAACCAAAGAAGATAGAACAAACAATGCATCGATCGAGCTCGGTGCAAGATTGGCCAAGAACAGCAAAACCCTCCAAGGAAAATAGAACAAATAATGCAGAACCCGGAAACACCAGATAGCAGCACATCACGCATCGATCGAGCTTGGCACAAGAACGGCCAAGAATAGCGAAACCCCAAGCAAGGAAAACAGAACAAACAAATCGCGAGAGAGAGAGAGAGAGAGAGAGAGAGAGAGAGAGAGGGAAGACCTCGAATCGGGAGGAGGGAAGGTGCAATCCAAATTTGAACAGGGACGCGGACGGAGGAGGTGAGTTCAATGGGACGACCGGAGCAAATTGGATGGTCTAAGGACGGGGACAGCGAGATGAGCGACAATCTAACTGGCAAGAGGATGGCAACGGCGTCGGAGTCAATAGTGGCAAGAAGGATGGATTCAGAGTTGCCGGCGAGGATGGACAGGTTGTTCGGAGTCGACGACGCTAGGGTTTGGTTGAAGCGTTGAGAGGAGAAGGAGAAACAACACCCAAATAGAAAAGCCCGTGAACGAAGAAGGATGCCCAAATGAAGAAAAGATGGGTGACGGCGAGATGAGCAATGATCAGACTGGCAAGAGGATGGCGACAGCGTTGGAGTCAACAGTGGCAAGAAGGATGGATTCGGAGTCGATGGCAAGGATGGACTGGTTGTTCGAAGTCGACGGCGCTAGGGTTTGGTTGAAGTGTTAAGAGGAGAAGGAGAAGCAACGCCTAAAAGAAAATTTTTGTTTCTATTTTAAAAACTGAGAAGTTAAAAATTTCAGCTTCTGATTTCTTTGATTTCTCTATTTCTGGAATAGAAATCTATTTCAGAAATAGAGAAATCAAATTGCGTTACCAAATGGATTTCTATTCCAAACCTGTTCCAAGGAACATAGAAACAGAGAAATCGAGAAATATAAATTTTATCATACGCGCCCTAAGAGTTCCTCTGCCATTTGCTTTGAAAAGATTAAGAGACACGAAAGTTTCGGCAAGGATCATGTGTATAAAATAGTTAAAGGCACACACCTAATTAACAATGTGAGTGACTAAATGATCCATTGTTTTTCAGGTATGTGGGAATACCACAAAGCCAAAGAACATGAGTAGGAAGACACGAAGAATTTGATTTCTAGATTTAGGCTTAAGGCTAAGGAAATGTTGTTCAAGAAAAGTATAAGGCATAGAATGAGAATTTCCTTTAAGAATAGCTATAATTTTGTTGGTAGGGATATTGAGGAATTGACTTAAAAGAGATATTGGATCTTGACCAATAGGAGGAGTGACGAAACCTAAAGAGGCTTTACCTAATCTGATGGCTTTTTGGAACTCCTCAATTGTAGGGGTCAAATCATATCGATTAAACATGAAAGTGGTGAGATAGCTAGTATAAGCACCTAGAGGGGGTGAATAGGTGTATAATAATTTCTCGTGATAAGTGAGCAATACGAGATAAACAATAGAAAGAAAGTTCTCATTTCGTTAACAAAAACGTATTAAGATTAAAGTAAAGCAGAGAGTAGGGAAGAGAAAATTGAACACAAGGTTTATAGTGGTTCGGCTTATTCCAAGCCTACGTCCACTTTTCCGCACTGACAGCCCACCGGCTGGATTTCACTATGAACAAAAGATTTGTTACAGCAAAGTTCTCCCTTGATTCCACAGTGTAGATATTCAACCACACTTCCTCAAGGTTTCTCACGAATATAGACTCTCTTTTGCATACAAGATTTCACTCAAATGAATTGACTAAGAACAAGGAACTTTAGAATTTGGAATTCTTCTATCGTGCACACACTCGAACAACTGGAACATCTTCCTTATATACTCCTTTATGCCATCATACCCGTTGGCACTTACCAAAGGAAAGCCTCCAATCTACCCGTTGGACGGAATCAATTAGAAATATCATTCGAGCTATTAAAGGAACATGTCGATAGCCCATCAATTCTGCTTGCCCATACAATCAGGATCCCGGTTTCCATAAGTAGAACCTTCTAGGTATACTTTGCTAATCATCGGATCCTTAATATTCGAATCAATCATGATCAAATAAAGGATTCCGTTATGTCATATCCAGCCAAGAGATCTTCTCTAGTCGATAAGGTCACATCCTTAATGAAACGCCCAGTTCTGGATAGCCTTTCTTCAATGGATTAGAAACTGTCAATGAGAATAGATTTTGAGTCTTGAGTCTGGTAGTCCGGAGGTCTTCAGACTTTAAATAGTAGAGTCTGCAAATCTTCAGACTAGACTGATGGAAACATTTTGTCAGCTTCAAAATACTTCACGAAGATTTCTCCAACAATCTCCCCCTTTGGTGACAAAACTTTCCTGCAGATTTGGATAACTTTGACCTACAAAATATTACTCAACAAATATGGATATCTTATAAATATAAATGGCTTAATAAATGATAATACTAGAATCTGTAACCACATAAAATAGGTTAGTCTTGTATGTGAGTAAAGCCATCAATAAGATATCAATAGTACTTAATATAAGCAGTCAAATCCAAATCCCAAATTCAGTCCACATCCAGACACAAAGGTCAAGTCAAACAAAACAAACATCAAAATAAATCAAAAGTTCAAGTTCAAAGTTTCAAATCTTGCATCTCTCCCCCTTTTTGTTAGTATAAAAAAGGTTGAGATGGAAATGGAATAGCGTCAAGATTGCTTGGGAACACGAACAAGCTGGAAATCTCCTATTGACTAGACGATGCCTTCCAGCTTTTTCAACTCTTCCTTCAGTTGAGCTACATCTTCATCCTTAGCATTTGCTTGAATTTGAAGAGCAAGGGCTTGGATCTGATCATTCAAAGAAACTGAAGAAGCTTGACCTGCATTCTGCAAATTCTGAACTTCGCATCCTAGAGCATATATCTGACCTCGCATTTCCAAGAGAACATCAAGAATTCTGTGAAAATCTGCTGAATTATCGGTCTGCGTACTAGCTTCTGCACGATCAGATGGAGTAAAGGTAGACGATGGCAAATCAGCATAATCACGCAGATTTGGCGATGAAATATCATGTCCCTTCTCAGGAAATTGAGAGGCATAAATGTGGCATCCCAGAAATTCAAAGCCAAGCCATAAGGTGTGTTAAAGTCTTTAATTAGGTGGTAGAATTTCCACGGCTTATGTTTTAGCCATTAGTCTTTTAATTTGATGATTTGTGCTTGTGATTGTGGAAATTTAAATTTAATAGATTAATAATCTATGCTTGGCCATATGATTTAAATTTCAATAACCAAAAATATCCCAAGACTTTGGCCAAAATGAAAATTGGAATTCAAAAATATTTATAGAAGAATTTCAACAAAAAAAAGGGAAAAAGGGGATTAAATTCGAATGGGCCTTGGACCCATTGGCCTAAAGCTTGGTGGGCCAAGCTAGTCGGCCCATTAGAGCCCACAAGGAGGCTGTCGACCAGCCCAAGAGGAGTGGCAGGATGGCCCAACTCCAAAGCCCAAGGCCAAAATCAAATTTAAAATCCAATATGACAAGTGGCAAAGGGCAAGAGCATGCATTGGTTAGTTTTTAGGCAAAGCAATCATTATCAATCATGAAGATTAGGGAGTATAAGAGGGGAGAAGAGAGAGAAGGTGGCCGGTTCTTTGCTCATTCGGCCGAGAGAGGGTGAGAGAGAGAGAGAGTTCGAGAGAAAGGGAGAGACCGAGAGGGAGAGGAGGCGGAGCCGAGGAGGAAATCGCCGTGTCCCGCTGTCCGTACGCCGTCGTTTGCTCATCTTAGAGGCAAGTGGAGTCCTTAACTTCTCTTGCATGTTTGTTTCGTTGATTGCATGTTAGATTTTAGGTGTTTTAAGTGCGAAAAACCGAGGTAAGGGTGGCTTATTTTCAAACCGTGTGACTGTTCTTGTTCGGTTTGTGGGAGTCAGTAGCTTGTTTGAGCTTGCATGTGTGTTTGGAGTCCGATTTTGGCTTCGTTGTCTTCATGAAAGTTGTAGCTGACGTCTTGTAGTATAACATACTGAAATTTCGTGGAAAATGATGGAGATATGAGGGGTTAAATTTCTATTTTACGGAGACCCCAGATCTGTGAAGTTTACACTGACTTCTTGTTGGATTCTTGTTTGTATGTTGATTTTTATTGAAGATTTGACTTCGATGTCTTCATGAAAGTTGTAGGTAACACCATAAAATACAACATACTCAAATTTGAAGCAAAAAGAACAAGTATAACTTGGTGAATCGGCTAGATCTTGGAAACGATGATTCTAGTGAAGTATTCCGAGACACCTGAGACTTGATGGACTTAAATGGTGACCATACTCTGGTTATTTGACCTAGATCTCTTCATGAAACTTGTAAAAGACACCTTGGTACATAACATACTCAAATTTCAGAGGAAACGAAAGAGAATAGATGGGTGAAATCTTAATAATTCGGAGATGTGTATTCTGGACGACGCGGTAGTGGTTCCAGAAGTTTCGTGGGGTTGTCTACCTGGCTGGGGGTCCTATTATTCAGGAGTTCATTTCTGTTCACGTTCGTCGGGATGGAGCTATGCGAGGGATGCTGCCGCCGCCACCGCCTGATGCACCGGGTTGGGTGTGAGACCCGCGCGCGATGAGTAGGAGCTGGATCTTTTTGATGTAGATAGTCGACACTTTCAATGGGGGTTCGTATTCGTATGATGTTGAGGGTCGAGAGTTTCTTTTTGAGGTTTTAGGCTGGACATGATAGAGTCCTAGCTTTTCCTTGTTTTGTACCGACCCGAAGGGAATCCCATCTTGCTATATATATATATATGTAAGCAAAGTGTCGAAGTTGTTTATAAAATCCTGTTGTTTAGCTGGTGTGTATTTGTATCATGGATTGGTAGGGGGATAGATGGTGATGTTTAATTTGCTTCCGCTATGAGTCGCGTTGGGACCGATCGTTTTTTTTTTTTTTAAAAATGTGTCAGCAAATTAGGACGCTTGTTTCGAAAGAAAGAAAGGTAATAAAGTGTAACATAGGCGCTGGTGACGACCTGCGAAGGGTTCGGGGTGTCACAGCTGCCGTTTTTGGCCCTGTCATACAGGAGTTCATTTTTGTGCACGTTCGTCGGGATGGAGCAATGTGAGGGATGTTGCCGCCGCCACCGCCTGATGCACCGGGTTGGGTGTGAGACCCGCGCGCGATGAGTAGGAGCTGGATCTTTTTGATGTAGATAGTCGACACTTTCGATGGGGGTTCGTACTCATATGATGTTGAGGGTCGAGAGTTTCTTTTTGAGGTTTTAGGCTGGACATGGCGAGTCCTAGCTTTTCCTTGTTTTGTACCGACCCGAAGGGAATCCCATCTTGCTATATATGTATGTAAGCAAAGTGTCGAAGTTGTTTATAAAATCCTGATGTTTAGCTGGTGTGTATTTGTATCATGGTTGGTAGGGGGATAGATGGTGATATTTAATTTGCTTCCGCTATGAGTCGCGATGGGACCGCTTTAAAAAAAAAAATGCCTGTGATTAACGACGCTTGTTTTAAGTACAAAATAGAAAAAGGTAATAAAGTGTAACATCGGCGCTAGTGACGACTTGCGAAGGGTTCGGGGTGTCACAATAAATGTCCTCTGGATCTGCTGGAGAGCGACTGACTCCTTCACTGGTAACAGGATATAAGGACATTCCTCTTTTCTCACGGTCTCCCTCTGTTTCCATGCCTTCAGGTGGAGAAGAGTATTCCTCATGTTCTCCTTCCTCTTGATCTCTTTTCTCCTTTGCATCTCTTTTTTCAGCTTCTCTCTCCTCTGTTTCTTTCTCCTCTGCTTCTTTCTCTTCATCTTCTCTTTCTCCAGTCCTCTGTTCTGTGTCTTTCTCTTGTCGTTCCTTTGATTTTGGAACAGAACGGCTCAGATTCTTTAATGCCATTGCAGAAATGGTGATGTCTTCCTCATTATCTTCATCCTCAACGATGATAGCTCTTCTTTTCTTGGATGGAGCAACCATGGGCTCCTTCCCTTTTCTTTTTGCTGCCGAAGAGATTTGATGAATTTTGACAGGGGTTTTCTCCTTGAATTTCTCCAACGCCTTGCTAAGTTCCTTCAGATGCATTTTAGTTACCATTTTCAGTCCTACCACCATATGATCACAAGATCGAGTACAAAGAATTCGTGGAGGCTGAACATTCAAATGTCTGAATAACTTTGTCACAAGACCTGGATAAGGAAGTTGACCTTTGTCCTTCACCACTGCTCTATACATGTGGAATATAATAGTGTGAGGAAGAGAAAACTTTTTCCCAGCAATGATGGCATACATCAGCTTTGCCTCTGAGTTTGAAATATCAGTCTTTTTGAAGTAGATTTTGGTCTAAGGCAATTAATGACAATCTTGTGAAGCAGAATGTTAAATGCACTCATCCTCAAGTAGGAAATCTTTTCCTCTGTCCTTCTATCCTTAACAAGTTCCAACGTAGCACAAACAATTGAGACATTGATAGGTTGATATCTCCCTCTCCCAACCCCAATTACAATAGCCAACATATCTACATCCACCACATAGTCCTGATCTTGGACACTAAAAGAGAATCTATTCGCATCCAAGAAACTAAGATTCGAATAGAAATAAGCAAAGGAGTTCAAAGATAGGCTTCGTAGAGTCGAACGTAACTGTTCAAGTTGAAGAAGATTGAATTTTTCCCTCAAATTAACATTGACAGCATTGAGGAAATCAAAATCCACACTTCTAGGGTTTATCACCCCATGCTTCAACAACTTAGAGTATAAAAGCTTTTGTTCCTCCGATCGAAACAAGTCAGTCCTTTTTCCCTGAATTTTTGCCGCAACACTTATTCTCGGTTGAAACTAACTGTACAACTTATCATCATCATTCCTATCTGGCTGATTCAGCCCTCCAACATGCGGATCACTTGGGATATTAGCAAGGGTTTCTTCTGCTAACCCCGCAGGGGCAATTCTCAAATGCTCCATATTTCATAAAAAGATGTACTCATTTCCATACCCTTTGTCCTTAAGAAACTCATCGATGTAGTTTAATGGAGTTCCACCTCTTTCAAAGCACGATAAAGCTTGTAAATAAAAGAGGGCTTTTGAATTCTTATAGGATCTGCGCCTTTGATGATTTCTTTATTTTCTTGATGAGCAACATCTTGTGGACTAGATGGAGGAGAATGACGCTGCTGAGAATGTTGTGGGCTTTGCTGCTGACTAGGAGACTCTTTTTCCTCGGTGAGATCGAAGTGCGTAGGCCCCTCACGCATTTGCGGTCCCTTGCTTGCAATCCTCGAAGACTTCCTTTGAGACGACATCTTTCACAGTCTTTGAAAGATTCCAAACTTGACTTTCCCTAGAAAGATGACAACTTTTTCGAAAATTAAACAAGAGAAGAAAACAGAAATGGAAGATTGGTGCTTTCTTAGGGTTTTTGGAGAGTAAAGCGAAGAAGAAACAACAGTGTATAAACAGTCGAAGAGAGGCATACGGAACATCATAAAAGAAAGTAAAAAGATGCCTTTTTAAAAAATAACTGCCTTTTTCAAGAAATTATATAATAGTCATTTAAAAAATAACTCATTTTTCGAAAAAGAAACGTTGCAATAATCACATCAATTAAAGATAGCAATAATCAAACACGGTTGATGATTGTACCTTTTCAAGATGAGATTCGAGATATAAAATAACTTACGAAAGAAAAACTTGATCGTTTGAGACTGGGTATCTTTAGACTTTCAGTCCTAAGTCTGAATTTCCTCAGACTTTAAGATTTTGAGTCTGGAATGAATAGCTTCAAATTGATTTTTCTCCAAAGGCTTTGTGAATATATTCGCCAGTTGGTTCTTTGAGTCAACAAACTGAATCGAAACTTCTCCATTTTGAACATGATTTCTAATGAAGTGATGTCGAATCTCTATATGCTTTGCTCTTGAGTGAAGAATTGGATTTTTGGTGATATTGATTGTGTTGGTGTTGTCACATTTAATCTCCGTGCATGAATCTTCAATTCCAAAGTCTCTTAGCTGTTGTTTTATCCACAGAATTTGTGAACAAAAACTTCCAAGAGCTACATATTCTCGCTTTCCGTCAGTAGAGAGCTACCGTACTTTGCTTCTTTGAAAACCAAGACACCGTCCTACTTCCAAGTAATTGACAGGTACCCGATGTGCTCTTTCTATCAACTCTGCAACTAGCTAGATCTGCGTCTGAGTATCGAAAAAGAGTAAAATCTCCCTTTTTAGGATACCAAAGACCAAGACTTGAAGTTGAAGCAATGTATTTGATAATACGCTTTGCAGCACTTAGATGAGATTCTTTAGGGTCTGCTTGAAATCTGGCACAAATGCAAACACTAAACAAAATGTCGTGTCTAGAATCGGTAAGATAAAGAAGTGAGCCAATGATACTCCTGTATAGCTTCTGGTCGACTTTCTTTCCTCCTTCATCTTTGTCTATCTTCAAGGAACTTCAGATTGGTATATCAGCCTTTTTGCAATTATCCAGTCCAAACTTTTTGACAAGATCATTAACATATTTTTCTTGATGAATAAAAGTTCATTCCTTCAGTTGTTTCACTTGAAGCTCGAGAAAGAAGGTTAGTTCACCCATCATGCTCATTTCAAATTCATCCTGCATAGTTTTAGAGAATTTCTTGTACAGACTTTCATAAGGGGATCCAAAAATAATATCATTTACATATATTTGAACAAGTAGAAAACTTTTGTTTTCTCTTTTAATAAATAGAGTAGTGTCTACTTTACATTTAACAAAGCCATTTTGAATTAAAAACTTACTCAGCCTGTCGTACCAAGCTCGAGGTGCTTGTTTTAGACCATATAAAGCCTTTTTGAGTTTGAATACTGAGCCAAATTTCCTTGGGTCTTCAAACCCGGGTGGTTGTTCCACATAGATTTCCTTATGGATAAATCCATTTAGGAAAGCACTTTTGACGTCCATTTGGAATAACCTGAAATTCTTATAACAAGCAAAAGCAAGTAATAATCGAATTGCTTCTAACCTTGTTACTGGTGCGTAAGTCTCGTCATAGTCTATCCCTTCTTCTTGTGTATATCCCTTGGCCACGAGTCTTGCTTTGTTTCTTATGACCTTTCATTTCTCGTTCATCTTGTTCCTAAAAACCCATTTAGCACCAATAATAGATTTACCTTTCGGTTTAGGAGTTAACTCCCAGACATCATTAATGCTGAATTGCCTGAGTTCTTCTTGCATAGCTTCAATCCAGCTTTCATCGATAAAGCTTCTTCTATGCTTTTCGGTTCTATTTCGAAATAAGAGCCACAACACTAGACTCTTTCGCGCTTTTGGATCTTGTGCGAATTCCTTCATTAATATCACTAATAATAAGATCTTTGGGATGACTGGACTTATGCTTCTAGTTGCTGGTTAATTTGTTAGGTTGATTATCACTTCATTCATTTGAATCTTCAACAATCATTTGTTGCTGGTTTTTCAAAGTCTGAGTTGCTTCCTGAGATTTAGACTTTGTAGAGTCTGGAGCAGGTTTAGGTTCTTCAAGATGAGTCTGGATAGATTCATTTTGCATAGAATCTTGGAATTTGACATTCATTGAGTCCTCCACAGATTGAGTCTTCTTGTTGTAGACTCTGTAGGCTTTGCTTGAGGTTGAATATCCAAGGAAGATGCCTTCATTTGACTTTTCTTCAAACTTGCCAACTCGATCATTTGCATCCAAACACATGAAAATATGAAACAATAGGCTTTTTTTCTTTGAATAACTTATAAGGGCTTTTTTCCAGAATAGGCCTTAGAAAAACTCTATTAATGATATAACATGCTGTAGAAACTGCTTCAGCCCAAAAACGTGAAGAGATGTTACTTTCAATCAAAAGAGTTCTAGCTATTTCTTGGAGCGACCTATTCTTTCTTTCCACAACTCCATTTTTGCTCTAGAGTATATGGAGAGGAGAACATATGCTGAAAACCAGATTCATAAAAAAAATTTGTAAAATCCTGATTTTCAAATTCACCTCCATGGTCTGTTCTTATACTTGAAATAACATACCCTTTTTCGTTTTGAACCTTTTTAGCAAATTTTTCAAAGTAAGAGAAGATTTCAGACTTACTTGCTAGGAAATATACTCAAGTAAATCGTGAGTAGTCATCCACAATTACTAGGCAATATTTCTTACCTCCAATGCTCTGAGTTCTGGTTGGTCCAAAGAGATCCATATGCAGAAGCTGCAGTACATGATTAGTGGAAACTTGATTTATTGGATTAAAGGAATTTCTTACCTGGTTTCCCAATATGCATGGTGTACATAGATTAGAATTTTGGTATGATAGATTGGGCAAACCATGAATAAGCTTCTTTGCTGAAATTTTGGCTATCTGCTTCATATTAATGTGCCCAAGCTTTTTGTGCCATAAGTTCGCTACGTCTTGGATTGAGATTAGACATTGCGATTCATCTGGTTTCACATCCAAGAGGTAGATATTTCCATGTCTTCGACCCATGAATGATTGAGTAGAATCTTTACTGGTCCCATTCCAAAGGATCCTTTGATCTTGGGAACGCCTTCATCTTGTTTTTCCATATGTTGTAATCCTTTCCATCAAAGTAAGACGGTCTGGTATTGCTTTGCCCTTCTACCAGCCCTGGAGCCAACATACTAGCCATGGATCTTTAACTCTGAAGTAAAACATTTCAAACAATGTGAGTACACAGGCTCTGATACCAATTGAGATAGCTAGTATAAGCACCTAGAGGGGGTGAATAGGTGTATAATAATTTATCGTGATAAGTGAGCAGTACGAGATAAACAATAGAAAGGAAGTTCTCCTTTCGTTAACAAAAACGTATTAAGATCAAAGTAAAGCAAAGAGTAGGGAAGAGAAAATTGAACACAAGGTTTATAGTGGTTCGGCTTATTCCAAGCCTACGTCCACTCTTCCGCATTGACAGCCCATCGGTTGGATTTCACTATGAACAAAAGAGTTGTTACAGCAAAGTTCTCATTTGATTCCACAGTGTAGATATTCTACCACACTTCCTCAAGATTTCTCACGAATATAGACTTTCTTTTGCGTACAAGATTTCACTCAAATGAATTGACTAAGAACAAGGAGCTTCAGACTTTGGAATTCTTCTATCGTGCACACACTCGAACAACTAGAACGTCTTCCTTATATACTCATTTATGCCATCATACCCGTTGGCACTTACCAAAGGAATTCCTCGAATCTATCCGTTGGACGGAATCAATTAGGAAGATCATTTGAGCTATTAAAGGAACATGTCGATAGCCCATCAATTCTGCTCGCCCATACAATCAGGACCTCGGTTTCCAAAAGTAGAACCTTCCAGGTATACTTCGCCAATCATCGGATCCTTAATCTTCGAATCAATCATGATCAAATAAAGGATTCCGTTATGTCATATCCAGCCCAGAGATCTTCTCCAGTTGATAAGGTCACATCCTTAATGAAATACCCAGTTCTGGATAGCCTTTCTTCAACGGATTAGAAACTATCAATGTGAATAGACTTTGAGTCTTGAGTCTGGCAGTCCAGAGGTCTTCAGACTTTAAATAGTAGAGTCTACAAATCTTCAGACTAGACTGATGGAAACGTTTTGTCAGCTTCAAAATACTTCACGAAGATTTCTCTAACAAGTGGAAGTCATGAGATTCCAAAAATGAGCTAATGCTTTTACCATCGCGATACGTGGTTTGACTTTTAATAAAGTCGGGAGGAAGCCTATGCATTTTTCCATGTAGTCTTGATGTCTTGGGTCGAGATTCTCCTATAGTCTTGAGATCCTCGGCACAGGGACCACGTCCAATTTGGGTTTACCCATCTAGACCTAAACCTAAAGGGGCATCCGTGATTAAAATGTATTGTAGTTAAAATATAAAATGCATAATTAAAATATGGAGAGTAAGAAGATAAGAATGATAAAAAAAGGAACGATATCTTATCCACCAAACACATGGCAATCACAAATCACATGTCGCATGAAACTGTAAGGTTTCAACACTTAGGGTGAGGGTGCTAAAGGCTCAAGATCCCCATCCTAAAGGATAAAAATAGTTTACCCACCGCTACTATTGTTGGTCAGTGCTATTTTTATCAGTTGGGACGAGCGGTTTATGTAAGTAATGGATTACCACAAGTATTCACTTGCAGATTCCACCCATAAACCCTCATAAGGTCCTAGATTGGGTGATTGGGGTTTTAGACTGCGGCTGTGTGTGCGGTGTCGTGCTAAAGCTTGAAACATTCATTTAAATTTAAACATCCAGTACTCCAATATAAACACTCATACATTCATATATCCTTACACCACTTGCAAAACAAAGGGTTTACAAGCACATCTTCTCTTATAACTCCCACCTACAAGACCATTTAAGACAAGGTTAGCGACTAACTTGATTTTCCATGCGACTTTGACATGCAGGCGATCCTACACAAGACATGTTAGTTAAAACACAACAACCATTTTTAAACAGCTTTAAGTTCTCTAAATCTAATAACCAATTCCCAGCGGAGTCGCCAACCCTGTCATGACTCGATCTCGTCGCCCTTGATCCCTTATCATCACGAGGAGAGAAAGGGGGAAAGGTCAGGTTTAGGGGTACTTGATCACGAGAGTTCCCTCACGACTCGTGTTCCAAAAGACGTCATCACCTCACAATTCAAATCAAGCCTCTTGTGAGTTCCCTCCACAAGAGTACGAGCTCTCCCAAGCTCGTACCCCACGTAATAGTGGAGTGTCACGATCCATATCCACACAAGCGAGACACCTTAGAAGAAGGGGTCGGGTGTGGATATTGGATTAAAGGTACCTTAACCATGGTAGCCCTCTCGACAGTACGCTTCGCCCATAAGGATGGCATCACTTCATCCTTTGGGGCACTTCCATATCGAGTATATTAAACCATGGTGAGTTTCATCGAAACTCGTACCCCACGCGACGGATTTTTTTTTTTTATACGGTCTAGTTGTTTATGATAACCTAAAAATAAGACGGGAGTCACCACTAGCCTCATTTTGTGGGTCGATTAGAAAACCTAATCGATGGTCGATAGTGTTCCCTCGATTCTTGCGAGACTTGGGTTATGCTAATATTTCTATTAGCGCCCTTTCGGTACCTAAACAATATGTTGTGTTTTCCTTAACATGTCCATGCGTTTCTTTTTACATCTTTGGGATCATAAGTCCTAAACTAAGCGATCATGCATGGTTGGTCATTTTCATTCTATTATATTTCTAGAAAAACAAGAAAAGAAAGCAATAAATGGAATTGAAATTACGAGACATGAAGTAAACAATCAAGGAAAGCAGTAAATCTACAATGCAATTCTAGAAAATATAAAAGAAAAACGCAATTGAAAAAGATGAGAGAAAGAGAGAAAACCCGCAACTCGTCGGGCTTTATACAACAAATGGAAGTTGAGATATATGTCGGGAAAATGAATAGTACATGATAATGGTCGGAATGGACATCGACCTCCTCAGTCTTCGCGTTTTCTCCATCTTTGGGGTCCTAGTCTAAACCTAATCTAAGAAACTTATAACTAGGTGTGTACAATGGAAAGAAACAAGTATACACATCAAAACAATCAAAAACAAAACATCATGTCGAGATCAATCATTTAAAGGAAGTGCAATATAAAAATCAAATTTTGGGGCCTCAGGGTTAGCCTTTGTCTTTCATGCGAGGGTCCTACTAAAACACTTACCTAATCCATTTTATGACTTATAGCAATTGTTGACCAATTTTATTCTCGCATGGCTAATAACACTTATAAGTCTCTTAATCAAGCGATCTATATGATCCTAGGGTTTTCTCTCCATATCATGTATCGACCCTACCATTCATCTAAAAGTCACATGCATTGCAAAAATTTAAATACACATGCAGGTTTTTTTAACCTTATTTCTCAACCAATCAAGCAAGAAAATGAATCGTCGACGGATCACTTATTACCAAGGGTATGCGCTAATCACAAACACAGGCAATTTCTAGTGTATGATGGGATTATATATGTGAGAGGTACGTGTGATATTTCAAAAACATATTTCAAAATCATTCATAAAAAGTTTTGAGACAAAATGATATCTTAGCTATGAAAGACATTCAATTGCCAAGGCTAGCCTAGGGCTTGCATAAATACACTCACAAGCATCGCAGACATTTTGAATACAATTCAAACCGTGACTTTCATGATGTCAAATCAGGATTTTAAAAAGGTTTGAAAATATTTAAGATTAATAATACCTAGGCTATGGAACACATTCAATTGTCAAGGCTAGCCTGGGGCTCGCATAAATACACTCACAAGTGTTGCAGATATTTTGAATATGGTCAAAATCACGATTTTTTCTTAAGCCAAATTGAGTTTTGGAGAACTTTTTTAAAAATTGTTTTTGAAAAACATCACATGTACCGAAGTATTTTTTTAAAAGATGAAATTTGAAAAGGCCGATTGTTTAACAACAAAGACCAAAGCATTTAGAACAATTTTCCATGAAGATGACATGGCCTAATTTCATGCACAAACTAGCCTAAAAGATATAACTAAACAATCACAATCATGTTTGTATCAGGAAATTTCAGAACAAAAGTGTAAAGACAGCAAAATTGGGCAATACCTAATGACAATTTGGTAATGAAAAAGTTTCTTAACATGCATGACATGATGATGAACAAATTTGGTCAAGAAAGTTTTCTTAAACAATGTAGACATGATTTTACAAAAAAATCAAACAATAAGTAACAACACATCAGAAATTTGTCAAAATAACAGGACATTCAGCTAATGTCACAAAGATTTTTCCTATCAAAACATGTCTAGAAATCTTGAAATTTACGTATAATATAGCCAACATGATAACAAGCAAGTTTCATTAAGAGGCCAAATGCAGATTCCAAACAGAAAAAAATGAAATAAAAATATCAAAGGTCTGTCCAAACAGGGGTCCGAATTTGATCCTTTGTCCAGATTGTGATCTAGCTTTGAAAAAAATAAAAAATAGTCCAAATGATGAGCAATTGGCATGAAATCAGTAGCATTAGAAACTTCTAAGTGTGCCCTATGTCTTCTTAGAAGAGCTCGAGTCCAAACTAGGTCAATTTAGTATCCTAAAATCGAGATCTCTAAAAGTATGTGCATCAGTAACTAAGAAAACAGAACATAAGTATTTATTAGAAAACTTTAAAATCACTCAAAGAATGCACAGACGGCATGAAGAAATCACATGGGACTTACGATTGGATGCGATGAAAAGTTTGGATAGTCATCTAATCCTAAGTCGGCATGCAAAATATCATACAATTTAAATGACATTATGAGATGATTCATAATTCCTAATAGTATACTTGAGAATCCTAAGCGTGATGAACACTTTTTGTAAGACAAATTTAATTTGCAACATGAAACTTAAATGACATGACCTAAATATGTATGCAAACCTTGCAACATGCGGTTCCATCATCAAGAAGGTATTGATCCGGAGATGACTCAAACAAGCATGGAAAGGTGCGCATATGACAATGTTTCATTTCAGCATTAAATTTACAGAACAAGCATGATTTCAGCCATATTCAAGACATGCATAAATCTTACCAAAAATCTCACACACAGAGGATACGATGATGAAGATTTCTTGTTAAGAGGTCGAAACTCAATTAAGATCATACGAGTCGTGGAAAAAATGGCAAGACAGACAAACTATATGTCCAGCACATGTTGCTGCAGTACCTTTTACTCTAATGCATGTAATTGACTCACTTTGCCAATGTAAAAACATTTCAAAGTATGCATCAATTGAAAATATATATCGTTTTCAACTCTCATGAAGGATTTGATACCAAATAGGTGCATTTGTGGACTCAATTTCATCAAGACAAATCTCGGACCAATGCAGGACAAACTGACCTATGTTCAGATATAAGTAATTTTGACCTAATTAAACATGTCTAAAAATTTTGAAAAAAATAAAGGACATGCACAACACTTACAAGAGAAAATTTATGAAGGAAACTTGTTCCATAACTCAACATAAAAATCAGTACAAAAATGGCAAAATTAGAGATCAATACGAAACAGATTGACTTAGGCTTAGATATGAGTAGATTGGACCTAGTTGAACGCCTCTAAAAATCATGAAAAAATTACAAAATATGCAGAAATGATTTGACACAAAATACATGAAGACAATTTTGTCAAAAAATGATCATGAAAGTCGGCACAAAAAAAACAAAGCCAGAAAGGTGGAACATAATCAGAACCGAAAAAGACCTAAACTACTGCAGAATCGTTAATCTTTGAAGGTATTTTTTGAGCGTCAAACATCGCTCAATTGGGGCATGCAACCTATCGTTTCAAAGCTTAGCATGTCTATTATCTAATCCTAAGAGGATTTGAGTTGAAACGAGGTCGTTTCGAACCTTCTTTTGGCCAAAACAGTGACCTAGGTTTAGACCTACGAAAATCACAGATTAGGCTCAAGAACACAATCATCATTCAACTATCCATAAATCATTGCAGCATTCATAATCATTGATCTTAAGCATATAAAAACTCCTAATCTTGAATCCTAGCCCTGATCAACTAACTTGATCTCGCTTCATCGGATTCGAGTTTCGAATCGTTACCTTCGTCACAATTTTCGTGGATTTTGATCGAAATCAATTAAAGTTTTCGCTGGATCTTCAATTCAACCTCCATGAACCAGCAAGCATAAGATCTGGACAGCAAGGGAGATGATCGCTAATGAAGATGGTAGAGGTTGATCTAGCGATGATTCGGTCGCCGGAAGAGGAAACCAACCGGATTGAAGAAGAGGGAGAGAAACGAGTCTCTTGGCGCCAAAAAAAACAGAGAGAGCAGAGAGAGAGAGAGATCTGGAGAGAGAGGAAATTTCGTGCCAAATGAAGCCCTCCTTTTGAAAATGGAAGAAATTTTATTTATATACTCCTCACATTAAGCGATTTTAATTGTCGGTTCGACCCGACGGTCAAAATCTTGATCCAACGGTCAAAAATCTATTTCGAAGGCTCCATCATGATCTCGAGGTGTTGGATAATTGATATAGTAGGTTCGATTTGCAAAAAACCAAGCCAAAATCGGGAATTACGTCAAAATGTCTAATTAGGGGTTAATTTGCAATTTGATAAAATTCAAGGACCAATCGGTAAAATTTTGGGAAATTGAAGGTGTAGAAGTGAAATTGGCATTGAGAGGGTTCCAAAACTGGTGGCTAGAGGCCAAGGATCGGCCGGCAAGGGCCTGAACAGACCGATCCCGCCGGCGGCCGGTTAGACTGGCCAGATCGGGTCGGTTCGGTTCGGCCAGATTTTGACCAGTTCTTGACCGGTTTGGTCCGGTTCCTGCTATTTTGTTCACTTGGGACCCCTGTGGATAAAAAAATTATGCAATTTGGCCCATAAATGACCAAATTGAAAAGGAATTTTATCCTTTTTAAGAAGAAATTGGCCAATTAAGTTAATCAAACCTTATGTACATGATCTAGGGGTCTTTTATTGACCTAATTGAATGATTATCGTCGAAAAAAATGGGTCGAAACCATGGGTGCTTTGAATTGGTTCTAAAGGGCTAAAATGATAAAATTTGCAATTCAATGGGCAAAATTACAAATTATCTAAAATTGAACTCAATTAGTATCACAATTTCCCTATCTAATGAGCTACCCATACGTAAGATCACTTATCATATTCAAATTGACCTTGAATTGAAGCACCCGCGCTTAGGTAAAAAATGGATCTAAGCCTCATATTAAAATTGAACTTAGATTCATGAAATTAAACCATAGCATGAACGGGTCAATTCGAATTTTGTTGATTGAAACTTAATTGCTTGATTTTCTAATGCTTGAGAGGATAAAATTCCTTAAATTGATGAATTCTGTGTGAATTTCCCAAAATTGATTTTAGATTTGGATTTATCTTAGGAAACTGAGTGAGAAATAATCGTCCGTTCATAAGTTATGAATGATTGATTTTGGTTCCCTAAATAGGGCGAAAAACGGCAACTCGTATTTTGACTCGATAAATCGTGAAATTGAATGCTCAAGCAGATTTTAGATAGTCCCTAAACCAAATGTCAAACAAGGAATTACACCTAATTATGACTAGAAAAAAATAATTTTATTTTTGGTTGATTTAGAACTTAAAATTGAAAAATTCAGAAATCAAGGCTTTTAATTGAATTATGTGAAATTTTTTACACAAAAGTCAAATTGGCATTAAAAAAATGTATTTGTGCATTTTTATTTTATTTTTTGGGTCAAATGCTTGACTAAAAGTCAACCATTTAGTGACTTTTCTTAAAAGGTCGATTTTTTTGATCAAATATTTGAATTTTCAAGAAATTGATTTGACAAAAGTGAAATTAAAGCTAAATGGAATCTTTTTGGGTGAAAAGTCAATTTTTGACCCGAGGTTGACTTTTGATCATAGGGTTGACCAAAAAATCAACCCGAAAGTCAACCGTTTGACTTTTCATGTTTTTCTTGAAAATGAGCTAGAAATTGCTTAAAAACGACAATTCAAAAGAAAGAAATGAAAAAAGACACTTTTTGGTGGAAAGATGGGGCTCCATCGCGATCAAAAACTCAAATTTCGATTTTTTACCTTTTAATGATACGTTGACTAAAAATCGGTGTCAACAAGGAACAAAAAATTCAAATCTTAATTGCATATAAAATAGATGAACAAGAAGAACGTATTGAGGATGCAAACAAACAAGCCATCCAAGATCTTGTTTTTATACTCATCTATTCTATATCCCAACATTTTATAGGTGACCCAACTCATATAAGAGATGTAAATCAAGACCTCCTCTTGAATATGAAATGTAAATCATTGGGTAGGTTTAGAGAATATAAAGATCTTTTCCTCCAAAGGGTCTTAGTTAGGCCAGATTGTAACCAACCTTTTTGGAATGAAAACTTTTTAGCAGGCTTACCTCATTTAATAGGTGACTCAGTACATAATGGAATTAGAGAGGAATACGATGGACATATACCTTATCATCTTTTATCCTATGGAGAATTGATCTCGTATGTCTATAGACATGGAACACAAATGTCTCTTTCAATCAAATTACAAAAACAACCTAAAAAGGAACAATCACTAATTAATAGAGATTTAGTAAATTTTTGCGCTCAATATGATCCCTCTTACACAAAACCTTCAAAACCAAAGTGTAAAGCGAAATGTCCTCAAAATAATAATAAAAAAATCCAAAAATTATAACAAAAATATATCACAATCTAACAAACAAAATAAACCTAAACAAAAGCCTAAAAGAAAAGTTAACAAAGATATTAAATGCTACACCTGTGGGAAAAGGGGACATATATCAAAATATTGTTGTGTCAATTAAAGACTAAATGAACTTCCATTAGATGAAGAAACTATTAAGCCCTGATCCTCGAGCGCGTGCCCATCCCTCGGTGATCGATAAAATTGTGACGTTTTAGGACGTGTCATCGACCCATTCATTTTAATGCACATGCAGAAGCAAACTATTACCCTTGACAACAACCAACACGAGATAGAAAAGCATGAAACAAATTCACAACCAAAACACTTTTATAAACAATCAACTAGTTTATATACAGAACTAGTATATCTACAAAAAGATCAGTCCTTAAAAGGAAACTATCTTACGGTCCCCTAGTTGGACGCGTTCACTGATCCTTAGGACTCCACAGGCTTTAGGGGCATCGGGTCCACAATAGCACCATCAGGAAGGTTAGCTGCGTTCTCGCCTAGAGTGGCGTTGAGTGCAACGACAGATATCCCTGGATGGGACTTACCCTATACCCATTGAGTCCATGGCGGTACCACGCCCTGAATCGATGAGGTACTCTCTCAGGTAGGCCCTTATCAACCCATACGGTAGTCACCACTAGCAAATATACCCAGTGACTACCGAGGACCGGGACGTCCATACCATACTCAGTAATAGCCTGCAGCTGTCCAAAACATTCCGGAGGATGTCACGCCTCGATCCTCCGAGCACATGCCCATCCCTCTACGGTCGATTAAATAGCGACGTCCCAGGATGCATCGCCGACCCTTTCATATTAATATGCCCATGCAGAAGCAAATATATAATCCCCAGACAACAACGAGATGGGATAGAAAAGTAGGGTTCCAAATTTTCAAACCAAAACAAACCTCTTATAAAAAAAATAGGTTTATTTACAACATCAAACTGTTTACAAAACATCGACTCAACAAAAAGGGAACTGTCCTATGACACACTAGTTAGAAACGTTCGCCAATTCTTCGGTCTCCACCTTCCTAGATTCCGGGGCTTCCGGTCCTTCACCAACACCATCTAAAGACCTAAAAATGGTTATATAATAACCAGTGAGACAATGTTTTAGCAAGTTCAATCCCCTAAGACCTGACTAGGAAGAAAATATGCCCAAGGGCTGCCTAAGCACAAACATAGGTCGGATAACTTACCTTTGCCTCAATCCCTTCCTGTAAGTCAGTCTATCTTATAGATACACAAATCACATCAATTAAATGATTCGATCAATCGGATCGAACTATCAATCAATTGACTCGGTTGATTACATGTCATCATGAATTTCTCTCGGTCGGCCAAATCAATACTATATATAAAGTCCTACCACCTTACTCTAAGCTGAAAATAGATAGTAGCTTCCCTCAAAGGCTAAAAAGAAAATAGTATATTGCCCTCTTTCTCTAAAATGACTTATCGAGCCATCGAGTTGATATAGTATACTAACAATGCTCACTAAAGCCATGTGAATCTTACTTTTGCTCATCGAAGCTGTGCGGACCTTAATTTGCTCACATAAGCTATGTGAATATTAATGCTCACTAAAGCTATGTGATACTTAGGGTATATTGTCACTCTAAGTTGAGGTATCAAGCCCGTAGGCTAATACGGTATACCATTCTAATCAACCAATTATTTCTCAACTTTTGTCATACCCGATAAAAATACTCGTGTGTTGGTACACGGTCGATCTTAGCCAAAATATAATAATTTCCTTTTCATAAATCCCACCATTTTATATGGTCCACAAAAACATTTTTGGCATTGTAAACCGACACTCGGTTATTTTCCAATTAAATACTGAAAATAAATAAATTTAGGAATAAAATTCCTAAAATACAAATCATACACAATTAGCATAAATTAAGCTCAATTAAATAAATAGATTATACCACTACAATTAGCATAAAATTCCAATCATCGGCAATCCCAATCTAATTTTCGAAAAATAAATAAATAAATAATTATTAAATGCTGATAAATAGCAAAAATGCAAACTTAGGCTCGTAAAGCCTAATTGAAAGCCGAGATAGGCCTGGAAAATTTCGAAACCATTTTAGTTAAATATTATAGCTTGTCTAGGATCTAACTACACTACTCTAACCACCTAATATGCCACAACAATTAATTAAATTATAATATAATCTAACTATCCACCTAATTTATATTTATTCTAAACTAAACAACCCTTAAGTGTCATTAACCTACTAAGCAGGAATTAGTGAGTTAAACTCACTTGATTGATGATCCGCTTGGATCAAACCGACTGGGACGCGCAGGCGGTCCACAAACTTTGAAGCGGCAGCATCAAGTGGGCCGGGATGGGCCTGAAAACGGGCCCCAAAGATCGAAAACCCTTGTTGTCTTTTCGGTTCTACTTTGGGCCGAACAAGTTGGAACCAATAGTTGACACGGTAAGGAAGGAGGACCGGTGGCTGCAACGGGCTTGGATGGTGGCGTACAGTGGTGGTGGTGAGCTCCGGCGACCACCACGGCTATTCAAGGTGGTCCCGAGGCTGGAACAACAGCGACAAACTCGGACTCGCACAAAAACTCTCAAAAAGCTGGACTGCCGGAGGAGAAATGGAGATGGGCGGCTGATCGGAACTCCGGAGAGGGGTTGGCCGGCAACCGATGGCACTTATGGGTCAAGAGGGAGTTGCTGGTGGCTAGGATAGGTAGAGGAAGGGTTGGAATGGGAGAAACATCGAAGAAAACGCGAAACAGACGAAACTGGGCGAAACTACACTGTTCTAGGCGGTCTGGCGAGTGGCAGCTTCTCGCCGGCGGATGGGATGGCCGGAGAATTATTCTAGCAAGCGACAGGGTGCTCCTGTATAGACTGGATGTGCTGGTCATGGTGGTGGGTGGAGTGTGAGCTAATTTGCACAGGAAGGCAACTTTTAACTTGGGTTTTTGGAGAAAGGTCAGTTGGAGCAGAACAAGGCCAGACGGTCAGACTGTCGTTGGCTTCTGGCTGGCTAGCGGGTCCGTTGGCGGCTCCGACCGATAAATAGTCAAGTTAGGGTGGACGGTCTGGATGTCCTGAGCACAGTGATGTGTGGCACAAGAGTTGATTCTCACGAGAAGCCAACAATCAACTCAGATTTTTGGAGGAAGGTCTGCTGGAGTAGAAACAGGAAAAAAGGGGAAAATAGGGGAGAAGAGAGGTTGACGGGCAAGGGCTGGCTTCTACGGTTTCTTGAGCTCCCAAGACAACAAGAATGGAGAAAGAAAGGCTGAGGAAGAAGAAGAAGACAATTGCTGAAAAGGCCCCATCCTTTGGCCTCTAAAGTCTTCAACCTTAGCCTCATTCACTCAATACCAGCCCAAACCATGTCAGCTCTTATCTTCAGCCCCTTTCTCTCTCCTCAAGCTTCCTCAAGAAGCTTGCCAAATGATTCAAAAGGTTGTGTACCCCATGCCATCCGAATTTGAACATTTGTCCCTCAAATCCCTTAAATTCCACTTCAATTCTCACTTGAATTGATTCAATTTGGCTTCCAATTTATTCCACTATCGAGCCATCTATTAAATTAACATTTTTCCTCGCCCATATATCCAACTTGCATCCCAATTTCGAGATAAAAAATGGCCCCCTGAATTTTCCGATCGAAAACGGCCCTATATCGACTTTTCGCCAAAAATCTCGGTTTGCAGAAAAATCTTCAGAAGATGAGTTGACATTCCTAAAATGATTCGTGACATGACAAAAATTTCAATTTCTGAAATTGGGTTTAAATTTGTTGTTACTTTCAATCTAGTGTGATTTTAGCGTGACTTAGGCTACTAGGTAACTTTCAGAAATTTTTAGTGCAAATGACCCGTGGTCAATTTTCTTCAAGCCATAATGAACCTCTTCGACACATTGGTGACTCTCGGTGATTGTGAGAATCTCGAGATTTCAAATTCGGACACAGGGTACTAAAACGAAAAAAATATTAGTCTAGTGCTGATCGACGAGAATTTTGCAAATTGGTGGAATCACCCACGTTTAGCCACACATCTTTGTCGAACCGACCTATCTCTGATCTCTAATCAACTTTTAACTGTGCTATAATGATCTCTGCAGATGAGCATTGTCGAGTAATCGATTTCTGGTCGAATTCTCAAGTCCATTGTAGTAAAATCCCTTAGTAACTTCCCCAGATAAGCTAGTTATCTCGTGAGTTGCCAACTCAAAGAAAATAACTATAGGCGCGTCGATGAAAAACCCGACTTTTCCAATTTAGAACCTTGAAATTTAGGATGTCACAGAGGAACCGTCATCTAAGGACTTGAAAAGGTTGAGCCCATGACGGGGTGAGACAATGCCTTAGCAAGTTTACCCCCTAAACTCTGACTAGGAAAAAAATACGCCTAGAGGCAACTATACACACAAGTTAGAAACTTACCTTGCCTCAGTTCTCTTCTGCAGGTTAGTACAATTCATAATCTTAACCAATCAATTCAATCCAATCGATCATTCCATCCATTCAATTCAATACCATCTATCAATCAATACCATCTATTAATTCATCGATACGATCACAGCTCACACAAGCTGAAATAGATGGTTATAGCTCTCACAAGCTGATATATATAGATGGTAGCACTCACAAGCTGATATATATAGATGGTAGCTCGCATAAGTTGATATATAGATGGTAGCTCGCACAAGCTGATATATATTATAGCTCACCCAAGCTAGTATATAATATAGCTCACTCAAGCTGATATAGTATACTGCTCTCACAAGTTGACGTATAATAATGCTCACACAAGCTGATGATAGTTGCTCACACAAGTTGACGATTAGTACTCTCACAAGCTGACACACGATCAATTAGTCCTTGCCAAGGATATTGTGCTTTGCACAACAATTTCCCAATCAAATAAGGAACTTGGCCTATTTTCATCGTGTTAAAAATACCCGATAAAAATAATTGTGTGTGGGTACACGGTTAGTTTGAATCAAAAGTACGATATTCTCATTTTCAAAAATCCTACTATTTAATATAGTTCATAAAGAAATTTTTGGCGTTATAAGCCGACGCTAGATATTTTCTAATTAAAATACCAAAATTTACAATTTGGGATAAATGCCCAAAATTACAATCACCACTCAATTTGCACAAAATAGCATTTAGTTAAATAAACCAAACACACCATTGCAATAAGCACAAAATTCCGGTAATCGACTATCCCGGTATAATTTTCGGAAAATAATAAACAATTAAATAATTACCAAAAATAATTAAATAAATGCAATTAATTACCAAAAATAGAAACTTAGGCAAAAAATGCTTAATTAACCACTAAAACGGGCCTGAAAATTTTTCGAACCAATCTAGATAAATAGCACGATCTATCTAGTCCCTAATTAATCTGTTCTATCTACCTAACATGTATAAATGAATAATTAAATCACTAATCCGTTCTAACTAACCACCTAAATCTTAATTAGCTTAATCTAAACACCCCTTAAGCATCATTAACTCTATAAGCAGAGTTTAGTGAGTAAACTCACTGGTTTAGCGCAAAAACCGGTTTGTGGCAACAGTGGCGCGACGGCGGCTGAAAATTGGCGCCAAAGGAGACCAAACCAAGGCCAAAAAAGCCTTTAAGGTTCACGGCCAAGGACTGCCCATGGTTCAGATTTGAAGGGGTTGGTCATGCGGAGAAGTTGATGTGGCGGAATCAACTTCGTGAGGGGCTGCTGGTTTGACTTTGAGAGAGGGACGATGAAGCTAAAGTCTTCTGAGGCTTGCGTCGCGGACAAAGGAGAGAGGCAATCGTGGGCTGCTTCGGTGGGGTTTGACTTCGTGGCAGAGGAGCAGCTAAATTTAGTGGAATGGCTGGCGCATGAAGAAGCTGCTGGAGTCAACTTCGGGGAGGGGGTTTCGCTGGTGGTTGACTTGGTGGGCTAGACGTGTTGGCAAGAAGGAAGAAGTAGCTTTGATGGTGCTGCTGGGGATGTCTGGTAGCTGGCGCATGAAGGGGGATGGATACAAGGTGGTGTTGGGATGCTGAAATGATTGAGTGGAGCGGTCAGGTTTGACTTCAGTGGAGGATATGTGGGCATTGCTGCTGGAGGGGAAATGGTGTGAGTGGAAGTCTAGTAGTGAAATGGGGGGCGGGGGGGCTCAATTATAGAGAAAAGGGAAAAATGGAGAGGAAGGCAGGCGGCAGGTTCGTGAAGGAGGGCAAAATGAAATTGAAGCAAAAGCAGTTGGCTGGCGTATCCAAGAAGTTGAAGAAGGGGGGAGAAGTCAAGATTAAATATCTTTTTCCATCATTGTTTGGTCCTCAAAGTCTCCATGTCTATCCCCTTGGTCCCCCATTGCTTTCTTGCACATAATTCCCACAAATAACTAAGTTGATGCCAACATGTTGCAGCCCCCACTCAAGCCTACGAATTTCACCAATAGAGCTTCAATTCCTTCATCAATTTCCCCAAGTTGATGACTAAATTTGCGGCAGAGGAAGCCTACAAAATTTCCACAATTTCCCTTTGCCAAATAGCTCACTAAGGAGGCCAAACATCCACTCAATTTGGCCCCTCCGAATTTCCTTTCTTTTCCGAATCGTCCGAATTGATTTTCCGTAAAAATCCCGAGCTCGCTGAAAATTCTTCGAAGGATGAGTCGACGTTCCTAAAATAAATCGTGACATGATAGAGCTTTCAAGTTTTGAAAATGGGTTTAAATTCGCGGTTAATTTCAATCTGACGCGATTTTAGCGTGACTTAACATACCAGGTAGCTTTTAGGAATATTTAGTGCAATTAACCTATGGTTGATTATTTTCAAACCACATTGTACATTTTTGACTCATCGGCGACTCTTGGTTATCGTGAAAATCTCGAGATTTCAAATACAGATATAGGGTACCAAAATGATAGAAAAATTGGTCTAGTGCTGATCGACAAGAATTTTGCAATTAGGTGGAATCACCCACATTTAATCACATGGTTCTATTGAATCGACCTATCTTCGGTCTCTAATTGATTTTTAACTATGCTATAATGACCCTTGCAGATTAGCATGGTCGAGCAGTCGGTTCCTGGCCGAATTCTCAAGTCTATTTCGTTTATATTCCTTAACGGTTTCACCTAATAGGCTAGTTATCTCGTGAGTGGCCAACTCAAAGAAAAGAACTATAAGTGTGTCGATGAAAAGCCAAACTTATTCAATCGAAAACAGAACTTGAAAACCAGTATGTCACAACTCTTCCCCGTTATAAAAATTTTGTCCTTGAAATTTAAACCATTATAGATCTTAAACAAAAAGGTGGGGGTACAGTCGTCTCATCGCATCTTCACTTTCCTAAGTTGCTCATTCTGTGCCATGGTGTTGCCAGACCACTTTAACCAACGGGATCATCTTGATGCGCAGAATATGTTCTTTTTGATCCACAATCTGAATTGGGTTTTTCATGTACCTCGCTCTATCGTCCACATCTAATTCTTCAAGATTTAGCACGTGGGTCGGGTCAAACTCATATGTCCTTAATATCGACACGTGAAAGACATCATGCACTTGCGCCGACCTTGGCGGTAATGCAAGACGATATGCTAAGATCCCGATTCTTTCTAGAATCTTAAGGGACCTATGTACCTTAGACTCAGCTTTTCCTTCTTGCCGAAGCGCGAATTACTCCTCATTGGCGACACTTTTAGAAAGATGTGATCACCAACTTGGAATTTCAATGGCCTTCGACACTTATCAGCGTAACTTTTCTGGCAGCTCTGAGCGGTCTTTAATCTGTCTTTGATAACGGCAATTGCATCCACTAACTGTTAGACTAACTCTAGGCTTGTGATCTTTCTCTCTTCAACCTTATCCCAACAAACTGGCGTTTTGCATGCTCTGCCATACAACGCTTTGAAAGGAGCCATCTGAATGCTCTGCTAGTAGCTGTTGTTGTAGGCGAACTCGATGAGATGAAGCTATTTCTCCTAGCTTCCTTTGAAATCTAGCACACACGCTCTCAACATGTCCTCGAGAGTCTGAATTGTCCTCTCAAACTGGCCATCTGTCTGTGGATGGTAAGACGTACTGTATTGCAGCTTCGTTCCCAAGGTAGTTTGTAATTTTTGGTCTCGATCTGACATGACCATCACTGCTACTCCATGTAGTCAAACTATTTGGGGGCACGTACAACTTCGCATATCTGTCTAATGCACAGTTCTTTCGTACGGTGATGAAGTGAGCCAACCTCGTCAGTCTGTTGACCATTACCCAAATGGAATCATTACTCCTCTGACTCCTTGGTAAGCCCATCACAAAGTCCATTGTGATATGTTCCCATTTCCACTCGGGAATCTCAAGAGGTTGCAGAAGTCCTCCCGGCTTACAGTGCGGTGCCTTTGCTTGCTAACACGTCAGACACTTGGCGACATGCTTGGCGATGTCTGCCTTCATACCAATCCACCAAAAGTGTTGGCGCAGGTTCTGATACATCTAATCATCCTCAGAACCTTAGTGTCCCGTCATCAGAAATCTGAAAGTTAGCCTTCTTCCTTTCCATATCTTCCTGCGGAATCTTTTGGATCTTTGGATTTGTCAATTGCAATGTCTTGATTCTTAGCGGTACTTTGGTTCAATTCTAAGGATGGCCATAAGACTTGAAAGGTGGCCTACCTCAAATTCGAAAATTGAATCTCTAGCTCATTCGAGTAAAATCCATTCCTTAACCATCATTTGCACAACTGAAGATTTCCGACTCAGTGCATCTATGACCTTGTTAGCCTTTTCGGGGTGATACAAGATATCAATATTATAGTCCTTCAAAAGTTCCATCTAGCGATGCTGTCTCATATTCAACTCCTTTTGAGAGAATGGATACTTGAGACTTTGATGGTCAGTGAAGATCTGTAATCTTTCTCCACACAAATAGTCTCCAAATCTTCAGGGCGAAAATGATTGCTGCTAGTTCTAAGTCATGCGTCGGGTAATTCAGCTCATGAGATCTCAACTAACGAGACGCGTATGCAACAACCCTACTATGTTGCATCAACACGCAACCCAGTCCTCTAAACGACGCATCACTATAGATCTCGTATCCTCTAGAACCACATGGAATGGTCAGCACGGGTGCGGTAGTAAGCTTCTGCTTAAGCTCTTGGAAACTACACTCGCACTTGTCTGTCCACATGAACTTCTCTTCCTTCGTCAATAGTTGAGTCAACGGTGATGCTAACGCTGAAAATCCTTCCACGAACCTTCTGTAGTAACCTGCCAAACCCAAAAAGCTTATGATCTCTGTCATGGTTGTTGGTCTTGGCTAATTGATAACTGCTTCAATCTTGGATGGGTCCATGGAGATTCCTTCGCCTGAAATCACATGACCTAAGAACGCCACACGAGTCAACCGAAACTCGCACTTACTGAACTTGGCGTATAGCTCATGATTCCTCAGGGTCTGAAGTATCATCCTCAAATGCCTTTCGTGCTCCTCAGAACTTCTCAAATACACCAGGATATCGTCGATGAATACAATCACAAGCTGATCCAGGTATTCTTTGAACACTAGGTTCATCAGATCCATAAAAGTAGCTGGAGCGTTCGTCAAACCAAATGGCATTACAGTAACTCATAATGGCCGTACTGAGTACAAAATGCTAACTTCGGTATACCTTTCTGATCCTCAATTGATGATACCTTGTCCTTAAGTCAATCTTTGAAAATAACGACGCTCCTTCCAGCTGGTCAAACAAGTCGTCGATCCTTGGTAGTGGATACTTGTTCTTGATCGTCACTTGATTGAGTTAACGATAGTCGATGCACAGACGCAACAAACCATTTTTCTTCTTCACGAATAGAACTGGTGCTCCCCAAAGTGATGCACTAGGACATATGAATCCCTTATCCAACAACTCCTGCATCTGCACCGTTAGTTCCTCAACTATCGTATCTATGACAGTCGCTAAGTAACCTTGGCAACCCCCATCTAACAAATAGGTTGCCTCAAGTGACGAGATTAAGGTAATCGAGGGTCCTTCTTGACTCCCAGTAAACTCAAAACTTTCACATACTAACGGATTAAACTGGGTTACTTCACGACAACAATTCATTACCAGAAGATGCTCATTGAGCCAACTCTTTTCATATATGACGTCAAAGTTATACATAAGCAAACTAGTCAAGTACAACTCTAGCTAGTGATTCTTCTTTTTACAGCTTTATTACAACAAACTGAAATTCTACAACCTTAACCAAAATTTCCATTGCACCACTTTGATAAAATTACCCGAAAAACATTCTTCCTCTGATCGGTGCATGGTCGGTTCATTCCTGTCCCATTCGCCATACTAGTGGCACCCTAACTGCGGTAACGATGCTTGTGTTCACTTGGACCTACGCGGACAGTCCTTTACCTAATGGTCGTGCTAGCCACATTCATAGCACGCTCCCATTTTACCAGGACATTGGATTGATCCATGCTTCCTTCTACAAACTCGGCACACATATGGTGAGTCCTTTGCCTCCTGTCGGGTGACAGCATGCACCTTTACTTGCACCGGGGGCTTGTTCCAAATACCCCACTGTGTTTTTGCGGCGCATTCCCTCTGTTTTGTCCCATCGGCGGCGGTGGTACCTGCGATCTCAACGGCCTTCTGGGATAGTCTTTGATTAGGTGGCCATACTGGCGACACCCGTAACAAGCCCTTGCCTATTTACAACATGGGGCAGATCCATATCTTTTCCTACAGACACGACATGCGCCCTTCTGGTTAGGAGGGGTGGAATACTTTTAACCCGACATCGGCCTTTTCCCTAATTGATTGCCATCTCTGGTCGATCCGAATCTTGACCTAGATGCGATAACTTGCTCCCATATCATATCTCCATGCTGGACCTTAGCATGTGCGGCAACAACAACGGCTACGACATTGGCGGCAGTAGCAGCGACAGCTTGATCCTGTGCTTGTTGGCCCAACAAGTTCCCAAGGGTCACTAGCGCCTGTATGATCCCATCAATTCTAGGATCGCCAGGTGTTGCTACACCAGCACTGGCCTGCGGCGGTACTCTCACGCTTACGCTGGCTTGAGCCGGCGCTCTACCTCGACCATCTCGAGTACCGACCCTTGTGGACGTCCTATCCCGAGTCGTAGGTCCGATGGTTCTCTTTCTAGGAGTCTTCTGCTCCTGATCACTCATCATGCATGATTCTTACGGAAACCTACTTTCTAATTCCACACAGAATTAGAAGCTAAGCTATCCTACCAAACAATTTACCAATTAGCTATCAAATACATGCATCAACATGAAATAAAGATCATTCCTACTAACTATCCCATAACCTATCGCACCTTATCACTCCAACTATCGACCAGCTCTGATACCACTTCGCGCAGGGATGTCACGCCTCGATCCTCAAGCGTGTGCCCATCCCTCGGTGGTCGATAAATTTGCATGTCCCAAGACGCGTTGCTGACCCATTCATTTTAATGTACATGCGGAAGCGAACTATTACCCCTGACAATAACCAACACGGGATAGAAAAGCAGGAAACGAATTCCCAATCAAAACACTTTTATAGACAACCAACTAGTTTATATGCAGAACTAGTATATCTACGAAAAGATCAATCATCAAAAGGAAACTATCCTACGGTCCCCTAGTTGGACGCGTTCACTGATCCTTCGAACTCCATAGGCTTTGGGGGTGTCGAGTCCACAACAGCACCATCAGGAGGGTCAGCTGGGTTCTCACCTGGAGTGGCGTTGAGCGCAACAACAAGGATATCAAATCCCTGGATGGGACCTACCCTATACCCATTGAGTCCATGGTGGTACCACGCCTTAAATTGATGAGGTAACCTCTCAGGTAGGCCCTCATCGACCTAGACGGTAGTCACCACTAGCTCATAGACCCAATGATTACTGGGGATCGGGATGTCCATACCTTGCTCAGTAATAACCCGTGGCTGTCCAAAACATTCCGGAGGAATTGTCATCTAAGGACCTGAAAAAGTTGAGCCCACGATGGGGTGAGACAATGTCTTAGCAAGTTCACCCCCCAAAACTCCGACTATGAAGGAAATATGCATAGAGGCAACTATACACACAAGTCAGAAGACTAACCTTGCCTCAGTTCTCTTCGGCAGGTCAGTATAGTTCATAATCTCAACCAATCAATTCAATCCAATCGATCATTCCATCCATTCAATTCGATACCATCTATCAATTTATTGATACAATCATTGCTCACACAAGCTGAAATAGATGGTTATAGCTCTCACAAGCTGATATATATAGATGGTAGCTCGCACAAGTTGATAAATATTATAGCTCACCCAAGTTGATATATAATATACTGCTCTCACAAGCTGACGTACAATAATGCATGCACAAGCTGACGATTAGTGCTCTCACAAGCTGACACATGATCAATCAGTCCCGGCCAAGGACATTGTGCTTTGCACACCAATTTCCCAATTAAATAATGAACTTGGCCTATTTTCATCGTCTTAAAAATACCCGATAAAAATAATCGTGTGTGGGTACATGGTCAATTTGAGTCAAAAGTGCGATATTCTCCTTTTCAAAAATCCCACTATTTAATATAGTCCATAAAGACATTTTTGGCGTTATAAACCGAGGCCCAGTATTTTCTAATTAAAATACGAAAATTTACAATTTTGGGATAAATACCCAACATTACAATCACCACTCAATTTGCACAAAATAGCATTCAATTAAATAAACCAAGCACACCATTGCAATTAGCACGAAATTTCAATCATTAGCTATTCCGGTATAATTTCCAGAAAATAATAAATAATTAAATAATTACCAAAAAATAATTAAATAAATGCAATTAATTAGCTTAATCTAAACACCCCTTAAGCGTCATTAACTCCATAAGTAGAGTTTAGTGAGTAAACTCACCGGTATAGTGCAAAAACTAGTTCACGGAGACGGTGGCGTGACGGCGGCTGAAACTCGGGCTTACGGTGGCGCTAAAGGAGACCAAACCGAGGCCGAAAAATCCTTCAAGGCTCACAGCCAAGGATTGCCCACGGTTCAGATCCAAAGGGGCTGGTCACGCGGAGAAGTTGATGCAGCGGAGTCAACTTCATGAGGGGCTGCTGGTTCGACTTCAAGAGAGGGACGATGAAGCTGAAGTCGTCCAAGGCTTGCATCACGGACGAAGGAGAGAGGCAATCATGGGCTACTTTGGTGGGGTTTGACTTCGTGTTAGAGGAGCAGCTGGATTCGGTTGAATGGTTGGCACACGAAGAAGCTGCTAGAGTCAACTTTAGGGACGGGGTTTCGCTGGTGGTTGACTCGGTGGGCTGGACGTACTGGCAGCAAGGAAGAAGCAGCTTCGATGATGCTGCTAGGGATGTGTGGCAGCTGGCGCACGAAGGGGGATGGACGCAAGGTGGCGTTGGGATGTTGAAATGGTGGAGTGGAGCGGTCAGGTTTGACTTCGATGGAGGATACGTGGGCGTTGCTGCTGGAGGGGAAATGGCGTGAGTGGAAGGCTGGCAGTGAAATTGGGGGGGGGGGCGCGCTTAGTTACATAGAAAAGGGAAAATGGAGAGGAAGGCTGGCGGCAGCTCCGTGATGGAGGGGAAAATGAAACTGAAGCGGAAGTAGCGAAGGGGGAAGCAGTTGGCCGCCGTATGCAAGAAGCTGGAGAAGGGGGGAAAAGTCAAGATTAAATATCTTTTTCCATCATTGTTTTGTCCTCAAAAGTCTCCATGTCTATCCCCTTGGTCCCTCATTGCTTTCTTGCACATAATTCCCACAAATAACTAAGTTGATGCCAACATGTTGCAGCCCCCACCCAAGCCTACGAATTTCATCAATAGAGCTTCAATTCCTTCGTCAATTTCCCTAATTTGATGACCAAATTTGCTGCAAAGGAAGCCTACACAATTTCCACAATTTCCCTTCGCCAAATAGCTCACCAAGGAAGCCAAACATCCACTCAATTTGGCCCCTCCGAATTTCCTTTCTTTTCCGAATCATCCGAATTGATTTTCCATAAAAATCTCGAGCTCGCCAAAAATCTTCGGAGGATGAGTCGGCGTTCTTAAAATAAATCGTGACATGGCAGAGTTTTTTATTTATGAAATCGGGTTCAAATTCGCGGTTAATTTCAATGTAACGCGATTTTAGCGTGACCTAACCTATCGGGTAGCTTTTAAGAATTTTTAGCGCAATTGACTAGTGGTTGATTATTTTCAAACCACAATGTACATCTTTGACTCATCGGCAACTCTCAATTGTTGTGAAAATCTCGAGATTTCAAATACGGATACAGGGTATCAAAACGACAGAAAAATCAATCTAGTGCCAATCAATAAGAATTTTGCAATTAGGTGGAATCACCCACACTTAATCACATGGTTCTGTCGAATCGACCTATCTCCGGTCTCTAATCGATTTTTAACTATGCCGTAATGACCCTTGCAGATTAGCATGGTTGAGCAGTCGGTTCCTGGTCGAATTTTCAAGTTTATTGTGTTTATATTCCTTAATGGCTTCACCTAATAGGCTAGTTATCTCGTGAGTGGCTAACTCAGAGAAAAGAACTACAAGTGTGTCGATGAAAAGCCCGACTTATTCAATCGAAAACAGAACTTGAAAATCAAGATGTCACAGAAACTCTCTATCAACTTAATAACATCATGGCAGCCACATATGATGGTACTTCTTCCAAAGACTTTCTTGAAGAAGATGGTCTTCAAATCAATAAAATAGAAACTTCCTCGGAATCAGAAGAAAATGATTCCTCTTCTGTTGAACCAATACTTGAAATCAATGTTTTAACAAAAGAAGAAGATTTTTTTATTAGAAATTGCTGATATGATATTAGATCCAGAAGCAAAAAAAAAAAATACTTCGATAGACTCCAGTCTTCAATGAAAATTACTAATTCTAATACAACTTATAATCTCAAAGATATTTTGAATAGAAATAAACAACAACGCTCCTTCCCCATATGGAGTTCGGAACCCAAAGGCAATCGTTGAGTGAACTCTATCTTCTTTGTGTTAGTTGACCTAAGCCGCACCATTACTGCTGGGGTGGGGCTCGCCTCCAACCGTACGTGAGACAAGTTTATGCCTCATACAGCAAAAAAAAATTCAATCAAGACCTATTAATATAAATGACCTTCATAATGAAATAAATCATCATAAATTAGAAGTACAAGCTCTCAAATCTATGCAAACTCAGATGCAAAAAGAAATCTTGACAATAAAGTCTAAAATTGATAAAGGAAAAGAAAATGAAGAAGAAAATTTAGATAATAATTTTTATCCAAATTTTTTAATGTTTTTATCATTAATAACATCAAGAAAATGGACAATAGATAGAACAATAAAAATCAATGATGAATTTACAATTGACGCCACTGTACTTTTTGATACAAGAACATATCTTAATTGTATAAGAGAAGGATTAATACCAACAAAATTTTTCAAAAAACTACGGAACCATTAAAGTTAGCCTTGGGAGACAAACTTAGAATAAATTACAAATTACTTGAAGCTTCGGTAGTGAAAAATCAAATGTCTTATAAAACATCTTTTTTTTTTTTTTTTTTTTTTTTAGTCAAAGATATGAGGCAAAATGTAATCTTACGAACACTTTTTATTGAGTTAATTTAACCTTTTACTATCACTAGTTAAGGGATTGAAACCCACGCTTTAAACTAAAAGATTATTTTCAAGTTCATCGCCAAACCTCAAACAAGGAATTTAAACATATTACAAGAGCATTCAATTGTTGAAATTAATTGTCATATAAAAAACAAAGAGGATCAGCTTCAATATTTAAAAGATGACTTAGAACTCAAAAGAATAGAACAAAAGTTACTTGAACAAAAAACAAAAGATAAAATTGCTTCTCTCCAAAAAAAAAAAATAAAAAAAAAACAATTGTACAAAACATATGTTCTACCTTGCCCAATGCATTTTAGGAAAGGAAGATACGTATTATTAGTTTAACATATGAACCAGATTATAAAGAAAAGCAAATTCCTACAAAAGCTCATCCAACTCAAATGAATCAAGAGGTTTTGCAATTTTGCAAAAAGAAATTCAAGATTTATTAGATAAAAAACTAATTTGAACAAGTCAATCACCCTGAAGTTGTTCTACTTTTTATGTCAATAAAAGTGCTGAACTAGAAATGGGAGTACCCAAGCTAGTTATCAATTATAAACCCTTGAATAAAGCACTAAAATCGATTAGGTATCCAATTCCAAACAAAAAAGATTTATTAAACCGACTCCATAATTTAAAAATATTTTCAAAATTTGATATAAAACAACATTCATAGCACCATTTGGGCAATATAAATGTAATGTAATGCCTTTTGGTTTGAAAAATGCTCATTCTGAATTTCAAAGAATAATGATGACATATTTAATCCTTACTCTGAATATATCCTAGTTTACATAGATGATGTTTTAATATTTTCTACTAGTATAGATCAACACTTTAAAATTATATTTTTGTTCATAAAGGTTATTAAGAAAAATGGCTTAGTAGTCTCTCTTACCAAAGTATCATTTTTCCAAACAAGAATTAGATTTTTAGGACATTACATTTCTAAAGAAACTATCATTCCAATAGAAAGATCAAGTCTATTTGCAGAAAAATTTCCTAATGGAATTAAAAATAAAACCCAATTGCAAAGGTTTCTAAGATGCCTAAATTACATTATAGGTTTCTTTCAAAACATTAACATATTATGTAAACCTTTACATCAAAGATTACAGAAAAACCCCGATCATGGACATTGGTTCACACTAATATTACTAAACAACTCAAAATACATGTTAAAGAAATACCTTGCCTCTATTAAGCCAATCCTTCTACTTTAAAAATTGTAGAAATAGATACTTCAGATATATGTTATGGAGGTATTCTTAAATAAGTAAAAAATAATAAAGAAAAAATAGTGCAATTTGTTTCTGAACATTGAAATCAAACCCAACAAAATTATTCTACCATCAAAAAAGAAATATTAGCCATTGTTTTAGCAATATCCAAATTCTAAGGTGATCTTTTAAATCAAAAATTCTTATTATGTATTGATTGCAAATTGGCAAAAGAAGTATTACAAAAGGATGCATTAAATATTGCTTCAAAACAAATTTTTAGCAATATTATCTGTCTTTGATTTCGATATTGAATTTATTAATGGGTCATCAAATTCTTTATCTGATTTCCTAATGAGAGAATTTTTGTAGGGAAACAATGCCTAAAGCTATTGCCAAAACCTCATAATCACAACCCCAATTGCTAATGATAGATCAGCACCAAGCTTAGTTAGATGTAATGAAAACTCAACAATCAACACCACCATTACCATCATCACAATCACCCCAATAGTTGCAAATATGGTTAGATCTAATCAAAGCCCAACAAATATCATTACCACAATCAATATCCCATGACCTTACCCCATATTTGTCTTTACTACTCTCATGAGCAAAACCAAAAACTACCTCATCAAAAGCACACAAGCCCTAAATAAGATCACAAAGTAAAAAATTACTATCACTACTTGCTCCTATTAAAACTTGGGTAGACATTGCTTAAGAAAATCCATCAAAGCAAATTGAGATCACTTTAAACCCATCACATTGGTCTCTCACAATCCAAAAAAATCACAATCACTTAAAGAATAACTAGTGAAATAGTCATAAAACAACCTTCTTTTTTTGTGGTAGCTAAACTCACTACCTCCACTACCTCTATAATAACATCACAATCCTGAGCCAAATCACAATTCAACACTACGAACCAACTCATCATGAAAATCCAAAAGTCTATGCAAAATATGTCTTCTCAGAAAATTAGTATTACCCACTAATTGATTCGTCAAATCCCCAAGTCTATTATAATCAATTCCTTGTTGAAACCTAGTTTATGACATTCAAACATTTTGCATCATCTGAAAATCCAAATAATATCACTCATTCAATAGCCACGATCCTTCAAGTCATACCACCAAAGATATGAAAACTCAATCGTCTTTCCCAATTATGATATGAAGTCATATTAACCTCTATATTACCATATATTTCAACCTTCACCTATTGGGATTACTAAGAAGCTTAGTGGAATGCCTTTTTCTACCAAAATGAAGATGATGGCCACACTTGGTTTTTCTATTTCAAAATTGATTAATTGCCTTTTTGGTTCCAAAGATGGTGGAGTCATTTTGGCCTTGTCATTAAAATCTTACGTCCATAGTTTAAAAACAACTTAAAATTTTTTCATGCCCCTTTCAAAACAACTAATCATCAATAAAAGTTTTCTAATTTCATGCACTTTTTCATTAATTTTCAAGTTTCCAGGATAATTGTCTAGGAATTAGACTATCATTAGCCTTCCCACTCTTCACATGTCAAACACCTACTTAGGAAATTCAAAACTAAGTGGTGGGACAATTTTAAGTTCACCGAAAATCTTTCCGAGGAATCAGTTCTAAATTGGTTAAGTGAAATCACCAATCAGCAACTGATCACAAAATTACGGAATTTCTTCAGCAAAAATCATTAGCCCAAGCCCATTTAGCAGTCATTCTATCACCAGAAGAATATCGCCTTGCATTGGCAAACATCATGTTAGGATTACCAATCACCAAATCACATAAAAAATCTCCAAGTTCCTTTGATGAATCCCATCATAATGGCAATACAATGAAGAGGATTGCTATGGCATCAATCTGTTAGATGAAGATGGAGATGAATAGAGGAAATTACCAATCACAAATCATCATTTACCAAAAGGAGACAAAGACTGAAGAAGACAAAAATGATTTTCAATGATGTCATCATATTTCTTTTTGAAGACAATACTTGAAGTTGATGCTACTGCTGACCAAGCACCGAAATAGGCCAAAGCTTAAAAAAATGAAATAAAATTATCCACTTCGTTTGAGCTTGCTGGATTTCGCCTTTAGAAGGAAGAGGAGTTGCATTCAAGCCTTCAAGCTCTCTTGCTCTCTTGCCCACTTGTGTCCAATAGCTTCCTTTCATCACAACCCTTTCACATTCATCTCAAATCCACTCTTAAACAATTGTACCTTATTGTAATCACTTTCCAATCACTTGTAATCAAAACTCCCGATCACTTGTAATCACTTCTTCAAGATATCTCCGATCACTTGTACTCATCTCCAATCACTTGTATCAATCGTCGGTATATTTTTCTCACTTATAATTGGCATCATTACTTCATATTCTTAGCTCTATTTTTCTTTTACTTTAAGTGGGATCTCTACTTGAGTGCGGACTATCACCCCCGCATGAGATCAAAATTGTTAATTTAATTACTTTCAATTATGTTTCATATCATTTTATGATCGAAATTATAACTAGTTTAATCTTCATCTATACATAATTTCTTTACTTAGTTAATTTCTTATATATAGTAACCTTTAACTTTTGAATTAATATACTTCATATTATCAACTTTCAGAGAGCTCTCAAAGTTCTTTGATTACTTTAGAGATATAGAACCTTTAAAGTTCTTTCACATAATAAATAGATTAAACAAACGTAAACGTTTATATTAAATCATTAATCACTACTACATTATTTCTTTTCTTTATACAAAACCTCAGATCCTAAGGGCTATCTAGTATGTATGTATGTATGTATGTATGTGTGTGTGTGTGTGTGTTTGTATATATATATATGTGTGTGTGTGTGTGTGTGTGTGTGTCATCTCCTTTCACATTGCTCACTAGTTATATATACATACATATATATATATGGGAAAATTGTCTGTAAATTCCTAAACCAATTATATAGTGGCTAATTCAATCTTTAGCTTTTTAGTTGTGCTAATTTGGTCTTAAACCTTGATGATTTGCTAATTTAGATCTAAATTTTTTAATTTTGTTAATTTAGTCCTAAACGTTTAACGATTTGCCAATTTAGTCTTAAATATCTTGATGATTTGCTAATTTAGTCTTTCCGGCTAATTTTGGTTGTAAATCGCTAAAGTAGATATTAGGCGTCCAACGTGGCATGGTCAACATTGATATAGACAATTCTTTCAATTTCTTAAAATTTTATTTTAATTTTTTTAATATTTTCCTTTCTTCTTTTCCTTTCTTCCTCTATTAGTTGCTAGGCCTCAACAATGACCAACGACCAACCATCACCCTCGAGCAAGGCTCAAGCTCGCTTGACACCAGTAGCCAGTGGAGGAAAAATGGAAAAAGGAAAAAAAGACAAGAAAGAATCTATAACACTAAAAAAATTGCAAAAATTGTTTATGTCATTACCTATTGTGCCACGTTGGACAGTCGATGTGACTGGACCTCCACATCAGCAATTTCCAACCAAAATTGGATGGAATGACACTAAATTGGCAAATCGTCAATATGTTGAGGATTGAATTTGTACAATTTAAGGATTTATGACTAATTTGACAAATCATCAAAAGTGGAGATGGGTTTCTATATAGAAGGTTTTGATGTATATTTGCTACAGTTAAATTACTTGTACAATTGAGGATAAGTTAGTTATTTATCAAAGAATTGTAGTGAAGTTAATTTATATACTGATTCAGTTCAAATATGGAAATTCAAGTCGTTACAATTTTGATATCAAAGGGAATAGGTAGATTGCTCATGAAAGTAACTTGGTGGAATAAGGATTGCATAAGTGATGACTTTTGATATGGAAAGTATAGATCAATTGATAAGTTATGACCTTATAATAAAAGCACAATCCTTTGGTGATAAATCATGAGCAATTTTGTGATAAGTTGTGATTTATAGAAAGTGAGTTATGATTTTAAGAATTAAGTTATGATCATTTGAAATAGGTCATAATTTTATTATTAGAAAAGGATAATCTATATTGGAAGTCTTGATATGTTACATGGAGATTTTAGGGATTGATATTAGAAGTCACAATTTGAATTGTCATGTGAGGCATAAAATTACTTGTGGTTTATAGGTTGGAGTAAAAAGTTTAGATCTTCATAGTCGTAGGTTGTCAACTTCTGAGGAATAGATTATGATCTCACTTCAAGAAGTTTCGTGGAATTAGTTTCTTCTATACGATGAAAGGTGAGTGCTTAAGTCGTTGATCTAGAAAACGATAAGTTTAAGTGATGAATCATTAAGTTGTGAACTTGGGAGACGTTGTGATGGGTTTTTATGTTTGATGGACCTACTTAGGCCCATCCACCCATGTTGGGCCCAAAAACCTGGCCCATAAATGAAGGGACCATAGAAGAAGAGGCAGTTACTGTAGATAAAAGAAAATGAGGATTTTTGAATAAATTAGAAAATCTAAGTGGTTGCTATGTAATATGAAAATAAAAGAGAAAACATGTTCTCTCGGTTTTCTACACTTTCTTAGTTTTTCCCAAAAGAGATAGTACGCTTCTCTTCAAGAACAGTATCAAAATTCCTCATCAAGCTGTGACAACGGTGTTTAATCTGTAAAAGACAAGATATGTTCGACTCCGTAATATACCTTATGATCGGTGTAACATGTTTTATGGGCATGTTTTCCACATTCATTTTTTGGCATTTGATTGAGTATCATATCGTTATTTTGGGAGTCTGTTTCTTAAAATTGGTATTAGAGCGATGTTGTTCATATTTCCCAATTATTATTGATGTTTATGAATTGTTTTTGGTTAAAATTTCGTGAAACACTGCCATCAATAGCTCAGGGACGGAAATCTCGACACCGCATACTGTCCCCCCCCCGTTTATGATTTTTTTCGTAAATCAAAACTTGTTTCTAATAGTGTAGGGTCTTAGTTCTCATCGAGACGAGAAAAACGACGGGTGGCTCGCTGCTGGAGGCCGCCAAACATGCCGCCACGTGCGGCCAGAAGATCTAGCGTCGCACGCGCCGAGGCAGTTCCCAGGCATGTGCAACATAGGCACGAGCGGGGCAAACCGCACGTGCATGCATGGCATGTGACGTCCCAGAGCGTCACGTACTAAGCGCAAGCGGAATTATAATTATTATTATCTTCTTGTCTAGCTTGTAATCTCCTTTAGATAATCCATAGTGTTTACCATTGAAGGTTAGCATGTATAACATGGATTATTTAAAATCTCAAGTTTATATTATGAGGTTATCCTGCAATCACTCTATCTTCAATTCAAGTATTGGCCAAACATTCATGAACATAAACAAGGACACAAGAAGCTGCATTTCTACTTATCATCATCAGGGCTTACAAAATTTATCAACCTGGACTCTTTCCATGTTCATCACCTATATATATACAACATATACATAACAAAAGTAAGGCGTAACACAAGCCAGTGATAAGGGGTGAGGTTATCTACTCCACGAGTTCCCACACAAGCCCACGTCTAACAAAAAACTAAAGTCAGTCAGCCTCTACACGATCCAAGGCGTCTAGGCGCCGTCCATCCCCGCTCCAGGTCCTCCTGCTCCAAAGGGTAAAGGTCCGAACATCTCTCCTTCATGGTTGACAAACCATGCAATGAACGTCATCGGTAACTCAACTCTACCGTCATCCAGCCATAAAGTCGCCTCATATTTGGAGAAAATCATGTCAATGTCGGGATCATACTCGTCATGAAGAGAAACATCAAGACTCACTACCGCCCCGTATCGAGCTGGCGGTACATCCATGCTATCAATTTGAAAATGTAAGGTATGAGCAAACAACCTTGCCCAATAAAGAATGATGAAACTCTGACTTAAACAATCCATAGCCATCAAAGTTACAAGTGAATCAGCAAACAATTTAGGATAATAAGAGAATATATCACAAGCATAAACAATACTATTACTTCATGTAAGAAATCACCTTATATGCATCCACTTCTATACTTACCCTTCACAAACTCAATCTCACATCAAAATATAATGCAACAATAATAGATGAACTCACTCGCCAAATAATTATATTTAGTGTGCATAAAATCCACCCTCGAATAAGTCACAACCGGGACTCTACCGGCCTGATCGAGTCACTTCTAGAAAGTACGTTATCCGGACTTCCACAATATCTCTAATTGTGGGCATCTCACTCCAAGGCATCCCGGCATCACACAACCGAGGTCCTCCCAAGACCACACAGCAAGGGGCATCTCACTCTGAGGCATCTCAATATCACACAACCGAGGCATCCTTGATCACACACAAGGGCATCTCACTCCGAGGCATCTCAGTATCTCTCTACCGAGGCATCCAAGACCACGCAGCAAGGGCATCCCAAACTTCCGGGGGCATCACCAGTATCTCGGTACCGATGGGTTCATTCATCTTAAGCACACGTTTCACACCACCACACCTTTGATTAATGCATTTATTGTATGCAAAAAAGACTCTAAAGTATCTAACTAACTCTCATGAACCTAGCACACGTGCGTGTCCAAATTATAAGATAAAACCCATTACGTCATGTCCCATTCCATGGCGAACAGATATTTATCCCATAATCAAGCACTATGCACCGCACTCATTGCACACGCATGATTCTATATGCACTTATATCTCAAATGATATATGAGACTTACTCATACACAACTAACATCTAGTATAAGGTTTATTAGACTCTATGTTCATAATACAAGTCTAAGATACAAGACACTACATCTAATATGTGTTCTCGGGTACAAACAGTTTACTAGCTAAATGTACAGTTTCGGTTTCGGATACAAAAGGTATATAAATTCTTGTCGAAATATTACCAAATTTTAGTATGTTATATTTAAGACATAGACTAACAATTCCCATGAAGAAACTTAAGTCTAATTCTCACTTTATTAAGAGTAACAGTCGCCATAATCTTTACTAGTACCCTGTACCGACGTCCAGATTCTTTATCTACAAAGAAAATTGTTTCACTAGCCAAATCTTATCGATTTAATCTCAAATTTTGACGCGTTATTCCTTAAGATGTATTATAAAATTTTTATTAAGGATTCAAAGTCCAAATCAAACTAGGTAAATACAGAAAATTCGGATAATCAGTAAATGTCAAACCGTTTCTCACAAGAACAGTTTATTGGTTTTACTAAGTACACTTCTGTCTCTATGTTTTTATATTCATATGGTTATAGCTACGTGTATAACTTGATCTTATAGATGTGCTATCATGTAGAATAGTTTCTTTCTTATTTCTATTAACATACATAAAGAAAATTAAACACAAACAGAAGACTCCATAACTGTTTTCACTTAGAACAGAATAGATATACAAATTTTCTCACTTTTAACTCAACAAAACAACTTGTCTATCCACAAATCTCTTCTAAAATACTCCAATGCTTACTCACAGCAACTCAAAGCCACTTCAGCATATCTTTCTCTAACAAATGATCAATTCCACAGCTCAGCTCGAAGTGTCGTTGCATCCGTAAGCCACTTATCACGATTTCTGCCAAAACAACACACTCGACATCCATTTCATCACTTCGCTCAACAAAATAGCATACTCGCACTTGGATTTCGAGACACGCAAGACTCAAGAGTGACATGCAATAGCTCCTACCTTCAATCTAACACTCACTAAGCTTAGATCAATCACAAAACAGCAACTACAAACTATATCCATCACTGTTTGGTTAGATCCTCAAGCTCCCTTGATGAAACAATGGATAACTTTCAATTTAGAGTTAGATCTTTCCTTACCTTGCTTCAGCTACTAAACAACACAGAGATGCTTCAAGATCAACACTCAAAATCAGCATGCAAGAAGGAGAAATCACTGGTTTGCTTCTGGTTTTTCGCTTCTCAGCCGAGAGAAAAAGAAAGAAGAAGATGAAGATGAGGGTTTCTCGGTTTTATATGGAGAGAGAGAGGGTACGAAGCTTAAGGGGGAAATATAGGTCTACAAACTAATCCCTAGGCTAGAGTAATGATGAAGTTTGCTAATGATTATTTTCCTTGAAGTTTGCATGTCTTGGTTCATGGGAATCAAAACCGTGGGTGAAGAAAAACAAAGAGAGAAGAGAGGTGTCGTGGCCTCTAAGTTTATTCTCTCAAGTTTAATTTGTCACTCAAAATTAATTAGTCTTTAATCCGAGTCATTAGTCGATTCATTGATTTCTAATATTTTTCCATTTATTCCTTTTGTTTCAACTTGACTTCAATCCTTTTATGATTATACAAAGTCATAACATAACATATCGAATGACATAACATATCGACTAGTCAATGTTTTTTTTTTTTGGTCGAAATCGACTAGTCAATGTTGGTTTATAAGGAATTTATCACAAAATGCTAAAGTTAGAAATTGATATTAGCATTATAAACATTAATCAAGTTATCATAATTATAATCTATAAAATAAAATCATTCGGGCCTAAATATTCATTCCCGGCCCAACAGGCTCAATCTATAACAATCCGGGCCCACTAAACTAAATCTACAAATCTAATAATTCCGAACCTTGGCCTGCTTCAAGCCAAGTCCAAGCCCATAATCACTCATTAGGTTTCTTAAGTCCAATTTGTGTGGCCCACTTATTTCTCAAGCCCACACATTCCTCACAATCCATCGGGTTCACTTTCCGGCCCAATCTAATTAATCTAAGTTCCTAATGATCTAATTACACTAATGAAGGTCAATGAAATTTGGGATGTCACATGGCATGCGTGCGGCAACCACTGGCCCGTGCGTACACGCACCAGCTAACGTGATCGTGATGTTAGTCGGCGGTTGCCCACGCATGCACCAGCATGTGCAGGTGACGTCACAATGACGTCACCTAGTAAGGTCGATCGGTTCGACCCAACTCGACCCGTTTGACCCAACCCATCTTCGTTGACCGATTGACTCTTGACCGTTAACCCGTTGACCTATTGACTCTTGACCCGTTGACCGTTGACCGTTGACTTTGATCGTTGACAGTTGGCAAAAAAAAAGTGTTTCTTTTTCAATTAAATCTATGTGGATTATATGTAATATCTTTTTGTTTTACATTTATTGCAGGAACAATGCCTCCCCTTCAGGCGCACACACCTATTTGCGCAAATACAACAGAACAAAAAGAAAGGCTTTCAAAATTGATAGTTAAGTTGACTGATTATCGATGGGAGAGTGGCAATTTAATTGATCATGTTCTTGAGGTCAACAAGAAGATACAAGAAGTCATTTGGAAGGGTTATCCCATGCCAACTTTTGAAATTGTGCGATTCTTCATGAACACTCTTCCACCAAAATGATAAGGAGTGTTGAATCGCCTATGGGAGGTCAACAGAGTTCCTAAGTATAAGATGCTTGTAATGGCTTTTATAAGTGAATATTATCGGGTTGGAGCCACAAAGACTGTGATCCAAGGAATGACTTCAATCCAGCGGGGGGTTAATGTGTGAAGGAGAAATCCTAAGGGATATTTGTCTGTTTTTCCATGGTTGCCAAAAGTGCTTGAAGATTTTACAAAGGAAAATTTCAAGAAATTAAAAGATTCTTTTCCTGTTCATAGGTTGACTTGGCGTTAGCTGTTTCTAGTGGTTTTTATTTAGTATGTTTTAATGGATATTATGTAAATATTTTCCTAGTTGATGTCGTTGTAGCAACTAATGTATTAGTTACATTATGTGGAAATATTATTATTCTATCATTAATTGATATCCAATATCAATTGCTTTTGTTATTATTAACTGTTGTGGGTAGTTCATAAAAGTTTATATAACTTCAAAGAACTAATTTTGCATAGAAGATTATATTAAAGATAATTTCAAGTTAGGATTTTTAGATGATGATTGGAAGCTCAGTGACATTTTGATTTTGAAACATTATTTGAAATTATTCATTAATATGATGAGTTTATGCAAAATTGATGCATAAATGATAGGCATTAATAATTTGTACATATGTGTCTGATATGTTTAGATTAATGGCTTCAGCCACTAAGAGCATAGTTGCTGAATTGAACAAAGGCGAGAAGTTGAACGTCGATAATTATGAAATATGGCATATGCAAATCCAATATGTGCTGGAAGAGCAAGAGGCACTAGAAGCTCTTAACTTGATTATGGACGATTTTGAAGATGGAAACACTGCACAACATAAGAGAGATAAGGATGCATTTGCTGCATGGAAGAGAAAGAACTCTCTTGCCCGCATTATGTTGCTAAGTAGCATGGAGAATGATGTCATGCGAGAGTTTAAGCGTTTTGAGAATGCCAAGGAAATGTGGGAAGCATTGACAGCAAGATTTGGTCATACATTGGTGACCAAACTAAGACAACTCACTATAAGGTTTGACTTTTACAAGAAGCCTCATGGTCAGATCATGAAACAACACTTGAGAAAGATATCAAACATGATTAACGAGTTGAACGATGCTGGTCATGTCTTGACTGATGAGCAACAAGTGCAAGCAGTGATCCGTTCCTTACCTCAGAGCTAGGAGCATATGAAGGTGCACCTGACCCATAACGAGAACATCAAAACCTTTACGGATGCAGTGTGTCATCTTGAGCTAGAAGAGGACCGTCTCCTAGAGGCTAAGTCAGAAACTGACATTTATTATACTGGTTCTAGCTCATATGGAGTTTCGAGCTCCAAGCGCAAATGTCTTGATTGGTTCAAAAGGTGGAAAGGCATGGGAGCAAGTTCCTCAAGGAAGAAACCAAAAGTTTACCAACATGAAAGAGGAAAGTGTCCTCGAATGAAGAAGCTGTCAAGGGTGAAGTGTTATAATTGTGACAAGAAGGGTCACTATGCTCGCGATTGTTGCGAGCCAAATAAGGTAAACACCCATTGTATTTTTGAGAACTTTGCTTATGTGTCAAATTTAGTATTTTTAACTGAATCTAATAATTTGTGAACCATAGATTCAGGAGCAATAAACCATGAGTGAAGGATAGAGAATCATTCGTGGAATTTCAACGAGTACCGACTAGAACTAAGTGGATCTATGTAGGAAATAACTCCAGAGCCGAAGTTAAAGGGATTGACACCTACTAATTGAACATGTGTGGTGGACGTACTTTGTTTCTACATGATGTATTATATGCTCCGGGGATTCGTCGAAATTTAGTGTCTATTTTAGTGTTGGTAAAGCTTGGTTTTAGTATGAACTTCCATAATAGGGGTGTGGATTTGTATTTGAATACAAAATACTATGGTTGTGATTTTTTTCTAGATGGTTTTATTGTATTAAATATTGATTGTACCATCGCCCACAGCAGCGCAGCTAGCTTAGGGCTCTCTCCTCCTCATGAAGGGGAGGAGTTCGAATCCTAGAGACGTCGTTAGGGATTTTTACCTGGAGTACTGTGGTGGTGGATCCTGCAATCGATCCCCAGGGTTTGCTCGCCAGCTGTCGGCTTATGAGGTTCCCTAGGTTACCAATATATATTTATTGATTGTGGTAATGTCAATGTTTGTTATACCCTTTTCACGTCTTTTAATTCATATGATAATGATGTGAATGTGTGGCGTGATAGACTTGGTCATATTGACCAACAACGTATGAATAGGCTAGCCAAAGAGGGTTTGTTAGACAATATTGAAAAAAAGTCGATTTGTTCATATGTGAGTATTGCCTAATAGGGGAAACAATAAGGAAACCATTTGGAAAATGTAAAAGAGCTGAATTTCCTTTACAATTAATCTACTTTGACATCTATGGTCCAATGAATATGAGAGGAATACATGGGGCTGTTTATTTCATCACATTTATAGATGATTATACTCGATTCAGATATGTCTATTTGATTTCTAATAAATCTGAAGTATTAAGTTGTTTAAAAAAGTTTATAAGTTTGGTAGAAAATCAATTAGATAAGAAAATAAAAGTATTGAGATCCGATCGATGTCGAGAATATTTATTTGATGAGTTTAGAAATTTATGTGATGAAAAAGGAATAGAAAAACAGTTGTCTATTCCCTATACTTCTCAACAAAATAGTGTTGCGGAAAGAAAAAACAGAACCCTACTAGAAATGGTTAGGTTTATGATGGCACATGTTAACTTACTTATCACCTTTTGGAGTGATGTTATATTAACTGTTGCATATATACTTAACCGTGTGCCTTCCAAATCAGTTACTTCCACTCCATATGAGTTATGGATAGGTAGAAAATCGAACTTAAGTTTTCTTAAACCGTGAGGTTGTCCTGCCTATACTCATGAGCCTTTTCACAAATTTGGCAAATTGAGTTCCAAAGGCAAGAAGAGTGTTTTTATAAGATACTCAGAACACTCAAAATGGTATGTGTTTATAGGTGAGCAGGAAAGTGTGAGTATAATTGAATTCGAATAATGGGATGTCACATTCTTAGATAATGAATTTCCTAAGAAGGGCGAAATAGGTGAGGATTACTCCATATTTGAAACATTGGATTAAGATAATAAACTTAGTGGAGTTTGTCTAAGTGGGAGTAACACGAGAAGTGATCAATTTAATTCAACTCATTCTCAATTACAACCACATGATGAGACGATATTATCATTATCTAATCCGAGTGGGAGCATAATGGGGAATGATGTGCAAAGTGTACAATCTCTCATACGGCGAACAAATCGCAAAAGTATTCCATGTCGATGTTTTGACATTGAAGGAGAAACTTTTTTTGATTGCTCCACAAGATGAAGATGAGCCAAGAAATGTAAATAAGACTCTAAATTGCCCTAGTAAGGAAAAATGGAAACATGCAATGGAAGAGGAGATATAATCAATGGAGTCAAACCATGTTTGGGAATTGGTTGATCTTCCAAAAGGACACAAAGCCATTAGGAACAAGTGAGTTCTCAAAATAAAGTGTAAAACTAATGGCTTAATTTGAAAGATATAAGTCTTGTCTTGTGACGAATGGGTATAATCAACAGGAAGGAATTGATTATGAGGAAATATTTTCTCATGTTGTAAAATTTACCTCGATTCGCATTATTCTGACAATAGTGGTTAGTATGGATCTTGAGTTATATCAAATTGATGTAAAGACTGCTTTTCCCAATGGAGAATTAGAGGAAGAAATACATATGGAACAACTTGTTGGTTTCATTATGAAAGGCCATGAACAAAATGTATGTCGACTTTTAAGATTGATATATGGTCTTAAGCGGCCGTTGAGACAATGATATATATGTTTTCATAATGCCATAATGGCATATGCTTTTTCAATGATTGATGACGATCATTGTGTATATATCAAAAGATCCAAAGATCAATTTGTGATCATATCATTATATGTTGATGATATACTGATTGCCGGAAGCAATATGGAGTTTGTTAATATTGTCAAGAGTTGGTTATCTTCCAACTTTGAGAAGAAAGACATGAGTGAAGCTGCATACATTCTTGGAATTAAGATTTCAAGAGATCGTTCGAAGAAATCATTATTAATTTCGCAAGAAACATACATAAATAGGGTTTTTAAACGATTTCATATGTAAGATTGTAAACCCATTGATACTCTTATTGCAAAAGGTGAATGATTAAGCCATAGAATGTGTCCAAGGACTTCATAAGAGAATGAACAAATGCAACATGTTTCTTATGCTAGTGTTGTTGGAAGCTTAATGTACGCTATGATGTGTACAAGACCTGACATATGTTTTGCAGTTGGAATAATGAGTAGATATCAATCTAATCCAGGTCAAGCACATTGGAAAGCTGTTAAAAGAATACTGGTATTTAAAGGGAACTGCTGATTATATGCTGAGTTACCAAGAAAAAGATTTGCAACTTGAAGGCTATTTAAATGCTGATTGGGGAGGAGATTTAGATTAAATGAAATCTACCTTTGGGTTTATTTTTTTACTGAATAATGGTGCCATATCTTGGAGCAGTAAGAAACAAATGTGTATAGTCTTATCCACGATGGAAGTTAAGTTTATGGCATTGTCAACAGCAATACAAGAAGGTGTTTGGCTTAAGAGAGTTTTGGATCATCTAGGTGTTATTGAGAATACTACAAACTCATTGTTGGTTAACTATGATAGCCAAGCAACAATAGTGTACACCAAAGATCCAAAATATCATGGCAAGACCAAATATATAGATACCAAGTGAAATTTTGTCAAAGATATAGTTGCACGAAAAGATGTGAACTTACAGTATATATCTACGCATAGAATAGTAGCAGATCCTATGACGAAACCAATACCTAGAGATGTGTTTTGTGGCCATGTGAAATTTCTAGGACTGCGTAGAGACCGATGTATTGAATATTGTAATTTCCCTTAAATGTTCACATTTAATGAATTTGTGTTTTCATTATTAATGCTTATGAACCTTTGTTTAACGTTTATGCATCTTAATGCTTAGTGCATTATATAAAGTTGAGAAAGTATGTTGAACAGATAAAAGATTAGCCCACTCACACAGGTAATCGCCTCTAATAGGGATGAGACGGTTTTTAAGCTTATTATTTAGGTGATAATTGAGAGCTCAAGCTTAAAATATATACGTCACTTTAATTAAGTGTTAAGATGAGAACATAATATTTACTATATCCAAAAGTGAAATAATCCACATATTTTACTTTATCTGTCTATGATGCTAGATGTGAGTTCTGATGAATTTCGTGAAAGAGTAGATACGTGAACTCAAGTTAGACAGTGGGTATGTCTAAACTATCATCTATACAGTATTGAAGGTGTAGACATACGCTCCATGGAAAATGAGTTAATATCGTAATACGTATTTTATATTACGTATGCATGAGACGACCAACAAGAGCAGCAAAAGTTTTTGATCTCAACTTTTATGCCGTGTGAAACTCTTGAGAAAAAGAGTTCCTTAATTAAGTGCCCTCATGACTTTTACTTATTCTCAAGATTTGTATTTAGTGTTTGCTATCTTAGAATGTTACCAATCATCATGAATTGATTCGATCTAATAGGACATTTCTAGAAAAGCAAGTTGAACTGAAATTGAGAGTTTCCAGAAAAGAGGAAGATCGAATTTGGAGAATCACATTCTAGTTTTGTATTCACTAGTCGACCAATTATGATTGTTTTTGAGATAATCATAATTGTGAATACAATATATATCATTGTTAAAAGAGATCAAGAGAGAAATAAATGTGATCGATTGATCTAGGGTACCGCATAGTAAATCTATTAAAAAATGTGATGCCTATTATGAGTTGTTATATATTCCTAACAGATGTTTGACAACGAACTCTCAAAGTATGCTGGTCATACGAATTATTCACCGGTATGAATGTTGCAAAGAGGTAAAAAGGATTCTGGTCGGTTCACCATGTGTGAGTTGGAGATTATGGGTTTTTATGTTTGATGGACCTACTTAAGCCCGTCCGCCCATGTTGGGCCCAAAAACCCGGCCCATAAATGAAGGGCTCATAGAAGAAGAGGCAGTTACTATAGATAAAAGAAAATGGGGATTTTCGTATAAATTAGAAAATTTGAGTGGTTGCTACGTAATCTGAAAATAAAAGAGAAAACAAGTTCTCTCGGTTTTCTACGCTCTTTCAGTTTTTCACAAAAGAGACAATACGCTCCTCTTCAAGAACAGCATTAGAATTCGTCATCAAACCACGACAACGGTGTTTAATCTGTGAAAGACAAGGTATGTTCGACTCCATAATGTATCTTATGATCGGTGTAACATGTTTTCTGGGCATGTTTTCGGCATTCGTTTTTCAGCATTCGATTGAGTATCGAATTGTTATTTTGGGAGTCTATTTCTCAACACGTTGAATTTTGATGGAGACTAGACGAGTTCTTATTTTGGTGATCTTGGAGGCTAGAGTCATTCAATCAAATGATGATTTGTTAAGTTGTAATATTTATTATTAAGATCGTGGAGTAGAGATGAACTCTTATTTTGGTGATTTGGGAGGTAATTTTCATTCAAGTTTAAGTGGTGATCTTTTTTTTGGGGGTCAAAATAGACAAGTCATTTTATACATTCAGTGGCTATATGTAGTGAAAAATGATAGCAAAACTCAGAACATAAAATTCCCAGTTCCTAGTGGGAAGGGTCTGATTTCGATGGTCTTTAGCTATCCAAGCTATAGCTTCATTGAATTCCCGAGGGCAATGGGTTAGGAACACGTCATGTTGTGTGGTCAGAAGGCTGGAGCACTCCCCAAAGAGCTGTCGGAGGACCCATGGGCTCTGGTTCACGTTTGATAAGCCGACAACTACTGAGAGATTATCAGTTTGCACGTTGATGCGCAGATCAGGTTGGGAGCGTTGAGTTCGTGTCTCCCACAAAGTCGACAAGGCATGCTTCACCGCAAGGGTTTCGAGTTCCAGAACTGAAGAAGCTGTTTGCTTAAGTGTGAATCCCGTAATAATCGTCCCCCCGTGAATCTCGGCAAACTCCCGCAATCGAGCCTCTGGATCGCGGTCAAGCCAAAAGCAATCGACATTGAATTTCCAGCTTCCTTGAGCCGGCGGCGACCACTGCCCAGGTGAGTTCTTTTCTTTTGCTGGCCGAGTCTTTGTCCGTGGGAGCCATTGATTGTAATTGCTATTTAACAGAGGGGCATCGCCAACAATTAGCTCCGGTTTGGGCCAAAGATGCTGGAAAACAAAGCCATTGCGCCCTTTCCACATGAGCCACATCACATTTGAAATCAGTTCATGAGATGGGGAATGAGGACCAGGGGTGAGTACCTCCTGTATCCATTTGTCAATTCTTGTGATGCTCGTAGAGGAGACTACCGTATTGAGTCTTGTGTCAGCCCAGATGCTGGCGGTCCAGTCACAGAGATGGAATATATGTTCCGTGGTCTCCGGGGCTTTTCAGCACAGCGGACAGAATGGATCATGCACCATCTTTCTCTTATACAGGTTTTCTTTCAAGGATAAAGTATTTTGACACACACTCCACATAAAAGATCGGACTTTAGGAGGGGTATTTAGCTTCCAGATTTTTATCCATAGGCTTTGAGGAGGCCGGTATGATGTTGATGCTATTCTTGAGCTTGACGGTGATGACATAGATTGAACTTTGTCATAACTCTCTAGACCGAGTATTGACCCTGTCCATCGCCTGTCCATATGAGCTTGTCCCCATCTTGACATGGGCTGATTGGGGTTGATAATATCATTTGAACTATGGTCTAATCAAATAGCTCCCGCACTTTTTGTTTGTTCCATCTATTGGTGGCTAAGTCGATAAGTTCTGCTACTTTACAGCGTTCCCCTTGATCTGCTGGTCCCCCTAGCTCTCTGATGGGTAGCCATTTGTCTTCTCTGATTTTAATGTCCTCTTCGTCTCCGACAACCCACCTAACATTTAATAGCATCTGTCCCCATCAATATGTTCTGCCATCCCCAAGAAGGTCAAGAGCCATTTTTTGCCTTCCACAAGTCGAGGTCGAGAAAATAGATGCCTTTCAAGAGCTGACTCCATAGAGCCAATGGTTGTTGTGTGAGCCACCATGCTTGCTTTCACATCATTGCCTTGTTAAAGGAAACAAGATCTTTAACCCCAATCCTCCCTCAACTTTTTTAGTTTTGAAAGCTTCCCATTTCTTCCAATGTATGTCGAACTATGATAAATGTTGTTTCCATCAAAAGTTCGCAATTTTTTGCTTAATAGCTTTGCATATGGATATAGGAATCTTGAATATTGACATGACATATTGTGGTAAGGCTTGTACCACAATCTTTATCAAGATTTCCTTACTTGCTTTCGATGGCATTTTCTCTTTCAAAGCCTCCAGTTTCATATTCACCCTTGCTAGAACCCAAGCGAATAGTTGCTTCTTCATTTGGTCCAAGTCAGAAGGAATGCCTAAGTACTTCCTTGTCTTCTCTATGATTGGTACCCTCAATTCATTTGCCATGTTTCTTTTGAGGCTATCCGGGTAGCCTTTACTAAAGTAGATCACAGACTTGTTGAGATTGATAGCTTGTCTTGAAGCAATATAGTATTGGTTTAAGACATTCACCAGATTTTTGCATTCCTTAACGGTTGGTCTAAGAAGAATATTGCATCGTCTGCAAATAGGAGATGAGAGAGTATAGGGCAGCTTCTATTCAATCGGATTCCTTTTAGCATGTCATCTTCTACGGCTTTGCTCAAAAGAGAGGACAGCACATTAGCCATGATAATGAACAAATATGGGGAGAGAGGGTCCCCTTGTCTAACGCATCGAGAAAGTTGAAATTGTTGTTGTGGCTCCCCATTGATTTTGATGTAAAAAGTGACTGTGGAGATACATTGTTTAATCATGAAAACACATTTCTCACTGAAACCCATTCTTTGCATGCATGCATATAGAAAATTCCATTCCACCTTGCCACATGCTTTCTGCATGTCCAACTTGAGAACTGCTTGGAATTTAAGTTCTTGTTTTGAGGATACGTAATTCTATAGAGGAAAATATGGTATTACCTTGATAGACAATGACATTGAAAATTGAAGAAGTGGATCCTTTACTAGTATAAGGGATCAATATTGAAGTTATTGACGAGCTCTATTCGAGGAGTTAATAAGATCATGAAAAGTAATTGAAGGTTTTTATATACTGTCACGCCTCGAACCCCGAGCGCGTGGACATCCCTCGATGGTCGACTGAAAATGCGACGTCCAGGACGTGTCGCCAACCCATTCTTTTTATCTTTCTTTCAATTAAGCACATGTGGAAGTGAATTAAATAAATACTCGGTCAACCAACAACAATAGGGATAATAGAAACGCAACAAATGTTGCCGAAAACCACATATTCATTTATTCACTGTTACCCCTAGGAAGTTTAATGGTACAAGCCTTTCTACAGCTACTTCCTATCAACTCTCTCAAAATCCTCAGGGATTAGGGTCAACCTACTTCACTACCGGTAGGGCCAGTCAAAAAGGTGTCGCACCTTGTGCCCACCAAATCCGCACTCAGCAGATTTCCACACTACGGCCTTGAAAAATGTTAACCATGACGAGGTGAGATAAATCTCAGCAAGTCAAAACCCTAAACCCTAATTAGGACGCAAATTTGCCTCGAAGGTAGTCCTAAGCATGCACCATACAAAAATCACATCGCCTCGATGCGTCCCTGCAGATTAGTGCATCACATATGCCATTATAAATATCATAAGTACAATTAATAATCGGAACACATCATTTTCATCCTTCAAACATTCACATGGGTCTCGATTATAAGGTAAAACCGTTATAACACGTCCCATATCATGTCACACAATTTTGCCCCATAATCAGGCACAACTATCACAACCATTCAGGTGTGTTCCGATTATTATGACCCATTGGCCACGGCCAACTCGAAAGTCGAAGGTCATCCAGCGTAACTGGGCATCGTCCCGCCCTGTCGAGCACGGCATTATCCCGCATACTCATCATACGCATCAGGACAACATTCCATAAAAGGAGCATTGGTTCGGTCTCAATCATGACTCGGCATCCCGTTGACGTGGAGGCATCCGAACTTAATCAGGCATCATCCCGCATATTCATACGCATCAGGACAGGTTCATTACCTTGCATATTCATATGCATCAAGGTATTTAGGTGATCACACAAGCATATCATCACTCAAGTCGATTGTTACCTTTCTCATTAGCCAAGAATACCAAAATCCCTTTTTAAATAATAAACCTTGCAACTTTTTTTTTTTTTGCTCAAAAATTTCAGAAATAAATTTGTATGGGGTCACGTATTTGAAATCAACCCGCCAAACTTTGCATGCATCTAGTTTGAAACCTCACGGTTTTATTGAGCAAATAAGTTTTGGTTCGAACTCGACACCTTATTGTTTTTTCTATCTAAAAGCTTATAAAGCCATCTTTTGACATAAGAAATCGGAACCAACATAGAGAAACCAATCTCATAATATCACGCATAAGTACTTAGCATGCCAACAATCAACCAAATCACGCAAATATACATTATCCAGCAAGCAAGACACCAAGAACAACCACAAAACCACAACCGGCCCTAATTGGCAGAAACCTAGTCCACTCGCACGTCTTCAAGTTTAATTTTAAAATTTAAATATGTTGTAAAGGACACTTAAAAGAACACTTTTCATGAAGATACCATGGCCCAGATCTTCCTAGAATAAGAGCAGTAAATTGCTCAAACCATTACAAAAACTGTGTCAGTGTCCAGAAATTTCGTTTTCCAAAACCTGCTTGGTTCGAAGTCTAAAATGCATCCGCTTACTCTAAAATTTGACTATGTTAAACTTCAAGATGTGAGGAAAAACTTTTGTGAAGAAATTATTTCAAAAATCGAACCCTAAGAGTTGATAAAAATCCTTTAAACACCAAAAGGTAACCAGTTCCAGCACAAATCGAGATTCTGTTTTGCATGAAACGAAGCTGAAATCTTGTTCTGTTCAATTCATAAAATCTTGATTAAAATATATGTCATACATAAAGATGTCTAAAACATTTTTCAAGAAGGAAGCAACCTCAAAATCGTAGCACATTTTAATCCACGAAAATAGCAAACAGCGAGGATCCAGTAACAGATTTAAGGAGAAATCCACTAGATTGAGCTAAACCAACTTAATTAACACTAATCATTCTTAGCACTACTCTAACCATGATTAGCACTAATATAAACACGCTAATTAACACTAATCTAACCCCTAGACGCAATTAACAGCCTAATCAAGGATTAGGGAGTTAACTCACTGGATTAGGATGGCGGTGAGTTCACGGTGATGGCGGTGCAATGGTGACAAGGACTCGAGGCTACTGTGTCTCTAATAGAGGTCAAACGGCGGTTGAAAAAGGTCCTACAAGGCTCACGGCCAAGAGGAGGTTTCGGTTCTGTGAGCTGCTGGTCGGAGGAGCTGAGCTGGCTATTGGCGTGGCTAAAGTGGCTGGACGGGTTGAAGTCGGGTGGCTAGAGTTTATGGATGGAGCTGAGGCAGTTGCTGGCCACGGTTGCTAGTTGTGGCGGACCAGCTAGAGTTGCAGTGGCCGCAGGCTGAGCTGGAATGGAGCTGGCAGGCGAATGGTGAGGGCTATAGGCGGACACGGCTGGGCTCGGGGTGAGCTGGGCTGACGCGATGGTCACTGGAATGAAGATGGAGGGCTGGAGTAGTGAGGGTGTGGCTGAGCTTGCGATGGAAATGGAGATGGTGCAGCAGCGGGAGGAAGAAGAAATGAGGAAGAAGAAGCAGAAGGGCAAGTCGGCAGCAAGGGGGGGCACGGTGAGGGGAGGAGAGAGAGGGGGAAAATAAATTAAGGTCAATTGGTTAACCAATTAGAAACCAAGGGAAATATCTAATTGATCATTGCCCAACCCCTAAAGTCTTCATGCCCAAAGTCAAGGGCTCCTCCAATCACAATTTAGCCTCAATTTCCTCCAAATAACCCATTTTGGAGGTAGAAAAATTCCAAATCTTCAGCCATCCGAATTTCTATTAATTTCTCATTTGTTTGAAAATTTATTTTTCTGCAAAAATTCCGGACTCGACGAAGATTCATCAAAATATGAGATGACGTCCTAAAAATGAATCGTGACACACTCGAATATTCGGTTCCTAAAACCAAATTCAATTTTGTGGTTAAAATTGACCGAATGCGACTTTAGTACCACCTAACCTCTTAGGTAGCTTTTAGGGATTTTAGCATGTTTGACTCGTGGTTGATAATTTTCGATCCACGTTTATGCATCTTCAAATCTTAGATGACTCGCGGTTGTCACATAATCGCAAGGTTTCAATTACATGTTTCGAATATAATATCGATAGAAAATTGGTTTACTGTTATTCGACGCGAATATCGCAATCGTGCGGAATCACCAACAATTCGATTACGCACTTCCGTCGAATCGACTTATATTCGTTCACTAATCGATTATAACGGTGTCGTATTGATCCTTGCCAATTATTATGGTCGAGTGGTCAATTTCCAATCGAATTCTCTAGTCTGCCACATTTATATCCTCTAATGACCTCACATAATAAATTAGTTAACTCGCGAGTGATCAGTTCCAAGTAGATTAACCATAAGCGCGTCGACGAGAGAACCATTTCATATATTCGAAACAGGGCCAAATTTCGGGATGTCACAGATACTTAGTAAGAGTTGATTTACATAGATCTCCAAGTGGATATTGTGATTTTTTTGGGATACATCTTAATCGAGATGATGAGAGTTGATGGCTGGTGGAAGTCAAGTTGTGATGAATATGGAAGAAGCAATATATCGTATGATAGATATATTGCAAGTTGTATTTTAAGTGTAGGTGAATGGTGAAATTTTTTGTAAAAGTATGACATTTTGGAGATCTTAGACTATTTAAGAATTGATAATTTGTTGAATTTGGAAGAAAAAGAAAAAATATTGTTAGAATGTTATAGTAATGTGATCTTTTAGATGAATCTTAAGTGATAAATTTTAGTGGTTTTGCTCGGGGCTAGTTATGAAGAATTAGAAGATTAATAACTAGGCTCGGAATGTGAAAGTTTCTAGTGGAGATGGACAACGGGATTTTAGAATGCTGATGATGGGAAGTCATTTGAGGCGGTAGGAATAGTACTTTTCAAGAGAAACGTGTTGAGATAAAATAAGAGGACAAGCTTTAGAAAGATAAATGGCCAGAGCAGATGCTGGAATTTTAAGATTTCATGGGTATTTTTATGTACGTAATGATGTCGATTTGAGGAATGCAATATCAATAGAAGCTCATTGTAGTTACTTTAGTGTTTTGTTGAGGAAATGTGAACTAGATCCTATTCATGTACTGGATTTAGAGACAATCGAGATAGACAAATGAGTAACTTAGACAGAGAAGCCAATACAAATTTTCGATTGAAGAGAACAATTTCTAAGGAACGTGAATATTTCTTTAGTCAAAGTCTTGTGGCAATATCTTGATTAGAAAGAAGTGAAGTAGAAAGCGATGATGAAATGAATTATAAGCATCCTCAGTTCTTGATCAGGTGAATGTAAATTTTGATGAAGAAATTTTTTAGGAGGGGTAGAGTTGTGACATCCTAAATTTTCATTGTATTTATTATGTATATTGTGCCTTATAGGTATAGGATTCATATATCTCCATATAAGCATCGATAATTGTCACACGATTCTCTCTGTTTTTTTATAACCATAAGTTATTAGCCACTTTTCACTAATTTGATTGTCAATTTCCCTAGTTTATCACCTAGTTTCCTATTTATAAATTACATCATTCCTTACATCACTTCTGTTAACTTTAGCCCATTAATGCTCTTTAAGCTTGCAAGCTAAGAGTCCTCATTCATTCTCCACATCTCTCTATATTCTCCACCAAGTGTTTTAACCCCAATGTTATCATGGCTTTTAACCTTAGTTAACTAAAATGCATTGTTTTTAAGTAAAGAAAAACACAAGTCAAGGTCTTCTCTATCTCTTGTTAGTGCTTGAAATGATTACAACTCAAATAATGTTTCCTCATTCAAGCATTTTACTTGGTAAATTATCAAGTTATCTACTTTGGAACCATAGAGTTAAGCCATTTGTCACCTTTTAATTTGACCATCTCTCATTCAATCTTAACCTAGTGTTTTTAACTTGATGTTATCCTTCCCTTTAACCTTGGTTAAAGGATCTTATCCTTTGTAACTCATTGAGGTCTTATAAATACGTTTCCCTTGGCCATGTGCTTTCAATCCCAAGTTCCTCAAGTTATCATTACTTTTTAACCTTGGTTAATGAATCTTATCCCTTTTTAACTCTTGTGAAGTGGTCTAGTACATCTCCCTTTTTTGCTCGTAGGAGCCACTTCAAATATTCAAGAAAAATTCAACTCATCTTACAAAGAAAAAGGGAGCTCTATGTCTCTTTCCTTTCTCTTTCATCTCACACTCATTTGAAGAAAAGGTTGAAGGCCTCACGCTTATATTTCTAAAGTTTCTAATTTCACTGTTTCTAGTGTTTACAAGGTGGTTAAAGCTTTGAGTTATCCAATTTCTATTCAAGGTAAGTGAAAACTCTAGGGGCTAAGTTAAATTGATCTACTTAGTACTCTTGAACTTGGTTGCTTGATTGTTTATTTATTTAGTTTATATTTTACTCTATGTGTGAGGAAGTTTCAATAATTGTTTGTTAAGCTATTGTGGTTATTGGATTTGAATTCAAAAGCTCTCTTCATACCTAAAATGTCTTCGAGAGATTACGAAAAAGGTTTTGTTGCAACTTGTATGGGAAAAATGTCAAAATGGTAAAACTAGGCATGAAAATGGGTATTTTGGTAAATTCTTGACAAGGTTAGGGGCAATTTCGAAATTTCATAAACTGAGATGGGGCTATTAACAGGGTTTATGATTTTAAGTGTTAATTAGTGGGCTATTAAATAATATTAATTAATGGAAATCAAGCCAGTTTTAAAAAAATGAGTTTAGAAGCTTTAGGGGCAAATTTGTAATTTCACTAAGTTGAGGGACGAATATGCAAAAATGAAAGTTCTCAGGGCTGTTCACAGCACGAGAAACCTTATTTTGATAGGTGATTAAGTTATTTTGAAAGATAATTTCTTCATCTAGACAATGTGTCTAACTATGCAAAATTGGTCCTAATTGTGTAATAAATTTGGAAGTAGGCTGTTTTGGTAATTTTATAAATTATGTGGCATGTCCATAGTGTAAATAAAATACTCGTATATTTTGATGACAAATAAGTGGCCCTTGGTGTTTAATTTAATTAATATTGCTTGATTAAGTGAAAATGTGAAAGTGTCAAAATAAGACATGATAATAATATTATTGTAATTCGATTAAGTTACCAAAGTACTAGCTAAGTGTTGTCGATTAATCACGTGATTGATTTTTTGAGTTGTTGTTACTAACGTGATCGATTATGAGCATACATTCCTGAGTTATTAGTTACCTGCCTATAGCTTCTGATTAAATGATGATGGCTTGGCATAGAAAGAATGAGGATATATGTGTTGCTAGAAAAGTGTGTTTGTTGTGTGTGTTCTTTGCCTGGCTTAGATGGAGTTGATGGTGGTAAGTATGAAGAGACGCAAGGCTTATATAAAGTCGGAGAAAATCAGTTTTTTTTTTTTTAACATGTATCTGACATTACTTCATATTCTTCAACACTCGGTCAATAGATATCGAAATTCAACATTTGGTCAACTCTTCAAACACTCTAACACAAGAGTCGAGAATTCCAACATGTGAATTCGAAATTCTGACATGCATAAAGTCAATTTGAAGGGTCAACATGTAAATATGAAAAATAATAAAAATAATAAAAATAATGTCGCGACCTCTTTTTTTTCGGCGCCCGAGATCGGGTACGAGCGCCTAAGGAGGCTAATGGCTCGGCTGAATTTATTTATGCCCGGACTCTCCCAAGTCCACCAATTCACGACTTAATGGTTCAAGTTTTTAACCTGTAAATCAAATTTTAAATTGGAGTCGCCACTAATCGATTTGGGGTGGGTTGATTAGAAACCCAAGTGAAGTATCGGGAGAAATACTCACTCCTGCGCAACCAGAGAAATTAGGATCGGGACTTGATTACACTAGTTAATCACTAATGCCCTTTCGGTACCTAATCTTGTTTAAACCCCGAGGTTTTTTGAATGTTCGAGGGATTTTCCATACATTTTTTGGAGGAAAAACATTTTTTGAGTCATTTTCTAATTTTTTTGGACACAAAAGGGATTTTTGGTATTTTTTGGAAAAATACAAGTTTTTTTGGTCTTTTCTGAATTTTTTGGCTTTTTTTTATTTTTGGCATTTTTTGGAAAATATGAAATATTTTTGATTTTTTTTTTTTTTTTTTTGGAAAATAAAATATTTTTATCATTTTTTATTATTTTTCGATTTTCTGGAAATAAAAACATTTTCGGTTTTCTGGAATTAAAATATTTTTTGGATATTTTTGATTTTTTTTAAAAATAAAATAAAATATTTATTATTTATTTATTTAAAATAATATTTTTATATTAAAATAATAAAAACTGACCCGGGTCGGATCCGCGGGTTGGGTCCGACCCGGGTCGGCGACCCAAAATGCGGACGGGCCCCAACGCGGCCCGACTCAAATTTTTTCCTCTTTTTTTTAAAAAAAAAAAAAAAAAAACAAACCTAAAACGGCGTCGTGGCCGGGTGTTCGTGGACACCCGGCCCGACCCGACAACCTCCGACAGTCCGCTCCACGACCCGACTCCCGCGAACCCTACCCGGATCCGACCCGACCGCGACCCGACTCCCGCCGCCCCCGAATCTCGCGGAACCCTACCCGATTCCGAGACCCGGATCCGATTCGACGACCCGGAAATCGCAAACCCTAGGGTTCGCGAATCCGCGGCGCCGAAGGGGGAACCGAGGTGCTTGGCGGCGACGGCGACTACGACGGCGACGACGAAGGTGACAACGGCGGCGGTGACTACGACGGCGACGACAACGGTGACGGCGACGACGGCTAGGTCAACGGAAAACGGCCTTTTTTACCTTTTCTTGAACAGGAACGGCGACGGCGGGAGGACGGTTCGCGATGGTGGAGGTCGCGGCGAACAATGACGGTGACGGCGAGACTAGGCAACGACGGTGGCAACCCAGCTTCCCGATCTGCCACGGCTTCGGCGGATCGATCACGGCAACGGCTTCGCGGGTGGGGAAACACGACAACAAACCCTTCGAGGCAACGGCGTCGGGACTTGGCCGAGGCGAACGGCGTTCGGCGGCAACCACAACAGCAAAAAAAAAGGAACCAGATCTGCGGCGTAGACCTCGGCCGGACCTTCCTCGGCCTCGATCTTCTCTCACTCAGGCCAGATCCGAGCCTCCACCGGCCGGATCTGACCTTCTCGAGGTCGCTTGCCGCCCGCCTTCCCGAAGTCTCTCGGTGGAGGGTGGGCTGAGCTCGCGACTCGAGCTCTCTCCCTCGCTCGCCCTTCAATCCTTCCCGATGTCTCTCAGTGAAGGATCTCCGAGCTTGCGATGCCCCCTCGTCGACGGAGGTGCTCCTCTATTTATAGGCGAGGAGCAGGCCGGTCGACGGAGGTTCGGCCGTCGGCTCTCGCACGCCGACCGGAACCTCCCGGCTGAACCGACGTCTCTTCTCATCATTAAAGGCGCGCATTGAAGGCGCATGTGCGTCGCCCTCCCCTTCGGCGGCCTACCTCTGTGCCTCTCTACCGTAGGCTAGCCTTGAGTGCGTCGCCGGCCACCGCGCGTGATGCACGAGAGGCGGATGAGGAAGAAGAAGATAGGAGGAAGAAGAAGAGAGGGGGGGCCGGGTCGTGCGAAGGGAGAGAGAAAAAGGGGCTGGTTGCTTTGCTTTTTGCTTTTCTTGTTTTTATTTGTTTTTCTTGTTTTCTTTTTGTTTTGGTTTTGTTTTTATTTGTTTTTGGTTTTTTTTTTTTATTATTATTATTTACTATCCGAAAAAGGCAAATAAATGTAAAAAAAAACCTAATTAATTTTAAAAAACGAAATTTAGGTGTCAACAGCTGCCCCTCTTTGAAGGTGAGTTCGCAGAGGTTGCATTCAAAGACAAACTGATGCCTAAATTTTATCCATGCACGCGTAGTAGATTATATTTTATTTGGGACTTATTATTCTATGCGGAAAAAGAACAATATAACTTTACATATACTAAGACAGATAAGAAGATACCTGTAGTTACTTACCGAGAGTGAGTGAGATAGGGTGTGAACCCCGAGTTTTGGCAAGTATCAAGGCATCATCTTACCTGTTTGCATGAGGAGATTGCTTCTCCAAGACCCGAACCATTTTTCGGTCGCCTATTGGAGCAATAAGTGATTTGTCTAGGACTCGAACCTTTCTTCGGTCGCCTTGACGGGGAATTGCCTTCCCAGGACCCGAACCTTTCTTCGGTCGCTGTTAGAGCAATAAGTTGGTTTGTCTAGGACCCGAACCTTTCTTCGGTCGCCTCGACGGGGAATTGCTTTTCCAGGACCCGAACCTTTCTTCGGTCGCCTGTTAGAGTAATAAGTTGGTTTGTCTAGGACCCGAACCTTTCTTCGGTCGCCTTGACAGGGAATTGCCTTCCCAGGACCCGAACCTTTCTTCGGTCGCCTGTTAGAGCAATAAGTTGGTTTGTTTAGGACCCGAACCTTTCTTCGGTCGCCTTGACGGGAGATGCGCCGACCTTTCTCAGGGCATCTGCTTGTTGGGAGATAGTACTTGGATGATCACAAGTACAAACTCTTGGAGGATACCTGGATGATCACAAGCATCGAAGGGGTACCTGGACGATCACAGGTACAAACTCTTTGGAGATACTTGGATGATCACAAGTATCGAAGGGGTACCTGGACGATCACAGGTACAAACTCTTTGGGGATACTTGGATGATCACAAGTATCGAAGGGGTACCGGACGATCACAGTACAAACTCTTTGGGGATACTTGGATGATCACAAGTATCGAAGGGGTACCCGAACGATCACAAACTCTTTGGGGATACTTGGATGATCACAAGTATCGAAGGGGTACCACTCACGGTACAAACTCTTTGGGAATGGAATATCGAGGACGCATATATTCGTGAAGGTCTCTCGCTTCTTGGTAAAGGGGAATATCGAGGACGTACACAGGATATTTGTGAAGGTCTCTCACCTCCTCGGTAATTGGGAATATCGAGGACGTACCTTGGATATTCCCGAAGGTCTCTCACCTCCCGGTAATGGGGATATTGAGGACGTACACGGATATTCGTTAAGGTCTCTCACCTCCCGGTATGGGGAATATCGAGGACGTGCCCCGAATATTCATGAAGGTCTCTCACCTCCTGGTAATTGGGAATATCGAAGGCGTACTTTGAGATATTCATGAAGGTCTCTCACCTCCTGGTAATTGGGAATATCGAGGACGTGCCCGAATATTCATGAAGGTCTCTCACCTCCCGGTAATTGGGAATATCGAAGGCGTACCGAGATATTCGTGAAGGTCTCTCACCTCCTGGTAATTGGGAATATCGAGGACGTGCTGGGATATTCATGAAGGTCTCTCACCTCCCGGTAATTGGGAATATCGAAGGCGTCATATATTCGTGAAGGTCTCTCACCTCCTGGTATGGGAATATCGAGGACGTGCCCCGAATATTCATGAAGGTCTCTCATCTCCTGGTAATTGGGAATATCGAAGGCGTACCTGAGATATTCGTGAAGGTCTCTCACCTCTTGGTAATTGGGAATATCGAGGACGTACCTGGGATATTCATGAAGGTCTCTCACCTCCTGGTAATTGGGAATATCGAAGGTGTACCTGAGATATTCGTGAAGGTCTCTCACCTCCTGGTATGGGAATATCGAGGACGTGCCCCGAATATTCATGAAGGTCTCTCACCTCCTGGTAATTGGGAATATCGAAGGCGTACCTGAGATATTCGTGAAGGTCTCTCACCTCCTGGTAATTGGGAATATCGAGGACGTGCCCCGAATATTCATGAAGGTCTCTCACCTCCTGGTAATTGGGAATATCGAAGGCGTACCTGAGATATTCGTGAAGGTCTCTCACCTCCTGGTAATTGGGAATATCGAGGACGTGCCCCGAATATTCATGAAGGTCTCTCACCTCCTGGTAATTGGGAATATCGAGGACGTACCTGGGATATTCATGAAGGTCTCTCGCTTCTTGGTAAAGGGGAATATCGAGGACGTACCTGGGATATTTGTGAAGGTCTCTCACCTCCTGGTAATTGGGAATATCGAGGACGTACCTTGGATATTCCTGAAGGTCTCTCACCTCCTGGTATGGGAATATCGAGGACGTGCCCCGAATATTCATGAAGGTCTCTCACCTCCTGGTAATTGGGAATATCGAAGGCGTACCTGAGATATTCGTGAAGGTCTCTCACCTCCTGGTAATTGGGAATATCGAGGACGTGCCCCGAATATTCATGAAGGTCTCTCACCTCCTGGTAATTGGGAATATCGAGGCGTGCCCGAGATATTCGTGAAGGTCTCTCACCTCCTGGTAATGGGAATATCGAGGACGTGCCCGAATATTCATGAAGGTCTCTCACCTCCCGGTAATTGGGAATATCGAGGACGTGCACTGGATATTCATGAAGGTCTCTCACCTCCTGGTAATTGGGAATATCGAAGGCGTACTGGGATATTCGTGAAGGTCTCTCACCTCCTGGTATGGGAATATCGAGGACGTGCCCCAATATTCATGAAGGTCTCTCACCTCCTGGTAATTGGGAATATCGAAGGATACTGGGATATTCGTGAAGGTCTCTCACCTCCTGGTATGGGAATATCAAGGACGTGCCCCGAATATTCATGAAGGTCTCTCACCTCCTGGTAATTGGGAATATCGAAGGCGTACCTGAGATATTCGTGAAGGTCTCTCACCTCCTGGTAGTATAAACTTGAATGTAGCACAAGGCTTACCTGGATGGCCGCAGGCACTCAAAAGGGCTGGAGCACCTGGGTAGCCGCAGGTATACAAAGTACTGGAATACTTGGATGAATACAAGTATTTAATGATATGATCTGGGACCACTCAGGCAGGTCCGAGTATTATGATGATAAGAGAGCATACCTGGGTAACCGCAGTACACAAAGAATGGAATGCTTGAACAGCTACTATTATTTGGGGACAACGCGGCAAGTTGAGTGTCATGAAAAGGAAATACCGGACAACGGTGAGTACTTGATGATATGGGGATACCTCGACAGCGAGAGGTACTCCAAGAGATACTTGGTCACCACAAGTATTAATACTCTGGGGACAACTCGAACAGGTCGAGTGTCAGGAAAATGGAGTATCCGAACAAAGGGCCGGTACTCAAAGACAAGAGGGATACCTAGACAAAGAAGCAGGTATTTAACGAGATACTTGGTCAATCACAAGTATCAATACTGGGACAACTCGAACAGTCGAGGGAGTATCCGAACGGTGGCCGGTACTCAAAGACAATAGGGATACCTATACAGCAGTAGGTATTCAACGATAAAGGGATACTTGGTCAGTCACGAGCATCCAAACTTTAAAGACAACTCGAACAAGTCGAGTGTTAGGAAAAAGGAGTATCCGAACGGTGGCCGGTAAAAAACAATGGGATACTAAGACAGCTACAAGCATCCAAACTCAAGGGATGACTCGAATAGGTCGAGTGTCAAGAAGAGAGTACCCGGACAAAGGGTAGGTACTTTAAGACAAATGGGGATAGAGATATGCTTACCGGCAATATCTCTCGATCTCTCGAGAGTATGTCTCATTATTTGCACAATATGCACACATGATTGTATATGCTGTAAATTCATGAGTTCAAATGAGATTCATGCATGATAATTTTGTCAGTTTTACATCTTTTGATTTCCACTGGGGAAGATTTTGAAAGACAACCTTCATTTAGAATGTAGATGTCTTGAGCATGCCGATGAGGGACTTTCGATCGAAAGGACTTTTCGCTCACTCTCATGGAAAAGGCTATCCGACCATTGATGCAGGATTTATAAGGACCACACTTCTCACCGTCATCATGTCGCGGGGTCCGAGTATTCTCGCAAGTGGTACGACTTTACCAATGTGAGAGGTCTTTGTTGAAATTGTGATGAAGACTTGGTCAATAGCTCATCAAATGGGACCGTCGAGGTCAAGGCTCATGAACGAAGTGCCGCACGATCATCTCCAAGTTCGCAAGTCAAGAGTCCTGCGAAAAGAGATAAAATAGTCTTGCTCATACTTCTTCGAGCGATGCTTATAGACATATGAAATCCTACGTTAATTGAAGTGCCCCTAGTCTGAAGAGACTTTTACAATGAGAATGTGACGTAGACTTGACTCATATGTAAGAGGGTGAGAGTTTGTGACTGTCTTGGCGTTTGTCACTGGTCTTTTCTTCTCACTGTTAGATAGAGGCTCTGTGGATCACAACATCAACTTTTTCTTGGCTGTATTTTTGACTGGGGGGCATTGGCCTTACTTTTACCAGGCACACTGCTTTTTCATGCTCCTATTTTTTATTCCAGTTCTTCATTTATGGGCATTTGACCTTGCTTTTACCAGGTACACTGCTTTTTTATGCCCATGTTTTTTTTTTTTTTTTTTTTTGTTGCTTGAGAGCTGATCTTGACAAGTTCAAGCAAACGCCTTTGTTAGACTATTGAGTCTTCATCTTTTGCCGGCACTTCTGATTATGCTGCTCAAATGGCAGTAGCTTTTGCTTTGCCTCCACGTGAGGGTGATTTTACAGACTCAATTGAGTTATACATTAGCTACAAGTGCGTAAAGAAAGAATTGCTCTTCATGACTCTAGGGCACTTAAATTAATGCGAGTGTTCATATGCAATAACGACACCCAAAGATTGATGCAAGTGCGAGCAAGAAAATTTCTATCTCTCTTCTCACTTTGTGATGTTGCTTCTCCTCCGATCTCGCCCCAAGTGTGGGGTGGTTCTTGACAGGGGATAGGACAGAAATTTCATCAGTGTATGGGGCTCAATGGGGTGAGCGATGGAATGCCTATCACTATTTTGGTTACCGTACCATTCGCGAGAGAACTCTTTACCCTGCAGCCATGGAATCTTCTGCACTCATCTCACAAGTGTATAGATGGGGGGACTGTGTGTAGGATATAGCTTGCCTGTCATCATTCGACGCGCCTCATTCAGCGTGCTCAATCAATCTTGTATTCTTCACTTAGCTGTCTATTCTAATAATCCTCGCAGAATCAATGACTTAGACAGACAAAATCATCATGCAAAATCCATGCAGCATTTTAAATGTGATGGAGTTTGTACTCTCAAAACAAATGAATGGTTTTGACTCAAAAAAGACCCTATTGACAACTTTAAGGGTTAACATAATGGTGTTTCCAAATATGTTAGATTTTGAACATCAAAAGGGTTATTTGCAAATGGGTGTCGATAGTTATCCCTATTGATTAGGGATATGACACATGAATGATCAGCCAATGATTGGGAATCTGATCGGGCATCTCTTTTTTGCCTCGCAGAAGAGAAGATGTACAAGTAGATCAATTAGTCTCGGCCAAAATCAAAATATGAGTTGAGGTATGAAGATTTTCTGTCATTTGCTTTGGTGATTACTCGGACGCCATTTCGCTTAGGAGAGTTTGTCATGCCTCTTATTGATTTATTATCTTTGTTTTTGACAGTCAGGTAATCCTGCAACAAACAAGACATGCTTCTCATTGATTCGTTATCATTGCTTTTGATAGTCAAGTGATCCTAAAGTGAGAGGGGACACGAAGTCCTATGTCCCTTGCTTCGTTAGGTCAATTATTCTCTGAATTGGCTCCTTGATGACATGTCTTTTTACACGAAGCTAGGTAATTTGATGTGGGTCATTTCCACATACTAGCTTGGCCAATATTGATTTGCCAAACCTAACCATTGAGTTTGGTCTCGAGTTGTGATACTTCCCAAATAGGGAAAATACGTCAAAAGCGGGTTCGGATAGTGGGAGTATTGGAAACGATACCAAATTACCCTTCCCCAGTTTGTCTTGCTAGCTCCTAAAGATATTTGAATGTCGATGATGGCCTCTTTATCTTGGCATAGTTCAATGTTTCCTTCAATTGGCCTTCCTCATTTGTGGCCACATATGCATGATTGCCGATTGTTGATTCATCTTCAACGCCTTCCTTCGTGGAATTTCTTCTTCTGTCTTTAACTATAGCATCATTAACAAAGCATTGAGCAAAGTCATGTACCTCAAGCTTCTATGGAATCTGAGATTAAAATCCCAAGCCTTGTGATGGCAACTACTCCTTGGAAGAACATGTGTCTGGAATGAAGTTTTCTAGATTCCAAAGTCATTGTTCAAGGTGTGGGGCCATAGATCGCCTTGACCGTCTGGATTTTCTCCCTGTTGACAGTAATCACTTAAAAGGAAGAGGAGGACCTCCTTCCTTATGTTGAAGTTGATACTGTAACATCTAGCCGTTTGGGCGTGTCGTGCGACAAGATGGTCCTTTGGCTTAGGATGGAGCTTGGGCAAGAGTGAGGCATGTCATGGATGCTTTGATCTCAACTCTATGCATGTACCTATTACGTTTCATCTTTTGCATCCTGTAAATAGAAGAGAGAGGACATTATTTCCAAATTATATTCAGAGAATAAGACTTACCCTCTTTTAGTGTAGGATGATTCTTTCTATTTGCCCCTGTTTTCTTGGCAGGGTGTCTTTGAATTTGGCGAGTTTGCCTGATGCGCTTGCTTCAAATGCCCCATGTCACACTAAGTCAAAGGGGATGGGAATGATCTTCTTGATAGTACTCTTGTTTTGAAATCAAGCGCCTTTGAGTTCCTCGCCTCCTTGGATGATATTTTCTTTTCATGGTTGGATAACATCACCGGGCCGGTTTGGAGTACCGAAAAACAAAACATATTCGCATGAGAGGACCACTTCATTGAAGCTACGGAAATGCAACCCATGCAACCAACGTATTCGCATGATGACCACTTGCGGGCAAAGCTCCTATGAACAGCTTTATCATTTCTTCTTCAGCCAGGTGAGGGTAGGTTTGCATCATAAAAGCTTCCCACCTCCTTGCATATGCTTGAAAATCCTCCATTGGTCTTCTTCTAAAGTGAACCAAGTTCGACAAGGTACTTCGGTCCCAATCGGCTTTGATATCGAAGCGAGAATGCGAAGACAACTCATTCCAATCTCTCATGAGGCTGATATCTCGCGTGACGAACCATTGCAATGCGGACCCCGTAAGACTTTCTTGGAAGGCCTGAATTGTGAACGACATCGGGCCATAGTACCGACTCATTTCGCATGGAGATATTGCAAATGAGCCACAAGACAAGTTGTGCCATTATACTTACGGAAATCGGTATCCACATCTCTCCGGGGTCGTGATCCTATGAGCGTAAGACGGGCTTGATGTATCCTGGTTAGGCCACTAGTTTTCCCACTACATATTCGTTGTAGTGGTGAATTTTTCTGTTTCAGGAGAGTTGGACTCTATCGAGATTACCCCATTGCTCTCTTCTTGGTCAAAATTTCCAAATGAGGATGAAGTATTGAAGCTATCCTCATGGTTAGAGGACGAGCTTAATACTTCGTTAGGATCGTAGCGGATAAAAACGTATGCTTGCCTCTTCTTACGGACCTTCATCCCCGGATGAGAGTAGGAAACAGCTTATACGATGAATCGTCGGTTTCATTGTCAAAATAACGCTGGAAGTCCTTGGGATTGTATTCTAGGGCCGGGAAGTCTTCGAGATTGTACTCTAGAGGATGGTGGCCTTCAAGGCTGCATTCTTGGGAATGCTCGAAGCTTTGGCGCGGTGGCTCGTCGGTAGATGCTTTGAATCTATCTGCTTAGGCTTTCTTTTCTTGGCTTCGGTCCGGACCTTTTGAGTAAGGCCCTTCGTTTTGCTAACTTGATTCTGTCAAGGGAAGTGAGAGACATTAGAGTTTCACCGTCGATTCACTTTCCGGTTGATAGGGGTTGGTATTCTTTGGACCCTAGCTCTTGGAGTAAGCTTGGGAGTCGTCCGATCATGCCCGGTCTTGAACGTGCTCGTGTCTTTGATCTCGTACAAAGGCTCCTTGCCTTTCCTAGTGGGAAATTTTCCAGTAATAGGATGTTGCTCAGCTGCCCATTTATTATGCAATGCTTCATTGACACGTTTCTCTCCTATCTTAGCAACTAACGACTCCTCGTGCTCCGCGGTCATCGGCTCTTCGTAGGGCAATGTGATGTCAGGGGTGATGTCAATATTGTACTCTTGGTGAAAAATATGAATTAGTTCCCTCCAGGTTTTAAGGGAACTAATCTTCTTGGCAATGTACCATCGCAAGGCAGGGCCAATCAAATTCGATTGGTACGATTGAATCATCCTTCGGACCAGATAGGCCTGCAAGTAGGTCTCTGGGCGTGAGGTACCGGCATACCTTTCGCATTCAGGTGCTTTGAGCTCTTCAGGGATTTCAATGCCAGCATAATTGGAAAGGTCCATGGGATTCCGCCCCTACAGCTGGTTTAACTTTTTCATGATCCTTTCAAACTGTCCATGGTACTGGCTATTTTCTGGCAAATTTGCGGGCGTCATGATGGCATTTAAGGCAACTACAGAGTTGGGTTTGAGTTGAGTGGGCTCCATTTGTCTTGAGAGTTGTTGAAGGACAATGGACATTTGTCCTACGCCGTCTTCAATGTTAATAAGGCGATTTTGTACATCATTCTGATCAGGCCCTATTGCATGAGGCCAATCACGGGCGATTGGTGGCCGGCGATTCATAATTACCTGTCATTGCGAAAACAATGAATGAGCACGAAAGTAAACAAAGATTGACCCATGTCAATGATCTAACTGCTTTTTTATTTATCAAAAGAGGATTTATAGACTGCCAACTCCTAACATCTAAAACTTGAACTTGAAATTGAAAAGACAGGATGAAATACTAGATATCAAACAAGAGTCCCTAAACAATGGGACAAAACTTTCACACTATTTACACTAAGGGGCACACGATTCCCAATTTATATGCGACGGGGAGCCTTGCTCTTGTGAGGATGCCTGCTTCCTTGGGCTAGCTCTGAGGATGTCCAGTCCATTCCCAAATCCCTCTCCATGAGCTCTGCTTGCTCGTGTTGGCTGCTTTTGCCAATCGAGTGAGGGACTGATGGCTTCCATTTTGTTGGGATACAATGGTTGTGGATGTAGGACATTGAGGCGTGGTGGGCTTTTTCTTCTCCCTCAAGCCCTTCAGGTATCACAATCCTTTTGCGATGGCACTTGTCCCAGGTTTCCTCAGCGGTAGAAATTTCGAATTCATAGTCACGGCTTGTGTTGAAAAGAACTGGAGGGACCATCATCTTGAAAGGCGGTGGGATCTCTTGAAGGGCTCCATATTGTCGGGCTACCCGATATGGGTAGTAGGGAATGGCGCCGGTGAGACCGAGCAACGGAATTGGGCGGGTGCGCATGTAAGCAAAGCGGGCCCTCTTTTCATGGAACCAACCAGCACACCATTGGAATGCCTCAGGAGTTGGGTTTCTTAGGAAGCTTACCCAATTTAAACAGCTTTGATTGGGAATGTATGGTCCTAAAACCATAAATTTTTGTAATGGATTTTCAAAAGCATTTGTTTCGGGTGATCGCATGAAGTCTCGAAATTCGCTTAGGTGAGAAAAGAACCAGACTTGTAAAATTTCAGGAGAGGCTCGCATGATTTTCTCCGAGTTGTCTTTAAAACGATTAAAAGACAAGAATGTTTCAGTTAAAATCATGTTGACATAATTTCCCCCTCTTAAGATCGATCAACTATCCATGCCATCTTGGGAGTTATGGCATTTCTTTGATGGGGGAAGATGATGAGTCCGAAAAAGGCTAGGAGGAAAATCTCACTTTTCTGGGTCATAGGCTGATTTTGGAAACAAGCATTTATAAATTCTAGTGGGCAGGTATTATGGTTGCCTTCAAGAATTTGTCTCATGACATGGATTTCAGTCCCTAGAAGTCGTGCTAACCTGCGCCATGGGAGGGCGCCTATCGATGGCTTGACAAGCTTTTTCTCAAGAGGCATTCCAGTGATGATGCTGTATTCTTCCCGAGTTGGGGTTAGCTCAAACCTACCGAATATAAAAGTAATTGTCTTTGGGCACCAAAAATGTGCCATGGCTTGTATGACTTCGGGACGAACAAAGTGATTTGGATCAACGATAGGAGATGACCAATTTTGGCCTTCACGCGCTCTTGGGCAAACTGATCTAATTGGCCCCACCATCTGAAGAGCTCCGCCTTGGGAGCAGGAATGAACTGGATATCGTCTTTCCCCATCGCACATAAACTGGGACTTGAAAAGCTTATCCTAAATTGCCATGGGTCAAATAAAAAGACTGAGTAAAAGTAAAGAAATCATTTTGCTTTTAAATAAAGTGGCAAGCACAAAGACATACAGATGGGACGTGTGGCTCGATTTCTAACTCAGAAGGCTTGGTGAGATTAAAAGGATATCCGCCCGTCGCAGTCTCGCGTTAGCGGCATACCCTCCTAACCTCGGCTAAGAAATTCGGGAAAAGAAAGGCAACCTCTACATCGCAGTCTCGCGTTCGAGGTCGTATCTTTCTTAACACCATCCTAGAAATCCTATGGCGGCCCGGGTCCGTCCCATGGGGGTTGTGTGTGCCATGTGTAGTGCTAAAACAAGAAAGCATGCATAACAGCTTATAATCACAAAACATTTTATTTTGACAGAATAAAAAAACTTTAAGCTATTACCCTACACAAAAGAGAAAAAACCCAAGTCAGCCAAGCGTTTAAACAAAGATAAAATGGCCTAAGTCCTCAAAGTCCCCGAGTCGCCAAGCCGTCGCGACCTCTTTTTTTCGGCGCCCGAGATCGGGTACGAGCGCCTAAGGAGGCTAATGGCTCGGCTGAATTTATTTATGCCCGGACTCTCCCAAGTCCACCAATTCACGACTTAATGGTTCAAGTTTTTAACCCGTAAATCAAATTTTAAATTGGAGTCGCCACTAATCGATTTGGGGTGGGTTGATTAGAAACCCAAGTGAAGTATCGGAGAAATACTCACTCTGCGCAACCAGAGAAATTAGGATCGGGACTTGATTACACTAGTTAATCACTAATGCCCTTTCGGTACCTAATCTTGTTTAAACCCCGAGGTTTTTTGAATGTTCGAGGGATTTTCCATACATTTTTTGGAGGAAAAACATTTTTTGAGTCATTTTCTAATTTTTTTGGACACAAAAGGGATTTTTGGTATTTTTTGGAAAAATACAAGTTTTTTTGGTCTTTTCTGAATTTTTTGGCTTTTTTTTATTTTTGGCATTTTTTGGAAAATATGAAATATTTTTGATTTTTTTTTTTTTTTGGAAAATAAAATATTTTTATCATTTTTTATTATTTTTCGATTTTCTGGAAATTAAAACATTTTCGGTTTTCTGGAATTAAAATATTTTTTGGATATTTTTGATTTTTTTTAAAAATAAAATAAAATATTTATTATTTATTTATTTAAAATAATATTTTTATATTAAAATAATAAAAACTGACCCGGGTCGGATCCGCGGGTTGGGTCCGACCCGGGTCGGCGACCCAAATGCGGACGGGCCCGCAACGCGGGCCCGACTCAAATTTTTTCCTCTTTTTTTTTAAAAAAAAAAAAAAAAAAAAACAAACCTAAAACGGCGTCGTGGCCGGGTGTTCGAGGACACCGGCCCGACCCGACCCGACAGTCCGCTCCACGACCCGACTCCCGCGAACCCTACCCGGATCCGACCCGACCGCGACCCGACTCCCGCCGCCCCCGAATCTCGCGGAACCCTACCCGATTCCGAGACCCGGATCCGATTCGACGACCGGAAATCGCAAACCCTAGGGTTCGCGAATCCGCGGCGCCGAAGGGGGAACCGAGGTGCTTGGCGGCGACGGCGACTACGACGGCGACGACGAAGGTGACAACGGCGGCGGTGACTACGACGGCGACGACAACGGTGACGGCGACGACGGCTAGGTCAACGGAAAACGGCCTTTTTACCTTTTCTTGAACAGAACGGCGACGGCGGGAGGACGGTTCGCGATGGTGGAGGTCGCGGCGAACAATGACGGTGACGGCGAGACTAGGCAACGACGGTGGCAACCCGGCTTCCCGATCTGCCACGGCCGGCGGATCGATCACGGCAACGGCTTCGCGGGTGGGGAAACACGACAACAAACCCTTCGAGGCAACGGCGTCGGGACTTGGCCGAGGCGAACGGCGTTCGGCGGCAACCACAACAGCAAAAAAAAAAAAGGAACCAGATCTGCGGCGTAGACCTCGGCCGGACCTTCCTCGGCCTCGATCTTCTCTCACTCAGGCCAGATCCGAGCCTCCACCGGCCGGATCTGACCTTCTCGAGGTCGCTTGCCGCCCGCCTTCCCGAAGTCTCTCGGTGGAGGGTGGGCTGAGCTCGCGACTCGAGCTCTCTCCCTCGCTCGCCCTTCAATCCTTCCCGATGTCTCTCAGTGAAGGATCTCCGAGCTTGCGATGCCCCCTCGTCGACGGAGGTGCTCCTCTATTTATAGGCGAGGAGCAGGCCGGTCGACGGAGGTTCGGCCGTCGGCTCTCGCACGCCGACCGGAACCTCCCGGCTGAACCGACGTCTCTTCTCATCATTAAAGGCGCGCATTGAAGGCGCATGTGCGTCGCCCTCCCCTTCGGCGGCCTACCTCTGTGCCTCTCTACAGTAGGCTAGCCTTGAGTGCGTCGCCGGCCACCGCGCGTGATGCACAGAGGCGGATGAGGAAGAAGAAGATAGGAGGAAGAAGAAGAGAGGGGGGGCCGGGTCGTGCGAAGGGAGAGAGAAAAAGGGGCTGGTTGCTTTGCTTTTTGCTTTTCTTGTTTTTATTTGTTTTTCTTGTTTTCTTTTTGTTTTGGTTTTGTTTTTATTTGTTTTTGGTTTTTTTTTTGTTTATTATTATTATTTACTATCCGAAAAAGGCAAATAAATGTAAAAAAAAACCTAATTAATTTTAAAAAACGAAATTTAGGTGTCAACAAAATGGGGAAAGAAGAAAAATCTAATCTTCTCTTCTCTTGTGACTCTCATTTCCCATGACACACAATTCATCCCCTAAATTTGTGTTTTTTCTCTTTTTTTCTTGCACGCTCCGACACACAAGTTCAGAATGTGAATTGTTTATTTTTTCTTCTCTATGTTTTATGAATTATTGGAATGGGGTTGAATTTGTCCAATTGAAACAATGGATAATATTAACAAATGGATGATTAATGTTTTTAGTGTAAATTCATTCTAGATTATTTATTTATTATTTATTTATTTGTAGATCTAAATCAAATTAATTTGATTAAATAATCATAAAAATGATAATTTATCATGTATATATAAAAATATACAGTTAATATACAACGTGTCTCAACGTGTCGGAATTCTCTATTTTTTGAAAAACGACGTGTCGGCGTGTCGTGTCGCGTGTTGGTATTGATGTTACTTAGACTTACCCCCCAATTGTCTTCATAATTACGAGATGACTTTAGGGTATGAGCATAAATTTAGGGATGATTTAAGGGCTATTCTATTGGAATTAAAATTTTTTATTGGTTTCGTGAGAAACTGCTATTACTCTTTCACCACCGTTACTATTCAAGGATAATTCATTAATTAGAAAACCACTGACAAAAATAAAATAATGTTGTAATTGTTGTAAAGTATTGCGTTGCAAATATATAATAAGGAGAATAGAGAGATTGAGTAGAGAAAATAGTAAATACAAAAGATAGTAGAGAAAGCTAGAGGAGAAAATTTTTATTTTCACTATCTCTCTACTATGACAAAAACTAAGCTCTTATTTATAATAAAACAATGATTCACTTATCATTAATGTCAATGTATTGAATAATACATATATTGGATAGGGAGATGAACATTCATTAAATATGGAGATGTACTTAGAATGTATGATACAAATGTACCATAATAAGTACATTAGATAAGATTTTTTTTTTGGAAGTACATTAGATAAGATGAATATAATGAATTTTTATTCATGTATTTAATTCATTCATGTATTTTATAATGCTCTCCATTGAATATTCATTATATTCATTAAATTACGAATGTGCATTGAATGATACTGCCTCACTAAGAACCTTAAGTAAGAAAAACCCAATGGGACCAAAATCGGACAAAAGGGAAAAAGAGTACAGAGCACAAATTTTATGATATCTCCCTATTATGGATGCATTAATTGCCTCCTTAAAAACTTTAAGTTGGAAAAACCCTGTGGGAAAAAACTAGATAGAAAAAAAAAAAAAGCGCGCAATGCATAATTCATAATATCTCCCCCTCAATTGAGCCGTATAGCCACTGTTGGCGCTAGTCATTCTTGCATCTTATGAACTCGCCGCATACCAATGCCATATATTAATTTCTCAAAAGTTGATGTTGGCAATGATTTGGTAAAAAGACCTGCAAGATTATTTATGGATTGAATCTGTTTAACATCAATTTGTTGACTTTCTTGGAGTTCATGAGTATAGAAAAATTTCAAAAAAGAAAAGAAAAGAAAAGAAAAGAAAAATTTCGATGAGATATGCTTGGTTCTAACACTTTTGATATATCTTCTCTTAAGTTGTGCAACATATGTAGCATTATCTTCATAAATTATAGTAGGAGAATTTGTAACCGGTATTAAACAACAAGAATTATGAATATGCATTATAACGAATCTTAACCAAACACACTATCTTTCAACTTCATATAAAGTAATAATCTTAGAGTGGTTAGAGGATGTAGCTATTAACGATTGCTTCGTAGAACGCCAAGAAATAGCAATGCCGTTATAACAAAATAAATAACCGGTTTGAGAGCGAGCCTTATGTGGATCAAATCTATATCTAGTGTTAGCATATCCAACTAACCAAAGGTAGTGGAATCTTTAGAATAATATAATCTTAAATCTATGGTTCCTCGGAGATAACAAAAAATATATTTAACTCCATTCCAGTGTCTCCAAGTTGGCTCAGAACTAAAATGTGCCAATAAATTTACCGCGAAAGCGATATCTGGTCTTGTACATTGTGCTGAGTACATCAAAGCCCCAATTGCATTGAGATATGGTACTTTAGGACCAAATATCTTTTCATCAAATTCTCTGGGATGAAACGGATCATTTTGGGATCTATAGACTTTACAACCATAGGGGTGCTCAATGGGTGAGCTTTGTCTATATTGAAGCATTTAAATAATCTTTCAATGTATGCTGCTTGATGAACGATTATTTCATTTGCTTTATGCTCAAGCTCTAGACCAAGACAAAGTTTGGTTTTACCCAAAATTTTTAACTTAAAACTCCCCTTTTCAAATACTCAGTAGTTTTAGCTAACTTTTATGAAGTTCCAATTAAATTTATATCGTTAACATAAACTACTACAATAGCAAATCCGGTTTCTAATTTCTTAATAAACACGCATGGGCAGATAGGATCATTTTTGTACATTTCCTTAATTAGGTACTCACTTAGGCATTGATACCACATGTGACCGGATTGCTTTAACCCGAACAAAGATCTTTGCAATTTTATTGAAAATAAGTTGTGGGGAGTGCATGCATTAGGTATTTTGAATCCCTCCGGAATTTTCATATAAACAGCAGAGTCTAATGAGCTATATAGATATAACATGACAAAGTCCATAAGACACATTTTCAATCTTTTAGAGAGTACTAGGCTAATGAGAAAATGAAATATAATCATATCCATCACAGGTGAATATGTCTCATTATAATTAATCTTAGGTCTCTGGAAGAATCCTTAGGCAACGAGTTGAGTTTTATACTTGACAATCTCGTTTTTCTCATTTCTTTCCAGAGAAATACTCATTTATATCCAACGTTCTTTACATTATCGGGAATTCAAGTTATGGGTCTAAAAACCTCTCGTTCAGCTGAGGAAGCTAATTCAACCTTAATTGCTTCCTCCCACTTAGATCAATCTTTCCTTTGATGGCATTCAATAGTAGATTGCGGCTCATAATCATCATTCATAATTTTATTAGCAACTAAGAATGTAAAAGTATCATCAATGATGATTTCATTTCGATTCAAAATCTCATTACAATATGTAATGGAATTCTTGGTACTCCCAGGGTTGATGTTCCTTTTATGGGTTTGCGTCTCTTCAAGGGCAATAAGCTTTTTGGGAGCAAGCACAACACCAGGCTCTTCTAGAGCGGATTCCTGATTCTTTCCCCTTCATTTTCAAGGAATAGTATCTTTTGATCCTATCGGTCTACCATGCTTCAAGTATAGGGGATTTTGATCCATTTTAGCCTCTCTTTCAAGAATAGCCATCCTAGTTGGACCATTTACACCTGAAATATGAGACTTCGTTACCTTAGTAGCATCATTAAATAAGTCAGGAAGTCTATTGGCCATAGTCTGTAAATGGATTATGCGCTACACCTCGTTTCCGTACTCAAGAGTCCTTTGGTTTAATTGAGATAAAAAATTTCCATTCCATGAGAAAACCTTAACTAATTTTTGCTTTGAAGTAATGGAAGTTGTTGATGTCCTAATTGATGGAAACATAGTTTCATCGAAATGATAATTTGTGAATTTGGCAATAAAAAAATCACTACTAATTGGTTCAAAAAACCTAATGATGGACAGTGAATTAAACCCAATACAAATGCCCAAACGGCAGTGAGAACCCATTTTCGTTCTTTTTAGTAGTGCCATAGGCAATTGTATTGCACAACCAAAGGGGTGTAAATGTGAAATATCTTGTTCATAACCAAGAGCCATTTAAAAGGGAGATTGTAAAAGACTAACAGTGGGACGCAATCTTATTAGGGCTTCTCATGCAAAACTGTAGGACCCCATGCTATATTACTGAGATTCGTTCTCAATAATAGAGTGCATGTAATGATTTAGATATATTTAATCAAGAATTCTACCAATCCATTTTGAGTATGAACATATGCGACTGGGTGCTCAGCCTTGATTCCAAGTGAAACACAATAGGTATCAAAACTCTTTAATGTAAATTCACCAGCATTATCCATCTTTATGCTTTTGATTGGTTAATTAGAAAATTGTGTCCGAAGCTTTATAATCTGAACAAGTAAACTTTCAAATGTGACATTGCATGTAGATAATAGGCAAACATAAGACTATCTACATGATGTGTCCACTAATACCATAAAATATTGAAACGATATACTTAATGGTTGTATTGGTCCACAAATATCACCTTGAATTCTTTGTAGGAATAAATGGGGATCCAAGATTAACCTTTGTTATAGAAGATTTGGTAATGAGTTTTCCTTATGAACAAGCTTCACAATTATAATCTTTGGACAACAACACCTTTATATCCTTTAAAGGGTGTCCTTTTGTATTTTGAATTATTCTACGCATCATTAAAGCCCTAGGATGACCAATGCGATCATGCCATAGTCCAAATTGATCAGGGTTTACCAATCTTCAGGACATGGTGGCCTACGTTTCAACGGCCTTAATCATAATACAATACAAACCCATAGAAGAAGCTTCTAGCTTTTCTTGGATGGTCTTCAGGCCCATCTTATAAGAAGTAATGCCGATATATTCCTTATCTTGCTTATAAATAGTCTTAATATGGTACTCATTACAGCATACATCTTTGAAGCTGAGTAGATTCCTTTTTTATTTACTGCTTAGAAATACATCGTCAATATGCAGGATGGTGTAATTTGGCAAAACAATCGTGGCATTCCCAAAACCATCAATAATTGAAATGGGACCTAATAATGTATGGATATGTGCCTTACACAATGTCATACTCGAGAAAAAAGTGTCTACTACGAAATATGGCATGTGTTGATGCACTATCAAGCAAACAAACAACTTCCTTTTTCTCGGTATTTTTCATTTGCATTTATGTTGACAACTTCAGGTGTCGTATCATAAAATTTGCATATTAGTTATAGAGTCAAATAAAATTTCAAAATAATAAATATTATATAAGTTTCATAAGCATTTCATTACATAACCATATTAGAAAACAATAAAAGGTAATATATTTTTAAAAAAATTAAATAGAAAAGAAATTATTAGAAAAACAAAATTTGAAATCCAAGTTGTCATCCACCAGGTCGATGCCTCATCAAAGTAATCGGAGGTCCTCAATGAAATTAGAGACATTCGGGGATGCATTTGTTACTTCAGGAGCAAGAGCAGTCCCACCAACAAAGATATTATTGGTCTCAACAGTAGTTATGGCAATATGATTGATTTCAATGACATGAGATTCATCATGCTTGCCCATATTTTTTTAAAGATGCTTGGTATAGATTAACAAAGTGTTTTGGCATATGACAAGTACGTGACTAGTGCCTAGCACATCGATGGCAAATACTTTCATTAATAACATTCTTTGACTTCTTTTCTTTGTCATGATTCGGGCCAAAGTTAGATTTCCTAGGACGGTTAAATTTCTTGCCATCGATTCTAGAATTAAGTTCTTGCCTGCGCTATTAGCCCTTAAAATGACTAGTATTTTTCTTAGAGTTAGTATGTGCTTCAGGCAATACTTTCAAGCCAATAAGTTTAAGATCATGATTTTTGAGTAGCAATTAATTAGTTTGCTCAGTAGTGAGGAGCAAAAAAATTAATTTAGAGTATGTAGCAAACTGACGCTATCAGTATTGCTGTTACAATACAATATTCGAAGCATGTAAGGTAGAGAAGGTTTTCTCTAACAATTCCGCATCAATGAGCTTTATATTGCACAACTCAAGCCAATAAACAATATCAAATAAAGTGGAATTATAGTCAGACACTAATTTAAAATCTTGCAATCTGAGATTTTGCCAATCATATTGTGCTTGAGAGAGGATAACCGTTTTAGTATGATCATACCTACCCTTCAACCTCTTCCATAGGGTTTGAGGGTCTTGAACGGATAAATATTGAGTCAGTAGGCTCTTATGCAAAGGATGATGAATAAAAATCAGTGCATTTACTTTATCTTTTATATTTGAGATTCTGTTTTCTGTAATTGCATTAGCGAGATCTTACCCTTGGATGTGCATTTCCATGTCAAGGCACCATGATTGATAATTCTTTCCACTCACTTCTAGGATGTGGAATTTGGACTTTTCAATATTTTCCATAATTCTTGCAAAAATAAATCCTTAAATTAATTAGAAGGATTTCCAAATATCCACCACCACATCAAGAGTAGAAGGATACTTTTAAAATTGAAATTGGTTTCAAGCCAAGAAAAAGAAAAATGAATAATTGATAGGAGAAGATGAAGTATAAGTTGATTAATGAAAACAAAGAGAACACTACCTGCAAAAATTACTTACCTAGTTGGTAAATCTTCGTGTTAATAACGTGTTGTAAAATATTGCCTTGCGAATATATAATAGGGAGAATAGAGAGATTGATTAGAGAAAGCAGATAAACACTAAAAATAGTAGAGAAAGCCAGAGGAGAAAATTTTTATTTTCACTATCTCTCTATTATAACAAAAACTATGCACTTACCAAAAAAAAAAAACAAAAAACAAAAACTATGCTCCTATTTATAATAAAACAAGGATGCATTTATCATTAATATCAATGTATTGAATAATACATCTATTGGATAGGGAGATATGCTTAGAATGTATGATACAAATGTATCATTATAATTACATTAGATAAAATGAATATAATAAATATTCATTCATATATTTCATTCATTCATGTACTTCATAATAGTAAAAAATATTTTTATTTTTGATTTTTCAATGTAGAGAAATTTCGTTCACCATGAACTTTTAGTAGTGATCACAATAAAACAAATCCTTACACTGTTTTAAAACCCAAACTTAAATGATCGGTTCTCGCACATAAAGTTGCTATTTTAATTGATATCTGGTACCACGTAATGTCTACCAATAAATTTGAGAATCCAAATTGTAAGTTTTCGAAACACAAGGTGTGGATTGCTATTAAAGACCTTGTCAATGAGCGCTTCGGGAGCCCTTATGAAATGACCGATCAAGGAAAAGCTATTGTTTCAATACATTGGCTATCATAATGAAGTGTGCAATCGGTGTGTTGATGATGGAAGCTTTGTTGGTACAATATACTCGACTGGGGTCTTGAAAGTGCTCATTAAGAAGACTATTGTTAAAGTGAACATTCGAGGATGCTTTTTGAGATTTTCCTTAAATGTCATGACAATATTCGATGGACGATGTAAGCCTTAGAAGAGGTATGGGATACTAATTCTTGAGATTCAACTGAAAAATTCATGTTGCAATGGGAAGTCTTTTATCTAATATGTGCATCGCATGGCATGTTGATGTAATGTCGTTCTTGAAATTGCTATTTTCTTTTACTTATTTTATTTATGATTGTTGTTGAACCCAAAGTCACTCTTACTGTCACGTGCTAGACACAAAGGGTGTTGACATTTGAAATTATCCTTGCCGTCACTTACTAGTTATGAATAGCAGCAATTCAGCCCATATCAATCATAGAGACGAAGGATGGCCAAGGTTTTCAAGGGCCCCTGGGTTGGATGTCGATGGACTTACAAGTGGGGATGCATGATTTGATAGTAAGATAGCTAATTGCCACATGTCTAGGCCAAGAGATACTATTATTGATGTGAAATTCAGATAGAATTGGTGTCAAGATTTAAGTGGGAATAGGTGGTGCTCAAAAAGGCATGTAGAATCAAAAGAATGATTATTACTTGCTGGACAAGTTGTGCAAGCATCATCGACAAGTCAAGAAATAACAAGATATGGATAAAGCAGTTAAGAAAGAAGCAAATAACATTGGAGAAATTAGGAGCAACTTTTCAAGGAAGGATTAACTAATTAATGGTTACTAGATTGTCTTATAAATATCACAGACAATCCAACAAAGAACCCCTCAACAATACATCAAAATCATTTATCTTATCCTTTAGTTATCTTAGCCTAGCCTAGTTTAGCTCTAACTTTGGATTTCCATCGTTGATTCAATTCCGATGAGTGTTTATATTCCAAGTAGTGCTATTAATTAGATTCTAGTGCTGTTCTACCGTCCAGTGTAATTGATTAGATTATAACGTTATGTCTTCATATCCATTTAGGAGCAGTACCTACCCGATTTCGTTTCTATGGTCCAGCGTTATCAATTAGATTCCAATGTTGTGTTCTCATACTCATATATGAGCAGTACCTACCCGGTTTTGTTTCTACCATCTAACGTTGTTGATTAGATTCCGACGTTGTGTCCTTGAACTCATTTATGAGCAGTGCCTACCTAGTGTTGTTTCTATTATCTAGCGTCATCAATTAAATTTTGACGTTGTGTCCTTGTCATGCCCCGATCCTCTGAGCACGTGCCATCCCTCCTTGGTCGATTAATAGCGACATCCCAAGACGTGTCACTGACCCATTTATTTTAAATATACATGCGGAAGCAGATATATAATCCCCAGACAACAATCGGATGAGATAGAAAAGTAGAGCCATAAATTTTCAAATCAAAACAAGCCTTTTATAAACAAATAGATCTAATTACAAAACCAGGCTATTTACAAAAATATCGGCTTCACAAAAAGGGAATTGTCCTATGACCCACTAGTTAGACACGTTCGCCGATTCTTCGGTCTCAACCTTCCCAAACTCCGGGGCTTCCGATCCTCCACCAACACCATTTAAGGACCTGAAAATGGTTATATAATAACCAGTAAGACAATGTCTTAGCAAGTTCAACTCCCTAAGACCTAACTAGGAAGAAATACATCCCAAGGGCTACCTAAGCACAAACATAGGTCAGAGGTCTTACCTTCGCCTTAGTTCCTTCCTGCAAGTCAGTATAATACACAAATTCACCAATTCACTTCAATCAATCAAATCATCAAACCTATTGAATTATCGATCAATCAACTCCGTCGATTACATGTCATCAAGGTCATTACAATTACTCAACCCCAACTCTGAATTACGGCTCAGTGGGCATGGCCTATTAAATCTTTAGTGGTGAATTACGGTCCGATTGGCACAACCGATTCTAAGTTCACTGGTAAATTACGGCCTGATGGGCACAACCTCTATGAAGTGGTTAATTACGGCTCAACAAGCACAGCCATACTTCGGCGGTTGATTACGGCTCAACGAGCACAACCTCTATAAGGTGGTTGATTACGGCCCAAAAAGGCACAACCTCTATGAGGTGGTTTCCTTGATCTAACCCAACAACAACATGCACAACATGCGTCATCTCAACTTTTGATAGTCATCCTATTACGACTATAAACCATCACACGATTAAGTACCTAATGCCAAGGAAGTGGCACTCCACTCTTAATTTCCTTAATTAACGTAATATTTTGGCCTATTTTCCTCGGGTTAAAGATACTCAATAAAAATAATCGTGTGTGGGTACACGGTCGGCTTCAGCCAAAAACATAATATCTTTACTTTCAAAATTCCCACCATTTATATAGTCAATAAAAACATTTTTGGCGTGGTAAACCAATGCCTGGTAATTTTCCCACTAAATACTGAAAATAAATAAATTTAGGAATAAATTTCCAAATTCACAAATCACACACAATTAGTACAAATTAGAACTCAATTAAATAAATAGATTATACCACCGCAATCAGCATAAAATTCCGGTCACCGGCTATCTCGCTCTAATTTCCAGAAAATAAATAAATAATTACGAAAAATAATAAATAAATGCCAATAAATAGCAAAAATGCAAACTTAGCCCCGTAAAGTCTAATTGGAAGTCGAGACGGATCTAGAAAATTTTTGAACCACTCTAGTTAAATACTAGAGCTTGTCTAGGCTCTAACTACACTCCTCTAACCACCTAACATGCAATAACAAATAATTAAATTACTAATCTAATTTAACTATCCACATAATCCAAGCTTAATCTAAACTAATCAACCTTTAATTGTCATTAACCTACTAAGCAGGGATTAGCGAGTTAAACTAACTTGTTTAATAATCTGCTCGGTTCAAACAACGAGGACATGGAGGAGCTTGACAAAGCCCAAAGGAGGACCAACAACCGGGGTCAGGAACACCTCCAAAATAGGCTTAACAGTGGCTGAAATACCCACTCTTCTTGCTCTTTGTTCTAAGTTGATCATGGTCGATGAAGGGCTGAATGGTGCTGGTTGAGGCAACAATGGGTTGAGATGAGCAAAGGGGACCCAACCAGGTCTAGGCGGCCAACTTCGGGCTTCCAAATGGCTCCAGTGGTGAGCCACAGCAACTCAAGTAACCACGGTAGCATGTTGGAAGAGAAGACGGTGATGGTGGCGTGCGGTGAGGTACAAGCAATGGCAGAGGGACACGACGGGCGAACGGTGGCTCCGGCGTGCGCGGCGGCGGTCTGATTGGGTTGCTGGTTGCTCTGGCAGCTCCTCTGGCTTATTGGACATCGAGCAGCGAACGAAGAGAGGGGGAAGAGGGCTGTTGATGGCTGAGGGGGAGAGAGGAAGGAGAAGGGAACAAAGGGGGGCCACTTGGTCTCACTTATCCTCTTTTGGTCTCCTTGACCAATGCCCTCCACTAGCTGGGTTCCTTGGCCAAAATTCAGCCACCAAGGCCCTTCTAGAAGTCTTGAAATGGTCCATAAGTCATGGGTGGTGGGAGCATACGAATTTGTACAAGATTGCCCCTCAATTGGACTTTAATTCCTCTTTGAATCCATCCAATTTGGCTTCTAAAAATTTAATTGTCGAACCCTCGATCAAATTGGTATTTTTCCTTGCCAATTGATCTTACTTCCATCCCAATTTCGCAATCAAAAATGGTCTCGACATTTCCTGGACCAAAGCGACCCTACGACGACTTTTTCCCAAAAAGTCTCGGTTTGCAAAAAAATCTTCAGAAACCAAGTCGACGTTCCTAAAATGACTTGTGACATGACAGAACTTTCAATTTCTAAAATCGGATTTAAATTCGTGGTTAATTTCACTCTGGTGCGTTTTTAGCGTAACCTAGTCTACTGGGTAGCTTTCAGAAATTTTTAGTGCAAATGACCCATGGTCAATTTTCTTCGAGTTACGATGAACCTCTTTGACACATTGGTGACTCTTAGTTGTCATGAAAATCTCGATGATTCAAATACGGACACAGGGTACCAAAACGATAGAAAAATCAGTCTGGTACCAGTTGACGAGAATTTCTTAATTTGGTGGAATTACTCACGTTTAACCATACATCTTAGTTGATCCAACCTATTTCTAATTTCCAATCGACTTATATCTGTGCCGCAATGATTTTTAGAGATGGGCACGGTCAAGTAGTCGATTCTTCGTCGAGTCCTCAAGTGTATTACATTAAAATTCCTTAATGACTTCCTCTGTTAGTCTAGTTATCTCAGGAATGATCATCTCTAAGAGCAACATTATGGGCGCATTGATGAAAAGTTCGATTAATTTAATTGAAAGCAAAACTGTAAAATCCATGATGTCACAATCCTGATATCCATTTAGGAGCAGTACAGTGTTGTCTTTACCATCCAACGTTGTTGATAAAGTTTCGGCATCATATAGATCACTTGATCTTAGTGGGCTTTCATCAGTGTATTGAAGTATGTTTGAATTAAGCTGTTGATTAGATTTTGACACTTGTTATCATTGGTTCCGAGCTTGTACTAAATGATTTTGTTGGATTCACTACTGTATAATATATATTTCTATTAGTGTTTGACCCTCTCTATACAATATTAGCATAGAATCTAAGTCTCCTTAAATAAAAATAAAAATATAACACTTGATGAAAGATATTTCGTTGTGAGATCCGAAACCGACGAAACAATTGTAAAATTATAAATCACAATTCAAAAGGAGAACCTAAATACATCGGCCACACTACATGCTAGTATTAGTATGTGCGGTACATGAGATTTTTCTCCAACGGTTGGGGTCCCACCACCAAGTATCTAATTTGCACGGCTAATGACCAAAAAAATAAAACACCGGTCCGCGTGTCAACTTCTAATTAAAAGGATGGTGTGAAGGACACGTGGTAAAAATGGATTGCGTCCTTGAGTCTCTTTTTCACTTCATAGCCAACATGTAGATGACATCTGTATTGCTTTCCAACCAAAATCCAGGATTGATTAAATGTCGTATGGCGTGAGTATTGACGTATTGTCCTAAAAAGCCTATGACAAACAAAAAATTCTACATTACTCTTTAAAATAATGGCGTCCCTTCCATTAAGATCTAGTAATCCTATACATAAGAATTTGATTGTCAAAATTGATTTTGAAAAAAGGAGACGGATCAATAATGATACTTAAACAAATGAGTCATTTATCGACATATGAATTAAAGAATACTTAACCCTTATAAGTTAAATTTACATACCAATCTTTGAGTTTATGGCTAATATTATTTTAAAGATCTAGAGTAATTTTGTCATTTTAATAAAGCGGATTGTATTTCCGGTCAAAGATAAGTTTTTCATTTTAGACGGGGAGTATTGTCAAATTCATGGAGGAGAAAGGGAACACACAAGTTTCTATTATTTGATCATCGCAGTCTGAAATTTGCTCATTCATTTTGAGCTTTTCAAGCATGCTCTATAGGTCTCTGGTAGAACAATTTTACTTAATCAATCATTGCGTAACGGGGAGGGCGTGGACTGATATTCAACGTATTTCTTGATTGAGCAACAAAAGGTCCAAATTAGCCCATAATCCTCAAATCTCCAAATCGATCCTTCCCATTCGAGCCTACTTCCCCACAGAAAACCTAGTTCTACTCTCGGTGGCAAAATTCATAGCCAACATGTAGATGAATTCAAGATTCTACAGCGGAAATGACAAAGTGGTTGTTCCAGGTAACAGAAAATCGGTCAAAGGTAAACATTTGATTGTGGTCCCCTTAAAAAGTGTGTTGTCTTTTTATAATCTATTTGTATTGTTTGTGTTTCCTTGCACGTGACGCTCATTGGTGATCTCTCTATGATAAAAAAATTCCACATTGCCTTTTTGTATAAAAGTTGAGATAAAAAACAAATCACCATAGATCTGCATTTTAAATTGTGGATTTTTTGTCCATCGCTCAATACTTGATGTGCTAATGCATGACATGTTAAGTTAATATCGTTTTTGGAATTGCCTTTTCATTTAATTCTTTTACGTATGACTGTAAATACCAACTAAAAAGAGGCACCCAATCAAATTAGTGACCCTATGCGTACGCGCTACATAAGATGTTACATTAGATTCTTGTCTGACGGTCGGGTTGGAGCCCCACGCTTTGGCTCGTAATACCAGTCCACGTGTTGGCTCATGATTCCAAGGATGGCGCAAAGGACACGTGGGGAAATGGGGCGCGTCCTTGGAGTCTCTTCTTTTTCCCCTTCTCCAGTTATAATAGTTGATCCGATGGTGGGGCCCATTTTTTCCTCTTATCCAAAGAAATTTTACACACTAATGGCAGCAAAAAATCAATAGATTATAGGGTTAATATATTGAAAAACCCCAAACTGGTACACTTGTGACAAATTTACCAAAAACTATTTTTTTTACCACCAAAAACCCCAAACTGGTATACCTTTGACAAATTTACCCTAAACTGGTACACTTGTGACAAATTTACCCTATGTTAGTTTTAGTTAAATTTTCTTGTTAAATTATAAAGTTAAATAACACGTGACAATTGACCGATATATCAATTTGGGATTTTACACTCTATTTGTCACAGTTTATAATTTTTTTGATTTTTTTGTGGTATTAATCTATTTTTTGGAAGGCATATTAGTCATAAATTTACCAGTTTTGGGTTTTTTGTGGTCGAATAAATTAGCTTTGGGTAAATTTGTCATAAATGTACCAGTTTAGGGTTTTTTATAGTTAGTCGGGGTAAATTTGTCACAGGTATACCAGTTTGGGGTTTTCATGGTCAAAAAAATAGTTTGGGGTAAATTTATCACAAGTGTACCAGTTTGGGGTTTTTTAAGGTATTAACCCTAGATTATAGTGATTTACTGTCTCCTTCGAGAACTTGTTGACCCAAGAGATTTTGAAGTTTTTAAAGGTGATGATCTTTTAATATTACAAAAGAAGATAATATTTTTACAACTTTCAACCAGAAGTGCAGAATTGGTTTAACGTTATATACAGCCATTATTTATATAAAGTGATTATTCAACTACCGTTTCAAAGAGCCTACACCAAATAAATAATTCTATTTTATTATTGTAAAATCTGATTTCGAAATAATAGGATATACCATAAATGATATTCCAACAAATTAGTAATATATTGAGAATGAATTAAATATATACACGTTACTTTTCAACCGAGTTTACAAATTAGTCTTTTTAGCTAACATTTTCTTAAAGATTTAAGAGTAATTTTCACTTCTTAATATCTCCAAATTAACATGAAAATAGAGGGAGGGTTAAACGTCTCGCGGTAAAATGCATTTCTATAATTTGATAGTGCAAGAGCATCTCGTATCTCATCACCAACTCCACCCCCCCTTCCTTAGTGATTTTCTGTTTAGTCTATTATCTAAATCTCTCTCTCTCTCTCTCTCTCTCTCATAATTACTTTCTATCAATTGTTTGGTGATGGAGTTCACTCTTATCCTAGACTTTTCCGTATGGACCCCAGCATCATATCAAGTGTCATTGACTGACCCGAACACATCCAATACCTCATCTTCGGCGAGCCAGCCTGCCTACGCCTGCACTAAGTTCCCGCCATCAGCTCGTATGCCGGCAGTGGTGCTGGTCTTGCCAAGGATAAATGTATCCCTATGGTGGATATACCCCGGGTGGATATGCCATTGGCGGATATGCCACCGATAGATATGCCACCGGTGGCATCGGAGGGTATGGCAGTGCCCCTAACACTCAAGGCAGGTGTATGGCAAGCAAGTTTGAGGCAAGCAACGCTGTTGTAGCTGGATAACCCATGGGCACATTGACCTCGCTGATGCCCTTGCTGCCACCATGGGTGTGCTGGGCCTTGATCTTGAACTTGAGGGTTATGTAAGAGTTTTCTTAATGTGGGTTACATTAATTGATATTTTAATTTAAAGTTTAATAAGGTTGGTCTAAGGTGAGATAGAATGTTTCTTAATTAATCTAATATGAGGTTGGTTAGTATGGGCCGAGTTGAGCCCGGCTCATAATGAGAGGGCTTGGCTAGAAATTCAATAATTAGTGTTCAAATCTCTCATCTAACCCTAACACTCGCAATTATCCTAAAAAAGGGGTATTTCCTAAGCGTTAAGGGTGAGGAGCCGTCTCATAGAGCTAGTAATATAAAGAGCAATAGAGGAAAGTTCATGAGTTTGGATCATTGCTATTTCACTTTAAAAATGGTGCTCTAAATGAGGTGTGTAAATCTGTTTACATGATTACATATGTGTTCTTTGTTATAGTTATGGAGAACTTGGATTGTGTTTTCGCGTTTTACATGTGGCATTAGAGCAGTCATAGCCTAGAACTTGTATGCATAGTTTTTTGCCTATTTTCGTGATTTTTTGTTCAATAAAAATCAATTTTAATCACAAAAACAAATGGGCTTGTCGAGATGAGCAAAACCATAGCCGGTGTGCCATCGAGGGATGCCACACGTGCCCTCACGCGCCCTCACACACGATGACATCAGCCACCAAGGTCGCGGATCGACTCAACCCAACTTAGGACCCGACCTATTGACTTGGCCCAATTGACCGACCCGAATCCAACTCATTGACCCAACTGACTTGATTATTGATTAACTGGACTAGTCAATCAGTTGGACCGATGCGTTGACCGGTCGGACTATCCATTGACTAGTCTAATTGGTCATACTAGAAATTGACAAGTCAAACCAATCGGACTGGCAATCAGATTGGTCTAGGCAGCTCGCGCATGCGTTGCATGCGCTACGCACTCCCGAAGTTGGTGAGAGCACGTTTGAGTTTCGATTGTGGTGTTCTTGGAGCCTATATGCCCGTATAGAAATGCTCTACATTGTAATATATATTTTTTATTTTTTATTATTTTATAAATGTGAAAGTATGTACAGAATCCTAAATGCGCATGTTTTTAAAGGTATTTTAAGGGTATTTTTGTGTAATTTTTTGTATTTTTCTATGATTTTGGAAATACAAGTGCAAGCTCACATATATATCATCACATAAAGATTGTGCAGAGTATGATTCATTGATTAGATATATAAAATTTAAGTTGTACAAATGAATAAAGTAATGTAATTAGCACGATATGTAATTTTAGTGATGAATTGTCCCTGTCAATAAAGTTAAAATCACATGTATATAGTGTATATGAGATGTAAAGTTTACATCCTCGGTATGAGAGAGTTTCAAAGATTCAATCGAATTGTGATCGCCAAAGTAGCACACTTGATTGGGTTTGAGAAATATCGGTCTTATATAATGATAAGATATCTCATGTTTTAATGTGTGATCATACTCCCAAAGGAGGTGATTATATATTACTTCATAGAGAGATATATGACAGTATGGTGGACGAGTAATTGATCTAATAGTTCATACACCCAAAGGTGATGAATTCACGAAAGTTGGAACATATTCTCATGGTCGTTGTCATGTGAGGAGTATACAATTGTATGTTATGTATTCTGCTTAAATGTGATTATGTGATTATGTATATAACTCTGTAAATGTATACTTGTATGTTTTCAAGTTATACAGTACTCACATGATACTAATTATACATCTCTTGTTCTTTCAGTTACCTTATATGTAGTCAATAACTCCATAACTATTAAGGTTCAAACTTTAAATAGTGGAATGAGGATTTTTTGTTTGGAAAAAAAAATGGATTTGCCTATTATTCAAAAAACATTCCATTCAAGAATACTTAAAAATAATTTACCAACTGACTGCATTGCTAAAAGGATGATGGAAGCCTTGGTAGCTTGAAATTATGTCTTGTCTAATACCGAGATTGGGATACGTCTGCAAGAACTCTTCAATATAAGGTATGATGGTTCTGATGAGGTTAGAGATTATATTCTAAAGATGGTAGATTTAAAGTCCAAAAATCATACTCATAAAGGAATTCATGAAACCACCGGTCAATCTGACAATTTGGGTCACAAGAAAGCATCCTTCAACGGAAGGTGATCATTGTTTTTTTTTTTTTTTTAAGGAGAAAGGTCACACAAAGATAGACTATAGTAAATATACAAAAATTTGGTTATCCAAGCATGAGCTTGCAGGTAATAATTTTTTGACATTATTTATGAATCCAATACCTATCAAAAGCCCTGTCAAGTTCTTGATGACTAGATAGTGGTGCAACAAATTTATTGCATTTTCCATATGGGGATTCATAAATCTAAAGAAGCCAAATCATGATGAACAATAGCTCGCCATGGGAAACAACGATAAAGTCGACATTGAGTTCGTTGGGGATATCATTTTAATTCTATATTCTATTTTTAATCTAATGTTAAGAAACACATTTTATATACCTTCTTTGAGATGGAACTTAGTTTTTGTATCATGTTTGAACACATGTAGCTATTTTTTAAATTTAAAAAAACATATATATTATTTTTGTGTTCTTTAATTCAAATAAGGTTGAGTACCACATTATGTCCAATGGATTGTACAGATTGTGTTGAACTCTCAATGATATATATGTCGCAGATATGATTGAAAATGTTGTTTTGAAAAGACTTTTGCCTAAGGAATAATCTCATGTAGTAAGGTCTTGGTCACATGTACAAATGTTGATAATGTTGATATTTTGTCTAATCTTAAAAGTTACCTAAAGTCTTGCGTAGAATATTGTAGAAGTAAGATGACTAAGTTAAAAAATAAAACTGCAGTCTGAAGTTTTGACCTATTAGAGGTCATTTACATTTATCTTAGTGGATCCTATATGGTAACATTATGTAGAAATTTTTTTTATTTCTACACAGTCATTGACGACTATTTCTTTTGTACTTGATTAAGGAAAAGTCTGAATCTCTGGATAAATTCAATTTTTTTTAGACTAAAATCGAAAAACAGTTGGGATAAGTCTTAAAGGTTGTCAGACTTGATTGTGGTGATGATCATTTTGGCAAGTGTAGCAATGCTTGATAGCTTGAAGAGCCATTTGTCAAATACTTGAAAGATTCTAGAGTGGTAACTTAATTTACTGTGCTCGAAAATCCTAAATATATGGTGTGGCCAAAAGGCATAATGTCACCCTTAAGGAGATTATGAGGTGTCACAACCCCCTTTACTCAAAGGTTGAGCTACGGGTCATTTTGTGACATCCCAGGCTTTGTCGCCATCCCGAATTCATTTATCTTTTTATTATTATTATTATTATTATTATTATTATTATTATTATTATTATTATTATTATTATTCTAGCACATGCGGAAAGCGTAAACATACAATCCCTGACACAAATAACATGGGAACATGAGATACAAACACTACTAACATACTTCATATATTACATGAGTAGTGATGATTACAAGCCTATCATACATACAAAAGTGGCTTGGGGCATCATTGTCTCCGCTACGGTGGGTACTCTCTAAAATTGGAACCCTTCTACTACTACTTGGCTAATATATGAGCTTAGTTCGAACATTCGGATGGATCCTCATTATCACTAAGATTCTGATTTGGATTATCAAATCCACGGAGAGGTCCTACTTAAGTATTTTCATACAACCTACACCATGCTTCGAAATGCATCGGGACAGGCTCATCCAAGCCTTTCTCTATCCACATAATGGATGATATCTTGTGATAAGTAATGTCAATATCTACGTCGAATACATCCGTCATAGTAGTATCTATCTTTACAGGGCAACCAAAATGCACAGCAGCCATAGTCTAAGTACTTGTAAAAGAAACATGGGTGAGTACTTGGAATACTCAATAAGTATAGCTTCTGGCCTTCAAATAGAACATCGATTCACCATCAACACTAGTCAATCATTTCGTGCAAATCATGGCAAAGGCAAATCAATTGCAAAATGCAACCAAGCTTCAAGCACAGATGAATGATAATTCTCGCAATCATTCGTGCACATGATGCATGCCCTGAGCTTATGCACTCTAGCCTTTCTTTCTTACTCATGCATGCCATGCTTATTTAGCTTTTCTCTTATGCTCGGGACTCGAACCCAAGCCTTCCTAGAGCTGTCTTGGGACTCGAACCAATTCAATTTGGGCTTTTAAACCGAGCTTCTCGAAGCTATCTTGGGACTCGAACCCAATTCAATTCGGGCTTTTTAACTGGGCTTCTGGCTTTTTGTTGGCTTTTGAGAATTAAACCCAGTTAATATGCTCAGGACTTGAACCCAAGTCTTATGCCAGCCTCTAGGACTCAAACCCAATTCTTGCTAGGAATTATGGGACTCAAACCTCATTCTTATCTTTTCTTATCTTTGCTCGAGTACTAAGCCCTTCTTGAGGGTGTACTCAAGTCTTATGCACGTGCCATGAACTATGCACTTTATGCTCAAACATGATGCATGTGCCATGAGATTATGAATTTCCTCATCAATAACATCACGAACAAGCCTAAGCCCAAAGCTTCGCTCAAGTAACAAGCATAAAGGAACCACACACCAATACAAGATATGAACTTAGTACGCCTCAATATCGAATCACATCTTATGGCTATGAGAAAACCTCGACTTATATCGCTCGAAAGCTGTGAACTGCGACCTCTTTCTAACCATACAAGAAATTCAAGAACATAAACAAATAATAGAATACATCAATCATCCAACAATCAATTGACCTACCCTCGACTTGTTTGCAAGAGGATTTCCTAGGGTCGAAGACGTCCCGAATGTTACTAAAAGAAGGGAGAAACTACACTTACCTGGATGAACCTCGAACTACCGCACAACCTACAAGGATGGGCGGCTTGCTTGAGGCCAAAGGAGAGAGAGGGCGTGAGGAAAGAGAGGGTCGACTAAGGAGGAGAAAGGAAGAGAAAATGAGAGCAATGTGAGGAGATACGAAGATGCATCTCCTATTTATAGCCCTTGGTGTCATCATTATTAAGCCAAGTGGTCCAATCTTAATTTTCCATGTGGCCGCCTACTTTCCTTGGGTGGCAAGCCTACTTTGCCTCATGATTATACCTAGAAAGTGAGTTGGCCAAGCTAAAGGTCTTACTTGGCAATCTAAGCTCCTAGGCATCATCAATTATGGCCCGCTTCTCGCTCTTCCATTAGTCCACCAATACCCCACATTTAATGAGTATTTAATGAAGTCTAATGATGATGCTACTTTAGGTTGCCAACTCGACAATTCTAGAATATTTGATCATGATGAGGGCTCGTGTATCGCTCTCTAATTGGTCTACTTGCGTGCCACCTTTTTCTAGAATCTTCAAAGATATTTTAACCACCATCATGACTTTTGACTATTCAAACAACAACTCATCCCTTCATTTAATGAGGGGTTTCTAGAATTTTCCATGCTTTTGTCTTTTTCTTCATTAATGAGGTGGTCTAGAGAATTCTATCATCCAAGTTGGTTCCGAGGCCAGAGAAGGGATCAATAGGTACACCTCAAAAAATTGAATCACTACAACCGAGGTTCAACCATCATGCCCCATGCTTGCCCAAACCGTTCCTTTAGACGATCGGTCGGCCAATAGGGTTGGTTGTCCTTTGATCGGTTCGGGATCAATCCTAAGGCTACCCATGGGCTAGTACTAGTTCAAGGCACTCATGGACTTTAGAATTAGTGACGGAATAGCCAGGTCTATCATTGTGCTTATTTCGGTCGGCACCTGATCCACCAATAGGGTTCATGACCGGTGCATTACCAATCCACAATTAGACATTAGCAATTCAATATTCCATTTTGATCACTAAGAATTAAATTGGGAATAATACATTTTTGGTCAAAAGACGGTTGCATTTGATCAATTCGGATCATCCGTGTATCGGTGCATAACCGGGAGGAATCACCCGCGACCAGAAACTGCGACCGGTTGGATTGACCCATGACCATCCACCCATCCAAAATAATCTTGTGACCAATTCTCATGATCAAAAAGTCATCTTATGAGCTGGTGATCCTAACCATTGGTATGGTCGGTAGAAATTCATGGCCGACATCTCGACCAATTCGTGACTGGTCGGTCAGTTGGTTCATGACCGATACACGATTTCTTGTCGATCGAACCAATCGATCCATGGTCAATGGCCCATGATCGATCCTTTTAGGACCTTATGGCTGATTCTTACGGGGTCGGAATCGAGGATGTTACACGAGGAGTATGATTAATAGCATTAATTTACCCGGTTTTCTGTGGGGTGACATTTTGAAAGTGATCTTTTCATATACAAAGTTGTGTATCTACCAAAATTGTTCCATTAACTTCTTTTGAGTTATAGACTGGATGTAAATCTAACTTGAATCATCTTAAAATTTATGGGTGTCCTGTAGAAGTGAGGTTATATAATATGATATTAAGCATGTTGGAATTTAAAACAACTTGGTATTATTTCGTATCTTACTTAGATCATTTGAAAGGGGATTGAATTTATAATCTCAATAAGGGTACAAGAATTGTGGAATCACAGACAGTAAAGTTTCTAGAGTTTGACATTGCCGTGGAGGATAACTATTCTCAAACTATTTAGGATAATAGTATGGTGGAGATCACTTTGTCTTTGCCTTTACCTATGCAGACAATTGTGGAGTCCTCTACACCATAGACTAAGCCTATCGAGGTTTAAGATACTGTTATTGACATAGTTCCTGATGAAGTTTTTCAAGCATCTCAAGTGCAAGATGAAGTGGTTGTAGCTTCACTTAGGAGATATCTTAGGAAGATACGATAAGTTATACCACCAGATTATATAGTTTATTTGTGAGAGCATGACTATGATATCTACTGCATGGTCGATTTAGTGACTTATACAGATGTTGTTTCTTGTCTTCAATTAGATCTATGGTTAGATACGATGCAAGACAATATGTAATTTATGAAACATAATAGTGTTTGGGAATTTACTGAGTTGCCTGAATGTCATGAGCTCATCAATTGCAAATAGGTGTATAAGACTAAAAGAGACTCCAAAGAAACACTGGGGAGTTTAAAGTCAAACTAGTAACCAAGGTTTCACTCTAAAAGAGAGGTGGACTTTTTCTAGTCTCTTCTAAAGATTCTTTCAAAGTGAACATCGCATTAATAACTCATTTTGATATGGAGTTAAGTTAGATGGATGTTAAAACTATTTGATATCGAGTTAAGCCAGATGAATGTTAAAACTATCTTTCTAAATGGATACCTTGATAATGAAGTCTATATGGTGCAACCCAAAAATTTCGTAGCATATGATCTAGGTAAGCTTGTGTGTAGATTGAAAAGTCTTATTCATGGCCTCAAGCAAGTTTCTAGGTAATATTATTAAAGTTTCATAGTGTTGTCACTTTGTTCAGTTGAGAATAAAGTAAATTAGTATATATATTGCAACGTCAGGCAGAGGAAATTTATTTTTCTCACATTCTATGTACATAATACCTTGCTTATAAGGAATGATCTTGAATTGCTGTATAAGTCAAAACATATTTATTGAAAATTTTTGACATGGAGGACCTTGATGAGGCATATTTTGTCCTTGGCACTAAGATCCGTAAGGATCGTTCTCATCGTATGTTGGGTTTATCTCAGAGGACATTTGTTAATCGTATTTTGGAAAGATTCAGTATACATCACTTGCAAGTCGTGAATTACTCCTGTCATTAAGGGTGATGAATCGAATCTATTATATTGTTCTCATTCAGACATTGAGAAAACCCAATTGAATGATGTACTTTGTGTTAGTGGATTTGAAAGCATCATGTATGCGTAAATTTGCACTAAACCAAATATCGTTTTTGCAACAGGACTTCTAGGCAAATATTAATTAAATCTAGGACACGATCACTTGGTCACTGCCAATAAGGTTTTGAGGTGCTTAAAGATGACAAAAGACTATTTGTTGATTTACACACGTCCAAATGTTGCAGCTAGTAAATAATTCGGATGTAGACTTTGCTATCTGTTAGGATAACATAAAGTCGGTAATGGAATACATTTTTATGTTAGTAGGAGGTGCAGTAAACATAAATCTATGTCATCGTCTATCATGTAAGCGGAGTTTGTAGCATAATTTTCGACTATTACTCAGGTTATTAGGCTCCGGAACCTCATTAGGGAGTTGACCATATATGATTTTATGAATAGTCCCATACGGTTGTATTGAAATAATAACTTTGCAGTGTTGTTTATTCACAATAACATAGGTCTCAGGAGGTCTAAACATATGGCAGTCAATTTTTTTACCATAAAGAAACGGTACAGAATGGTGACGTTACGTTATAACATATTTTCACAATAATATGGTTGCAAATCCATTAATTAAAGGCCTTTGCCCTTGTGTTCTCTAATAACATGTCATTAACATGGGCTTAAGAGCATCATGTGATGCCATTGTTTAGTGGGAGCTGCTTCAATTTTGCTTTAATAAAGTTTACATCTATATTTGTTACACTTAGTAACGGTTTGATAAGTATTAACTTTTGCATTCAATAAAATATTTATGATTTTATTGTTATTATGTTGAATACATATTGATAAAAGTCTCAAGGTATTTTCTAAATCTTGAGTGAAGACAAAGGGCATCCAATTATTAGGCTTGAGCATATGTCTTGTTACACATAAAGAAATGTTAACCACAAAGACAAGCCATATGTGAGTTCACTAAAACCATAAAGATGTTCTCTAGTGGCACATATTTTTGTTACAGTTAAGATAAGGGAATTGTGACTGATAAATGGGATTTCTCTAAGAGAAGTGTTATTTATTTGCCACATTACCATATTAAATCCATACCAATAAAGTTAAAAGTACTCGTGATCATGGAAGGCCCTATGTGTGTACAATACAGTTACCGCCATGATTTGGTGTTTGAGACTTTATGGGATATGATTGACTATTAAGAATTATCTCTAGATCAAAGTGCGCACATACAATACAATTTCAATTAATATAGTCCAAATGAGAGAACATAAGAGTTTTCCTAATGTGGGCTACATTAATTGATATTGTAATTTACTGATTTACGAGGTTGGTCTAAGATGAGATAGAATGTTTCTTAATTAGTCTAATATGGGGCTAGCTAGTGTGAGCTGAGTTGAGCTCTGTTCGTAATGAGAGGGTCTGGCTAGAAACTTTATAAGTAGTGTTTAAGTCTCTCTTCTAACCTTAACACTCGCAATCATTGTAACATCCTCGATTTCAATCTCATAAGGATCGGCCATAAGGTCCAAAAAGGATCAATCATGGGCCAATGGCTATGGATTGATCGGTTCGATTGGCAAGAAATCGTGGATTGGTCATGGACAGACCGATCGACCAACCGATTGACCTACTGACCGACCGATGATGAATTGGTCAAAGTGTCAGCTGTGAATTTCTACCGATCATATCGATGGGATAGGATCACTAGCTCATAAGATGACCATTTGATCACAAAAAATTGGTCATGAGATGATTTTGGATTAATGGATGGTCATGGGTCAATCCAACTGGTTGTAGTTTCCAGCCGCAGGTGATTCTGCCCGGTTATGCACCGATACACGGATGATCTGAATTGATCAAATGCAACCGTCTTTCACCCAAAAATGCATCATTCCATATTTAATTCTTAGTGATCATAACAGAATCTCAAATTAGTGATGCCTAATCATGGATTGGTAATGCACCAACCATGAATCCTACCGGTCGATCGGGTGCCGATCGGAATGAGCTCAGGGATAGACTCGGCTATTCCGTCACTTATTCTAAGGTCCATAAGTGCCTTGGCTTTGTGTTAGACCATAGGTAGCCTTAGGATTGATCTTGAACTGATCAAAGGACAACCGATCCTATTAGCTGACCAACCGTCCAAAGGAATGGTTTGGGCGAATATGGGACGTAAGGGTCGAACCTTGGGTGTATGTGATTCAACTTTTCAGGGTGTACCTAATGATTCCTTCTCCGGCCCTGAAACCAACTTGAATGATAGTATTCTCTAGACCACCTTATTAATGAAGAAAAAGACAAAATAAGGAAATTTCTAGAAACCCCTCATTAAATGAAGGGGTGAGTTGTTCTTTAAATAGTCAAAAGTCATGATGGCGGCCAAAATATCTTTGAGAATTCCATAAAAAGGCAGCACACAAGTGGACCAATTGGAGAGTGATACATGAGTCCTCATTAATAACTGAATGTTCTAGAATTGCTAAGTTGGCAGCTATAGTACAATTATTGTCAAACTTTATTAATTGTCCATTAAATGCGGCATATAGGTGGACCGATGGATGAGCCAAAAGTAGGCCATAATTGATGATGCCTAGAAGCTTAGATTTCCAAGTAAGGCCTTTAGCACGCCAACTCACTTTCTAGGTGCAATTATGAGACAAAGTAGACTAACCACCCAAGGAAAGTAGGTGGCCACATGGAAACTTAGGATTGGACTGCTTGACTTAGTAATGATGACCCAAGGGCTATAAATAGGAGTAGTACCTTCTCATTTCTACCACCTTGCTCCCATTTCCTCCTCCCTCCTCGTCCTTAGTCGCCCCCTCTCTCACGCCCATTTTCTCTCTTTCGGCCTCTGAGGAAAGTCGGTCATCTTGTGTAGTTCAAGCTTTAGTTCGAGGTTCATCTAGGTAAGTGTATTTTCCCCTTTCTTTTAGTAACATGCGGGATATCTTCAACCCTCGGAAATCCTCTTGCAAACAAGCCGAGGGTAGGTTGATTGATTCTTGAATGATTGATGTATTTTATGACTTGTTCACATGCTTGAATTTCTTGTATGACTAGAATGAAGTCATGGCTCATAGATTTTATTTGGTAAAAGTCGAGGTTCACACATAGCCATAAGATCTGATTCATATTGAGGCGTACCGAGTTCACGTCTTGGATTGGTGCGAGGTTCCTTTATGCTTGCCATGCAAGCGGGGCTTTGGGCTCACGCTCATTCGTAATGTTGTTAATGAAGAAATTCATGATTGTTCATGTACTTGAATTTCTTGTATGACTAGAATGAAGTCGCGGTTCATAGCTTTCAATCTGTACAGGTCGAGGTTCATCCATAGCCATAAGATGTGATTCGGTATTGAGGCGTACCGAGTTCACGCCTTGGATTAGTGCAGGGTTCCTCTATGCCTATTACTCGAGCGAGGCTTTGGGCTTAGGCTCATTCGTGATGTTGTTGATGAGGAAATTCATGATTTCATGGCACGTCCATCATGTTTGAGCATAAAGTGCATAGTTCATGGCACGTGCATAAGACTTGAGTACACCCTCAAGAAGGGATTTGTGCTACAGCAAAGATAAGAAAATATAAGAATGGGGTTTGATTCCCCGAATTATTGGCAAGAACTGGGTTCAAGTCCCAAAGGCTGGCATAAGACTTGGGTTCAAAACTCGAGCATATTAACTGGGTTTGAGTCCTAGAAGCTGGCAAAAAGCCAGAAGCCAGGTTAAAATGCCTAAATTGAATTGGGTTCGAGTCCCAAGATGGCTCTGGGAAGCTTGGTTTAAAAGCTTGAATTGAATTGGGTTCGAGTCCCAAGATGGCTCCGAGAAGACTTGGGTTCGAGTCCTGAACATAAGAAAAAAGCTTAACAAGCATGACATGCATGAGCAAGAAAGAAAGGCTGGAGTGCATAAGCTCAGGGCATGCATCATGTGCACAAATGATTGCAAGAATTGTCATTCATTTGTCCTTGAAGCTTGGTTGCATCTTGCAATTGATTTGCCTTCGCCATGATTTGCAAGAAATGATTGACCGGTGTTGATGATGAATTGATGTTTTATTCAAAGGCCAGAAGCTATACTTACTAAGTATTCAAAGTACTCACCCCTATTTCTTTTATAAGTACTTAGAATTATGGCTACTGTGCATTTTGGTTGCCCTGTGAAGATACATACTACTATGACGGATGATACTGATATTACTTATCACAAAATATCATCCATTGTGTGGATAGAAAAAGGCTTGGACGAGCTTGTCTTGATACATTTCGAAGCATGGTGTAGGTTGGATAGGACCTCTCCGTGGACCTAATAACCTGAATCAAAATCTTAGTGATAACAAGCATCCATCTGAGTGTTCGGACTAAGCTCAAATGTATTAGCCAAGTAGTAGTACAAAGGTTCCCAATTTTGGAGAGTACCCGCCGTAGCGGAGACAGGGATTCCCCAAGCCACTTTTGTATGTAAGATAGGCTTGTAATCATCACTACTCATGTAATATATAAAGCATGTTAGTGTGTTTGTATCTCACGTTCCCATGTTATTTGTGTCGGGGATTATATGTTTACACTTTCCACATGTGCATAAATAAGAAGCAAATGAATTCGGGACGGCGACAAAACCTGGGATGTCGCAAAATGACCTGCAGCTCAACCTCTAAGTAAAGGGGGTTGTGACAATCATTGTTACAAAGGAGTGTTTCCTAAGCACCAAGGGTGAAGGGCCGTCTCATTGAGCTAGTGATATAGAGGTCAATAGATGAGAAGTTCTTGAGTTTGGATCATCGTTATTCCGCATCAAGAATGGTGGTGATATCAAGAGCCATTTTTTCAGTTGGTTTTTAAACTTGGGAATGAAAAAGGCACTTGAGTATCGACAATAAGTGAAGTAACAAGGTGCGAAAGAGGATGGTTATGGAGAATGTGAAGAGGTCTTGAGAAAGAGTGAATGAACGATTGCTTGTGATTATCACGGCTTATGTCAAATCAATATTGAACATATGTATGTTTTTGTTGGGCCCCCTTCGAGCATATTTAGGTTTATACCCGAGTGACTTTGTTAGTTTGGTCCTCTTTCTCATGCATAATCAATCACAATTGACTTTATCTGGTGATCATTAGAGGTGATGATTCACCGTAACTATTTAGATAAGAGTACAAACGAAACTTGAGTAAACTTTGGAACTTGCTACATGATAGATTTCAAGTTTCTAGGTATGTAGAGTATGTTCTAGGTTTAAAAAATTAATGAACATATTCAAAAGAGTAGGTTATAGGTTTTGAGTAACTTGAATGCAATCTGAAATTGTTCGCCCCTAATTATAACCAACGGCAAACAATGCACACCCAACTAATTATAAAAATTGGGTACAATAATAGAGGTGTGGCGGTGGCTACAAACGTTCTTGAAAGGTCTTCAACCATTTTCGAGAAAAATATAAAATTAAATCAATTTAATAAGTGATTGAGAGTAGTATTTTATTTGACAATTAGGGATCATATGTTGTCAAGACTATGTTCATGTTCTCGTGCCAAATTGACGGCTGGTGGTCCCTCCCTATGTGGCCCCCTTTCTTTTTCTCCAAAAGAAAGTATCGATATAGTCTCTTGAGATGGATGTTTAGATATACAAGTCATTTATATAATTATTATGGCGAGATTTGAGAAAAAAATTATCCAAAAAGTTCTAAATTTATCACACTTATTCCACTTCGGTCATAAACTTTTCAATTTGGCTAATTTATGGCCAATTTATTCCGTTCAGTTAATTGATGTTGGCCATCCTACATGACACAGCAAGCATTGGCATAAATAAATTTTTTTTACAAATTTTCTGAAATTTTTATATATTTTTTTAAAGGAAAAGGAAAAGAAAGCACTTGTATAGTAACTGTTGACAGCCAAATTTGACTTGGTCGTCTGATGCTTGTCACTAGAAAAAATACAGAATTTGGGTAGAAATGGCTTGCGATTACATGCATAACACGTGAGTAGTATTTGATGCATGCTTGCCATCGACGGGAATGAGGGTAAATATCGAGCGATCGATGATGAGATAAGAAAATGCTACATGTGTAGTTGTTGAAATATGATGATAGATGGTTGGTGCTGCTTGTGTGTACCTTGGAAATGAACTTTCCAATAACAAACACTTTCAATATTACTCAAGGTGCCAAGATGGTATGCATTAAAGGTGCACGTTGTGAAAGAGTGGTCGCCATTTTCAGACCTAGTCACAAAATGATTATCAATAACTATACAACCCCCAAGACGATTATGTGAGGCATGGGCGGAATGATCCATGGTGATGGTTTTATTTATGTAGATGGGCCTAAGTTGGCCCGTCCGCCCATGTTGGGCCTAAAAGCCCGGCCCGTAAGATAAGGGACCATGGATGAAGGGTTGCGATATGAAGAGGTGTTATGTTGAGGGGATGCGTCTTTTAGAGAAGACGTATTTAAGGGAAGAAAAGAAAAAGGGAACGCACCTTTTGGTTGAACGTATGCTTTTCTTTTCCCCCTCTCTCAAAACCAATGTAAGTTTTCTCCCCCTTGAACCAACAGTATGCTCCTTGGTAGACCGGGATCAGATTCTTCCTCAAACGACAACGTTGGAGTTTAATTTGTGGATAATAAGGTACGCTTGATTCTGTGGTGTGTCTTTGATCGGTGATACATGTTATTCCTGGGCTCATCTTCCACATTCGTTTTAAGGGTTCGATTTAGTGTCGAATCCATTTTTGGGAATCCGATATTCCCGACATTGGTATCAGAGCCATTGTTCATGTTTCCCGATCCCTTTTCATGTTTTCCCGATCCCTTTTTCATGTTTGTGAATGATTTTTGATTGAATTTTTGTGAAAAATTGGCTGACACTGATCGGGGACGGAAAAATCCCGACACTCGAGCACTGTTCACCAGTTTTTTCGATTTTATGTAAGTGGAAATCAATTTCTGATGGCGTAGGGTTGAAGGTCTCATCGAGACGAGCAAGACGAGTGGTGGATTGCCACCATAGGCCGCCGGACGCGCCCCCACACACGACCGGAACAAATTGGCGTCTTCGGCGCGTGCGTTGCATGCGCGCACGGGGCCAACGCACGCACTTGCGATGCACGTGCGTGGGGGCCGTCGATGGAGAGTGCGTGGCACGCGCCAACTAACGTCATTGTGACGTCAGCTGTGCACGCGCGCCGCGCGTGCTGGGTTGGTCCATTTGACTCGGCCCTACCGGCCCGGCCCGACCCGGCAACCCGACCCGGTTGACCTCGACCGGCTAACCATTGACTATTGACCGTTGACCAACGTTGACCGTTGACCAAAAAAAAAAAAAAAAGAAGAGGAAAAAGAATGTGTTTCTTTTTCAATTATGTCTTTGTGGATTATATGTAATCCATTTTTGTTCTGCATTTGTTGTAGAAACAATGCCTCCCCTTAAGTTGCGTACACCTATTTGCGTAATTATTGATGAAGAAAAGGAAAGGCTTTCAAGGCTGATAGTCGACTTGAATAATTATCAATGGGAGAGCGGGGACATAATAGATCATATTATTGAAGTCAACGCGAAAATTCAAAAGGTCATATGGAATGGTCGTCCTATGCCACAGTCTGAGATGGTGCGATTTTTCATGAACATTTTTCCACCATAATGGAAAGGAGTGTTGAATCACATATGGGATGTCAACAAAGCCGCTTCATATAGGAGTATTGTGATGGCTTTTATAGATGATTATTACCTGATTGTTACAAAAGAAAAGACCAAGAAATTGAACAAAAAATGAGCTTTCCCAGTTCATATATTGACTTGAGTTTAGATATTTCGAGCTGTCTTTCTTTTACTATACTTTATGGATACCTTATGTAAACGTTTTAATACCTGGTTGTTGTTGATGTAGCAACTGATATGTAAAGTTGTATTATGTGAAAGCATTATTATTCTAGTGGATGTCAAATATTATTTATTTTCTGTTATTGTTGACTGCTGTTGGTAGTTCATAGAAGTTTTTGTAGCTTCATAGAATTTATTTTGCATGGACAATTATATTAATGATAGTTTTAAGTTAGAATTTTTGGAGGATGATTGAAAACATAGTGATCTTTTAATTCTGAAACTTTACTTGAAATTGTTCATTAATATGATGGGTCTGTGCAAAGTGGATGCATAAATGATAGGCATTAATTATTCGTGTATATATATCTGATGTGTTCAGATCAATGGCTTCAGCCACAAAGAGCATAGTTGCCGAGCTGAACAAAGGTGAAAAGCTCAATGGCGATATGAAATCTGGCACATGAAAATTCAATATGTGCTGGAAGAACAAGAGGCACTAGAAGCTCTTAACCTAACCATGGAAGAGCCTGAAGATGGGAACATTGCATAACACAAGAGAGATAAGGATGCATTTGCTGCATGGAAAAGGAAGAACTCCCTTGCTCGCATTACGTTGCTAAGTAGCATGGAAAATGATGTCATGCGAGAGTTCAGGTGTTTTATGAATGCCAAGGAAATGTGGGAAGCGTTGGCAGCAAGATTTAGTCATACTTCGGTGATCAAACTAAGGCAGCTCACTATTAGGCTTGACTCTTACAAGAAGCCTTATGGTCAGACCATGAAGCAACACTTGAGAAAGATGTCAAACATGATAAATGTGCTGAAGGATGCTGGCTATGTCCTGACTGATGAGCAGCAAGTGCAAGCAGTGATCTATTCCTTGCCTCAAAGTTGGGAGCATATGAAGGTGCACCTGACCCACAATGAGAATATCAAAGTCTTTGAGGATGCAGTGTGTCATCTTGAGCTGGAAGAGGACTTCCTCTTGCCGGCTAAGCCGGAAACTGAAATATATAATGTTGGTTCTAGCTCAAATGGAGCTTCGAGCTCCAAGCGCAAACGTCCTAACGTGTTCAAGAAGTGGAAAGGCAAGGGACCAAGTGCTTCAGGGAAGAAGCCAAAGGTTGACCAACATGACAGAGGAAAACGTCCTCGAATGAAGAAGCTGACAAGGGTGAAGTGTTACAATTGTGACAAGAATGGTCACTATGCTCGTGATTGTCGCAAACCAAAGAAGGTATACACCCCTTGTGCTTTTGAGAACTTTGCCTATGTGTCAAGTTCTGTACTTTTGACTGAGTCTAATCCTTTGTGGACTATAGATTCAGAAGCGATAAACCATGTAGCGAAGGATAGAGAATCCTTCGTGGAATTCCGACGAGTACCAACTAGAACTAAGTGGATCTATGTGGGAAACAACTCCAGAGTTGAAGTAAAAGGAATTTGCACTTGCCAACTGAACATGCGTGGTGGACGCACTTTATTCCTACATGATGTATTGTATGTTCCGAAGATTCGTCGGAATTTAGTATCTGTTTTAGTATTGGTCAAGCTAGGTTTTAATATAAACTTCCATAATAGATGTGTGAATTTATTTTTGGATACAAATTTCTATGATCGTGGTTATTTTTTGGATGGTTTCATTGTATTAGATATTGACTATGTTAATGTAAATGTTTGTTATTCCCTTCTCATGTCTCCTAATTCATATGATAATGATGTGAATGTATGGCATGCTAAACTTGGTCATATTGGCCAACAACGTATGAATAGACTAGCCAAAGAGGACTTATTGGGCAACAATGAAAAAGTCAATTTGTCCATATGTGAGCATTGCCAATTAGAGAAAACGACAAGGAAACTATTTGGAAAAGGTAAAAGAGCTGAATTTCTTCTGCATTTAATCTATTCTGATGTCTGTGGTCCAATGAATGTGAGAGGAATGCATGGGGCTATTTATTTCATTACTTTTATAAATGATTATACTCGATTCGGATATGTCTATTTGATTTCTCATAAATTTGAAGCAATAAGCTATTTCAAAAGGTTTATGAACTTGATAGAAAATCAATTAGACAATAAAATAAAAGCATTGAGATCCGATCAAGGTCAAGAATATTTATCTGATGAGTTTATAAAATTATGTGATGAAAAAGGAATAGAAAGACAATTGTCTATTCCATATACTCCTCAACAAAATGGTGTTGCGGAGAGAAGAAACAGAACCCTACTGGAAATGATTAGGTCCATGATGGCGCATGCTAACTTACTTATCACTTTTTGGAGTGATGTGTTGTTAACTGCTACCTATATACTTAACCAAGTGCCTTCCAAATCAGTTACTTCCGCTTTCAAATGAGTTATGAACAGGTAAAAAATTGAACTTAAGTTTTCTTAAGCCATGGGGTTATGCTGCCTATACTTATGAGCCCTCTCAAAAGTTTGAAAAATTGGGTCCCAGAGAAAAGAAGAGTATTTTCATAAGATACTTCGAACACTTGAAAGGGTATGTATTCATAAGTGAGCAGGAAAGTGGGAGTATAACTGAATTTGAATCACGGGATGTCATATTTTTAGAGAATGAATTTCCTAAGAAGAGCGAAATAGGTGAGGATTATTCCCTATTTGAAACCTTGGATCAAGATAATGAACTTAATGGAGTTCGTCCAAGTGGGAGTAACATGAGAAGTGATAAATTTAATTCAACTCACTCTCAATTACAACCACATGATGAGAAGATATCATCATTATCTAATTCGAGTGGGAGTATGATGGGGAATGATGTACAAAGTGTACAATCTCCCATACGGCGAACAAGTCGCAAAAGTATTCCCCGTCGACGCTTTGACATTGAAGGGGAAACTTTTATGATTGCTCCACAAGATAAGGATAAGCCAATAAATATTAATGATGCTCTAAATTGCCCTAGTAAGGAAAAATGCATTCATGCAATTGAAGAGGAGATTGAATCAATAAAGTCAAATCAAGTTTGGAAACTGGTTGATCTTCCAAAATGGCGCAAAGTTATTGGGAACAAGTGGTTTCTCAAAATAAAACGAAAAGCCGATGGCTTGATAGAAAGGCATAAGACTCACCTTGTGGCGAAGGGATATAATAAACATGAAAGAATTGATTTTGAAGAAATATTTTTTCCTGTAGTGAGATTTACCTCGATTCGCATTATTCTGGCGATAATGGCTAGCATGGATCTTGAGTTACATCAAATGGATGTAAATACTGCTTTCCTCAATGGAAAATTATGGGAAGAAATATATATGGAATAACCTGCTGGTTTTATTAAAGAAGGCTAATAAGGAAAGGTATGTCGACTTTTGAGATCAATATATAGCCTTAAGCAATCGTTGAGACAATGGTATATACATTTTCATAATGCCATAATGGAATGTGATTTTACAATGATTGATGAGGATCATTGTGTATATATCAAAAGATTCAAAGATCAATTTGTGATCATATCATTATATGTTGATGATATACTAATTGCTGGAAATAATAAGGAGTTTGTTAATATTGTCAAAAGTTGGCTATCTTCCAACTTTGAGATGAAAGACATGGGTGAGGCTGCATACATTTCTTGGAGTTAAGATTTTAAGAAATCGTTGGAAGAGATCATTGTCTCTTTCGCAAGAAACATACATAAATAAGGTTTTTGAACGATTTTGTATGCAAGACTATAAACCCATAGATACTCCTATTGCAAAAAGCGAAGGATTGAGCCACAGATTGTGTCCAAGGACTCCACAAGAGAAGGAACAAATACAACGTGTTCCTTATGCTAGTGCTATTGAGAGCTTGATGTACGCTATGATGTGTACAAAACCTGACATATGTTTTGCAGTTGGAATGGTGAATAAATACCAATCCAATCCAGGTCAAGCACATTGGAAAGCCGTTAAGAGAATACTGAGATATCTAAAGGGAATTGCTGATTATACGTTGAGTTATCAAGGGAATGATTAGCGACTTTAAGGCTATTCTGATGCTGATTAAGGAGGAGATTTAGATAAAAGGAAATGTACCTCTGGGTTTGTTTGTTTTCTTACTAAATAATGGCGCCATATGTTGGAGCAATAAGAAACAAATGTGTATAGCCTTGTCCACGATGGAAGTTAAGTTCGTGGCATTATCAGCAGCAATACAAGAAGGTGTTTGGCTTAAGAGATTTTTTGGATCATTTAGGTGTTATTGGAAGTGCTGCAGATTCATTGTTGGTTAGCTGTGATAGCCAAGCAGCAATAGTGTACACCAAAGATCCAAAATATCATGGCAATACCAAACATATAGATACCAAGTATAATTTTGTCAAAGATATGATTGCATGAAAAGATGTGAACTTACAGTACATGTCTACGCATAGAATGGTAGTAGATCCTATGACAAAGCCAATACCTAGAGATGTGTTTTGTGGTCATATAAAATCTCTAGGATTGCGTAGAGGCTAATGTGCTAAATATTATAATTTCCCTAAGTGTTCACATTTGATGAATTTGTGTTTTCATCATTAAGGCCTATGAATATTTGTTTGACGTTTATGCATCTTAATGCTCAGTGCATTATATTAAGTTGAGAAAGTATGTCGGACAAATAAAAAATTAGCCCACTCACATGGGTAATCGCCTCTATCTACTGTGTGATAAATAGAGATGAGACGGTTTTTAAGCTTATTATCTAGGTGATAATCGAGAGCTCGAGCTTAAAATATATATGTTGCCTTAACTAAGTGTTAAGATGATGACATAATATTTACTATATTTGAAAGTAAAATAACCAACATATTTTACTTTATCTGTCTATGATACCAGATGTGAGTTTTGATGAATTTTGTGAATGAGTAGATACGTGAACTCAAGTTAGACATTAAATATGTCTGAACTATCATCTGTACGATATTAAAGGTATAGACATACGCTCCATGGGAAATGAGTTAAATACCATAATATGTATTTCATATTACGTATGCATGAGACAACCAATAAGAGTGTCAAAAGTTTGATCTCAACTTTTATGCCGTATGAGACTCTTGAGGAAAAGAGTTCCTTAATTTTAGTGCCATCATGACTCTTACTTATTCTCAAGATTTCTATTTAGTGTTTGCTATCTTAGGATGTTGCCAATGATCATGAATTGATTCGATCTAATGAGACATTTCTAGAAAAGCAAGCTGAATTGAAATTGAGAGTTTGAAAAAAAGAGGAAGATCGAATATGGAGAATCACATAATAGTTGTGTGTTCACTGGTCAACAAATTATGACTGTCTTTGGGATAATCATAACTGTGAATACAATACATCGTTGTTTAAAAGGAGATCAAGAGAGATATAAATGTGATTGATCGATCTAGGGTACTGCATACTAAATCTACTCAGAGTGTGATGCCCATTATGAGCTGCTATATATTCCTAACAGATGTATGACAACGAGCTCTCAAAGTATGCTGGTCGCACGGATTATTCACCGGTATGAATGTTGAAGAGAGGTAAAGAGGATCATGTTCGGCCCACCACGTGCGAGTGGGAGATGATGGTTTTATTTATGTAGATGGGCCTAAGTTGGCCCGTTTGCCCATGTTGGGCCTAAAAGCCCGGCCCGTAAGATAAGGGCCCATGGATGAAAGGTTGAGATATGAAGAGGTGTTACGTTGAGGGGATGTGTCTTTTGGATAAAACGTATTTAAGGGAAGAAAAGAAAAAGGGAATGCACCTTTTGGTTGAATGTACGCTTTTCTTTTCCCCCTCTCTCAAAACCAACGTAAGTTTTCTTCCCCTTGAATCAACAATACGCTCCTTGGTAGACCGGGATAAGATTCTTCCTCAAACGGCAACATTAGTGTTTAATCTGTGGATAATAAAATACGCTCGATTCTGTGGTGTGTTTTTGATCAGTAATACATGTTATTCTTGGGCTCGTCTTCCACATTCGTTTTAGGGGTTCGATTTAGTGTCGAATCCGTTTTTGGGAATCCGGTATTCCTGGCACACGGGAAAGAGGGAAAGTGGACAAGGCCAAGGGTAGTTGGAGAGAACACAATTACTGAATAGTTATCAAGTTTTCACTATAAATACCACTAGTCAGCTAGCAAGAAACCTGACAAATCAACCAACATGCTATCTTTTTATCTTTAATTTTCTTGTATTGCACTTTAATCTCCCTAGCTGTAGCTCTTAAATTCCTATCATTGATTAGATTTCGGTATGTTTCTGTATTCGGGTGCATCGTCATTGATTAAATTTCAGCGTTGTATCTAACTAACTTGGTATAATGTTGTAGATTGGATTCTGGCATTGTATTCTACAATTCTCAATTTGTGTCATTAATTGAATTCTGGCATAGTTCGACACTAGTCCTATAAGTTGTGAGTCTTGTCGTTGATTAAATTCCAACTCAGCCCAAGATTGTACAGTGCTGTTTGGATCAAAGAAGTTGAATTTACTTTGCATGAGATATTCTCTATTCGGAGTTGGCACAGAATCTTTGTCCCCTTTAATAGAAGCTGGAGAACAATTTTCAGTTAAAGATATTTCTTTGCGGGAATACTTCTTGTAAAGTAGTAGCTAAAGAAACCAACTTTGACCCAAAGGGATGATCAAATCCCGTCACGACACAACACGGAAAAAAAAACGGAAAAGAATGAATCGGGATCGATCACAAGGGAGAGGACCAAACTAGGCAAAGTCGGTCGATAACACTTAGGTTTATGCACGCGCGATTACAAATTACGGTGCGCGCATATGTAAGTGTCCGTCAATTTTGGAGTCCTCTTCCGAAAGTCTCTTTATCAACGGCGTTTTGTGATGGGATCCGGTCACGCCCTTGGGATTCAACCATTCCAAGCAGCCCACCGACCGTCCTTTGAGACTTTGGCTGTAGCTTTGTGGGGGCCTATGGAAATCAAGAAACGACTTTATCTTTTGGTCTAAATGGAATGCTAAAACACTTAATCACAGCATAGGTTCGGAGGAATTATCTGGCGATTTCCCCAAAGGGACGAACTTTGAAGGCGAACTTCGACACCTTGAACGTGGAAAATTCGAAAGTTTGTCGTTGGGCTCCTTTGTTCGTGTTGCCCGGGAAGCGTCAGGAACTCTGGTAGCGGCGAGTTCGGCCTCGGTGTCATCAGCTTTCCAGAGCAAAACCGTAGCCCTCCTTCCCTCTCCTTGAAGCGAAGAAGTACAAAGATGTGGAGTTAGAGTCAGACTCTTGACTTTAGTTCAAGCGATTTCAACCCTATATCTAATACTGTGGGAGGTATATGCCCTTGTCAATGATGCCCGACGGGTCTTCGGCCGGTTCAAGAGGGTTTCTTTGGCCCATTGCTCTAGGGAAGCTAATGGAGTAGCCCATTGACTTTCTTGATGCCCCTAGGTTGGCTTTGGTGTTTGAGTTATTTCAGATGCACCAAAAAAAAAAAAAAAAAAAGCACGACCTATTCTTGAATCAACGGTTCATCTATTTTCTTGCAACAACCGTCCAACCAATCAAAGCCCCCACGAAATTTGGTAAGACCACTGCTAGTCTAAAAAGCACCGACGCTCTCCGGAAGCTTTCGTGTTGTGTCCGACACGTTTTCGACACGATTCGACATGTTTCGACACGCGGTCAACAAGTGTTGGAAAATCCGACACGTGTTTAACTTTTCTCGACACGCTCCAACACGCGAGTCCAAAATTCCGACACACAATTCCAACACGCATGTGGTCAATTTTAAAAATTTTCAATAGTTGAGGGGTCAAAATGTAAATATATGAAAACATAATGAAAATAACAAAAATAAAGGGGAAATAAGAAAATTCTTACTCTCAAGTTTCTCACTTATAAATTCTGAACTTCTTGTGAGTGACGATGGAACGCCCCTCTTCTCATCGGCGTTGTTCCGTTGCCCTCACATACTTAAAGTTATAATTTTTTTTTTTTGCTTATTTCCACGCTTTGTGAGTTATCTTTTTTGATTTATGTTATTGGCTTGTGAGTTATCTCTCACATTTTCTGTGGTGAATTTAGTGATTTCTTTTCTTTTTTTTTTTTTGTCATACTTCGAGAGTTCTTGTCTTGGATTTTCATTTTTATTGAACCTTGTTTTGCATAAGAGCTCCAAGCTAGTCTATATAATGAACTCTGAACTCTGTTTAGGATTACAAGAAATCTCACTAATTTCCGACAAGTATAAGAAAACAAGACATGTTCCTTCAAGTTTACTTTTCATGTTTGCAATTTTTGAATTTCTCGCTCAATCTCTGTCAAATTAAAATAATGAATGATATTAACAAATATTGGATTAATATTTTTAATATAAATTAATTCTATGCTCTTTATTTATTTTTTTATTTCTTTTTGCATTTATATATAAAAATATATATTTAATATATAACATGTTGGAATTCTTTTATTTTTTTTTAGAAATGACATGTCGGCGTATCGTGTCGTGTCGTGTCACGTGTCGCGTGTCCATGTTGGTGCTACATAACTGCTAGTTGAAGTTTAAATATTCTAATACTCCCCCTTCACACTAACTCGATCTTTTTTACCTAGCACTAAGCATGGAATTTCATTAGGGAGATAAATGGGGTTTGAAAAAATTCAAACTTAGGACTTCCACTCGATAGCATGAAATTTGGTGAGACAATTGCCAGCTATTTTCAAAATTTAAACTATCGATAAATACGTGATTTATTATTTAAATATTTTATCAACCCTAAGCAAAGCAAGTGGGTTAAATTATGCACATTAAATTAGTCGATCAAGCAGCGCCTTTACCCAATGACGTCAACCCGCGTTCTGATAACCTCAAAAGTGGAAATTGTTGGAGATGACGGAATGTTTTTCTCAATTGCCGCACCTAATTTGCGACACAGTTTTTTTTTTTTTTCTTTTTTTGTTTTTTCAATAGGACAATCTAATATGCAATAAATTCCGTCCTCATTATCTATCCTTTCAATTTCCTCATAAAATAAGATGTTTTTATTCATGTCATAAATCTCACCTTTTCTTGAACGGTGCTGCACAGTGACCTAAGATAGTTTTGCGGGCGAATTACCAAAAAAGTCTTAAGTTTATTATAATTTCACCAACTTGATCTTAAATTATGAGCCATATTTTGCATTTATGTGTTTTTAATCCTTTCAACCAATTTTGATCGGAAATCGCTAATATGGATGTTGACCATCCTACATACTAATGTAATAATTTTTAATACACTTTAAATTTTTTATAGAATTTTTTTTTTTCTTTTTTCTCTCCTTTTTTTTTAAATAAAAAAAAATCTTTTTGCTCTTTCTCTGACTAGACAACAGGCCAAAGTCGAGGGCCAATGAGGTCGACCTTATCCCCCTCTAGCGAGACTCGACCCTCTCCAAATTCAATAGGACACTTGCCCAATGACGGTGAGGTTGACCTCGTCGGTCCTCGCCCTTGGTTGGTCGTATACTTGAACACCCATTTCAAGAAAGAGTAATTCCAGGGACTATCATACTTTCGCCTGGAAAAGAATTACGGATTATGATGACCAGGACCATACCATAAATTGTATGGCTGAGAGTCTGAACGGGTTCAGTTAGGCAAGCTCCGTTTAGGCGGCTGGTTTCGGATGGACCGTCGTGCCTACTACGAACCCGCGCCGAGCTCGTGAACTGCGGGCGGAGGCCTCCCGAAGTGACACTGCGGGTCCCCTTTGAATATAAAATCAATGAATTGGGTCGATGACAGGCGTGGCAGATCCGTTTTCCTGAATTTTACATGGATCCAGCTCACACGGCAACGGGCAATCGAAGGTTACTAGCGAGAATAAAACAAGCCTCGCCTTCAATCTCGTACCTCCGACCAAAAACAAGAAAAGCAAAATATCTGTCGCTCCCCGCGTGTGTTAGTAACTTCGAAGCGGGAGAATACCCGCTTTCCTAGCAAAAAGAACCAGACCACTCAGGTGGTGACCACTCAGGTGGTGCATGTCACGCGCTGTGAAAGGAGTGCGAGCAGAGCGAAAGTTCGAGTACCCACTAGAGGGAGGAGGGAGTGTGACCGCAGAGTACGAACGTACTCTCTCGATTGAATTATTACAACCACTCATTATGTCTGACGACTACCGTTTGCTATATTAATCACAATATATTTAAAAATTATGAAATATTAATAAAAAAATCACAATCATCAATATCACCGAAAATAAAAACTCGAATTAATAATTTATATCCACCGAACGCTGCGCCGCGACCGCCGGCGGTGGGATTATGGCGAGTTTGTTGAACAGCGCCACTGTAGTGTTGCTGTGGAATTTGTTCGATGGGAGTTTTTTTCACGATGCCTGGTCTTGAGTAAAGTGAGTTTTCTTGATGTTATTTTCCTGTGCCTTTTCTTGTTTTCGTGCCTTTTTCTCAGATACATATTTTGTTGCACATTCACTCAGACATGAGTTCATTTTATATGCATTGGTTTTCGGTTAGTATGTAAGTTTGGTTTGAGCTCTGTGTCAATTTGTTATATTTGATTTATTTGAAGAAAGTTTGCCAGATTTCTTATTGTGCTTCAATTGAGATGAGATTGATGTTGTTGAGTGTGTTGGGTATGCGCGGCTTTACTCTGATACCAATTGTAGGGTATGTGGAAGTGTTGTGGTAGTAACACCATAAAATTATTATAGACAACTACACACGTTATACTAAATTGCGGTATAATTATAACACTCAAACTATGTTGAGGCTCACGCCTTGATTTGTCTCTCTCTCTCTCTCTCTCTCTCTGCCTTGAGGCTATTAGGCCTAAGGCTCTTTGTGACGTATGAAAATTTCCATTTTATTTTAGTATACTGACATTGATTGAATTCTGGCATAGTTCAAAATTGGTCTTGTAACTTGTGAGTCTTGTCGTTGATTAAATTCCAACTTAGCCCAAAATTGTATAGTATTGTTTGGATCAAAGAAGTTGAATTTACTTTTGCATAAGATATTCTCTGTTTGGAGTTAGCACAGAACCTTTGTCCCCTTTAATAGAAGCTGGAGAACAACTTTTGGTTAAAGATTATTTCGTTGCGGAAATACTTCTGGTAAAGTAGTAGCAAAAGAATATAAAACCTACTTGGCAAAATAAATTTTTTGCATATTCTAAAATGTGAAATCGGATTGGTTTTCGAGATTCCAATTTCGCCATCCTCACATTCATCGCGAGAGCCAAAGGGAGCCTCTGTCTCTGTCTCTCGCTCTCGCTCTGTCTCTGTCTCTCTGTCTCTCTCCCTCTCTCTCTTGTTCGTGGGGCTGAACTTGAAGGAACACGAAAATGGGTCGAGAAACCTCTGCAAATTCTCCAAAACCATCCTCGACTCTGACGATAACCATGATCTCGGCGATGGTCCTCCAGGCCGACGATGTCTACCTCGTCGTCTCTCTCTCCGGTGACGATAGCTACCTCGTCGTCACTCTTTCCAGCGACAAGAGATACCTCGACGTCTTTCTGGCCGGCGATGTGAGCAACCAGAAGCGGCACATCCCTGTCCACAAGGACGGCGAAACGAACCCCTGGTTGGGCCTCACCTTCTTCTTCCCCGTTGACGAGGCCGTGGCTCCCTCCTGCTGCCTCAAGCTCAGGATCAAGAAGGCCAAGGGTACCTTACGCAGCGAGGACGTCGGTGAGGTCGATGTGCCGGTCAGGGATCTGCTCGGGAAGGGCAGCGCCGGCAACATGAAGCCGAATGTGCTGAGCTGCAAAGTGAAGTCGTCGTCTGGGGAGACCAAGGGCGATCTTCGATTTTGCTACGCGCTAGTGCCCCTGCCAGATAAGAAGGCGGTCGGGCCAGTCGCGAGTGATCGAGCTGCACCAGTGCCTGAGGCAGCGCCACTGCCGTCGGGATATCCGTGGGGATATCTGCCGGGGGCATATCCACCGGCAAATCCGTCGGTATATCCGCCGGCGGCATATCCACCGGCATATCCACCGGCATATCCGTCGGTATATCCACCGGCAAATCCGTCGGTATATCCGCCGGCGGCATATCCACCGGCGGCATATCCACCGGCATATCCGTCGGTATATCCGCCGGTGGCATACTCGCAAGGGGCAAATCTGCAGGGGAATTTCCCCCAGGCGCCAGCGGTATATCCGCCAAACGCCTCCAATTATGTTTATCCGCCGCCTGCAGGATATCCAGGTGCACCAATCCCGGGGCCAGCGCCGTACCCTGAGGTGGCATATCCACCGAACGCTGCGCTGCCACTGCCTGCCGGCGCGATAATGACGAGTTTGTTTAACGGCATCACTATGCTGTCGAGTCTGTCGAATCTGTTGAATCTGGTGGATGGGAGTTTTTCTCCTGATGCCTGATCTTGAGTAAAGTGAGTTTTCTTGGTGTTCCTTTCCCGTGCCTTTTCTTACTTTCGTGCCTTTTTCTCAGATACATATTTTGTTGCACATCCACTCAGAAATGAGTTCATTGCATATGCATTGGTTTTCGCTTAGTATGTAAGTTTGGTTTGAGCTCTATGTCAATTTGTTTAGATTTATTTGAAGAAAGTTTGTCAGATTTCTTACCATGCTTCAATTGGGTATGCATGGCTTTACTCTAATACCAATTGTAGGGTCTGCGGAAGTATTGTGGCATTATGGACAACTCAAGATACACACATTATACTAAATTGCGGTATAATTATAACACTCAAAATATTGTCTCACACAACTACTACAATACACTTTCTTACACCACACAGAAAATACTCGCACTCAAAGCAAACTAGCTGATATTGGCATATACTCAGCTATTCTATCTTCCCTTTCGCTCATGGAGGAACAACTCGCTCACATAGAGCTACTCTCTCTTTTATTAGGCTATGTTGCCTTTCTCTTAAAATTCACCTTTGTCACTAATACTTCCTATTCTGAAGCTCTCACTGCTGGAGGCTTTCCCTGAAGCTCACACCTTTGCCCTCTGACTGTGTGTTGCTTTGCCTAAAGCTCACCTTTGCTATGGTTGCTTGAGGCCCTCTTGGGCCTGAGGCTCACGCCTTGATTTGTCTCTCACGAGACTCTTTCTCTCTCCCTCTGCCTTGAGGCTATTAGGCCTAAGGCTCTTTGTGAAATTCGAAAATTTCAATTTTTGATTATAGTATTTAGAACCATCATTAAGAATTTGAGGTGAGAGGATTTAATGAATAGACTTTGATGTGGATGTTGGCAGTGTAGGACGACGATATTTAATTCGTTGGTAAACTCTTGGTAGAACTTGGTCGGTGTGTTCCAAATTTCATGTTTAAAGGTATTTGAGCTTTAAATTTACTATCTTGAGATTTTCCTAATTTTTTATATTTTTCAAATTTTTTTTGGTTCAAAATATTTCGGCTGCACATATGTTCAAAACGAGATGTTTGAAATGAGAGTTGACTTCCTAAATCTCTGTTCTTTCTCCACTTATTCACCACTTCTCATTCTTCTATCAAAATTTTAAGTACATGCTTCAATATGAAACATTGCACTTAGTAGCCGTAACATCGTGTGTGAGATCACCAATCTTAACTCTTATTCATTAATGCATGGATGATTATGCACTTGCTCGGCCAAAGGAAAGAGGCTCATTTTTTTCTGCTCAAAAATATCTTCTTGTGTCAAAGTTCTATTGGATAATTTTTCCTCTACCTAGTTCCATTGGAATACTTAAATTCCATTTATTGGATCGCTTAGCATTTTAACCTCAAGCCCATTATGAATTTTAACCATGATTAATACTTATTATCTTTTACAACTATTTGGCCGAGTAGAAGGATTCTTGAGAATACTCAAAATCTAAGATTAAAAGCTTTTCCTCCAATCACCACAGACCATCAACTCCCTTTCCAATCTTTCGTTTTCAACAAATAGAAGTAGAGGTGTCACTTTCGTCTTGATTTTTCTGGTTCCGGTGAGGTAAATCATGGAATTTCACTACTTTTTACCAATAAATTTTTATCAATTTTGAGAATCAAGCTTTGTTAATTTCGGTTGTGTTTGTTCTATTTGAAGGCGACTTATATTCTAAATCTGAAGTTGCTTTCAATGTAAGTGAAAACTCTAGGTGTTAAGTTGGTTTAATCTACTTATCATTTTGGACTTGGTTGGTTGATAGAGATGTGTGATTTTGATGTGCAATAATGTTGTGGATATGCTGATTGTTGAATTTGCCTTGTTGATCTTGTGCATGTTTGAAAGGCATATGGTCGGTTTCTTTAAATTGTGGTACGATTGGTAAGTGGAAATGCTGAATCAGAATTTATTTATTCTTTTTATTAGAATTTACTTGGTTAGAATCCGTTCATTCGTTCTATCAGAATTTATTCTATTAGAATCTATTCATTTGTTCTATCAGAGTTTATCAGGTAAAAATCTGTCCATTTATTCTATCAAAGTTTACTTGATCAAAATATGTTCATTCGTTCTACTAGATTTTATTTAGCCACAATCTATTCATTTGTTTGACTAGATTTTATTGAGTCTAGGTCCTTTCATTTGTTGAATCTATCCATTTGTTTGACTAGACATTGTTGAGTCTAAATCATGTTCTCTACCTCAATATATTTATTTTTTGAACCTGAAAATAGTATTTTATAAACCTTAGAAAATTAACATTATGAACCTCGGTATCTTTACGTTTTGAACCTGAAAATAGTATTTTTGAACCTCAGTATATTTACATTTTGAACCTCAATATATTTACATTTTGAAACTCAGTACCTTTACATTTTGAACCTAAAAATAGTATTTTCAAAACCTAAGTATGTTTACGTTCTACACATCAATATATTTACATTTTGAACTGGAAAATAGTATTTTCTAAACCCTAGTATGTTTATATTCTAAACTTGAATAAAGTACGTTCTGAACCCTAATATGTTTATGTACTAAACCTGAAAATGGTATTTTCTGAATGTCAGTATGTTTACGTTCTAAACCTTAAAATATATTACTTTCTGAATCTGAGTATATTTATGTTTTGAGCCTTAATATATTTACTTGGATGTTCAAACTCAAGCCCGAGCTTAATTCTTGAGTCTATGTATTTGTATGTGTAGATTCAAGTCCAAACTTAATCCTTGAGTCTATTCATTTGTATGTTTAGATGTACGACTAGACTTACTTCATGCGTCTATTCCTACATTCCGACTTAAGTCTAGGCTCACCCGATCAGAATGATTTTTTTATGTTCAAAGTTTCATCCAGAATCACTTATGTGAGTTCTTAATCATTGTTGAGCATATTGATTGTTGAGTATTGAATGTATTTGCATGAGAAATGGTAAAGAGGTAAGCATATGATTATTGCTATCGACGTATGTGATCACTGAAAGAGTAAGGTATGGATATGTATGAAAATGTGTTGTGAAATGGATGCTGATTATTGAAATAAGTGTTGGTTTCTTGATTCACGGAAAGTCATGTCATATGAATGATGTGTGCATGACATCATATGATTAATTATGAAGTGTGATGTGATTTTCTTAGCCATTTAATGGTGTGTGATGATGGCTCAAGAATTGAGATGCCCTACAGTGTGATGGGAGTATTTTGGGATACCTTGGAAATTGAGATGCCCATGAGATGGGATGGGATGTCTCATGAGCGGATGGTGTAGGATGCCTTAGAGTTGAGATGCCTCATTTTGTGATCTAGATGCCCCGAGTGTGATTAGGATGCCCTGAGGAGTGTCCTGAGAGGAGAAGTGATGATAAGCATGATGCAGACTCATGTATATACATATTTGCATGTTGTTAAGGCACCAAATAATAATGATGCATTGAAAAATTACATGCCATATGTGGTAGATTATGTCATGCATTCATGTGAGGCACATGCAAAAGAAGGTGCTTTAATTATGTTGCTTTAAATGCTTGTGCCAAGTTGAGTGGTAAGGTTATTTTTCTGATTTAAACCTAGAGATTTCATCTATAGGATTTGGGCTCATTCCTTTTTTTTTTTTTTCAGAAATGGAGGATGGACAGCTCACTGCCTATGCTTTTTGGGACGCCTATGCATCATGAATGTGCTTATGAGAATATGTCTATACTTGGACTAGAAAGCTTAAGTTCCTACCATTTTCTTGCTTGGTATATGAACCTCGATGATGACTTGATTGGACCATTCAGGGGCTTTGATGGCAAAGGCGATGAGTCATTGGGTGAAATTGTCGACTTGTAATGGATGATTTGTTTTTATATAGGCAAGCTTTTGGGTGTGAACATTTGGGAGATAGACAATCCTAACCCTTCTTAGGTCTTTTGTATTTTGTGTACCGTTATGAGTTGTAACCATAAAGTTAAAATAAGAGATATATGTGTAATATTTTAACTCGTGCAATTTTCTTGTGTGATATTTGGTGATATTTGTATGATGCTTCCGCTTGTTATTAATCAGAGGGAATATATAATTAGTAATGACGTGTAGTGCGTGACATACTTAGGGCATCACACTCTTCGCCTGTCTTCAAATGCCTCGTGCACTGTCATATTTATAAGCTCGAGTTTCGGTGTCTCTTGAAGATTGCCGACTTCAGTGTTGATGAACTCGCTGTACGGGGGCATATCCACCGGCGGTTTTCCCCAAGGCGACATGAGGACATCCACCTAACGCTGCGCCCAATTTGGTTATCTGCGCCTACAGGATATACAGATGTAGTAGTGCCGCGTGCCGCATTCCTGCCACCAATGCCCAGGGCAGCGGCGTACCCTCAGATGGCATATCTGCTGAACGCCGCGCCCCCATATGGTTATCCGCCGCAGGGGTATATGCATCCCCCGGTTGGTTATGGGCATGCAACCCCACCGCGGCATGCCGGTGGGGCAAAGGGTGACGAGTGGGGTCGCCCTAGAAGTGATATCGAATATGTTAAATGACCCCGGAAACGATGACGGGGTTTTCCGATGCTTGATTTAGATATGTAAACGAGTTTTCTTGTTTTTCTTCAGCTGGTTGTGATATGTAGACTAGTCATTTAAAAGTACGCTGGATACGTACTTTGTCGCACATGTATTTGTTTTGACTAGGTGAGTAGGGTTCGAGTTCTGTGACAATTTGTTAAATTTGGTTTATTTAAAGAAAATTTGTCTGATTTTTTTATTGTGCTTCAATTAAGATGGTACTTTTTTACCCTGTGGTAGTACGTTGGTGTGACCTATTGCCCCTTTTTCTTTTCTCTATGTTATTTAGAACTGTGCAGTATAGGTCTTTTCCATTAAAAAATAACAATTTTTTCAAAGCTATTTTTTGCGCCAACATTTACCTGGCTACTTTGCTAATAAAGTTAGGTATCAAGAATCCCCGAGAAATCTATTTGTTAAGCGACTGTGGACTACTTTTAACACGAGACTGCTTGTTGTAACATCCAATTTGGTCTTGCTAGATCACATTGTAAATGAATATTAGTGAGACTATTAATCGGTTGATATCTGATACTTCCACGTTTGGGGCGTCAGAGAGATCGACTAATATATGTGCTCATTTTCATGTCGCCAAAGGGGCCAAAAAGGAAATGTTCAACTCACTGCTGAACAATTCAGTGCGCATAATATCGAATACCCCACTAGCAAAAAATATAACACGCCTTAATTATTTTTGGGGCCATATATCAAATGTGTTAGTGGGATTCCCAAATATACCTCTAATTAAATAGTATGTGCCTCTGAAGGCAACGTACGGGTTTATCCGAAACATTCTAAGCTCCTGAAATTTGAATATAAGAGGAAAATTGAATGAATATGAATATGTCTGTTAACACCTAAATTTTTGCCTAAAAATAATTTTCGAAAATGGGCTTGGCTAGTCAAAAAGAAAGAAATAAAAGAAAAGAAAAAAAAAAGAGAGAAAAAAAAGTTCGGGCCAATGATCTAAATGTGACTAGCCAAGCCCAGAATGTCAGATTAGAATTAAAATGGCAAATTGGAGCCAAAATGCAATTTCCAAAAGTTGAGGGATCAATTCACAATTTTTGCAAAATTTCGCCCGAGCCCTTAAATCATAATCTTGGCCCCCAATTGAGTTGAAATTGAACTTGGGTCAGGTCTAATTAATCGAATTAGGCAAAAAGGACCATATTACATTGAATTGGGCATTCTAGGGCAAGAAAATGGCCAGGTTTGAGGGACTTTCTTGCAAAATTGGGTGGAGACAATTGCGAAAAATGGTCAAGATCTTAAATTACTATACATGAGTTTGCTAATTGATCAAAAACCGGAGCCAAATTGATAGATTAAAACACTCAAACCAGCTATCAAAACTCAGCCCACGCTAGGTCTCAATTCGAGATATGCTAAGTAAGCAATCCTACTTAGCTGCCCAATTAGCTTGATCTCTGCACGTGATGGAAGACATTTGGTAATTGTCTAAAATTTCTATTCTTGGAATAGAAATGTATTTGGTATAATCCTCAAAAAATTTTGTGACTTATAGTTTCTTTTAATTTTTTAATAATTTTATTATATTTTTCTTTTCTCTTTTTTTTTCCTTTTTTCTATACCTGATCATTGGTTAGGGAAGAAGAAGAGGAAGAGAAAAAGAAAGAAAAAAAAGAAAGAAAATGTTTGGACTTAATTATGGAGTAATTAATGGGAATAAAGAAGCATTTTTTTCTTTGTTTACTCATCGATTCTGTTTTAAATCTATTTCCAAGAACATAGATGTTACAAGACGGATTTTTTGTATTTTTTTTTCTTCCAAAGAACAAAAGAATAGGATAAGGCACTGTTTAGCACATTACTAAACAGGCCCTTAATGGATTTGAGGGAGGGGCCCATCTTTTACTTAGTCAAAGAAATTTACAAACTAATGGTAGCTAAAATTAATACATTGTCTTCTTCGAGAGCTTGACCCGAGAAATCAGAGTTTTGAAATTTTTAAAGATGACCCGCTTTGAATATCATAAAAGAAAATGATATCTGTATTGCTTTCCAACTAAAATCCAGGATTGATTCAATGTCGTATGGCGTGAGTATTGACGTATTGTCCTAAAAAGCCCGTGACAAACAAAAAATTCCACATTACTCTTTTAAAAAATGGCGTCCCCTTCCATTAAGATCTAGTGATCCTAGACATAAGAATTTGCTTGTCAAAATTGATTTTGAAAAAAGGAGATGGATCATTAATGATACTTAAACAAATGAGTCATTTATCGAAGTATGAATAATAGCTCACCATGGGAAACAATGATAAAGTCAACGTTGAGTTCGTTGGAGATGTCATTTTAATTTTATATTATATTTTTAATCTGATATTAAGAAACACATTTTATATACCTTCTTGGAGATGGAACTTAGTTTTCATATCATGTTTGAACACATGTAGCTATTTTTGAAATAAAAAAAAAAAGCAATTTTATTTTTGTGTTCTTTAATTCAAATAAGGTTGAGTACTACATTATGTCCAATGGATTGTACAAATTGTGTTGAACTCTCAATGATATATAAGTCATAGATAAAATTGAAAATGTTGTTTCCAAAAGACTTTTGCCTAAGGAATAATCTCATGTAGTAACGTCTTGGTCACATGTACACATGTTGATAATGTTGATATTCTGTCTATTTTTAAAAGTTACCTAAAGACTTGCGTAGATTATTGTAGAAGTAAGATGACTAAGATAAAAAATAAAACTGCAATCTGAAGTTCTGATCTATTAGAGGTCATTTACATTTATCTTAGTGGACACTATATTATAACATTATGTAGCAATTTTTTATTTCAACACAATCATTGACAACTATTTCTGCTGTACTTGATTAAGGAAAAGTCTGAATCTATGGATAAATTCAAGTTTTTTTAAGACTAAAATTGAAAAACAGTTAGGATAAGTCTTAAAGGTTGTTAGACTTGACCGTGGTAATGATCATTTTGGCAAGTATGGCAATGCTGGATAATTTGAATGGCCATTTGTCAAATAATTGAAAGATTCTAGAGTAGTAACTTAATTTACTATGCTCAAAAATCCTAAATATATGGTGTGGCCGAAAGGCACAATGTCACCCTTAAGGAGATTATGAGGTGTCACAACCCCCTTTACTTAGAGGTTGAGCTGCAAGTTATTTTGCAACATCCCAGGCTTTGTCACAGTCCCGAACTCATTTATCTTTTTATTTATTTATTATTATTCTTACGCATTTGGAAAGCGTAAACATACAATCCCTGACACAAATAACATGAGAACATGAGATACAAACACCACTAACATACTTCATATATTACATGAATAGTGATGATTACAAGCCTATCATACATACAAAAGTGGCTTGGGGTGTCCCTATCTCTGCTACGGCAGGTACTCTCCAAAATTGGGAACCCTTGTACTACTACTAGGCTAATACATATGAGTTTAGTTCGAACATTCGAATGGATCCTCGTTATCACTAAGATTCTGATTTGGATTATTGAATCCATGGAGAGGTCCAATCTAAGTATTGTCATACAACCTACACCATGTTTCGAAATGCATCGGGACAAGCTCATCCAAGCCTTTCTCTATCCACACAATGGATGATACCTTACGATAAGTAATCTTAGTATCTACGTCGAATACATCCATCATAGTAGTTTCTATCTTTACAGGGCAACCAAAATGCACAGCAGCCATAGTCTAAGTACCTGTAAAAGAAACAGGGGTGAGTACTTGGAATACTTAGTAAGTATAACTTCTGACCTTCGAATAGAACATCGATTCACCATCAACACTAGTCAATCATTTCGTGCAAATCATGGTGAAGGCAAATCAATTGCAAGTGCACCAAGCTTCAAGCATAGATGAATGATAATTCTCGCAATCATTCGTGCACATGATGCTTGCCTTGAGCTTATGCACTCTAGCCTTTCTTTCTTGCTCATGCATGCCATGCTTATTTAGCTTTTCTCTTGTGCTTGAGACTCGAACCCAAGTCTTCCCGGGGCCATCTTAGGACTCAAACCCAATTCAATTCAGGCTTTTAAACCAGGCTTCCTAGAGCTGTCTTGGGACTCGAACCCAATTCAATTCGGGCTTTTTAACCGGGCTTCTGGCTTTTTGCCGGCTTCTGAGACTCAAACCCAATTAATATGCTTGGGACTCGAACCCAAGTCTTATGCTAGCCTCTAGAACTTGAACCCAATTCTTGCCAGGAATTCTGCGACTCAAACCTCATTCTTATCTTTTCTTATCTTTGCTCGAGTACTAAGCCCTTCTTGAGGGTGTTCTCAAGTCTTATGCACATGCCATGAACTATGCACTTTATGCTCAAACATGATGCACGTGCCATGAAATCATGAATTTCCTCATCAATAACATCACAAACAAGCCTAAGCCCAAAGCTCCGCTCAAGTAACAAGCATCAAGGAACCTCGCACCAATCCAAGACTTGAACTCGGTATGCCTCAATACTGAATCACATCTTATGGCTATGGGTGAACCTCAACTTGTACCGCTCAAAAGCTATGAACCGCGACCTCGTTCTAACCATACAAGAAATTCAAGAACATAAACAAATCATAAAATACATCAATCATCCAAGAATCAATTGACCTACCCTTGACTTGTTTGCAAGAGGATTTCCTAGGGTTGAAGACGTCACGAATGTTACTAAAAGAAGGGAGAAACTACACTTACCTGGATGAACCTCGAACTAGCACACAACCTACAAGGATAGGCGGCTTGCTTGAGGCCGAAGGAGAGAGAGGGCGTGAGGAAAGAGAGGGACGACTAAGGAGGAGAAAGGAGGAGAAAATGAGAGCAAGGTGAGGAGAAATGAAGAGACACCTCCTATTTATAGCCCTTGGTGTCATAATTACTAAGCCAAGCGGTCCTATCTTAAGTTTCCGTATGGTTGCCTCCTTTCCTTGGGTGGTGTCACAACCCCAACTCCATCTCCAGGATCACAAGCGACAGGGGTTATTTTTGCGATGTCCCAGGCACATCGCCATCCCATTCTTTTTATCTTTTCATTAATCACATGTGGGAGCTTTACAAACAACACCCGGACAACAATAAGTAGTCAAGAAAACAACCACTTGCAAATATACAGTTATATCAGTTACATTTATAGGCCCCTTTGTCACGGGTCATTTTATTTACAACCACTACATTTTCTATGCTTCAAAGATTGGGTAAACCTTAGCTCCTCTAGTAAGACTACAACTCCAGCACTAGTGGGAGACCTCAATGCCTAGAATTCTGAAAAACAACGGGGTGAGTCATAGACTCAGCAAGTAAAACCCACTAATTTCTGGGTAGGAGGATGCATCGCCCATCAACAAGCACATAACTTATCCAAAACATTAGTCGATGGTAGATCAATAGCAAAACAAAAGCTTTGTCTTGGATGAAACATAAGGAATCCTCAATCAATACTATGCAAGCATAAACCAATATTCACCCACAACATGAGGAACTCACGCCTCACTCAATATTATACAAGCATAAACAAAATCCATTCTAATGTATGAGGAACTCACGCCTCACTTATATGCAAGTATAACCGAAATCCATTTCATAATGGTAGGAACTCATGCACACGAGGTTCATTTATTAACAGTTGAAATCCATCGACTCTTTCGGAATCCACCAGGCATATGAACTTAATCGATCAACGTCCCCTAATCCAAGGGTGACGGCGGTCCTTCGACTATGCATCCGTCGGGTACCCAAACTTAATTGGGCAACGTCCCCTAATCCAAGGGTGACGGCGGTCCTCCAACAATGAGTCCATCGGGCAATGTCGCTGAAATTCATCAGTCGACGGCTAGAAATTAGTCCATCATGTGACCATGCATCAAGAATCACAATCTAGTTCTTATCTTCACTTTTAGTTCAAGGGCCCGAAGGCATGCCATACATAAGTGTATGAAATGACTTATCGAAACTGAGACGTTAAGCATGCCAAGCATGAATCAAGGATCGCGACTTGATTTGACACGTTTGAGCACCGATCTAGTACCCAATTGGCTCGGGAATGATATACCTCAATATCGCACCAAGATCATAATAGGACTAGCCCGTCATAACATGTTCATTGACATAGTACCAGACTTGGCTCGGGAGCAATACGCCTCAATGCTGCATCGAGACCATGAAAGAACTGGCCTGTCATGACATGTACACCGACCTATTACCAAAGTTGGCTCAAGAACGATACCCCTTTGTATCATACCAAGACTAAGAGAGGATCGATCCGTCGTGATCCCATGTATGTTCAAGGCCAATGAAACCCCTTTTGGAGCTCGGGGAGTGAACTAGAGCATGCATTTGTGAAAACGGTTGGAAATAGTTTTGTAAAAAAATATCAAGCTTTCACAAAAACGTTTTTCACATAGGTTTGCATCAAAGAAAAAATCAAAGCATATCTAATAAACACATGAACTAGACTTCTTCCAAAGCAACTCAAATCAAAGCACGAGCCAAAGCTCATCAAATGAAAATCGAACTCAATCGAGGAACAAAGTCTAAACCATTCCAAGGAAACACAACCCAACCTCAAGTACAACACGGCAATCAACTTCAATCAATGACTTGTCACATGCTCGGAATAGCGTAACACAATGTTCTAGCCAAATATTGATAAGTTCTACTTACTACTCAAGGCTCGTGACTTGAGCCATTATGATTGAACGCCAACCTAGAACTGAACATGACTCGGAATTGATACACCTCAATATCGAACTGAAACCAAGTAGGGCCTAGTCCATTATGTTTCAGCTCACTTCCAAGACCAACAAGATCCCTTTTCGTAGTTCAAAACATACTTTGGCTCACGGGCATAAGCATCATCATAAAATAAATCGACAACATATGAACAATCAGAACATTATCAAACAAGTTCAAGCAACACCATGACAATCAACTTCAATCAAGGACTTGTCACAAGCTCGGAATAGTGTAGCACAACGTCCTAGCCAAATATTAGTAAGTTCTACTTACTCCACTTCAAAGGATGGCCTAGGTGACCGAGCAACGTGTAGGCTGGCGAATGAGCAAGAGGGCGTGGCCATGAGAAAGAGAGAGGGCGATAATGAGGTTGAGGTCGAGACAGTGAGGGAGGAAGAGGAAGTGATGTGGAAATGAGTGGAGGGAAGGCCTCTATTTATAGGCAAATGCCTCATGATGATCTTTCCAAATGGACCAATCATCTTCACATAGATGGACAATCTAGGTTGAGAGAGACTCATTTCGAAATCCAAATCTTCACAAAACTCTTTGAAATTTCTATATGTTGTATAAATGGATGTCCTTTAAAACTTTTGTGAAGAAAGCATGTTCAAATTCGAAAGAAATTTTTTTTTTATAAAAAATCGACAAGGCAATCGGGTCGTTGTTTTTACTACACGGGACAGGTTCTAGACGAATGATTGGGCCTTTGTCCCAACCATTTCACTGTAGGAAAAGTATGAACTTTAAGTATGTTTTAGATTAGGATGTTTTGAACAACTTTCATGGAGGAAGTTTCTCCAAATTCGAAGTACAAAGAGCTTTGTAAAATTGGAAAATGGCAAAGGTCTAGGGATTTCGTAAAACTGGAGAATCAAAACCTATGAAACCTTAAGTGGCAAGTCTAAGGAGAAGGGGTGGCGCCCTATTTGACCTTCAAGATCCCTTGTCATCATTCTTCTAGGTCATGAGTCACTCCCTACCATTAATGAGCTTATGACTCACCCTCTCTTTAATATATAACCGTCCAAAATTTCATGATTACATTCCAAGAGTAAAACTAATGGGCCAAGTGTCCTACTTAGTCATCATGCATTAGTAGACTACCTTCCAAGAACATTAAATACACCAATAATTATCAAGTTAGAAGGCCATCTCTTTGGGTGAGAGTCAATCGAGTCCAACCACAATCAATTACCTTATTTGGCTTGAGGTTCATGCCTAAGCCATGCCCAAACAAAGCTAGACGCAACCCGGCTTGATTGGCCAAACTGAGTTCGAAATTTCCTTTATCAAGAAAAAGGGGTCGTAGCTGGGTTTGCTTGCTAGGTCCTAGCCTAATTGGTCGGTCCTTTGATCGGTTCATGGGCTAGCCTATTGGTCAATTTTGCTTGGCCAGTCCTGTGGTCAATCCTTGGGCCAATCGACCAATCCTGTAGCCGGTCCTGTGACCACCACAACTCCTGGTCAATCCGAAATTGAACCACATTGAGTTTATTTAATCCATGGTCGATTATCGATTGTCATGTAATCGTGTGGGTTCAAACGATCCATTTCAACTCATGGTCGCATTGGATCAATTCATGGTTGGCCACAACCAATATAATGGACGGGCGGAATCACTCACAATCAGTGCATTGACTAGGTGGAATCGAGCCATGATTGTCCGCCGATCCATGATGGCACGTGATTGTCCCACGACCGATCCTTATGATCGAATAACCTTTCCATAGTCGAATGCTCTATAACTGGACCTTGGGTTACCAATCCCTAAATGGCCAATTGACTCATGACCAGCGTTCGGGCTAGCTCATGGCCAAGTCTCGCCTTTGACATACCGGACTCTAGCCTACTAGTCGGGGCCAAAATAGGGGTCAAAATCGAGGATGTTATAGGTGGCAAGCCTACTTTGTCTCATGATTATACCTAGAAAGTGAGTTGGCCAAGCTAAAGGCCCTACTTGGCAATCTAAGCTCCTAGGTGTCATCGATTACGGCCCGCTTCTCGCTCCATTGGTCCACCAATACCCTGCATTTAATGGGTATTTAATGAAGTCTAATGATGATGCTACTTTAGGTTGCCAACTCAACAATTCTAGAATATTTGGTCATAATGAGGGCTCATGTATCACTCTCTAATTGGTTTACTTGTGTGCCACATTTCTCTAGAATCTTCAAAGATATTTTGGCCGCCATCATGACTTTTGACTATTCAAAGAACAATTCATCCCTTCATTTAATGAGGGGTTTCTAGAATTTTCCATGCTTTTGTCTTTTTCTTCATTAATAAGGTGGTCTAGAGAATTTCCTTACCAAAAAAAAAGGGTGCTCTAGAGAATTTCCTTACCAAAAAAAAGAGGTCGTCTAGAGAATTTCCTTACCAAAAAAAAAGGTGGTCTAGAGAATTCTATCATCCAAGTTGGTTTCGAGGCTGGAGAAGGGATCAATAGGTACACCTCAAAAAATTGAATCACTACAACCGAGGTTCGGCCATCACGCCCCATGCTTGCCCAAACCGTTCATTTGGACGATCGGTCGGCCAATAAGGTTGGTTGTCCTTTGATCGGTTCGAGACCAATCCTAAAGCTATCCATGGCCTAGCACTAAGTCAAGACACTCATGGACCTTAGAATTAGTGACAGAATAGCCGAGTCTATCCCTAGGCTCATTCCGGTCGACACCCGATCCACTAGTAGGGTTCATGGCCGGTTACCAATCCATGATCGAATATCACCAATTTGAGATTCCATTCCGATCACTAAGAATTAAATAGGGAATGATACATTTTTGGTCAGAAGACGGTCGCATTTGATCAATTCGGATCATCCGTGTATATATGCAAAACCAAGCAAAATCACCCGCGACTAGAAACTGCAACCGGTTGGATCGACCCATGATTATCCACCAATCCAAAATCATCTCATGACCAATTCTCGTGATCAAAAAGTCATCTTATAAGCTGATGATCCTATCCCATTGGTATGGTCAGTAGAAATTCACAACTGACACCTTGACCAATTCGTGACCGGTCGGTCGGTTGAATTATGACCGATCTGCAATTTCTTGCCAATTGAACCGATTGATCCATGGCCAATGGCCGATGATCGATCCTTTTAGGACCTTATGTTCGATCCTTACGGGGTCGAAATCGAGGATGTTACATGAGGAATATGATTAATAGCATTAATTTACCCGATTTTCTACGGGGTGACACTTTGAAAGCGATCTTTTCACATACAAAGTCGTGTTTCTACCAAAATTGTTCCATTGACTTCTTTTGAATTATAGAGTGGATGTAAATCTAACTTGAATCATCTTAAAATTTATGGGTGTCCTGCAGAAGTGAAGTTATATAATCTAATATTAAGCATGTTGGAATTTAGAACAACTCGGTATTATTTCGTATCTTACTTAGATCATTTGAAGGGGGATTGAATTTATAATCTCAAAAAGGGTACAAAAATTGTGGAATCACAGATAGTAAAGTTTCTAGAGTTTGACATTGCCATGGAGGATAACTATTCTCATACTATTTAGGACAATAGTATGGTGGAGATCACTTTGTCTTTGTCTTTACCTTTGCAGACAATTGTGGAGTCCTCTACACCACAAACTAAGCCTGTTGAGGTTTAAGATACTATTATTGAGATAGTTCTTGATGAAGTTTCTCAAGCATATCAAGTGCAGGATGAAGTGGTTATAGCTCCACTCAGAAGATCTGTTAGGAAGAGACAATCGGTTATACCACCAGACTATATAATCTATCCGTGAGAGCATGACTACAATATCTGCTGCATGGTCGATTTAGTGACTCATACAGATGCCGTGTCTTGTCCTCAATTAGATCTATGGTTAAATATGATGAAAGACAATATGCAACTATGAAACATAATAGTGTTTGGGAACTTGTCGAGTTGCCTGGACATCATGAGCTCATCAATTGCAAATAGGTGTACAAGTCTGAAAGAGACTCCAAAGAAAGATTGGGGAGTTTAAAGTCAAACTAGTAACCAAGGTTTCACTCTAAAAGAGACGTGGACTTTTTCTAGTCTCTTCTAAAGATTCTTTCAGAGTGAACATCACATTAATAGCTCATTTTAATATGGAGTTAAGTTAGATGGATGTTAAAACTATTTGATATAGAGTTAAGCCAGATGAATGTTAAAACTATCGTTCTAAATGGATACCTTAATAAAGAAGTCTATATGGTGCAACCCAAAATTTTTGTAGCATATGATTTAGGTAAGCTTGTGTGTAGATTGAAAAGTCTTATTCATGGCCTCAAGCAAGTTTCCAAGCAATGTTATTAAAGTTTCAAAGTGCCGTCACTTCGTTCAGTTGAGAATAAAGTAAATCAATATATATATATATATATATATATATATATATATATATGTATATATTGCAATGTCAGGCAGAGGAAATTTATTTTGCTCACATTCTATGTACATAATACCTTGCTTATAAGCAGTGATCTTGATTTGCTACATAAGACAAAGTAGATTTATCGAAAAATTTTGACATTAAGGACCTTGATGAGGCATCTTTTGTCCTTGACACTAAGATCTGTAAGGATCGTTCTTGTCATATATTGGGTTTATCTCAGAGAACATTTGTTAATTGTATTTTGGAAAGATTCAGTATACATCACTGCAAGTCAGGAATTGCTCTTGTCATTAAGGGTGATGAATCGAATCTGTCATATTGTCCTCATTCAGACATTGAGAAAACCCAATTGAATGATGTACCTCGTGGTAGTGCATTTGAAAGCATCACGTATGCATAAATTTGCACTAAACCAAATATTGCTTTTGCAATAGGACTTCTAGGCAAATATTAATTAAATCCATGATATGATCACTGGGTCATTAACAATGAGGTTTTGAGGTGCTTAAAGAGGACAAAAGACTATATGCTAATTTACACACATGTTCAAATGCTGCAGCTAGTAAATAATTCGGATGCAAACTTTGCTAGCTATTAGGATAACATGAAGTCAACAACGGAATACATTTTTATGTTAGCAGGAGGTGCAGTAAACAAAAATCTATATCATCATCTATCATGTAAACGGAGTTTGTAGCATACTTTTCAACTGTTACTCAGGTTATTAGGCTCCAAAACCTCATTAGGGAGTTGACTGTATATGATTTTATGAATAATCACATATGGTTGTATTGAAATAATAACTTTGCACTATTGTTTATTAACAATAACAGAGGTCTCACGGGGTCTAAACATATGGTAGTCAAGTTTTTGAGCATAAAAAAACGATACAGAATGGTGATGTTACATTATAACATATTTTCACAATAATATGGTTGCAAATCCATTAATTAAAGGCCTTTGCCCTTGTGTTCTTAAATAACATGTCATTAACATGGGCTTAATAGCATCATTTGATGCCATTTTTTAGTGGGAGCTACTTCAGTTATGCTCTAATAAAGTTTACATCCGCATTTGTTACACTTAGTAATAGTTTGATAAGTATTAACTTTTGCATTCAATAAAATATTTATGAATGTATTGTTATTATGTTGAATACATATCGATAAAATTCTCAAGGTATTTTCTAAATCTTGAGTGAAGACGAAGGGCATCCGATTATTAGGCTTGAGCATATGTCTTGTTACACATAAAGAAATGTTAATCATAAAGACAAGCTATATGTGAGTTCACTGAAACCATAAAAGACTTTCTCTAGTGGCACTGATTTTTGTAACACTTAAGGTAAGAGAATGACGATTGACAAATGGGATCTCTCTATGAGAAGTGTTATTTTTTTGCCACATTACCATATTAAATCAATATCAATCAAGTTAAAAGTACTTGTGATCATGGAAGGCCCTGTTTGTGTATATACAATTACCGCCATGATTTGGTATTTGAGATTTTATGGGATATGATTAACTATTAAGAATTATCTCTAGATCAAAGTGCGCACACACAGTATAATTTCAATTAATATAATCCAAGTGGGAGAACACAAGAGTTTTCCTAATGTGGGGTACATTAATTGATATTATAATTTACTAATTTACGAGGTTGGTTCCAGGTGAGATAGAAGGTTTATTAATTAGTCTAATATGGGGTTGGCTAGTGTGAGCTGAGTTGAGCTTGGCCCATAATGAAAGCGCCTGGCTAGAAACTCTATAAATAATGCTTAAGTCTCTCCTCTAACCCTAACACTCACAATCATTGTAACATCCTCGATTCTGACCCAGTAAGGATCGGCTATAAGGACCAAAAAGGATCGATCATGAGCCATTGGCCATGGATCGATCGGTTCGATTGGCAAGAAATCGCAAATTGGTCATGGACCGATTGACTGACCAATCGACCTACCGATTGACCCGTCACGAATTGGTCACAATGTCAACCGTGAATTTCTACTGATCATATTGATGGGATAGGATCACTAGCTTATACTATGACTTTTTTATTACAAGAATTGATCACAGGATGATTTTTGATCGGCGAATGGTCATGGGTCGATCCAACCGGTTGCAGTTTCCAGCGCGCGGGTGATTCCACCCGGTTATGCACCGATATACGGATGATTCAAATTGATCAAATGCGATCGTCTTTTGACCAAAAATGCATCATTCCCTATTTAATTCTTAGTGATCAGAATGGAATCTCGAATTGGTGATACCCGGTTATGGATTGGTAATGCACTGACCATGAACCCTACCGGTGGATTGGGTGCCGACCAGAATGAGCTTCGGGATAGACTCGGCTATTCCGTCACTTATTCTAAGGTCCATGAGTGCCTTGGCTTTGTGCTAGGCCATGGGTAGCCTTAGGATTAATGTTGAACCGATCAAAGGACAACTGACCCTATTGGCCAACCAATTATTGAAAGGAACGGTTTGGGCAAATATGGGATGTAAGGGCCGAACCTCGGGTGTATGTGATTCGATTTTTTTATGTATACCTAATGATCCATTCTCCAACCCCAAAACCAGCTTGGATAATAGAATTCTCTAGACTGCCTTATTAATGAAGAAAAAGACAAAATAAGGAAATTTCTAGAAATCCCTCTTTAAATGAAGGGGTGAGTTGTTCTTTGAATAGTCAAAAGTCATGATGGCGGCCAAAATATCTTTGAGGATTCTAGAAAAAGACGGCACACAAGTGGACCAATTAGAGAGCGATACACGAGCTCTCATTAATAATTGAATGTTCTAGAATTGTCAAGTTGGCAACTATAGTACAATTATTGTCAAACTTTATTAAATGTCCATTAAATGCAGCATATAGGTGGACCAATGGAAGTGCGAAAAGTGAGCCATAATTGATAACACCTAGGAGCTTAGATTGCCAAGTAAGGCCTTTAGCCATGCCAACTCACTTTCTAGGTGTAATTATGAGGCAAAGTAGAATTACCACCCAAGGAAAGTAGGCGGCCACATGAAAACTTAGGACTGGACCGCTTGGCTTAGTAATGATGACACCAAGGGCAATAAATAGGAGTAGTCCCTTCTCATTTCTACCACCTTGCTCCCATTTCCTCCTCCCTCCTCCTCCTTAGTTGCCCTCTCTCTCACGCCCACTTTCTCTCTTTCGGCCTCCAAGGAAAGTTGGCCATCTTGTGTAGTTCGAGCTTTAGTTCGAGGTTCATCCAGGTAAGTGTAGTTTCTCCCTTCTTTTAGTAACATTTGGGACATCTTCGACCCTAGGAAATCCTCTTGCGAACAAATCAATGGTAGGTCGATTAATTCTTGAATGATTTATGTATTCTATGACTTATTCACATGCTTGAATTTCTTGTATGACTAGAACGAAGTCATGGCTTGTAGTTTTTGTTCGGTACGATTCAAGGTTCACCTATAGCCATAAGAGGTGATTCGATATTGAGGCGTATGGAGTTCACGTCTTGGATTGGTGTGGGGTTCCTTTATGCTTGCTACGCAAGTGGGGCTTTGGGCTCAGGCTCGTTCTTAATGTTGTTAATGAAGAAATTCATGATTGTTCATGTACTTGAATTTCTTGTATGATTAGAACAAAGTCGCAGTTCATAGCTTTCGATCGGTACAAGTCGAGTTTCGCCCATAGCCATAGATGTGATTCGGTATTGAGGCATACCGAGTTCATGCCTTGGATTGGTGCGGGGTTCCTCTATGCTTGTTACTCGAGCGGGACTTTAGACTTAGGCTCATTTGTGATGTTGTTGATGAGGAAATTCATGATTTCATGGCACGTCCATCATGTTTGAGCATAAAGTGCATAGTTCATGGCACATGCATAAGACTTGAGTACATGCTCAAGAAGGGATTTGTGCTTAAGCAAAGATAAGAAAAGATAAAAATGGGGGTTGATTCCTCAAATTCTTGGCAAGAACTGGGTTCGAATCCTAGAGGTTGGCATAAGACTTGGGTTTGAATCTTTAGCATATTAACTAGGTTTGAGTCCCAAAAGCCAACAAAAAGCCAGAAGCCCGATTAAAAAGCCCGAATTGAATTGTGTTCGAGTCCCAAGATGGCTCTGGGAAGCTCGGTTTAAAAGCCCGAATTGAATTGGGTTCAAGTCCCAAGACGGCTCCGGGAAGACTTAGGTTCGAGTCCCGACCACAAGAAAAAAGTTTAACAAGCATGGCATGCATGAGCAAAAAAGAAAGGCTAGAGTGCATAAGCTTAGGGCATGCATCATATGCACGAATGATTGTGAAAATTTTCATTCATTTGTGCTTGAAGCTTGGTTGCATCTTGCAATTGACTTTCCTGCTCCATGATTTGCATGAAATGATTGACTGGTGTTGATGATGAATCGATGTTCTATTTGAAGGCCAGAAGCTATACTTACTAAGTATTCCAAGTACTCACCCCTATTTCTTTTACAAGTACTTAGAATTATGGCTGCCGTGCATTTTGGTTGCCCTATGAAGATACATACTACTATGATGGATGTATTTGATGTAGATACTGACATTACTTATCGCAAGATATCATCCATTGTGTGGATAGAAAAAGGCTTGGACAAGCTTGTCCCGATACATTTCGAAGCATGGTGTAGGTTACATGAAAATACTTGGATAGGACCTCTCTATGGACCTGATAACCCAAATTAGAATCTTAGTGATAACGAGGATCCATTCGAGTGTTCGGACTAAGCTCATATGTATTAGCCAAGTAGTAGTACAAGGGTTCCCAATTTTGGATAGTACTCGCCGTAGTGGAGATAGGGATACCCCAAGCCACTTTTGTATGTAAGATAGGCTTGTAATCATCACTACTCATGTAATATATGAAGTATGTTAGTGATGTTTGTATCTCACATTCCCATGTTATTTGTGTCGGGGATTGTATGTTTACGCTTTCCGCATGTGCATAAATAAGAAGCAAATGAATTAGACACGGCGACAAAACTTGGGATATCGCAAAATAACCCGTAGCTCAACCTCTGAGTAAAGGGGGTTGTGACAATCATCCTCACAAAGGAGTGTTTCCTAAGCGCCAAGGGTGAGGGGCTGTATCATTGAGCTAATGATATAGAGGGCAATAGAGGGGAAGTTCTTGAGTTTGGATCATCGTTATTTCGCATCAAGAACGGTGGTCCAAATCGAGTGCATCAATATATTTACATGATTACGGTTGGAATTCAAGTCGGCGGAAGACGACTTACCGGATTTTGATGTGCAAACAGCAAACAGCCCCGAAACGAACGTTGAATTGTCGATGAAACACGAACAACACTTCCTCATGTCAGTCCGAATGCAATCACAAGGAAAACACCCGATTTTCACGGCGTAAATGCCGATTGTTCTTGCAAAAGTGAAATGGAATGCCTTATTCTTCTCTGATGAAAAGGGAGAGGAATCTAGTGCGTATGTTTTTCCAACCTGTCCAACGGTTGTGTTCGGGAGGCTTTTATACGTCTCCCTTCGTACCTCTCCATTAATGTCTTTACATCGTAATGCATTAAGACGAAACGGTGCATTCCAATTGCACCCCATCATGGACGTACCAGCTAAAGTACTCCATCTCCCACTCGGACATGATGGGCTTGATAGTGCTCTATCAAGAATATAAGACATTCAACATTCATCAACTTTATAAAACAATTCATACTGGCAAATAAACCATGTGACTAGTGAGTACACTTGCACCTGGGAGCTCAAATTATACACCTGTTAGGGATGACATAATGGCTACAACCCTGAAAAGAAATAATCAATTGATGTCTCACAGTGCCCCAGACATATTTTGTTACATCAATCCAAGTATACTTATCTCTTAAATGCTATACTTGACTATTTTCAAAAACAAAATGTATTTACAATTACATTTGCAACCATATAGGGCGATATAATTGGTCGACCAGTAAATACATGTGATAGATGTAAAACAACAATAGTCTTCATTCGCACTCATGTCTCTCTCAATTTTAGAACAATTGCTTTCCTAGACATGTCCCTAGGCCATATCTATTCATGATCGCCCGTAACATGCTAAAGTAGTAACATTGATCTTTCACTTCGAGAACATAGTCAGAAATAACATATGGCACAAAATTGAGGTAAATTATAAATTACCTCAAGGGCTCACACGATGAGTAAATATGGATAATTTTACTCATCTTCCCTTATTGGTCATACAATGCACATGCAGTATGAATTACATGCTATAGTGGATTACTTTTTCTATAAGAGCATATGTTATTTATCAAATATATCCACTATACGGATCTTAGCCTAAACATAGTCACGTGCTTCTCACGTACTCATGTTTAGCCCGAGTGCTATATCAGCTCGCTTTCTATAGCGCCCAATTAAGTACTCGTATTCGGCATCTTTCAGGCTACATGATTGTGGGAATATCATGTTCAGTCTTGTTATAAACAAATCATAGACCTCATCTTGACTCCAATTAAGGCGACATATTTTATGTACCGGACTTGCTCTTCAGCATTTATTTGTACATAACGTCTCATCTCAATGTGTTATCTAAAGCACTTGAGGCGATTGCTCGTGTGAGTGAGCCAATCATTGCCTGCTGACATACTTTTCAATAATACACGTGTGTTTGTGCTAGTCTCATAGTGGATTTGTACTTATTGATAAAACATCAAATCACTAATAAATAAACAAGTACAATACATCTGTCCACAAACACATAAACCAATAATCCTCTATAATAACAGATATCGCATTCTACTCAATCCTAGTAACATCCTATGGGTCAAGAATATGTCTCTAGGAATAGCCTTCGTAAATGAATCAGCAACCATTCTATTGGTTGAAATGTATTGCAGGATCACTTCTTTCTGCGCTATAATATCTCTGATGAAGTTATTCTTTATGTCAATGTGCTTTGTCCTTCCATGATATTTAGGATCTTTCACATAGGCAATGGATGCTTGACTATCGCAATAAACTAACACCGGTCTTAGAACTTCAGTAACAGTGGCTAAATTTTCTAAGAAACGTTTTAGCCATATTGCTTCTTGCACTATGGCAGAACATGCAATAAATTCTGCCTCCATCGTAGACAAGGCCGTGCATGTCTGTTTCTTGCTATTCCAATAAATCGCACCTCCATTGAGCAAGAACGCATATCCATAAGTCAATTTACGCTCATCCAAGTCTCCACCCCAATCAACATCTGAATAGCTTGATAGGTGTAAATCACTTCCTTGGTAACAAAGTCGATAATCCATGGTGCCCTTTAAGTATCTCAAGATCCTCTTCATTGCTTTCCAGTGTGCTTGATCGGGATTTGATTGATATCGGCTCACCAATCCCATGGCATAGCATATGTCGAGTCGAGTACACATCATAGCATACATCAAACTTCTGACCGCACTAGCGTAAGGAATAGTTTCCATCATTTTAATTTCTTCTGGAGTCTTAGGATACATCTCAGTACTTAGGCCTTCACCTTGCATGACAGGGGTATCAATGGGATTACAATGCTGCATATTGAAATGCTCAAGAATTTTCATAATATAAGACTCTTGTGATAAAGTAAGATCTCTTTCGATCTTAACTCCTAATATATAAACAGCTTCTCCCATGTCATTCATTTCAAAATTAGAGGACAACCATTCTTTTATGGTGATAACCAATACTTTGTCATTTCAAGCCAATAGAATATCGTCCACATAAAGTGATAAAATCACAAATTTATCTTCAGACCGCTTGACATATACACAGTGATCTTCCTCGATCATCGTGAAACCAAAAGTGGTTATGGCTCGATAAAAATGAAGATACCACTGTCTAGATGATTGCTTCAGGCCATATATTGAGTGATGAAGCTTGCAAACTTTATGCTCTTGTCCTTTAGCTATGAAACCTATCGATTATTTCATATAGATTTCTTCATCCAGTTCTCCATTGAAAAATGCCGTATTTACATCCATTTGATGTAATTCAAGATCCAAATGTGCAACGATAGCTAGAATAAGGCATATTGAGGCGAACCTTACAACTAGTGAAAATGTTTCCTCATAGTCTATACCCTTTTGTTGAGAATAACTTTTCGCCACAAGGCGAGCCTTATACTTTTCAATGGATCCATCCACCCTACGCTTAATCTTGAAGACCCATTTGTTTCCAATGACTTTACGATTTGGTGGTAGATCAACCAAGTCTTAGACATGGTTTGCCCTCATTGACTCCATCTCATCTTCCAAAGATTTTCTTCATTCTTCCTTATCAGAGGATGAGAGAGCTTTTTGAACAGTCTTAGGCTTGGCATCGTCTTTTTGAGCAATCATAAATGCTTCCCCTTCAATCTGAAAACGACGACGAGGAATACTTTTACGATTACTTTTACACAATTGAATTTCTCTTGAATTCAATTCATCAGGTAATGCAACACTCTCACTAGGTCTTGTGTGTTGAGGTAAATCTTCATTTCCCTCTACAACATTAGGGGGTGTGTTATCAGGGTCTTTCATCTCATATAATTAGAAGTCTTTATCAATCTCACCTCTACTGGGAAAATCGTTTTCCAAGAACATGACATCTCGTGACTCCATTTCGGTCGCACTTCCATCAGCTTGTTCACCTATGAACACGTACCATTTGGAGTGTTCGAAATATCTTATAAAGATATATTTCTTCTATCTATGACCTAATTTGCCATGTTTATGGGAAGAATCATGAACATAAGCTACACATCCCTATGGACGTAGATTACTCAAGTCTGGTTTCCTACTAATCCATAATTCATAATGGGTGGAAGAGAATAATTTTGAGGGCACTCGGTTAAGTATATAGGCAGCAGTCAATAACGCATCTTCACAATATGAGATAGGTAAATTTGCTTGCGCCATCATAAACCTAACCATTTCCAATAGGTAACTATTCCTTCTCTCAACTACCCCATTTTGTTGTGGAGTACCAGGAATAGTCAATTGTCGTACAATTTCATTTTCATCACAAAGAGCTTTGAATTACTCTGATAGATACTCACATCCACGATCAATTCTCAATACCTTTATTGTTTTGTTCAACTGATTCTCTACCATCGCTATATATTGTCTAAAGCAGTCTAATGCTTCTAACTTATGGGAGATCAAAAAAACATAACCAAAACGTATAAAGTCATCTATGAAAGTGATGAAATATGAGGCTCCATGCTTCTCCATCACATTTAAAGGACCACAAATGTGAGAGTGTATGAGATACAATGGAAATTCAGCTCTAGTCCCTTTACCGAATGGTTTTCTAGTTGCTTTTCCCGCTAGACAATGTTCACATATAGATAGACTAACATTATTAAATGACCCTAAAAGGCCTTTTCTAGCTAATCTTTGTATTCTTTGTAATCCAATGTGACCTAATCTAGCATGCCAAGTACTTACATCAATCTCAACATTATTAGAAGATGCAATTAAAAAAAAACAACCATCAACATTAATATTGCACTGATAATAGTCAATGTCTAACACCATAAAACTATTCGATGCATGACTTGAACCATAATAAACTGTTCCATACATAATGTCAACACAATCGCCATGTAAATTCAATAAATAACCTAAGTTAAGAAGAACAACTACAGAGACCAAGTTTCGTCGAATATCTGGAGCATAAAGGACATCATGTAGGAATAGGTTTCGACCACCATGTAAGATTAATTTACATGTGCCGATACCCTTTACTTCAACTCTTGAGTTATTCCAAACATATATCCATCTTCTTCCAAGCGATATCGGACGATACTCCACAAATGCTTCTCGGTCTCTAGCTACGTGGCATGTTGCTCCTGAGTTTACAGTCCACATTAGATGAGATTCAGCAAGCATTACAGTACTAGAAACAAAAGCATTACTCAAAGTAATGGAGTAATATGATACTTATTTTAGCTTAGTGCATTCATGAGCAAAGTGCCCCATCTTGCCACAATTGTAGCACTCCATCTTGGCCTTATCCTTCTTCCCACCACGCTTCTTGCGTCGGAATGTCTTAGCCCTTTTGGATGCCTAATCAGTCTTTTTCCCTTTGTTGTTGAACTGAAGATTCCTTTTGCGCTTGAAGTTCGAAGCTTTGCGCGAACTCAATTCAGCAACATAAGCATGGGTAGAGGATCTCGTAGCCTTTAGGCGTTCATCCTCTAATTCTAAGTGACGCACAATATCATCAAAAGTGACAATATTTTCATTATATGTCATATTAATCTTTATATGCTCCTAATTGTTAGGAAGAGACTTTATAACAGCCCGAACTTGTTGTTCATCAGTAAGGGAGTGACCTGCCGTCTTCAGCTCAAGAATCATGTTTGACATCTCCCAAAGATACTGCCTCATCGTTACATTTGGGCGCTTTCGGAATATGTCAAACTTAATGGTGAGTCTCCTCAGCTTAATGGCAGATGTACCCCTAAACGTATTCTTCAAGGCAACCCACATAGCTTGAATTTTATCATAACTTTTAAACTCACACATGAGATCATCTTGCATACAACTCAGAAACGTGATGCGAGCAATGCTATTTTTCCTTTTCCAAGCTTGATAAGCTTCTAGATCTCTCTTGTGTTGAGCTAAAATTCCATGCTCAGGTTTATCCATGGTATGGTTGAGGGTTTTTAAAACCTCTTACTCCTCAAGGATATACTGAACCTTTTGGTGCCAAATATCATAATTGTCATCGTTCAACTTCTCACCCTTATTGAGGTCAGCCACAATGATCTTGAATGCTAAAGTCATAATCAATTGTTATAACAAATTGACATAATAAACACAGAATCAATACTAGCACACTTTACAAAGTAACACACATATTTAATTTGCAGCAAAGACAAATTAAATTGATGATAATTCAACAAAAAACACAAAAGCAAAAGTTCACTATGTTCCCAATCAACTTCTATGTACAATTGTTCTATTATCATTAATTAGTTTAATTTGCGCAAATTTTAAGTCCTTGGTGAGAACTCCCTCGAATTTTACCAACCTACGAACTGCCATTAGGAAAAAATAATTGCATGACCTTATGTAATTTCTACATTTTTTCTTAACACAAAAACATAACATAAAAATAACCAACGTATAAACAACAATCATGCTTCAACTATAATTATAATCGCAATTCAACATGTAATGAATTTCCTACCATTGTTTGAATTTTCTAGCAACTAGAAAATTGCAAATATATTAAAATATATATACATGATATTATCGAACCAAGCTCTACACAGCATATATGACATCATTTGCACACAAGCTAGCTACTGTATTTCCTAAATCACAAGAAAATACAAGCTACAAATGAATAAACTATGCATTAAACCCCAAAAAAAATACGCGTACATAGGGTTTCCTACGCATTTTCATACATTTATAAAACTTAAAAGTATAAAATAATTATACCACAGTGTAGAGGACACTAATATGAACCAAACGCAACCGACCACGTTCTAATCAGAGCTTGCATGCGCCCCCACGCGCCGCCTGAGTGCGCGGCGCGTGTGGCGCACGCGCCAGCGAGCCAAACGGCTCCTAGCCAGTCTGACTGGTCCGACCGGTTCGACTAGTTTGACCGTCGGATCAGTTGACCGGTCCGATTGTTGACCGGTCAATGGTTGGGTCGGGTCGGATCACGGGTCGGTTCAGGTCACTGGTCTCGGGTCGGGTCGGGTCGGGTCGCCAGCCGGGGACCGGCCGGCCAATTGCTGCCAGCGCTAACGTCATCGATGACATCATCCCAGCGGTTACCGACCGTTGAATGACGTCATACATGACGTCATGAAGCGTCGCGTCTCTCCGCGCGACGCGCGTGTGACGCGCACACGTCAGTTCGCCAACTAGCGTGTGTTGCGCACACGCTGGCGTCCCCAGCGCATTAGGTGCGTGAGTCCCACGCGCAACGACTTCTTGTCATGCATGTGGGCGCATCCGATCTCCTCCGGTCGCGCTCGAACCACTGTCGAACTCATTTCAACGAGTACTTTCATCCTGTATAATCAAAAGTTGATTTTGGCCAAAAAAATATTGCGAAAATTGGCCAAAACCGCACGGATGCACGCGACCCTGAACCCGTTCTTCACTTTGGTTCGATTTTTCAACGATTCATATATCAATTTCAATTAATAAACATCCAACCAGTGTAGATATCATACTCTTAATCTCAATATCAAATGGTGTACTGGAAAATTCAATAAAAAAATAAAGCAGAAACCACAACCGGGCTCTGATACCAATGTTGGAATTCAAGTCGGCGGAAGACAATTTACTGGATTCCGATGCACAAACAGCAAATAGCTTCGGAACAAATGTTGAATTGCCGATGAAACACGAACAACACTTCTTCACGTTAGTCTGGATGCAATCACAAGGAAAACACCCGATTTCCATGGCGTAAATGCCGATTGTTTTTGCAAAAGTGAAATGGAATGCCTTCTTCTTCTTTGATGCAAAGGGAGAGAAATCTGGTGCGTATGTTTTTCCAACCTGTCCAACGGTTGTGTTCGGGAGGCTTTTATACGTCTCCCTTCGTACCCCTCCATTAGTTTCTTTCCATCGTAACGCATCAAGATGAAACGGTGCGTTCCAATCGCACCCTATCATGGACGTACCAACTAAAGTACTACAATTACATATGTGTTATTGGTTCTAGTTATGGAGATCTTGAGGTTGCACTTTCGCGTATGCAGGTTAGGCCTCCAGCAAGGGCTGGAGCCCCGTCAAAGGTGAAGGCAAGGGTGTGACCCCACAGGTAGTTGGTGCTACCATCCTTGTGGATGGGGCTACGCTTGTTCTCATTGCTCTTGCTACTGGAGAGATAGATGATGACGAAGTCGATGAGGTCCATCTTCCCCAAGACATTGACATCCTCAAGGTCCACTTGGCAGCGATCGCCCTCATCTTCAGACGCCGCTACATGTCATGATATCAAGAGCCATTTTTTCGGTTGGTTTTTAAACTTGGGAATGAAAAAGGCACTTGAGTATCGACAATAAGTGAAGTAACATGGTGCGAAAGAGGATGGTTATAGAGAATGTGAAGAGGTCTTGAGAAAGAGTGAATGAACGATTGCTTGTGATTATTACGCCTTATGTCGAATCAATATTGAACGTATGTATGTTTCTGTCGGGCCCCCTTCGAGCATATTTAGGTTTATACCCGAGTGACTTTGTCTAGTTTGGTCCTCTTTCTCATGCATAATCGATCATAATTGACTTTATCTAGTGATCATTAGAGGTGATGATTCACCATAATCGTTTAGATAAGAATATAAATGAAACTTGAGTAAACTTTGGAACTTGCTACAGGATAAAATTCAAGTTTCTAGGTATGCAGAGTATGTTCCAGGTTTCAAAAATTAATGAACATATTCAAAAGAGTAGGTTGTGGGTTTTATGTAACTTTAATGCAATCTAAAATCGTTCGCCCCTAATTATAACCAACGGCAAACAATGCACACCCAGCTAATTATAAAAATTGGGTACAATAACAAAGGTGTGGCGGTGGCTACAAACGTTCTTGAAAGGTCTTCAACCATTTTCGGGAAAAACATAAAATTAAATCAATTTAATAAGCGATTGAGAGTAGTATTTTATTTGACAATTAGGGATCAAATGTTGTCAAGACTATGTTCATGTTCTCATGCCAAATTGACGGCCGGTGGTCCCTCCCTATGTGGCCCCCTTTCTTTTTCTCCAAAAGAAAGTATTGATATAGTCTCTTGAGATGGGTGTTTAGATATACAAGTCATTTATATAATTATTATGGCGAGATTTGGGAAAAAAATTATCCAAAAGTTCTAAATTTATCACACTTATTCCACTTTGGTCATAAACTTTTTAATTTCGTTAATTTACAAGCAATTTATTCCATTTGATTAATTGACGTTGGCTGTCCTACATGACATGATTAGCATTGGCATGAATAATATTTTTACAAATTTTCTGATTTTTTTATATTTTTTTAAAAGGAAAAGGAAAACAAAGCACTTGTATAGTAACTGTTGACAGCCAAATTTGACTTGGTCGTCTGATGCTTGTCACTAGAAAAAATACAGAATTTGGGCAAAAATGGCTTGCGATTACATGCATAACATGTGAGTAGTATTTGGTGCATGCTTGCCATCGACGGGGATGAGGGTAAATACCGAGCGATTGATGATGAGATAAGAAAATGCCACATGTGTAGTTGTTGAAATATGATGATAGATGGTTGGTGGCTGCTTGTGTGGACCTTGGCAATGAACTTTCCAATAAAAAGCACTTTCAATATTACTCAAGGTGCCAAGATGGTATGCATTAAAGGTGCCCGTTGTGAAAGAGTGGTTCCCATGTTGAGACCCAATCACAAAATGATTACCGATAACTACACAACCCCCAAGACGATTATGTGAGGCATGGGCGGAATGATCCACGGGAAAGAGGGAAAGTGGACAAGGCCAGGGGTAGTTGTTGGATAGCACACAATTATTGAACGGTTATCAGGTTTTCACTCTAAATACCACTAGTCATCCAGTGAAAAGCCTCACAAATCAACCAACAAGCTATCTTTTTATCTTTAATTTTCTCTGCACTTTAATCTCCCCAGTTATAGCTTTTAAATTCCTGTCATTGATTAGATTCCAGCATGTTTCTATATTCTGGTGCATGATTGTTGATTAAATTTCAGCGTTGTATCTGACTAACTTGGTATAATGTTGTAGATTGGATTCTGGCATTGTATTCTACAATTCTCAATTCGTGTCATTAATTGAATTATGGCATAGTTCGGGACTGGTCTTGTAACTTGTGAGCCTCGTCGTTGATTAAATTCTGACTCAGCCCAAGATTGTACAGTGCTGTTTGGATCAAAGAAGTTGAATTTACTTTGCTGGAGAATGATTTTCAGTTAAAGATATTTCTTTGCGGGAATACTTCTTGTAAAGCAGTAGCTAAAGAAACCAACTTTGACCCAAAGGGATGATCAAATCCCGTCACGAGACAACACGGAGAAAAAGGCGAAAAGAATGAATCGGGATCGATCGCAAGGGAGAGGACCAAACCAGGCAAAGTCGGTCGATAACACTTAGGTTTATGCACGCGCGATTACAAATTACGGTGCGCGCATATGTAAGTGTCCGTCAATTTTGGAGTCCTCTTCCGAAAGTCTCTTTATAAACGGCGTTTCGTGATGGGATCCGGTCACGCCCTTGGGATTCAACCATTCCAAGCAGCCCACCGACCGTCCTTTGAGACTTTGGCTGTAGTTTTGTGGGGCATATGGAAATCAAGAAACGACCTTATCTTTTGGTGCAAATGGAATGCTAAAACACTTAATCACAGCATAGGTTCGGAGGAATTATCTGGCGATTTCCCCAAAGGAACGAACTTTGAAGGCGAACTTTGACACCTTGAACGTGGAAAGTTCTTCGTTGGGCTCCTTTGTGAGAGTGCTAGTATGAACACCTAGAGGGGGGTGAATAGGTGTATAAAATAAATCTTAGCAAATATATGCGGAATAATAAACTTCGAGTAAAATAAAGGAGTTAGGGAAGAGAATAAGAACACAAGATTTATAGTGGTTCGGCTTAATCCAAGCCTACGTCCACTCTCCCACGATAACAGCCTTCTTGGCTGGATTCCACTATGCAATCAACAAGAGATTACAACTTCGAGTGCAAACACTTAGTAGATCACACTATCTCACTAAGTCACTCTTTTTGGTATTTCTCTTATGATCACAAACGTTTAAGCTCTCAAGAGACAAGTATATAATCGAAAGTCGCTCAGACTTTGGAATTATAAATTCTACGCTCTGTCTCTTACTTGCTCATCGGTCCTTCATCTCGTTAAATACTCCTCCACTTCGAAACTAGCCGTTGGACAGTATCCCGGAGAATCGTCTTCCAATATACCCATTGGACAGCTCTATATCTAGAAGATTTGATAGCCGTTGAGTGACAAAGGTAGAATCTCAAATTGATTCCGATCGCCCATACAAACGAAATCTTGGTTTCCATAAGTAAAGCTTCTTCGTATAGAAAGTTCTTGTCTTCAATATCCAATCGTCAATCAATTAGATTGAATCAATCAAATCAATCTTGATGTGGAATCCAAACCAAATCACTAGCCGTTATATGATTGGGCTTGAGTTACGCTCTGTTGAGTTCTGGATGTAAAGTCTGAGAGTGATATACTTTACAATCTGAGTTTGAGTGCAATAGACTTTGCAATCTGAGTCTGAATGCAATAGACTCTACAATCTGGGTCTGAACATATTCTGCTTCTGAACAGATTTAGCTTTAAGGTCTGTACCCAGTTCAGCTTCAGCATAGAGTCTGTCTTCTGGTTCTTCATTCACGTTCAGTCTGGAATTAGTCAGAGTTGACAGACTTCTGATGTAGAACAAACTTTGACACTAAAGTCTGGCAATCTTCAAACTTTGAGTCTTGAGTCTAGCAGTCTTCAGACTTTGAGTCTTGAGTCTAGCAGTCTTCAGACTTTGAGTCTTGAGTCTGGCAGTCTTCAGACTTTGACACAGAAGTCTGGAAATTTTCAGAATATACTTTGGACATCTGTTACGTTCAGTCTTCTGGTCGTCTTCTGACTTTGATAATATATTTTACATATTCTATCATCTGCATGGTCTATTACTCAACCATCAAACATGTTAGTAGCCTTTGATTTATTTTGTCATCTTCAAAACATCATAAGGGATTTCCCTAACACTTTGTTCATGTCGCCCGGGAAGCGTCAGGAACTCTGGTAGCAGCGAGTTCGGCCTCGGCGTCATCAGCTTTCCAGAGCAAAACCGTAGCCCTCCTTCTCTCTCCTAGAAGCGAAGAAGTACGAAGAAGTGGAGTTGGAGTCAGATTGACTTTAGTTCAAGAGATTTCAACCCCTGATCTAATTTTGTGGGAGGTATATGCCCTTGTCAATGATGCCCGACGGGTCTTGGGCCGGTTCAAGAGGGTTTCTTTGGCCCATTGCTCTATGGAAGCTAATAGAGTAGCCCATTGGGTTTTTGGACGCCCCTAGGTTGGGCTCTGGTATTTGAGTTCTTTCGGACGCATAAAAAAAAAAAAAAAAGCATGACCTATTCTTGAAAATCAACAGTTCATCTATTTTCTTGCAACAACCGTCCAACCAATCAGAGCTCCCGTGAAATTTGGTAAGACCATTGCTAGATGAAGTTTAAATATTCTAATACTCCCCCTCACACTTAGTTTGATCTATTTTACCTAGTACTAAGCGTGGAAATTTGATTGGGGAGACAAATGAGGTTTGAAAAAAATTCAAACTCAAGACTTCAAATTCTGATAGAATGTGAAATTTGTTGAGACAATTGTCAGCTATTTTCAAAACTTAAACTATTAGATAAATACGTGATTTATTAATTAAATATTTTATTAATCCTAAGCAAAGCAAGTGGGTTAAATTATGCTGATTAAATTAGTCGATCAAGCAGCGCCTTTACCCAATGACCTCGACCTGCGTTCCGATAACCTCAAACGTGGAAATTGTTGGAGATGACGGAATGTTTTTCTCAATTGCCGCACCTAATTTGCGACACAGTTTTTTTCCCTTTTTTTTTTGGATAGGACAATCTAATATGCAATAGATTTCGTCCTCATTATCTATCCTTTCAATTTCCTCGTAAAATAAGAAGTTTTTATTCATGTCATAAATCTCACCTTTTCTTGAACGGTGCTGCACAGTGACCTAAGATAGTTTTGCGGGCAAATTACCAAAAAAGTCTTAAGTTTATTATAATTTCACCAATTTGGTCTTAAATTATGAGCCATACTTTGCATTTATACAATTTTAATCCTTTCAACCAATTTTGGTCGGAAATCGCTAATATGGATGTTGACCATCCTACATACTGATGTAATAATTTTTAATACACTTTAAATTTTTTATAGAATTTTTTTCTTTTTTCTCTCTTTCTAAAAAAAAAAAATATTTTTACTCTTTCTCTGACTAGACAACAAGCCAGAGTCTAGCAAGACTCGACCCTCTCCAAATCCAATAGGACACTTACCCAACGGCGGTGAGGTTGACCTTGTCAGTCCTCACCCTTGGTTAGTCATATACTTGAACACCCATTTCAAGAAAGAGTAATTCCAGGGACTATCATACTTTCGCCTGGAAAAGAATTACGGATTGTGATGACCAGGACCATACCATAAATTGTATGGCTGAGAATCTGAACGGGTTCAGTTAGGCAAGCTCCGTTTAGGCGGCTGGTTTCGGATGGACCGTCGTGCCTACTACGAACCCGCGCCGAGCTCGTGAACTGCGGGCGGAGGCCACCCGAAGTGACACTGCGGGTCCCCTTTGCATGTAAAATCAATGAATTGGGTCGATGACAGGCGTGGCAGATCCGTTTTCCTGAATTTTACATGGATCCAGCTCACACGGCAACGGGCAATCGAAGATTACTAGCGAGAATAAAACAAGCCTCGCCTTCAATCTCGCACCTCCGACCAAAAACAAGAAAAGCAAAAAATCTGTCGCTCCCCGCGTGTGTAAGTAACTTCGAAGCGGGAGAATTACCCGCTTTCCTAGCAAAAAGAACCAGACCACTCAGGTGGTGCATGTCACGTGCTGTGAAAGGAGTGCGAGCAGAGCGAAAGTTCGAGAACCCACTAGAGGGAGGAGGGAGTGTGACCGCAGAGTGCGAACGTACTCTCTCAATTGAATTATTACAACCACTCATTATGTCTGACGACTACCGCTTACTATATTAATCACAATATATTTAAAAATTATGAAATATTAATAAAAAAATCACAATCATCAATATCACCGAAAATAAAAACTCGAATTAATCATTTATATCCACCGAACGCTGCGCCGCGACCGCCGGCGGTGGGATTATGGCGAGTTTGTTGAACAGCGCCACTGTAGTGTTGCTGTGGAATCTGTTCGATGGGAGTTTTTTTCACGATGCCTGGTCTTGAGTAAAGTGAGTTTTCTTGGTGTTATTTTCCTGTGTCTTTTCTTGTTTTCGTGCCTTTTTCTCAGATACATATTTTGTTGCACATTCACTCAGAAATGAGTTCATTTTATATGCATTGGTTTTCGGTTAGTATGTAAGTTTGGTTTGAGCTCTGTGTCAATTTGTTATATTTGATTTATTTGAAGTTTGTCAGATTTCTTATTGTGCTTCAATTGAGATGAGATTGATGTTGTTGAGTGTGTTGGGTATGCATGGCTTTACTCTGATACCAATTGTAGAGTATGTGGAAGTGTTGTGGTAGTAACACCATAAAATTATTATAGACAACTACACACGTTATACTAAATTGCGGTATAATTATAACACTCAAAATATTGTCTCACACAACTATTACAATATACTTTCTTACACCATACTCAAAATACTCACTCAAAGCAAACTAGCTGGTACTAGCACATAGTCAGCTATTCTATCTTCCCTTTCACTTGCGGAGGAACAACTCGCTCGCATAGAGCTACTCTTTCTTTTATCAGGCTATGTTGCCTTTCTCTTAAAAATTCACCTTTGCACTTGGTGACTTCCTAATCCGAAGCTCTCACTGCTGGAAGCTTTCCCTGAAGCTCACACGTTGATTTGTCTCTCACGAGATTCTCTCTCTCTCTCTCTCTCTTTTTCTCTCTCTCTCTCTCTGCCTTGAGGCTATTAGGCCTAAGGCTCTTGGTGACATATGAAAATTTCCATTTTCGATTATAGTATTTTGAACCATCACTAAGAATTTGAGGTGAGAGGATTTAATGAATAGATTTTGACGTGTACGTTGGTGGTGTAGAACAACAATATTTAATTCGCTGCTAAACTATTGGTAGAACTTGGCCGGAGTTAGTAAGATCATGAAAAGTAATTGAAGGTTTTTATATACTTAGTAAGGGTTGATTTACATAAATCTCCAAGTGGATAATGTGATTTTTTTTGGGATACGTCTTAATTGAGATGATGAGAATCGATGGTTGGTGGAAGTCAAGTTGTGATGAATATGGAAGAGGCAATATATTGTATGATAGATATACTGCAAGTTGGATTTTAAGTGTAGGTGAATGGTCAAAATTTTTGTAAAGTGACATTTTGGAGATCTCAGACTATTTAAGAATTGATAATTTGTTGAATTTGGAAGAGAAAGAAAAAGATTGTTAGAATGCTATAGTAATGTGATCTTTTAGACAAATCTTAAGTGATAAATTTTAGTGATTTTGCTCGGGACCAGTTACGAAGAATTAGAAGATTAATAACTAGATTCGGAATTTGAAAGTTTCTAGTGGAGATGGGCAACGGGATTTTAGAATGCTGATGATGGGAAGTCATTTGAGGCAGTAGGAATAGTACTTTTGAAGAGAAACGTGTTGAGACAAAATTCGAGGAAAAGCTTTAGAAAGATAAATGGCCAGATTTTCAAGTGGTAGATGATGGAATTTTAAGATTTCATAGGTATTTTTATGTACGTAATGATGTCGATTTGAGGAATACGATATCAATAGAAGCTCATTGTAGTTACTTTAGTGTTTTGTTGAGGAAATGTGAACTACATCCTATCCATGTACTGGATTTAGAGACAATTGAGATAGACAAATAAGTAACTTAGACAGAGAAGCCAATACAAATTTTTGATTGAAGAGAACAAGTTCTAAGGAACATGACTATTCCTTTAGTCAAAGTCTTGTGGCAATATCTTGATTAGAAATAAGCGAAGTAGAAAGCGATGATGAAATAAACTATAAGCATCCTCAGTTCTTGATTAGGTGAGCGTAAATTTTGATGACGAAAATTTTTAGGAGGGATAGAGTTGTGACATCCTAAATTTTCATTGTTTTTATTATGTATATCGTGCTATAGAGAAATAAGATTCATATTTCTCCATACGAGCATTGATAATTGTCACACGATTCTCTATGTTTTTTATAACCATAAGTTATTAGCCACTTTTCCCTAATTTGATTGTCAATTTCCTTAGTTTATCACCAAGTTTCCTATCTATAATTTTTTTTTTTTTTTGGTTGAAATAAGACTGCCATTGATTTACTTAGCCAAATTTGGGGGAATTACATCAAAAACATCAGCGCATAACAAATCAAATAACGCAAGCGGAGGGTTAAATAACCAATTAGACGGAAGACATTTAGATCTGCATGCTTTCGCAAGCTAATCAGCTGGCCTATTTGATTCCCTGTTGCAGTGGGCCAGGGAGAGGCTTGGGAACTCCTTCAATTTTGATTTGGCCCGATCCAAGATGGGTTGTACTTCCCAACTGATCTCCGTCGAAGTCGTGATGCCTTGCACGAGTAGAAGGCTTTCAGAAAGCATTTGCAAATTGAGATGAGTTCTATTCGAGAGGAAAATTAGGGTTTCGAAGAGGGCGATAGCTTCCGCCTACTCCACCAAGGAGGCTACAACTGGTTTGGTAAATCCGTCGACTAGGCCACCCCTGAAGTCTCAACATATGCACGCAATAGCTCCCCTGTGCTTATCCGGTCCTCTGCTCTCTCGGGAATCTGAAGTAGCTGCGTTGTCTGGAGCAAAGAACGCATCAATGTTGATTGTTAGCGAGTCTAGAGTCAGGGGTTGCCATCGATTGGGTTAAGTCGTGTTGTGTGGCTCTCCTTTTGATTTTCGATGCCATTTAGTGTAGTTTTCTTGTAGAGCGACTGCCTTGACTAATGTTTGCTACGGTTGTAAGGGACGGTGGTTGAAGATGTATTGGTTTCGGTCCTTCCAGATGCTCCAGAGGGTAGCAGCAATTTGGTCGAACTTGATGGTACTGCTTGGGTTGGCCTTTACCTTATACAACCACTCATCTAGCCTGGTTAACCTTGTTCTTGAAATTTTAATTTGCAGGGGATCTGATTTCCATATGCGGGCTGTCCAAGAGCAGAGCGGAAGGGTGTGTTCCATGGTTTCAACTTCCTATTTGCATGGAGGGCATACCTGGTCAGGTACGATCTTTCGCTTATACAAATTGTCCATTGTGGGTAAAGCGTTTTGACATGCATTCCGTAGGAACAATTTGATTTTGGGGAGGGTTCCAGAGTGCCAGATGTGTTTCCATATTTCGGGTTTTGTCTGATGAGATGAAGTTGCTGCTGTTATATGTTTGTTGGTTGATCTTTCTCTGGTTGAGAAGTAGCCGCTCTTTATTGTGTATGAGCCGAATATGTTTTTCATCCAAACCAACTTGTTTTCTGCATTAGGCATTCCTATAGGGGTTGCAAGTATTTCTTGGACTCGCTGGTCATCAAATAGTGATCTTATCATGAGTTCATTCCATTTTTAGTCCTGGGATCAATTAAATCAGCCACCTGCTCTGGTTCCCCACTTGTTGCTGGGCCACCAATAGGTCCGCTCTTTAGCCATTTGTCATCTCTTATAGAAATTTCTTTCCCATTACCGATTGAGTACATTATGTGTGGAGATATGGATTCTCTTCCTAGCAAAATACTCTGCCATCCCCACGAAGGTCTTGAGCCTTTTCTAGCTTTCCAAAAACCACACTGTGGATAGTATAAACCTTTCATTACTCGACTTAAGAGGGATTGAGGATATTGAGAAATTCGCCAGGCTTGCTTACCTAGCATAGCCTTGTTGAAAGCAATTAAATCTTTAAAATCAAGACCCCCCTCATCCTTCTTGAGTTTAAGATTTTCCAATTTTTCCAATGAATCCCAACACTTTTGTTACTAGTTTTCCACTAGAAGTTAGCAACTTTAATCTCAATAGCTTTGCAAATTGAAACAGGGATTTTAAAGATAGTCATGGCATATTGAGGAATAGCATGTATCACCGATTTAATCAATATTTCATTCCCTGCTTTTGAGAATAAATTCTCCTTCCAACTTTCCAACTTCATGTTGACTCTAGCAAGGATCCAAGTGAACATATCTTTCTTTGAAGTTCCCCAATCCGAAGGAACTCCTAATACTTTCCTGTTTTCTTAATTTCTGGAACTCTTAGTTCTGAAGCCATGTTTCTCCTCAAGGTAATTGGACAGCTTTTGCTGAAATATATGCCTGATTTATTCATATTGATAGCCTGACTTGAAGCAAAGCAGTATTAGTGTAGGATGGCCACTAGATTTTGACATTCCAATATTGTTACATGTAAAAAGAAAATGGAGTCATCCGCAAATAGTAAATGTGACAACGTAGGATAGCTACTATTCATCTTAATTCCTCTAAGTGTGCCATCTTCTATTGCTTGTTTCATCATGTTTGATAGAACATTGGCCACTAGAATAAAAAAGATAGAGAGATAATGGATCACCTTGTCGAATCCCTCGTATAAGCTTGAAGTAAGGTAGGGGTTCTCCATTAAAGTTGACGTTGAATGATACCGTCAAAACACACTGCATCACCCATTGGACCCACTGATCACAGAATCCCAGCTTAGTTAAACATGCTTAAAGGAAATCACATTCAATGCGATCATACGCCTTCTGCATATCAAGCTTTAGAACAGCTTGGAACTTCCTTTTCCGCTCCCTGGTTCTCAATCTGTGTAGAACATCCTACACAAGCAGAATATTATCTTGTATTTTCCTCTCCCCCACAAAAGCATTTTGTTCTTCAACAATAAAGTTCAGTAATAGAGGCTTGAGTCTGTTTGTCAACACTTTTGAGATGATTTTTATAGATGAAATTGCACAGGCTGATTGGGCAATATTGCTCGAGTTTTTCTGGGTTTGGAATTTTGGGAACAAGGGTTATTTGTGTTTGGTTTATATCAGGATTTAGGTAGCCGGTAGTGAAGAAATTCTGAGTTTCCCTGAATATTTCCTGACATAAATCTGGCCAATGACTTCGGAAGAAAAGGCCATGAAGCCCATCCGGTCTAGGAGCTTTTGTGGCACCTAGTTGTTGCATAATTGTAGTTACCTCCTCCAAAGTGATAGGGCCAATTAGTTGTTGGTTCATACTCTCATCCACCGATGTGGGATTTGTTGAAGAATAGGTTGGAAATCACGAGGTCCCACTGACTCATAGAGCTTTTTAAAGTATTGCTCCATCATTTCCTTTAAATGTTGGTCCTTTCCTACCCAAACATCATCTTCAGTTTTTAGCAAAGAGATTATGTTTCTAATTCTTCTCTGAATAGCTGTGGTGTGGAAGAATTTTGTGTTGCTATCCCCCATTTTAACCAGCCTATTCTCGATTGCATTCCCCAATATATCTCCTCTTGTCACCTCAATTTTTTCTATTTCTTGTGTTATCTTCTTTGCTGCCTCATTATCTTGAGATATGCCCGTGCAATTCATCAAGTCTTGTAATTCATTCTTTAGCCATTCAATCCTCTTTTTTGCGTTAGAGAATTTATTTTTGCTCCACTTCATTAGCTTTTGTGCCACAAGTTGTAGTTTCTCCACCACATTTAATTGCTAGGAATCAGAATCAATCCAAGTTGCCTTGACTAGCTGTGCGCATTCCTCATCTTCTGTGACATCCTAAAATTCGACCCCCTTTCGATAAAGTGAAATGGGCATTTCGTCGACATGCTTATGGTCATTTTTCTCTAAGCTGATCACTCACGAGTTAACTAACCTATTAGGTGAAGCCGTTAAGGGATGTATCTGCGGTAAAATCTCTAAAAGCTACCTAATTAGTTGAATTGGGCTAAAATCGTGTCTAATCGATTTTTAACCATGAAATTGAACTCAATTTTGGGAATCGAATTTTAAGCGTGTCATAATTCTTTTTTTTAGGACACTTTGTTTCATCGTTCGTTAATTTATTAACGAGTCCAAAATTTCGAGAAAGAATTTATTGGAAGAAAAATCGAAGACCGAGAGGAAAATAAAAAGGGAAAGAGAAATGGAAAATAATAGTAATTTTAATAATAAGGTAAATTTCTTATTCTTGTACTATTTCCTTTTTCTCTCTTTTTCTCTCTCTTTCCTCTCTCCTCTCTTCCCCCATGTGCACAGCCCCTCCCCCTTCGTGTGCCCCCCCCCTCTTAGCCGTCTCCCTCTTTCTTTCTTTTTCTTCTCTCTTTGACCATTCAAACTTACCCCTTCTCTCTCCTCTTTCTTCTCCCCTACTCCCCCACATGACCAAAAGCCCCCTTCTTCTTGTTTCTTGCTCGTGAAAACCATAAACGGAGGAAGAAGGATAGCAGCTCACTGAAGACTAGACTAGCCGCTCGTCGCCACCGCACTGGAGCCAAACTGCCCGCGCGCACCGCCGCTCACGCGGCCACCGCTCCGCCACCGTCCCTTTGCGCCTCGCCGTCCATGCCGTGCGCCGTCTAGACCGTTCAGCCTCTGTCCAACTCGATCCGGCCACCTCCGGCCACCATTCGAAAGCCGCCGGACCTCCACTAGCCCTCCCCAGAGCTCCGCCCGCTCTCTCGAACCCTTGCCGCCCCCAACCATCTCGTTTTTCCCCTATTTTGCAGCTAGGTCAGTGACCCGCCGAGTGGGTTTCCAGCCCTCTTTGGGCTCGCTTTTGGGCCATTTCTGGGCCTCGGACCCTAGCTATGCTTTGGGGTTTATCATTCCTCGCGTCGTTCCCATCGGATTGATCCGACTTGCGCGCGATTCCGGTGAGAAATCTCACTAATCCTTGCTTAGTGAGCTAATTATACTTAATGGTTGTTTAGTTTTATTTAATTAGATTTAGGTGGTTAGATTAGTGTTTATTAGTTAATTGTGATGCAAATTAGACAAATTGAATGTGAATTAGCAAGTAGATATGATCTACTATTTATTGAGGGTAGCTCGGGATTTTTTAAACTCTATCAGGCTTCAATTTAACAATTCAGGCCTAAGTGGAATTTTTGGTATTTAAATATTATTTTTTGGAATTAAATTAATGAATTAATTATTTTTCGAAAATTCAATTGGGATGGCCAGTGACCGGAATATTATGCTGATGACCGTGGTGAAGTCCATTTATTTAATCAGGCTTTATTTTGAGCTAAATTGAATTTTTAATATTAATTAAAAAAATTCGAAATTAATTAATTAATTATTTTTCAGAAATTAAGGTTGAGATGGCCGACGATCGAAATCTCGTGCTGATTGTCGTGGCACAGTCCATTTATTTAATTGAGCTCTATGTTGTATGGAATTAAATAAATTGTGATATTTTAGGGATTTATCCTAAATTGTTTGAAATTGAGTGGGATTGATTGATTTACTAGTAGTTAGCCGAGTATGTTTATTTAGCATTTATAATGCTTGGTTGAGTTATAAAGTGAGTAGAATCGTGAGAGTGAATTGGAAATACTCTGGGCTTAAACCGATCAGACACGGTGTATGGGCCTACGTGGTTCGGTGATTGAGATATCACTGACAAAAACGGCACCTTAAAGAATGCACTTATCGGTCTAGTACATATCCCATCATGGACATACGTGGTTCAGTGATTTGGGATATCACTGGCAAAAACGACGCCTTAAATAACGCACGTAGCTATCTATTGAATACATGATTATAGGCATGTATGGTTCGGTGATTAAGGACATCACTGACGAAAACGGCGCCTTAAAGAATGCACGTAATTGTCTAGTGGACACGTCACCTTGGCGAAGTTGATGCTCGAGAGCATTGATGTGACTCTGTGACTAAGTGTACTATTGGAGATTATATGGTGTGGAATCAATGACCTAGAATGGTCCGTCTGACATGTAATCGACTAGTTTGATTGATCAATGATTTGATCAGATTGTCGTGATTTGATTGATTATTCGTTATGATTTATGAAGCTTTCGTATATAACCTTGAATTGCAGGTTGAGACTGAGGCCAAGGTAAGTCCTCTGACTCGTGCTGTGCTTAGGCAACCGAATAGTGTATTGGTTCCCTAATTGAATCTTAGTGGGGTAGAACTCGCTAAGACGTAGTCTCATCCCGGTTGTGGGACAACATTTTAGGATCCCGATGAGGAGCTGAGGAGGAGGAATCTGAGAAGAACTCTGAGGTGAAACTTGAGGAGAAGGATTCTTGAAAGAAGATAATACTGAGAGGGATTTTGAGTATGACTCGGATGGACTGGGATTCCATCTTGTTTTGTGAACTCCATTTTGATGTGAATAGAGTTAGAGTAAAAAGTTGTGAATAGTTGTGAAGTACTCTGGTTTGTGTTTTGTATAAAAGTTTGGTTATAAGTTTCAATATGAAAAATATGGCATTACTTTTCTATCTCATCGATTTACTGTCTGGGGATTTATAACTGCTTCCGCATGTGCTTAATAAATGAAAGGGTTGGCGATACATAGTCCTGAGATATCGCATTATAAAATCGACCAATTGAGAATGATGTGTGCGTGCCCGAGGATCGGGGCGTGACATCCCCTTTTTGTGGTATCGGAGCGAAATTCAAGATTGGAGTGATAAGAAGCATTGACCATGGGATAGTTGGTAGGAAATGCCTTAAATTCATGCTGGTGCATGTCTGTGTTAGCTGGATGCTAAAATTGTTTGTTGTTTGGATCGCTCCGTTTCTAATTCGGTGTTGAATTGGAAACAGGTGTTAGTTGAGTAAAACTACACTATGAGCGATCAAGAGCTAAGAACTCTTGCAAAGAGGACCAATAGGGCCGTTATTTGGGGTAGAGCTCCGACTCGTGTTGGAACCCGAGGCGGACGTGGTCGAGTGCCAGCACAGGCTAGCACGAGTGGAATGATTCTACCTGTCATAGATGTCGGGGTAGCAGCCCCTAATGATCCTAGGGTGGATGGGATCTTACGTGTTCTGGAAGCGATGGGTACTAGAATGGATCAGCAAGTTGCTATTGTTGAAGCCGCTGCCCAGGCCGCTGCAACCGCCGCTACTGCCGCCACCACTGGAGCCGCCCCTGTAGCCGCACCTACCGTTGCTCCAGTTGCCGTGAATGTTGAAGGTCCACCGGGGATAGTGGTCGCTGCAAGACCAATCCATAAGCTAGTGGAGCATTTCCTAAGACTAAATCCACCGTTGTTTACTGGGTCAGGAGATCCCGAAGCAGCTTCTTCATGGGTTCAAGCATTAAATTAATTAGTTATACAACATGTTTACCTTCGACAATTGCCTATGGCTTAAGGTTAAAGCTATCTCATCCTTGGCAACCAAAGAAGGGAAATTGCTTTCCTATGAGGGCTTCCTATGCCTATCAGGTTGCCAAAGTACATTCTTTATTAACGTGCCAGTATCCGCATGCCCTACACCCCAAATTGGATCAATATATTTTCAAGCCATATCCTAGGCTCTACCCTCTACTTGCTTTTCATCCTAAGGATCCCCGAGTCTTGCTAAGGACGGCAAGTTGGTTATTATAGCTAGCCTCATAATGAAAAGTGTCATGACCTAACCTCATGGTGCCCTGTTCAAAATAAAAATAAAAAACCTCGTGGTGCAGCACCTAAGGGTCTGGCTAATGGTTTATTAAGCTTAAACTTACTTGACTCTTCCAAGCCCATACCAATATGCCGACTTAGGGTTCAAGTTATTTACATATAAATGATTTCCTTTTAAGAGTCGCCACTAATCAGTTTAAAGTGAGTTCATTAGATCCCAACTAAAGTAATGAGAGATTTACTTTACTCTCGCAAAACCAAGATTTTGGATATGGGGACTTGGTTACACTAGATTTCTCTAATGCCATTTCGATATAATTCTTTTTACGAAAAAGATGTTTAGCAAATAGTTTGGATTCATTTTATTACTTCCTAAAATGTGAGGAGATTATGCGGATACGCAAACCACCAATGTAACACCCAATAAACTATAAGACTTACCTTAGAGCAACAAAAGTATCAGCAATATTAGTTTAAAATCACATCAGTATTCCTAAATATGATTTCTAATTAATACACAATCATTCAATTTTTGGGGTTTCACTTATTTAAATTAAATTTAAAAAACTACGTCAAATGCAATAACTCCATACCAATATGCGACTTAGGGTTCAAGTTATTTACATATAAATGATTTCCTTTTAAGAGTTGCCACTAATAAGTTTAAAGTGAGTCCATTAGATCCTAACTAAAGTAATGAGAGATTTACTTTACTCTCGCAAAACCAAAATTTTGGATATGGGGACTTGGTTACACTAGATTTCTCTAATGCCATTTCGATATAATTCTTTTTATGAAAAAGATGTTTAGCAAATAGTTTGGATTCATTTTATTACTTCCTAAAATGTGAGAAGATTATGAGGATAAGCAAACCACCAATGTAACACCCAATAAATTATAAGACTTACCTTAGAGCAACAAAAGTATCAGCAATATTAGTTTAAAATCACATCAGTATTCCTAGATATGATTTCTAATTAATACATAATCATTCAATTTTTGGGGTTTTCACTTATTTAAATTAAATTTAAAAAACTACGTCAAATGCAATAACTTACAAAAATGTATCTCTACCAAATGACGTGCGACATGCAATTGAACATGCCAACTATATATCATACAATTCTAATCAAATGACATAATTCTAATGATGAGGCAAATATTAATGCTACAATTCTAACATGTTACACAATTTTAATTTAAATAATCATAAACATGCAACCAATAAATGACATGCAAATAATGTTCTAATCCTACTTCTTCTTCTTTTTGTGGTCGGTCATACTCTACTCCCATCTATCACCCACTCTCAAACTTTTGCCCTACCACCTTGTAGGGCATGAGAGTCGAAATTTACACTTGAAACTAAATCGTCTTCACTCTAACCCCCTTGAAAAGGTAGGGATTCAAACCCTTCATCTCCTCTTTCCATATGGGAAGGGTGGTCGTTGGGGTAAACCCTAATGGTTATCTAATCCTACATGACACATGAATGCTATTTTTTTATTTAAAATTTAGAATTAAAAATACCATATATTTAAACATGCAATCTAAATTAAATGAAATCTAAATTAAGAAAAGGAAATATAATTTATCCTAAAGCAATATTTTTTTCTAATTTTGAAAATTGGAAATAAATAAATTACCTAATTTAAATATGCAATCTAATTTAAAACATGCAATATTATTAGCGAAAATCAAATCTAATCCCATCTATTTTTTAAGTTTTCTTTTTTTGGCAACAATCAAACAATCCACAAAGATTATCTCATATAAATTAGGAAACGAAATAAACCAATGATTATATTGAAGTGGTTATGGATATTGATGGAAGGTTATTTGTTAAATTTGAAAATGGGTAAATCGACAATTGTATGCAAATAGTTATGCATAGAATGGAAGATTTTCAGCATTGCCGGGTATCATATCTTGTGGTCAGAGATCAGACGGACGTCCAAGCTCGTTGTTATGTTATAAATTTTCCTAACAACTAGGGGTGATCTTTTAGAATTTTGTAGATATACATTATTTAATGAAATATCTAACGAAATATATCGATAAATCATAATAACCAAGTGAATATTTCAAATCAACTAAAGATAATGAACTTACCTAATCTGAAGATTAACCTTCCAAATTTGAATCAACACAATCGGATCAAAATCGCAACCATGGGGCAGCCGGCAATGATGGGCTAAAAATGACGGCAACATGATCAACAACACCGGGCAATTCACAGGTTAGCATGGTAATAGGGGCGGCTTGTGAGCTCACGACAAATATCGGGTCAGCGAGTAGCTCGATATGGATAGTTGCATGCCTCGATCCTCTATGGCGGCGCAACAACCTATGATCATCAATCATCACTTATCCATTGGGCATTTGCTTGCGACGTCTCAAGACGCGTTGCCGACCCAATCTACGATAACGGTAAATTGGACATACAAAAGCGTAAACAAATCTCCAACCATTCAATAAACAGGGATAGTTAAAAACATCATATATATATATATGCATTAGAATTTGGCATCACATACAAGCCATAAACATCGAGTTAATCAAACCAACTTAATCCTAATCAGCTACACCACACCCGATACGCCCGATCGCGTTGCTATGACCTTCGACAAAAGGGGCCCAAGGTACACCTAACACCCTTACTACTATAAGGGTGGTTCAAAATTTATTACCAACCCCACTACTACCTAAACCTCTATAGGCTTTGGAATCCATGGCTCTAGCTCAGTGATCCACTTGGGGTCGGGTTTAGGGTCGGACACTTCCCCATTGGGAACATCCCCGTCCTTAGCATCCCAATTGATCCCTCCCCTTGAATTTCCGACACCCGGCAGACCATCAAAGCCACAGATGGGACCGTGGCTCTCGTTGTCCACCCAAAAGTAGCAGGCCACAAATGGGTGATGTACAAGGTTAGGTAGACCCTCGGCCACCCAGACGGTCATGACGTAGCGCATGTAATGCACACCAGTCTCCTCTATCGAATGCTCTATCACCTCCTAGCTATGCTCCATGGGGAGGCCGAATTGGATCTGACAGAAAGGCTCGGCTATTCCTAGGGCATATAAACATTCAACAAACAACCATGAGATAAACTCAATGAGTGAACTTCCTAAACCTTGCATAGGGAAGCCGTTCACCTCAGAAATGCCCTAAACATGCAATTATCTATCGATGGCAAACATAGCAAATCTCCTTTAGCTTTACCCTAACTATTCACATAAAAGTGAATCAATTACTCGAGGCTATCAATATAAACACATAGGCAAATTTCATCATATGTTCCATGCTTCTGGCCAAACATACAAATGCACATTGTTGTTAAATCATGCACCTATGCCATGCAATAATTCAAGCCTGATCACATACAATTCTCATGCACTTTCCATACAAATGAGTCCAGATTATTACGGCCACTCAGAACCCAAGGCCAACCCAAAGATTGCAGTCATCCGATATAACCGAGCATCTCGCCCCATTGAGCACAGCATCGTCCCACATAAACGCATCAAGATGGTCATTCCTGTAAGGACCTTTGTTCTAAAATCCATCCGCAAATGGCATCCCGTTGACTTGGGGGCATCCGAACTGAATTGGGCATCATCGCGCGTAAAACGCATCAAAACAGGTTCACACCCCCACGTAAAACACATCAGGGTCTTTAGGTGATCACACAAGCATACAATCACACCATTCTTTGTATATCTTTCTCATTAACTCAAGCAATGCCCATGCAATATGCAACAACTTTTGCCATATACCACCATGTCACACATGTGCATCGTATTATATCATATATAAATGCACCATTTAATTCATAAACCCATGGCATGTGGATCGCTCATTAAAATAAATGGAATCATCATATTCAAATATAAATTATCATAGTCACTTATCACATGTCGTAATAAACTATCATAGTCACTTATCACATGTTGTAATAAACTAACTAGTGACTCATCTTTTATTTACATAACATATCACCCTACAATAACATACTCTAATAACATGCCATATCACAGCGTCACTTCATATAGAACACACGTGACACATACAACACATAATGCACAACCCTTGTAACATATATAACTCATAATCCATATAACACATTTAATTCACGATCCATATAACACATTTAACTCATAATAGTCTATCACCCTATTACGGCATATACAATAACATATCAACTTTACTTAACCTAATCCAATGATTTATCAACTTCAAACATGATAACCTACCATCAAAACCCGATAACTTATCATCTAACAATCAATAACCTATCGCCCTAAACATGATAACTTATTGTCAAGAACCCGATAACCTATCACCAAAAGTCCGATAACCTATCACTTTACCCTTGATAACTTTTCGCCTAAGAGTTCAATAGCCTATCTAAACCCAAGGATCACTTATCACACAACGTCCACTTATCACACTAATAAATCACCATTTAACCATAACCAAGCCCTAAACTACTTCCTAAGTGCAACTATAAACCTAATCAAGGGCTAGAAAGCCACTCACACATGATCCAAGCTTTGCAAAGCGTCGAGGGAAGTGTGGCAAGCCTGGACAGCCGCTGGTCACACCTCCACAGTACACATGGGAGGCTGGACAGCAGCTGAATGGTGGCTGGTCGGCATTCTGGTGGTGGCACGGCTGCAGTTCAGTGTCCGTACGACCTCTAGGCTTCATGGGGGACCAAACCGAAAAAGAAATAAGGGTGAGGAAGCTGCTGTGAGGGCTGGACAGCAGCCTTCTCAGCTTCAAAGCTTGGCTACGGCAACAGAAACAACATGTAGAGGGCGGTGCGGTGTCGGGGAGCAAAGGATTGTCGCCGATAATGGAAAAACAAGAGAAACATGGAAGAATGAACTTGAGATGGAAGTGAAAGTGGGGATGAGGGTTTTAGCTAGGACAAAAAGGGAGAGGGAATGAGCTTCAAACATTCAAGTGAGAAAAATGAGAGAAAGTGAGAGTGATGGGAGAGAGGGAGTTGATGGTGAGGGGAGAGGGAAAGGAGAGAGAGAGTGAAAGAGATCAAGTCTCATAAACGTCCATCAAATCCATATCTTCTTGGACTCATCTCAATCAATCAAGGTGGCTTCTTCAAGAAGCAAAAATCATTGCATTAATGAGAGGATTGCACTTGAGTGTGTAGGCTTAGAGTAGGCTAGCCAACTTGGCTTCATCTCCTTCAATTTGCCGCCCAATATGCTTGTGCTGCCCCCTCCTTTGTCATTCTCCAACTTTGCCCTTTTGTCCTTAGCCTAATGGAAGGGCATCTCGATCATTTCACCAAGATTGTGCACTATTCACATACTTGGATGCATTAAATGCCAAGATTTGTGAAATGATGGCTCGATGGGCTTGAAGGGCCCATGGGCCTCCCTTGGCCACCAACCCCTTGGGCGTGTGGGCCTTAGGCCACCCACTTGGGCTTGGGTCCAATTGGGTCCTTACTCATGGCCCATTTTCTCCTTTCCGAATTTTTACATCTCGCCAATGAAAAATCGAGTTTTCGCTCCAAAGTGGTATTTCCGATGCCTTTTTGGTTTATCGATCCTCAAGGTGATCTGTTTGACGATCGCTTGCTGAAATAATTATGTTTTGAAAATCGGGTCAAAACGAGGATGTCACAACTCTTCACTCTTTAAAGAAATTTCATCCTTGAAATTTGCAGGATCAACCACTTCTTCAAACAAATGGGGGTATTGGTTCCTCATAATGTCCTCGCTTTCCTAGGTCGATCCCTTAGTGTCGTGATGCTGCCAAACGATTTTGACCAAGGGAATGACTTTATTACACAATACCTGTTCTTTTTTATCCATGACTCGCACTGGTTGTTCAACATAAGTCACTCTATCGTCCACCTCTATCTCCTGATAATTCAATACATGTGTTGGGTTTGTTTCATACTTCCTCAACATGGATACGTGGAACACATTATGAACCTAGGCAAGATTTAGTGGCAGTGCCAAATGGTAAGTTAAAGTCCCAATTTATTCCAAAATTTCAAAGTGTCCAACGAACCTAGGGCTTAGCTTCCCTTTCTTGCCAAAATGGGATGTACCTCTCATTGGAGACATTTTAAGGAACATGTGATCACCGACATGGAACTCTAAAGGTCTCTGTCATTTAACTGCATAGCTTTTTTGGCGGCTCTGGACTATCTTTAACCTTTCTCTGATGATTTGGACTACATCTGCGTATTGTTGCCCTAGCTCGTGGTCTGTAACTTTCCTTGCTCTGATCTCACCCCAACAGACGAGCACTCTACAGGCACGACCGTATAATGCCTCGAACGGTGCCATTTCAATGCTATGTTGATAGCTGTTATTGTACTCGAACTTGATGAGATGCAGTTAGTCTTCCCATCCTCCTTTGAAATCTACAACATAGGCTCACAACATATCCTCAAAAGTTTGGATCGTTCTTTCGGATTGTCCATCAATTTGTGGATGATAAGCTATGCTAAACTACAAGTTTGTTCCCATAGCCATCTATAAGCTTTTCCAAAATGCGGCGGTGAACTTGGAATCCGGATCTAAAGTGATTGTCACTGGAACCCCATGCAACCGAATTATCTATCTCATGTACAGCTCGGCTTACCTATCCATGGCATAATCCTTTCATACTGCAATGAAGTGGGCTAACTTGGTCAATCAATCAACCACAATCCAAATGGAATCATTACCTTTCTGACTCCTCGGCAGTCCCATCACAAAGTCCATCATGATATGCTCCCATTTCAACTTCGGGATCTCCAACGGTCGTAGCAGTCCATCAAGTTTGCAATGTTGGGCTTTCACTTGCTGGCATGTCAAACACTTCACCACATGCTTTGCAACGTCAGCTTTTATGCCAATCCACCAATAATACTGCTGAAGGTTCTTGTACATCTTCGTACTGCCTGGACGGATGCTATAGTTGCTTCGATGGGTGTTCACTAAGATCTCGTCTCTGAGTCCTTCATCGTCAAGTACACACAATCGTCCTCCGAACTTCAAAATCCCATCATCCGTCACTTGGAAATATGGGTTCCTCTTCTTAGGGCTTCCTTGCACAATCTTTTGGATTGCCGAATCCATTGATTGCAAGTTTTTAATCTTAGTTTGCACTTCGTGTTCAATTGAAATAGTAGCCATAAAGACTAGAAAGATGGTCTACTTCAAACTTGAAATCCGAATCCGTACACCTTCGAGAAGTATCGACTCTCGGATCATCATCTACACAATTGATGACTTTCGACTGAGTGCATCTACTACCTTGTTGGCCTTCCTAAGGTGGTATAAGATGTCACAGTCGTAGTCCTTGAGAAGTTTCATCCGGCACTTTTATCTCATATTCAACTCCTTTTGTGAGAACAAGTACTTTAGACTTTGATGGTAGGTGTAGATCGTGAACTTTTCCCCACATAGGTAGTGCCTCTAAATCTTCAAAGCGAAGACAATCGTTGCCAACTCTAGGTCATGCATCGAATAATTCTACTCATGAGGCCTCAGTTACGTAGACGCATAAGCTACTTCCCTTCCATGTTGCATTAAGACGCAACCCAATCCTTTAAACAAAGCGTCGCTGCAGATCTCATATACATCAAGACCAAACGGTATTGTCAACACTAAAGCAGTCATCAACTTATGTTTTAGTTCTTGAAAGTTTTTCTCACACATCAGCCAACTCAAACTTCACTTCTTTCTTTAATAACCGCGTCAATGGCTTAGCTACCCTGGAGAACTTTTCCACAAATCATCGGTAATGGCCAGCCAATCCCAAAAAACTTCGAACTTCAATCACCATTGTAGGTATTGGCCAATTTATGATTGCTTCAATCTTTATTGGATCCACTGATACTCAGTTAAGTCGAAACTCGCACTTACTAAATTTAGCGTACGATGCGTGTTCTCAGAGGATTAGTAGTACCATCTTCAAATGTTGCTCATGCTCTTCTAGGCTCCTTAAGTACACCAGTATGTCGTTGATGAAAACTATGACAAACTGATCGAGGTACGCCTTGAATACTCGATTCATCAAGTCCATGAAAGTAGTTGGGGCGTTGGTTAACCCGAACAGCATCACTGTAAACTCATAATGGCCGTACCATGTCCAAAACGCGGTCTTCAAGATATCCTCCTCCTTGATCCTTAGTTGATCCATCTTTGAGAATACCAAAGCTCTTTGAAGTTGATTAAATAGGTCGTCTATCCTCGATAATGGCTACTTGTTCTTGACCATCACCTGATTAAGCTGTCGGTAATCGATGCATAGCCACAAGGATCGATCCTTCTTCTTCACAAACAGGATAGGCGCTCGCCAAGGCAATGAGCTAGGGTGAATAAATCCTCTATCCAACAATTCCTACATTTATGCCTTCAAGTCCTTCAACTCAAATAGCGACACTTGATACAATGCTTTGGAGATCAATTTTGTCCAGGGGCCAACTCGATTACGAACTCAATCTCCCGCCCTGGGGGTAATCTTAGCAACTCTTTCAGAAAGACATCCACAAAGTCTTGTACCATAATGATATCCTCTGACTTTGGCTCCTCCATTGTCAAATCCTCAATGTTGATAGATAACCCCGACAACCTTCCTCAAGCAACCATTCTACCTTAAGCGAAGAAATCAAGGGTGTAGACAATCCACCCTTATGTCCTATAAACTCATAACCAAAGCTACCAACTGGATTGAACTGTATGACCTTACTAAAACAATCAACCATGGCTCGCTGTTTATCGAGCCAATCCATCCCGATTATGATGTCAAAATCACGTATAGCCAAGACAGCCAAATCTATCAACTCTTTCAGCCCATTAATAATTATCTCACACTCTTGATAGCTAAAAACAGATAACACCTTATCGTTCATAGGGGTGGAAATACTAAGAACTATTTCCAACGGTTTCAATTCTAACCCAACTAACTTAACAAACTGATCCGTTATAAATAAATGCATCAGCCCCATATCGAACATATCGTACACAACATGCCAGTGTAAGAAGATCGTACCTATAATTATGGCCTTGGAATCCTTGGCTTCTTCTCTTATCACCGCATACACCTTACTTTGGGTCGGGGCTTGGTTCGAATTGTTCTGTGGTGCAGCTCTAGATTGTTGTCCCGTGAATAGTGGTCGTAGCTGCACTCTAGCCAGTTGTTGCAAGCAGTTCCTAACATGGTGGCCTTGTTGACCACATCCAAAGCACGCTCCAATCTGGGTGCGGCACGATGCAAATTCATGAAACTTGCCACATAATTGACATCTGCGACTTAGGATGTGCGCTGGCTTCCCAATACTATCCTTCCTACTGGGAGGGATAAGGTGCCTTCCTCCTATCATCGACTTCTTCTCGAACCAATGATCATCCTTGTTAGTGGCAAACCGCGATCCAAATACGGTTTCTTGCTCAACCATATCCTTCTCGATTAGCTGAGCCCTTTTCATAAAGCTCGTCGTAGTCCTTTAGGTTCAAGGGCACTAGTTGACTGCGAATTTCCGGCTTCAATCCATCCTAGAACCTCCTAGCTCGATCCATGGGTTCCTCATCATCCTTGGAGCAAACTTTGACAACTCCGTGAACTTGGCCTCATACTAGTCCACGAACAGGTGGTTTTAGCAAAGTCATAGGAACTTAAACATCTTTTGCTATCGAGCACACTCGGAAAAGTATTTCCGTTGAATACTTCCACAAACGCTCCTTAAGTCAGGATGGTACCTTCAAGAAAAGCTCTTCCTTGAGTGGCCTCCCACCAATCATTAGCGTTGCCTTGCAGCTGGTAAACCGCTAGGGTCACCTTTTCCTCCTCAATATACCTCGGTAAGGCAAAGGCCTTCTCTAGTTCCTTAACCCACGAGACAGCAATCTCGGGATCACCATTTTCCTGTGAAATATGGTGGCTTCAACTTAATGAACTACTCCACTAACCTCCGGTTCCCATTTCCAACTAACGGGTCCTCGTTGTGAGCAACAACAACAGCAGTTTATTGCTAAGCCTACTGCCCCCATCAAGTTCCCAATGGTTTCTAAGACCTGCAGAATCCCTCAAATCTAGGATTCTCACGTTCCTTGCCTTGGCCATTAGCTAGCTCAGGAGTTCCCCTTCCTCACTGCATCCTCGATTTCGGGCAAAACTCCTCTCATAACTGATTCCATAGCCCAAACAATACAGTTAGGAATTTAGAATTCAGTAAAACAATCGGCAATCACAAGTGTTTCGTAAGCGTTCCTAGTTAACTATCCCAAGGTCTCAACACACCTTATCACTCAAGGTATTGACCATGCTCCGATACCAAAAATCTAGGGATATCACGCCCCGATCCTCTATGGCCACGCGACAACCCGCGCTCATCAATCATAATTTTTTTTTTTTTTTGCCATTTGCCTGCGATGCCCTAGGAGGCATCACCGACCCAATTCATAATAACGGTTAATTGCACAAGCAGAAGCATAAACAAATCTCCAACCATTCAACAAATAGGGATAGTTAAAAACATCATATATATATATGCATCAGAATTCGACATTACATACAAGTCATTACCATCGAGTTAATCAAACCAGCTTAATCCTAATCAGCTTCACCACATTCGATACGCCCGACCACACCGCTACAACCTTCGACAAAAAGGGGCTTGAGGTACACCTAAAAGTTCGATAGCCTATCTAAACCCAATGATCACTTACCACACAACATCCACTTATCACACTAATAATCACCATTTAATCATAATCAAGCCCTAAACTACTTCCTAAGTGCAACTATAACCCTAGTTAAGGACTAGAAAGCCGCTCACACACAATCCAAGCTTTGCAGAGCATTGAGGGAAGTGCAACAAGGCTGGACAGCTGGTAGTCATGCCTCCACAATGCACTTGGGAGGCTGGACAGCAGATGAACGGAAATTGGTCGGCGTTTTGGCAGTGGCACAGCCGCGGTTCAACATCGGCACAACCTTTGGGCTTCGCGAGGGACCAAACCGAAGAAGAAATAAGGGTGAGGAAGCTGCTGTGAGGGCTGGATAGCAGCCTTCTTATCTTCAAAACTTCTTAGCTTCAAAACTTGGCCACAGCGACGGAAATGATGTACAGAGAGTAGTGCGGCATTGGGGTGCAAAGGACGGTCACCTATGATGGAAAAACAAGAGGAAAATGGAAGAACGAACTTGAGATGGAAGTGAAAATGGGGATGAGGGTTTTAGCTAGGGCAAAAAGGGAAAGAGAATGAGCTTCAAACATTCACGTGAGAAAAATGAGAGAAGCAAGAATGAGGGGAGAGAGGAGTCAATAGTAAGGGGAGAGGGAAAGAAGAGAGAATGAAAGAGATCAAGTCTCATAAATATCCATCAAATCCATATCTTCTTGGACTCATCTCAATCAATCAAGGTGGCTTCTTCAAGAAGCAAAAGTCCTTGCATTAATGAGAGGATTGCACTTGAGTGTGTAGGCTTAAAGTAGGTTAGCTAGATTGGCTTCATCTCCTTCAATTTGCCGCCCAATATGCTTGTGCTGCCCCCTCCTTTGCCATTCTCCAACTTTTCCCTTTTGTCCTTAGTCCAATGGAAGGGCATCTTGGTTATTTTACCAAGATTGTGCACTATTCATGCACTATTCATGTACTTGGATGGATTAAATACCAAGATTTGTGAAATGATGGCTCGATGGTCTTGAAGGGCCCATGGGCCTCCCTTGGCTACCAACCCCTTGGGCACGTGGGCCTTGGGCCGCCCACTTGGACTTGGGCCCAATTGGGTCTTTGCTCATGGCCGGTTTCCTCCTTTCCAAATTTTTACGTCTCGCCGATGAAAAACCGTGTTTTCTCCCCAAAGTGGCTTTTCCGATGCCTTTGTGGTTTATTGATCCTCAAGGTGATCCTGTCCGCCCACTTGGACTTGTGCCCAATTGGGTCTTTGCTCATGGCCGTTTCCTCATTTCCGAATGTTTACATCTTGCCAATGAAAAACCGAGTTTTCTCCCCAAAGTGGCTTTTCTGATGCCTTCGTGGTTTATTGATCCTCAAGGTGATCCCGTCCGACGATCGCTTGCTGAAATAATTTCATTCTAAAAATTGGGTCTGAACGAGGATGTCATAATAGTAGTGGTGAGGACTCTTAGCTCGGTAAGGGCAGCGAGGAACACCAAGGGAACATGCAAAAACAAAGAATCCACAGCTGGTAAACCTCAGTGATCAATGAATTTACGGCCAAGGAAGGTTTAGCCGTGATGGGTGGCGCTCAGTGGGACTCCTTGATTGAACCACAGAATCACTATCTTCTTTTGTCTTCAAATCCACGTGGTTTTTCCTTTGGGAAGTCACAGTCAACTTTCCAGCTTTCACCGGACAAGAAGAGACAAATTATACCACTTACTATTTACCTTATGATTATTACTTCTCCACTTACTACATTTGTCTTCTTCCCAGCTCCCAAACTCCAGCTTTTATATGCTTCCAAAACCAACGAGGGCAAGATTGAAGTATACCTGTGGGGACATATGGGAATCGCAAGCGGGGAACCTGATAAGACTGAAAACTGCAGCACTTCGAGAGTAATGAAGATCTCGCCCAAAAAGACTATTAACTCGCTGGACTTGCCGCAAGAAGCTGGATTTGCTGTGAGTGTTATTTATATTGTGTGATCCCACATTTTCTGATCCACATTTTCTTTTTAAAGCGGTAGTTATTCCACATATAATTTTTCCAGGTTTTGCACCTCTTAGTGACAACTGTCCATTTGGTAACCACCTTGATGAGAGACGGTATATAAAAGGAAAGATCGTTCATTTCTAACAGGTGATCACAAGGTCTAACACAAATCCTCTTAATTTTGTAATACATCATCAGTACACGAGGGAATTGGGTTAGTAGAGTGTGCTTGATATTTCGCTGAATTTTCGGAATTTTCCGATGAACGTGAATACAAACAATGGCTAGAGGTTTGTCTACAATCGATCATGTCTTCTGCATTTGATTTTTACTTCTAACATTTGGTATCAGAGCATGTTTAGTGCATTTGCCTTGTTTTCGTTGAATTTTTTGTTTATTTTTTGGGCCTTTTGAAGATAAACGGTATTTCGGAAATTTGGATTTTGAGGCCAAGAGAGAAACTCGCTGATTTCGGCCAAATTTTAGCAACCCACCACTCGACTTCGGACCGGTATGGTCGCACCACCATGAGGAAGAATAGCCATGAGTTATTTCGCCATTTTGGTGTTTGCCGGAGGCTAATCGAGTGGCGGAAATCGCGGTGGTAACAGTTTGCGTTTTGAGAAATTTTCGTTTGATTTGGGCCAATTTCTTGGTCATTTTCGCCGAAACTTGGACCTATGTGATTGTCAACACCTAAATTTTTGCCTAAAAATCATTTCTGAAAAAATGGGAACTTGTTTTTCCACAAAAGTATTTCATGTCAAACTCTTGCATATAGATTATCTAGGTATTTAGTATATATTTTTTTTTAAATGGAAGATGTTTTAACTATGGGGGTGTTTGGTTGGGCATTCCCAAGGAGCTTTGGGCCCCCAAAGCCCCTTGGGGGAAATTTTGAGTGTTTGGCAAGGGCTTTTGAATGCTCATTTGCGAAATGCGAGGCATTTTAAATGCTGAAAGCCGAATCTTTGGGGGGACCAGCTTTGAGCATTGGGCATTCCGGAGATGCGAGTTCACCGTTCACCGAGTTATTGTTCATCGTCTCCTCCGCCATTCGCCTTCTTCTTTGCCGTTCGTCTTCTTCTTGCGGTGGGTGGTGCTCGGCCGCAAGCGGCCGATCGGCCGCCAAGAAGCCTTGCTTGAGGTCACACAAACCTCGGGCGACCTAAGGTGGTGTCGAATGGCGCGCGCGAGCCCGAGGCGACGCCGGTTAAGGTCTACACGACCTCGGCGGCGTCGCCTAGTCTTGCGTGACCCGGGCGACCAAGCGAGGCCAGGATCCGGCCGCCGGACGGCCAGATTTGGCGGTTCGGCGATAGCCGATCCGGCCGTCCGGCGGTGGCGGCGGTTGGCCAGCGGTGGCCGGCCGCCGGAATTTGATTTCAGACTTAAAAAAATAATAAAAAATAACAAAAGCTAATTACAAATGTGAATTTTGCCAAACGGTGTTTTTGCTAAGTTGCATTTCAATGCTATAATTTAACAAATGGTCTAACATTTCCGAAAGCGTCTTTACCTCAAAGATACTTGCATTCTCCCAATGGCATTTCTCCAAAGCCGAACCAAACGGGCCCTATGACTAGCCAATCCCAGGAGGTCATATTGGAATTAAAATGGTAAATTGGGGCCAAAATGCAATTTCCAAAAGTTGAGGGACCAATAAAATTTTGCAAAATTTGACCCGAGCCCTTAAATCATCATATTGGCCCCCACTTGAGTTGAAGTCGAACTTAGGTCAGGTCTAATTAATCAAATCGGGCAAAAAAGACCAAAAATACATTAAATTAGGCATTTTCGGGTAGAAAAAATAGCCAACTTTGAGGGACTCCCTTGCGAAATTGGGTGGAGACAATTGCAAAAAATGGTCAAGATCTTAAACTACTATACATGAGCTTACTAATTGATCAAAAATCACAGCCAAATTGATGGATTAAAGCACTCAAATCAGCAGCCAAAACTCAGTCCACGAGTTGATCTCATTCGGAGTTGCTGAGTAAACAACTTTGTGGCCCCACCATATCCTCCTCACCTGCCCAACCAGCCCAATCTCTGCACGTGATGGAAGATCATTATTGGTACTGCAAGTGGACAAACATTGGTCAGGGATAAGCTGCTGAAAGCATGGGAAAACCGCACCAAATCCGCACACTCAACAGTTGCAAAAGTGGAAATTTGGCTAAGTCAAAAAGTGGGTGAACTAGCTCAGTTAGCAGGCTTGGTAGATGGACAAAAGACAAACCAAAAATCCCTTAATTCAGGGGATGAAAGGGAGGGAATAAGAAGGAGAGGAGGGAGCTCGCGGTCGTTCTCCAAAAACACCTTTAGAAGCAACTCAAGAGAGAGCAAACCCAGAAATTCCAGATCAACTTTTAGAGAGAAAAGTGAAATTTTCACAAACTTGCAACCAAAATTAGCCAAAACCTTCAACTAGAGAATGAAACTTCACTCAAAGATATTTACATCCATAGGTTGTACGTCTCAAATGGAGTTCAGGAAGGTCTCCTAAAGCCCCCCGGAAACCACCCTCCTGGCAGGCCAAGAAAGTCCAAAAAAAATTCTAAGTGTTGAGCCCGGTTGGTCACGGGCGAGAGAAAATGAGTGTTTTTGAGAAACTTGAGAGACAAATGAGGAAAATCTTGACTTTTACCCCCAAACTAGAATATATATAGTTTGGTTTGGTGTTAATTATTCCAACAAAAGAGGTCTTAAAGTCTAATTTTAGGGGTCAACAAAAACCTTCGTTGTCAGTTCTTATTTCTACATATCTCATTTCCAGTTTGAATGAGTCAATTTCCACGTGCCCCCCGAGGATAATTTCTTGGTTTCCTCGGCCAAAAACCACTTGCAAAAGAAACTAGGAACCAAGGTAAGTATCCTAGATGTATTTTTGTTCAAGTTTGAACATGTTTTAATAGTGAAAAATCAAGAGGAAAACCAACCGGAAAACTGATTTTTGAGACTAAAATTTTTCTATGTATTTGAAGCCTCTTCAAGAGCCATATATGTTTGATTTGCTATACTCCATTTTCGTGCATTACTTGTCTTTGCAACTTTGATTAATGTTATATGGGAGTAAAAATGATGCATAGGTTAGCATGGTTTGGTCTTTAAATCTCCATGTATGGACCTAGGCTTAGAACTAGGGAAGGAGAGAAAACTTCCTACAAGTATGCATCCCACAGTGGGCGAACAACTCCGGTTCAAGCCCTTCAGGGACAGCCTATTAGCAGAAAACTACTCAGCCATTTAGTTTAGAGCCTAGAGACACTCAGAGATGCCAGGATGGAAACATTTCTAACCTACCCAAGCTGCATTTCTTGGAGGATCCTACCAGGCCAAATAAGAAGAGGAATTTAGAAAGCCATAGAGAGAGTTTCATATAACACTCACTTTACTTCAGGGGATTCTGCCCAACATCATCCTCGCCTTTTATAGACGACTAGAGGTCACAAAGCAACAAACAAGCACCAAGCTCATGGGTTTGGATACAAACAAAGGTACCGGAAATTTCCGGAAGGGAATTATTTGCACACTATAAATAGTAATTGTACTGTGAACAGTACCTTCCCTAGCGTAGTGCTACAATAAAAGTGAACAGTGACTTGCTACAGTGAAATTGTACGGACTCAGCGGTCTCGTCCGTCATTAGCATTGTAGCTACAGACTGAGTCATTTGAGCTATCTTCTAGGAGATATGCCTCGTATTTCTATTTAAGGGCTTCAAGGTCTTCAGGTGAGAGGATTTGGTTTAGCCTTCGTGATGAGGATGCTTCTTCATGAGCCCAATGTGATGCTTCTTCTTCAGCCCAGTTTGTGTTTTCATCTTCTTGAGTGTCGGCAGGGATGTTGGCTAAGGCCAGTTGGATGGCTGTGCATAGAAAGACATGTCCATGTTTTGAAATAAGGACGAAGGTCCTTATTCATAGGGATCCTAGGACAGAGGACCTCCAAAGCGTGCATAGGGGTCCTGAGTGGATTGGACGATGTCATCTTCGCTTGTCATTTCATGTTCTTGGGACAATGTAGCTTGTCTGTATTGTCTGAGTGCTTCCTTAGCTTCAGGTGCTAGGTCATAATGATCCCATGTAATGGGTACATTACTCCAAACATCTTCAGGAATGGTTTTGTTTTCTTGGTATAAGATTCTCTAGAGTTCTCGGTATTCGTGTTCACAAAATCTAACAGATCTTGGATAAGATTTGTGAATCCGGGCTTCTCGACTGTCCAAATGAGATTTATAGGACGTGGTTCCTATTTCCTATGGGGTATCAATGATTCTTCCATTATTTCTGAAAAAATGCCATGGTCGTTTGAAAAACAGGATGGTATAGACTTCAGGATTCGGTGTCATGGTTCTCAGTTCTTTTTCTAAGAGTTGTTTCCAGTAAGTAGGAGAGTAGAACCAGTTAAGAAAGTCTAAGAGATTCTTATCACTTTCTTTTTCAACTTTTCTTCTAAGTAAAAATATCCTGGGGAGGTTGGCAATGAACCTTCTAGTTGGAATTTCAACGGCTATCAAGTATTTATTGGTTAAGTACCACAATAACTTCTTGAGCTGTTCAGGGAAATCATCTTCCTTCCAAATAAGAGGATGAATGAATGAATAATTCATATTTAACCTAAAATGATAAAGAATTGAGCCTCCATTGGATCTGAATAAGTCTGTGTGGCATTGCCACATGAGGTTCTCCAAGTTCTCAGCAAGATTGTCGTTCTAAATTTGCTGAATAATCTCCTGAGGGTATTTCCAACTTTGTAAATCTTTGATCTTCTCAATCTTGTATTTTACACCATGGTTGAACATATGGAAAGCAGGCCTCTTGATATACATGTTGATTTCAGCTGGTGCTTTGGGTCTTGACAAAAAATTAGCAAGCACATTCTTCTTTCCAGGAATATGTTTGGTTTCAAAAGAATATTTTGAGAACCATTCAGCCCATCGAAGCAGTTGAGAATTTGGAATCTTCTTCTATTTAAACTTGGTCATCTGAGAGAAATATGCCATGTCTAATTCTATCAGGAAGTGATGGCCGATGAGATGAAACTCAAACTTTTTTATTCCATTTTTCACTGCTAGGATTTCTTTGAAAGTGGAATGGTAATGCATTTCAGCTTGAGAAAACTTTCCACTTTTGTGGGCATAGAAGTGTCTCTTACCATCAATTTCTTCAAAGAAGATGGCTGCCCAAGTACTCATCACCGGCATCGGTTTAAAGAATTCTCTTTCCCGTCGATGGTATTTGCAGTGGTGGGAGATTTTGCATAATCTCCTTAAGCTCAACGACTGCTTTAGTCTAAATTTTTCCCCAAGGTGGGGGATTCTTTTTCAGCATGGATTGTAAAGGAATCAGGAGCTTTGCAATATTTGGGACAAAATTCTTGAGATAATTAATTATCCCAAGAAATTGCTGAACTTGTTTTGTTGTGAAGTCTTTTTTCAGGAAACTTCAATAATTCTTGAGCAATATGTGGCCATGGATAATATGTACCTTTGTTAAGGTACATACCAAGAAATTCGATTTCTGTCTGGGCGATATTCATCTTCCTTTGGGAAAGCATGATGCCATGCTTTTTCACAATTTCTGCAAATTGTTCAAGGAGTTGACAGTGTGACTGCTCGTCAAGACTGTAGAGAAGAATGTCATCAATGTATACAGCTACACTTGACAAAATTAGTTGGAAAATACAACACATGACCTTTTGGAAAAGGGATGGTGCTACCTTTAGTCCAAAAGGAAGAACTTTCCACTAGAAGTGCTGGTTCAGGATACATAATCCTGTTTTGGATCTGTCTTCAGGATGAATGCCCAATTGTCAAAATCTGGCTTTTAGATCGAATTTGGAATAGATGTGGGCCTTGGTTAGACCAGTAAAGAGAGAATCTCTGGATGGTAAAGGGAATTTATCATCTTTAAGAAAAAGGTTGAGAGGTTGATAGTTGATTACCAATCTCATTTTTCCCCTACATTGCTCAGCACGCTTATTGACATAAAAGGCTTCACAAGCCCATTAAGAATTGGAGATTTCAATAAGACCTTATTGCAAGAGCTCTGAGCATTCCCTTTGAGCTAAAGCCAAGTGTTCTAGCTTCATTCCCATATGACTCGCCTTAGTTGGATTTATATCTTCATTTTTCTTAAAAGGAAGGCGAACAAAGAACTTTGGATTTTCCTATAAAGGATGGGAACACTTCTAAGCGAATTCTGAATGGGATTCCGAACAAGATTCTAGCAACTTTTGCATGATTGGATCTAATAGACTCATCTGAATGGAAAAGAGTCTATAAATATTGACGAACTCAGAGAATTGGTCTTTATATCTAAGACATTTTCCAGGAATGATGCGAAGTTGAGAGATTTGAGTCATGATATCCCACCCAATTATCAGGTCTTTATTGGGGAGGCTTGATCCAAAGATTTTTGTGGTTATAGAACACTGAGGAAAAAACTGGACAGTTATGGGAGTGGTTCTAACATTCGTGGAGAAAGTATCTCCTAAAGCAGAATTGAAATATCGGATGTAAGGAGTCCAGAATTCTTCAGGAAGAACTTTGGTGTCCAATATTGAACAACTTGCTCATGTGTCAATAAGAGCAATAATAGTGATAGGTTTGGCAAACTTCGAAGTGAGGATTTTTACAGGGAAATGGGGACAGTGAGTTTGACTTGAAAATATGTCAAAGTTGGGTTCTGGGGATGAGGATGATATATGAAAAATATCTTCAGACTCTGAATCTGACTCAATCTCACTAGAAGTTTGGTAAGAGGGAATAACACAAAGAGTTTGTTCAGATGGTTCTTCGTCAGCAGAGAATAAGGATTCAACATCATCATTTTCAAGAGAAATACCTATTTCATTCTCAATGTGATGAATTAGACGATTCTGACATTTTCTTACCTGAGGACAATTTTTGGCAAAATGTCTTTTCTGGTTGCAGATGTAGCAATGGTTTGATTTCTTGTGGCCTGTGCGATCCTTCCTTTTGCGTAGGTATCGCCATTTTTTCTTTTTCCAGAAATGCTTAGAGCTATGTTTGGATTTGTTTATCCAGAACTTCTCTTAATGTTTCTTCTTTTGAGAGAACTTACCACAAGTACCATCACAGTCTTGCTTAGAACATTTAATTTTTAACTTCTAGCGAGAACAAGCTGATTCAAGGCGCTTGTCATCTATGATGTAGGTACGAACCATCTGGCGCTTTAAGCATAATTCTTCGAGGCATAGATGGACTTCTTGCTGTATTTCTCCCAAGGGAATATCTTGTACTCTCCTTTGTTTTCCAAAGAAAGATCTTTCAACCATTTGGGATAGTTCTTTAGGAATGGAAGTAAGGAGAACATACTTCAGATTTAGATCTATGCCAATCTGATAAAAAAGCTAAAGCATCACTCGATAATGCTTATCAAGATGCTTCTTCTGGAGGGAGCAGCATTTTCTTTCGAAAAATTCTCTTATTTTCATCTCTATGAGATCAGTGAGTTTTCCCACAAAGACATGATATAAGAAAGTGATGGCATGGCCAAAATTAGGTGACATCAAGAAATGAATCTAGTCCTTGCCACCAAAGTTTGAGGCTGCCTGTAAACTTTGTAACAAAGTTGTAAAGGACATCATTCATATCATGGTTGGTGATGGACTGAGTATTCAACCAAGTATGAAAGTCTTCAAGTCTTTCTGGCCATTTATGATAAGGAATATCATCAATGGTGAAGAACTGTTTTGATGCTATGGACACATACTAAGCAGGATTGTTTGTCTGAACATTTTCTGGCTCAGAATAATTTGATTCCATTTCATCATCAGGAGGATCAGCCATGAATATTGTTGAAGTTATCAGTGCAATGGGGAGAGAGTCAACTGTAGGAAAAGATGAAGAAGAGGAAAGAGATACTAAATCTGATTAAGTCTTAGGAGTAGTTTGCTCAACTGGAAACAGAATCTGTTTTTCTGGAATGGCAATATCAAGCTGTTGGGTAGCAGGTTCAAGTTCCTGAGTACCCAAATCCTTTAGAAAAGATTCTAATGGGTTGGATAACATCATCTGTTCTGACCTTTCTTTTATAACAATCGAACTTGATTCTGTGGGTGGCATCTTTTCTTTTCCTTTGTCCTTCTGTAGGGCCTTAAGGCGATTTCGTATTTCTGCCATATCTGGTTCTCTTCTGTAAGGGTCTTCTGGAATGGCGGAAAAAATAGACGTCTATGGAGGTGGAGGTAAATACCCAGTTTTAACAGAAGGTGCCAATGGATCGAAAGGTCTAAACCTTCATTCTTCAAGAAATTGAATTTGCTTCTTGAGCTTTTCTATTTCTGGCTTTGGACTTTCAAGATAATGATACCTAAGATGTCCTAATTCCAAGGCGTGATGCCTTTTCTGGAACTCAGAAAGTATCTTTTTAGTGGTTTCATCATACCTTCGGAGATTTTGTTGCACATTTCCAATCTTGGAATCAATTGCCATGAAGGCATTGTTTTGTGCTAACAGAGTCTCTGATTGCCAGTTTAGACCTACTTCAGCAACAGGAGTCCTTCTCTGTCTCCCATGCTCATCCACATCAGTGGGGGTTGCTATCTTTGGAACATGTCGATATCTGTTTTGTGGGTCAATGAATTCCTCAGGAGCAGGAAATGATTGTTTGGAACTTTCTTTGACAAGAGGGGGAAAGTCGGCTTCATGGAACATGGCAATGGAAGAAGTGGGTGATGTTTCTACTGGGGTTTCAAGTCGGTAAGAATGCTTCTTAGCCCATTTGAGAATTGGCTTATAAAACGGGGAGAGAGGTTGTTTTTTCTGAGGGGGAGAAGGTGGAGGCGATTTTGGTGGATATGGTGGAACTTGGAATGTAGTATTGAACTCTGGCGTTGGAGATGGAGCATAAGAAACCAGGAACTGGTATTTATTACATTCGCCAAGAGTATCAATGGAGGAATCTCCGTCTAAGTACCTTTGGTACACCTTATCCTTTGGTTTCTTCCTTCGAGGAGGAGGTTTTGCAAAAGGATCTACCTCATCAGGGGAATTTGTACAATAGGAGCATTGGCAAAAAGGATCCAAGAAACAATGACCATAATTGTCTTTATAGTGATGGACAGGATGTTCGTCACTATTAAAGTGTCGAACAAGCTTTTTGGGATCTAGCTCGGAAATTGATTCAGGAACACATGGTTCAATCATAAAGAGGGTTTGGAAGATAAAAGGACTTTCTTCCTTTTCCTTGCCAAATTTGATGGAAACGGTTCCATCTTTTTTCTGAACAAATTCTGAGTCAGTAGACTGGAAGGGCTTGTTATGCTGGTGTAGCTTTTTATAGTTGGTGATCCAAGTCTCTAGAAGGAGCTTGGCCAACGTATCCTTCGGAATCTGTCTGGGAACATAGATACATGATGCTTGATTATTTTGCATGGAGATAAACAAAGCATCTTCATTACCATTGTTGAAGTTGAGATCAAGAGCATGATTCTGCACTCGATAAACCATTCGGTAATGGAGAGTTACAGCTACAGAATCAGCAGTTTGAGGGGCTCCAGTGAGCTGTACTTGGACTTTCAGAAAAGAAAGTAATTGGGGATCTGAAAGAGCGATGTTGAAATTTGGATACAAAGTCACAAAGACTATTCCAGCATTCAAAGTAGTTTGGATAGTACCGATACAAGCATGCTGGTATTGTAAAAATCTGGTATCCAACAAAGCAATTCTTGCCACAACTAGCAAACCTTCTACGACCATGAAAGATAAGAGCAAGACGAACAGCTTCATAATGAACATGGGTGTATCCTTGTTGAGCCATTGTCTGGGGAATTCTGGAGGGATTTGAAGAGTAACAAAATACTCTTTTTCAGTAGCAGGAATAGGATGCTGGTCGAATTTAGAGGACTGGACATACTCCTTTACTTGCTTTGGGGTTTGATGAATGAGTTGACGAATGGATCGGAAGGGTGAGAATGACGAGGTGGGTTTAGCAAAGCAGAATAAGGATTCATAAGAGGAAGTTGAGTTTCTGAAATCTTGGTTTCATCGCTAAGAGAGACTTCATAAAGGTAATCTATCTTAGAAGCATTAGAAACACGAAACTCTTGAGGGGTTGAGGATGAAGGAGAAGGAGCAAGAGAGACAGGTGCTTCGAGGATTTCTGGTTCCGTGGACATGGTGTGAAGAGATCTTCTCAAGCACTGGATTCATCTACCAAGCGCATGGAATGAATAACCTTAGAAACAAAAACCAAGCCTATCCACATTAGTTCATGGCTGGTCAGTGTGGACTTTGCATGTGGGCTTCTTGGAGAGGTTGTTTTGATGTGTTTGGTTGGTCATTCTCTATGATGTTTGTTGCATTTGAAAGCTCATGTTACCTACTTTCACTCAGATCAAGTAATGTTTCCCTTAAATCTCGTATGTGATGAGTGTCGAGGCTTGAATATGGGCATGCAACCTATTTGCTTGACTTGGGTTCAAATTCAGATTTGCAAAATCAACTCAAACCCGCATATTTGAGACCGATTTCAACTTAGTTCTTTTGTGTTTTAAGCTATGATTTCTATCTAATCTTGCTCATTGCATGTGGTAGTATAATCTTAATACTTTAGTTCCACATGAGATTGATTATGGGTTGAGATTGAAGGCAGCAAACATGGCCCGAAGAAGCTGGTTTGGGGTGATTTGATGTACCCCAAGTGTTCGACGAAATGTGCAAACCAAGTTTCGATCTTGAAATGGTCGATTTGAGCTCAGTTATTGTGATATTCATGTGCTGTGTTATTTCATGTTAGCATAGATCGGTTTAAAGAATTATTATTAATATTTTTAAAATAATAATAATAATAATAATAATAATAATAATAATAATAATAATAATAATAATAATAATAATAATAATAATAATAATAAAATCTGAAATTTTCAAAAAAAAAAAAAAAGATGGATGGTATCAAGTTATGATAGAAATAATATCTATGAAATTTTCTTAATTTTAAAAGGTCATTTTCCTAATTTCATGCGTATATAGTAATTTCATGCATATTTGAATTCTCATTTCGCTCATGGGGTCCTGTCCCGAGGCGTGACAACAAGGCTATGTAATATTTTTTGCCCAACTTGTATCAAGTTTTCTTTTTCCGCATTTATTTTCAAGTCATTTGAATTTCTTGGATATTTACTTGCACACCACTTTTCATTCATTTGAGTGTAAATTTCTCTTCTATATTATGTTAAAATTAGTCTAGACATTAAGAAAAACAAACCTACAGAAACATTTGCATGGACGCTTAGCGATTTTATAAGGATTATAATTGATAATCAAGATTGTGTTGCCATTTAGATGAACAACCTTTCAAGTTAGTAGTACCGCAAGAGCGCTAATAGAAACATTAACGTAAATAAATCCCCGTTCCTAGAAATCTCTTGTTGTGTAGAAATCGAGATACTACTCTCATGTCTCGATTGGTTTCTAGCCGACCCCAATAGGCTAGTGGCGACTCCTAAAAATATTTAGGTTGTTAAGAACTTTAAAAAAAAAAAAAAATCCAACATCGCGTGAGGTATGAGCTTGGGAAAACCCGCGCCTAATTTAGGGCCATCGGTTCACCTCTTTAGGCAAATACCCATAAACATTCTTCCTTTTCCCTCGGACAAAAAAAAAAGAGGTCGTGACAACGCACCAGCATGGTCTCCAAAACCCATTATTTATTTCAGTCTTAGATGGGCTACCACAGAATAAACAACAACGAAATTGTGGCAAAAAATGATTAAAAACTGCGAGAGGGCTTCATTTTGCGTGAAGGAAGAAGCGCGTGGGGCCACGTGCGTGGAACCGCAGCACATGGGATCCACGTGCGCAAAACCGCTGGCGCGTGACGCCCATGTGCATGAAACTATGCCGTGCGGTTCAAGCATGTGGATGGCACGTGCCAGATGCATCCATAGCACGCGTCCAACACGCTTCTAAAAATTTTTTCCGACTATTTTTACCGTTCTACCCTTGATGGATAAAATTACTCTTTTGCTCCTACGCCATTTTTAAAATTCCCATTTTGCCCTTCCTACAATTTTACAATCCTGCCCTTGGCCAATCTATTTACTATTCTGTCCCTTGGTGCATTTATTTACTATTTTGCCCTTCATGCATTTTTATGAATATTTGATGCATGGAATTAAATGTCCAGTAATCCAAATATTTAATTAATTAGAGAGTAGCCACGGCATGTTTAATTAATTAAATTATCTATTAAGAGCCTCCGGATCATATTCAAAAATGGACATTGATTGTAATTCATTATATTAATATGATGAATTTTATCCCACAATAATTTTCATTATATTAATATGATTAATTAAAATGAAATATGATATTATTTTTCTTAATTTACCCACAGAGATTAAGAAAAGGTATATAATATGGTAGTTTCATCATGATGTAATTATGAATCTATTTAAATTAAAAACGTAACCCACAGGCAATTTTTATGTTATGTGATTCATATTCGTAACATGTTTACATTGGTAAAACATTATTTATGCATATTTTGCCTCAAATTTTGTGACATAAGCATGATTGTTTAATATGTAGTTTTACAACTTGTGAATTTCTCTGAATTTAAGTGTGATGTTCTCATACTAAATGGTGAGAACTATAAGGTTTAGAAAGAGTTAATTCTTCTTCAATTGAGGTGGATGAACATTGACTATACTATAAGGAAAGACGAACCACATGCTCCTATTGATTCAAGCACTACAGTTGAAATAGCCCTTTATAATCAATGGGAGCGGTCCAACCACATTAATGCGATGTTTATAAGGGTTAAAATGTCTCCTAGTATTCGTGGTTCGATTGCTCAGCATAACAATACTAAGGCTTTATTAGAGGCCATTGATGCGCAGTTTGAGACTTCAAAGAAAGCGCATGCCATAACCCTAATTATGAAATTTTTATCATTGAAGCTCACTAGTATTAGAGGTATGCATGAGCACATCATACAAATGAGTGACTTCTACAACTCAGCTTAAGAATCTTGAGGTTGAAATATCTGAATGATTTCTTGTGTATTATATTTTGAACACTCTCCCGTAACAATATGCGCCTTTCAAGATCTCTTACAACATGTATAAGAATAAATAGTCAATTAATGAACTCATATCCATGTGTGTTCAAGAGAAAGAAAGATTGATAAAGAAAGATTGATTGTGGAATTGAGAGAAAGTGCTCATTTGGCAACACAAAGAAAGAAAAAGGGCTATGGCAAGCATAAGGGAAAAAGTAAGATACCTCCTAAACTAACATTAAGAAAAAATCAAAATGTTTCTTCTGTAAAAAAAATAATAATAATAAAAAATAAGAGGCATATAATGAAGGAGTGCGTCAGATTTAAAGCCTAACCCAAGAAGAAAGGTAATCAAATCTCTTGTGTTTGTTATGAATCTAATATGGCTTATGTAAGTTACAACACTTGGTGGATTGATTTTGGATCTACAATCTACATTTCAAATTCTTTGCAGGGTTTTCAAAACCACAAAAAGTCAGTGGGAAGTGAACAAAGCATCTATTTAGGAAACAAGATACATTCGCATGTGGAAGCTATTTGGACATGTAGACTAGTTCTCAATAGTGGCTTTGTTTTGAATTTGGAAAGGACCTTTTATGTCCCTAGTTTCTCTAGAAACTTAATTTCAATTTCAAGATTTGTACCATTGGGTTACTCTTTTAACTTTTCAAATTCAAACTTTTGTTTGTCATTTAAATCTGAAATTGTTGGGAGTGGTACTTTGTCTAACAATTTTCTTTTAGGAATTAATTTACAAGACAATGCCTATTATAATGCGATGCATGTTCATGATAATACTGGTATAAAATGATGTGTTGTGGAAGAAGATTCATCTATGTTGTGGCACCGGAGATTGGGACATATCTCCATAAAAAAGAATTAAGCGATTGGTAAATGATGGAGTACTCAGTACTTTAGATTTTACTGATTGTGATACTTGTGTGGACTACATAAAGGGAAAACAAACTAACAAGACGAAGAAAGGTGCCGAGAGGAGTACATAATTGTTAGAAATTATACATACGGATCTTTGTAGTCTAAATATGGACTAGTGTTGTCAAAAATACTTCATCTCTTTCATAGATGATTACTTATATTACATGTATCTCTACTTGATTCATAATAAGCATGAAGCATTAGATGCCTTTAAGGTATTTAAGGCAGAAGTAGAGAAACAATACAGCAAACAAATTAAAATCGTAAGATCAGATAGAGGTGGAGAATTCTATAGTAGATACACTGAAGATGGATAAACACCTGGTCCATTTGCAAAGTTTCTTTAAAAGCAAGAGATAGTTGCCTAGCCTAGTTCTCCAAACCAAAATGGTGTAGCAGAAAGAAGAAATCAAACCTTATTGGACATGGTGCAGAGTATGCTTAGCGGCTCCAAACTTCCTAAGTCCTTGTGGATTAAAGCACTTAAAACGGCAGTGTGCATATTAAACTGAATTCTGTCCAAGGTTGCCGCAAAGACACCTTTTGAGTTATTTAAATGTTGGAAACCGAGTTTGCAACATGTACGTGTTTGAGAATGTCCATCTAAAGTGAGAGCTTGCAATCCACAAGAAAAGAAGATAGACCCAAAGACCATAAGTGGATATTCATTGGCTATGCCGAAAGGTCCAAGCGATACAGGTTTTATTGTCCATCTCACACCACTAGAATCGTGGAATCAAGAAATGCTAAATCTCTTGAAAATGCTTTTATTAATGGGAGCGATCGATCGAAGGACCTTGTTCCTAAGAAAGATCATTCAAACACTCAACCTTTTACCTCAAGTTTAAGGTTGGTTGTTGCTCATAATGTCCCCTCAGTTCAGCCAACTATTGAATAACCAATCGTTGAAGTTCCACAACCTACTAATATTGATCTAGTAGATCCTATTGTTCAGTAATTACCAGAAACTGTTGAACAAACGATTGAGCAACATACTCCTCAAGAGAATATTGATTCAACATTGAGAAGATCTGTTGGAATAAGGAAATCGGCAATTCCTAGTGATTATATTGTGTATTTACAATAATTTGACTATAATATTGGAGTTGAGAATGATCCTAAAACGTTTTCACAAGTCATGGACAGTGATAAATCCAATTTGTGGTATAATGTCATGAAAGAGAGATGAGTTCTATGGCATCTAATGAAGTCTAGGATTTGGTTGAATTACCTGATGGTGCGAAGGTCATTAGTTATAAATAGATCTTCAAAACTAAGAACGATTTATTGGGTAACATTGAAAAATATAAAGCTAGACTCATTGCCAAATGATTCACTCAAAAGGAAGGAATCGATTACACGGAGACTTTTTATCATGTATCTAAGAAAAATTCTCTTCGTATTGTTCTGGCATTAGTTGCCCATTTTGATATAGAATTATATCAGATAGATGTGAAAACAGTGTTCCTCAATGGAGAACTACAGGAGGAGGTTTACATGAAACAACCTGAAGGATTTTCCTATAGTAAAGGTGAGCATTTGGTGTGCAAGCTTAAGAAATCTATATATGGCTTGAAACAAGCATCCCACCAATGGTACTTAAGGTTCCATGATATCATCTCTTCATTCGATTTTGTAGAGAATGTCATAGATCAATATATATACCAGAAGGTTAGTGGGAGCAAAATTTGTTTCCTTGTGCTATATGTGGATAATATTCTACTTGCAACCAATGATAAAGGGTTGCTACATGAAGTGAAATAATTTCTCTCTAATAATTTTGACATGAAGGATATGGGTAAGGCATCTTATGTCATTGGCATTAAGATCCATAGAGATAGACCTCGAGGAATTTTAGGATTATCTCAAGAAACCTATATCAATGAGGTTCTAGAGAGATTTCGGATGAAAGATTGTTCACCAAGTATAGCACTCAATGTGAAGGGTCACAGGTTTAATTTGAACTAATGCCCAAAGAACGATCTAGAAATGGAACAAATGAATAATATTTCACATGCTTCTGCTATCGGAAGCTTGATGTATGCTCAGGTTTACACTCGACCTAACATCACTTTTGTTGTGGGAATGTTGGGAAGATATTAAAATAATCTAGATATGGAACATTAGAGAGCTGCAAAAAAAGTCATGAGATACCTACAAGGTGTCAAAGGGTACATGCTTATGTATAAACGAACTGACAACCTAAAAGTAGTCAGTTATCTAGATGCGGACTTCGCGGGTTGCGTTGATTCATGAAAATCAACATCTGGATATATTTTTATATTAGCTGATAGAGCCGTGTCATGGAGAAATGCGAAGCAAACTTTGACTACTACTTCCACTATCAAGGTTGAGTTCGTTTCTTATTTTGAGGCTACATCGCATGGTGTATGATTGAAGAGTTTCATTACTAGGCTTAGAATTGTTAATTCTATTTCAAGGCCATTAAGAATATATTGTGACAATTCAGCTGCGGTTTTTACGGCTAAAAATGCCAAAAGTGGCAATCAAAATAAGCATCTTAACATCAAGTATTTAGCCATAAGGGAACGTGTTAAGGAGAATAAAGTAGTCATAGAACATGTTAGCACTGAATTGATGATAGTTGATCCTTTAACTAAAGGCATGCCATCGATGAAGTATAAGAATCATATAACTAGTATGAGAATAGGTGCCATCATGTAATTTCTTGTCATATGGACGATTTTTTTGTTGTATAAAACTCTTATTCTGTTGTAATGTTGATTCTCAATTTTTGGTATACACAATTTGTTATTTATTTATGAGAATAACATTTATCCTTGGTTTTGGAATAAACATAGGGTTTATTCATTAAAATGTGTTGTCACATAGGCTAACATTAAAGAAATAAGATGCATTGTGATACATGGAAAATATTACTCACTCTTAGAGGACATGTTGCAATGATCCATGTGTTTTGTTTCTTTTCTTTAAGCATAAAGTTTTTCGTGAATTTGGTTGGATAATTCGTATGATGAAAAAAATAGGATTAAGTGGGAGAATGTTATTTATATCATGTAATCCCACATTTTCAGATCCATATTTTCTCTTTAAAGTGGCAGTTATTCCACATGTAATTTTTCCACATTTTGTACCTTTTCGTGACAACTACCCATTTGATAACCACCTTGATGGGAGATGATATATAAAAGGAATTATCATTCATTTCTAATGGGTGATCACAAGGTCTAACACAAACCCTTCCAATTTTGGAATACACTATCAATACGCAAGGGAATTAAGTTAGTAGAGTGTGCTCGATATTTCGCTGAATTTTCGAAATTTTCCGATGAACATGAATACGAACAATAACTGGAGGTTTGTCTATAATCGATCCTATTTTCCGCATTTGATTTTTACTTCTAACAACAAGAATGTAACATCCTCGATTCCAACCCTGTGAGGATCGGCCATAAGGTCCTAAAAGGATCGATTATGGGCCATTAGCCATGGATCAATTAGTTTGATCGGTAAGGAATCACGGATCGGTCATGGTCCGACCAATCGGTCATTGTCCGACCAACCAGTCACGAATTGCTCGAGGTGTTGGCCCCAAATTTTCTACCAAACATACCAATAGGATAGGATCACTAGCTCATAAGTGACTTTTTGATCACGAGAATTGATCACGGGATGATTTTGGATCGGTGGATGGTCATGGGTCGATCCAACCAGTCACAGTTTCTAGTTGCAAGTGATTCCACCTAGTTATCCACCGACACACAAACGATCCAAATTGGCCAAATGTGACTTCCTTCCAACCAAAAATGTATCATTCCCTAATTAATTCTTAGTGATCGAAATGAAATCTTGAATTGGTGATGTCCGATCATGGATTAGTGATGCACCGACCATGAACCCTACCGGTGGATCGGGTGCCAATTGGAATGAGCCCAAGGATAGACCCAGCTATTCCGTCACTAATTCTAAGGTCCATGAATACCTTGGCTTAGTGCTAGGCCATGGGTAGCCTTAGGATTAGTCTTGAGCCGATCAAAGTACAATTGACCCTATTGGCCAACTAACCGTCCAAAGGAACAGTTTGGGCAAATATGGGACGTGATGGCTGAACCTCGGGTGTACGTGATTCAATTTTTCGAGGTGTACCTAATGATCCCTTTTCCGACCCCAAAACCAACTTGGATGATAGAATTCTCTAGACCACCTTATTAAAGAAGGAAAAGACAAAAATATGAAAAATTCTAGAAACCCCTCATTAAATGAAGGGATGAGTTGTTCTTGAAAAGTCAAACGTCATGATGGTAGCAAAATATCTTTGGAAGTTCTAGAAAAAGTGCTATACATGTGGACCAATTGGAACACGCTACAACAAGCGCTCATTATGACCGAATATTCTAGAATTACCGAGTTGGCAACCTAGAGTAGCATCATCATTAGACTTCATTAAATGTCCATTAAATGCAGCATATAAGTGGACCAATGGAAGAGCATAAGGCGAGCCATCGTTGATGACGCCTAGGAGCTTAGATTGCCAAGTAAGGCCTTTAGCTTGGCCAACTCACTTTCTAGGTACAATCATGAGGCAAAATAGACTTGTCACCCAAGGACTTTAGGCGAGACACTTGGAAAAATTAGAGTGGACCATTTGGCTTGATAATGATGGCTTGAGATTTGCCTTTGAGAAGAAGTTGGTGACTCATAAGCTTAGGTATCCTCTAGAATCTTAGGTTATAATGAGCCTAAAAGATAGCCTTGGTGAGCAACGCAAAGGCCAACCAATCAAGAAAGGACATTAGGCATCAAAGGGACTTATGTGTCTCTTAGGACCATAGACACATCATGAGCCTAAATTGAGCCTTGGAGAGCAAGTTAATAAGTGGTCCAATAAGAAGATGGCAAGTGTTCTCTTAGGAACCTAGGCATGCCACCTTGCAAACTAGGCTTGCCACCTTAATGCCATAGCCGTGCCACTTCAAGAAATGTGATTGGACTGCTTCGATAAGTAATGATGACACCAAGTAGTATAAATTGGAGGAGCCCTTCCTCATTTTCCTCACCTTGTCATCCATTTCCTCCTCCTCCTTCTTTCTCTCAGCCTTCCATCCTCAATCCATCAAGCTATATAAGTTGGTCCTCGAGGTTTGCCAAGGTAAGTAAGATTCCTATATCTCCTCTAGGGCGGTAGTCTCCATTGTCAAGTCTAGTTAGGTGCTCACCCATCAAGCCGTGGATAGGATGTTGGATCTTTTATATGGTTTTGCTCATATTTGTGCTTGAACATGTGCTTGAGTTATTCACGTTCAGAATGGAGCCGAGGTTCGTTCGGATTGAGTTCATCACAAGACAAGGTCAACCCAAACCATAAGGCCTTGGTTTCGGCATAAATAGGATGCCGGGTTCAAGCCTCGCTTGGTACGGGAATCACCTAAGGTCGCAAGGTCCTAAGTCGACATGAGGCATGTCGATCTTGTATCTTGATCAATACGAGGATCGCCCAAATCCACGTGGTCTTGGTAAGGCACCAAGCATGCCAATTTCTATAGTCCAAGTGGACGCGGGGACTTTGTGCTTGGCGTTGAATCAAACTGTGAGCCGAGGGTCATTCTCTATACATGTGCATTTGCATCGAGTTGTAGCCGAGGTCCATCAAGCTTGGGATCATCACTAAAGCGAGGTGTACCCAAGCCTCGAGGTCTTACATCGGTATTGAGGCGTACCATTTCCGAGCCATGTCCGATGCGGGGATCAGCGCTAAGTGATTAAAAGTTACGGACCAAAGATCATTCACGACATGTTTGCTACTGAAGTATAATAAATTCATGACACACACAAATGAATGAGCATGCCTTCGAGCCATACATGTGTCGGCTAAGAGAAAAGATAAGAACCGGCTTGATGCATTTATGCATGCACTTAAAGAGGAAAAAGGCACCCGTCGTCACATAGTGTTGGCGGCAATGCCTCGTTCATCGAACGAGATGCCTAGGTTGAGCCAAGATGCTTGGGTCTTGAACCCAGATGCCTCGGGTAACCTAGCCCTGAGATGCCCTGGTTGAGCCAAGATGTGTAGGTTGAGCCCAAATGCCTTGGTAAGCTAAAACCAGGATGCCTCGGTTGAGCCGGGATGCCCTAGTTGAGTCAAGATGCCTAGCTTGAAGCCGGATGCCTCGGTTGAGCCGAGAGGGCCTGGTTAAGCCAAGACAACGGTAAATGAATTTACATGAGTGTCAATATATGCATAAGTATGATATGTTGATATATTTATTGATAAGCTAAAGGTAAGTATGCATTGAAGCATGTTGCGATGAACATTTGCATGTAGTTAAGGATAGCAACAAGTTTGCTATTGATCTACCATTGACATTATTTGCGAGTATTGTACTTGTTAGATTTCGATGATGAGATGCTTTCCTAGTAGAGAACTAGGAATTTTACTTACTGAGTTTCCCCAAAACTCACCCCCTCATCTTTCAGCCTTGTAGATATGGAAATCTCACGTCAGTTTGGGGAGCTGCAGTCACGCTAGAGGAGATAGAATTTCCCCTGGCCTATGTGGAAAACTTGTACTGTGATGTAAAAAGAAAAGAGCACCCATAGAGAAAAGGGCTTGTAAAAGTACCGTTATGATATAAATTAGTGTGTTCTATGTGATATATGTCACAATCTTACAGCTGTTGTTTGTCCGGGGAGTTGTTTATTCACATTTCCGCATGTGCATGATACAAGATAAAAAGAATTGGGATGGCAACAAGCTTGGGACGTCGCAAGAATAACCCTTGTCGCTCGTGACCTTGGAGATGGAGTTGGGGTCGTGACAAAGGACGTTCACTAGGGTGCTGGCTGTGGCACTTTGCTGTGCAACGGTTTCTTGTTATGGAACAAGGAGCTCGGCAACCTTGGATCTTCGTCAAGTAGGCTGAAATGACGACCATCAGGGTCGGCATCAAGCTCGCAACAAGGGAGCAGCACCAAGCCGTGGAATTGGAAGAACTCAGTGGTGGCTATGGAGATGCATGGTCGAGGAAGAAGACACTATTTTCCCTCCCTTTTCTTTATTGTGGCTCTCTATACTCTGGGCATGTATCCAATGTGTGGCCTCCCTCCTGAGGAGCCTCAGTAATTTCTATTTATAATAGCAAACCTAGGGCAACTCACTTAAAAGGCCTATTATATTCTGCGACATTAAATAGTTAAAGGGCTTTATTTCATTAAACGCAAAGCCTTTTGCCTTTTCTTAATTCTCATTGACCTAAACCAATCTAATTATGTTTAGAGCCATTCATTGCCAGTCCAATTAAATGCAAATTATATAAGCCTAGTTAATTAATAATGCAAATGTTCCTAATATCTATATGCAATGCAATTTAATTTTAATATTTTTGTTTAGGGATTAAAAATTAATCCCTAATATTTTAGATAATTAATTATTAAATGATTAGTCAAAATTTAAGTGTGAACAAAAAGTATATTGAGGAGAGGAAGCAAAAGTTTGAGGAATCATTTGTTTCATACGAGCAAAACTATCTCAGGTCACACTGCACACTGGGTTTCAACTTGAAGAAGTGAGATTTACGACAAGAAGAAAAACATCTAATTTCATACAAGGAAATTAAAAAGAGCTCAATAATGAGAAGTAAAAAAGCGAGTTAGGGAATCTTGAGATTTCGGAGTTGGGTAAGTGGTGTGGGGATTTTACCGGTCAGCCTGTTGCAAATTAGGTTGTCCAATAGGGGAAAAAAGAGATACACCATGTTGCAGATAAGGTGCGACACCAGAGAAAAGCATTCTGTCATCCCTCACGTGTTTTTCCATGATTGAGATTATCGGAAAGTGGGTTGAGGTTATTCGGTTAACGCGTTGCATAACTATGATACATTTATTTCACAAAAAAATTAAAATTTTAAAAATATTTCTAAAAAATAATATCTTATATCGCTTATAATAATAAATGAATGAAATATATTTTCATCGTTCATAAATATATATATATATATATATATATATATATATATATATTATTGTAGGTAATGATAATATTTTTCGTTACCTAATATTTTCAAGAGATATGTCTAAACATCTTTTGAAAAATGTTTTCTTAATATTAAATTTTCTATGAAACAAATGCGTCCTAAGGCCTCATTTGCTTTAATTTTAGGGAAATGACTTTGAGAAAATACAAATATCTTTAGATTAAATGGGTTTTTGGAAGTGCTATCATGTTTGGCAAATTGTAACTCTAAAGTACATTGGAAAATAGCTTTGGCTAAATTATCCAATTGCTTTGCTTGGGGCTTTGACATGAACACGTGAAATATTTTCTTGGTTCGACAGCTATTACAAGAAAAGAGATGAATTATCGATTTTCAAGAAGAATTCAATATTGTTTTTGGGGTATTCACTCCTTTCCTTTGTGTACATGTGTGTGGGGTATCGAACCCCAAACTTTGTACTCTTCGACCTCACCCTCCGATCCCTTTTCTAGCAAGGCCGCATGCTTATTGGCAGAAGAAGTCGATCTTGGAACAATTGAATTCCAAAGGCATGATCAAATCCCATGTCGAAACAACACAAAAAAGGAAGGAAAAGAATCCATCATGATCGATTATGAGGACCAAATCTATACAAAGTCTCTCGATAACATGTAGGTACACATGATTACAATCCAAAAAAAGTGCAAAAAAAGGTTATCCACACCAATGTCAGCTATGGCATGTAGGATCGATGGCGTCTATATCGGCGATTTCTGATCAAAATTAATCAGATGGATTACATTGGCAAACTATCAAAGGCTTATGATCAAATTAGTCAAATTGAAATATTTATGATCAAATTAGTCAAATTGAAATATTTATGATCAAATTTTAGCAGGTGTAATAGGTTTAGAACTATTTTTTATAAATTTCTCTCGAAATTCATTCTGACAATCATTTGAATGGCTCGTATACCTAAACACCCATTTCGAGAAAAAAATATAATTCGAGAAACTATATCGATACTTTCGCTTGGAGACAAAGAAAGGGGGCCTCATAGCGAGGGACCATCAGCGGTCAACTTGTCTCGACCGAAGCAAATGGCCAATCGAACATTACTCACAGAAACGTCACCCTCCCTCCTCCTCCTCATCGTCCTCCTCTCTCTCTCTCTCTCTCTCAGACGTTAATAGTCGTGTGAAACCTAGTAGCAGCAGTCGAGCCATCGGTCGTAACATGACAGCAATAGTCCAGCCATCAATCAAGAATTTAAAACGTCATACGAAACATGACAGCAATAGTCGACGGCAGCAATAGTCCAGCTGCCAATCAAGAATTTAAAACGCCATGCAAAGCACGGTAGCCATAGTCTAGTCGCCAATCGAGAAATTAAAATGCTGTGCAAAACATGAGAGCAATAGTCGAGTCATCAATCGAGAATTTAAAACGTCATGCGTGCGAAACACGACAGCAATTGCCAATCGTAACATGGTAGCAATAGTTGAGACACCGGTCATCGGAATTTAGAACGTTGTGCGAGACCCGGCAGCAATAGTACCGCCACCAGTGTCGGGCGGTGCTTGTCACGCGCGAAGAGAGGAGCGTGAGCAGAGCAGGAGGGTGACTACGGGCTAGAGGGAGGGTGGGACCCAGAGGGCGCCCCAGCTGCTGCTGTAGAGCTCCCACGAAATTATTTCCTTTCGTAAATTAGGTTTAAATAAAAATTCACAGGAGGAGTTCATAAAGTAATTAATAGCTTGTATTTTATTTGACAATTACGTATTCAACCAACCATTCCCCAGCGATCCGCGCTCTCAAAGGATGCGAGCGTTCATGAGGTCTATATAAAGGAGAGGACCCACCGCAATTCATTTTCAATTAGACCTTACTCTAGCCTCTTTTAAGTATTATTACTTCCTTGGTAGGTTACCCCAAAAAAAAAAAAAAAAAAAAAAAAAAAAAAAAAAAAAAAAAAAACCAACTAACCCGATGATTTATTTCAATTAGGCCTTGCTCTAGCCTCTTTAAGTGTTATTACTTCCTTTGGCAGCTACCCCTCCTGGCCGGAGATGTCAGTCCCACATTACGCAGCTGCACCGGCGCCACCTGCTGTGCACCCACCGCTAATGCCCAGGGCAGCGCTGTACCCTCAGCTGGCAAATCTGCCGAACGCTGTGCCCGTATATGTTTTTCCGCTGCTGGGATACGTGCATCCCCCTGCAGGATACGGCTACGCAGCCCCACCTCCGCATGCCATCACGAACTTGTATAATAAATTGAAGAACATCTTCCTCGTACACACGAAATGGGATGCGTTGGGGTCGATTCACGACGGTGAGTACTAGATTGATTTTCTCTCGATGCTTGGTTTTTGATTTGTAAACAGAGTTTTCTTTGTTTTCCGTGTTCCTTTATCTTTGTTGGCTGGGTTGCCATGGAGAAGAAGAGATGAGAAAGAGCGCTCGTTGAGAGGAACACATGAGAATAAGGGCAAGAGGGCAGCGGCTTCCAAGGAAGACATTGTCAGAAATGGCTCAAATTTCAGTATGTTGTTCGTGAAATGTAGACCTCCGAGGTGATCATTTTTGTTCCTTGAAAGCCTTCTCTAAATTGTCTCTTGTTTTCTCCAATGGCTATTATGGTTTCTTACTTCACTTGTGTTAATCCTAATGTAATATTGTTATATAGTTCATGAGGAGAACTAAAATAATCCTAAATTTATTGCAATTATATCAATTTTGTCAAAAACTTTTTTTTTATCAATTCAGTGCAAACATTTTGCATTTATTCTAATTTAGTCAATCCAGCCAATTATGGCTGACCAGCAGTAATGTGGACGCCGGCCAACGCTAACACGAATAATTTTTAATAATATTTTTCTTTTTGAATTTTATTATTATTTTTATTTTTTTAATTTTTTCTTTCTCTTTTTTCCCTCCTTCTTCCTTCTTCCTCTGGCCAGCCGTTGGCAGCCAAAGGTGAGGGTGGGTAAGGTCAACCTCGCCATGGTTGGGGTAGGCCAAGCCTCGCCAGATTTAGCAGGGCCTCGCTTAGCAACGCCAAGCACAAGCCTCACCAAATCTGGCAGGGCCTTACCAACCACGGCAAGTGCAAGATTTGTCTAGCGATGGCAAGGGCAGCCTCGTCGTTGCTAGGGAGGCTTTTTCTCGCCAACGGCCAGCATGACCGACCAAAGGAAGAAGGAAGAAAGAGGGAAAAATAAAAGAGAAAAATAAAAGGAAAAATAAAAAAATTAATTTAAAAATTGGTCAAATTGACTGAATTGGTACAGAAATTGGCAAAAAAAAAAAAAAGTTTATGACTGAATTATTATATTATACAATGCATGCCTCGTCGAGTTCGTTAGAGTGATTATTCGTTGTGTCTGACAGACGTATGCTATCTTCCTCTTACACACGCATGATCCTTTTTCTAACCATGTATTGGGTTACATTCTTGAGTCATATAAGTAGAGCATTACCGGTAATATACATGCAACCACCAAAGGACATATACAACTTCACCTTACAAAGTTTCATCAAGTTTTAGAAAGCAATCGGAAAAAAGTGCTAAAAAAAGTGCTAAAAAAAGTCCTAAACTATTGCATTAGTATCAATTCAATCATAAACTTTTCAATTAGACCAATTTAGTCATAAACATTTTTCCATTAATACCAATTCAATCTATTCAGCTAATTTAGATCGGAAATTATTGACGTAGACACTTGTCATCCTACATGACACAACCAGCACCGACATGGACATTTTTAAATATTTTCTGGATTTTTAAATTATTTTTAAAAAATCCTTTTTTTTATTTTTCCTTTTTTTCTATTCTTTCTCCCTTGCCCTATGTATGGTACTAGCCACGTCGAGGGCCAATAATGGCATTGCAGCCCTCGCCGGATCTAGCGAGGGCATGACCCTGTAGCCTAGGCGAGGGCAGCCCTCGCCGGATCTAGGAGGGCTCAAACCTCACCGCCTAGGAAAGAGGGCAGCCCTCGCCGGATCTAGGAGGGCTCAAACCTCACCGCCTAGGCAAGAGGGCAGCCCTCGCTAGACTTAACGAGGACAGCAAGGGTCAAACCCTAGCTGGATCTAGCAAGGGCCAAAGGCCACAAGGGTACCCTCGTCAAATTCGGCAAGGACTGCCCTCACCAGCCCTTGGCTAAGGAGAAAGAAAAAAAAAAAAGGAAAATAATTTTAAAAATATTTTAAAAATCGAAAAAAAATTAAAAATGTCCACGCCAACGCTAATTGTGCCACGTAGGATGGCCGGCATCCATGTTAGTGATTTCCAATCTAAATTGGTTAAATGGACTGAGTTGGTACCAATGCGAAAAGATTTAGGACTAAATTGGTTCAATTGAAATATTTATAACTGAATCTGTATTAATATAATAGATTTTGGACTTTTTTTGGTACTTTTCCTGAAAGTGAAATGTTGTTTCGAGATGTTCAAGTTGGTAAATAGAGCTTGCGATATCTCTGCCGTGCTCATTTCGAGATTGAGTCCATTTAAGTGAAGAGTTTCCTCATCATGCTATCCACACAAGACATTCCACTAACGTGATTTATATTTCAAATAACACAATAACTTTCTGAAACTCGATGAAACTTTGTGAGGTGAAGCTGGACAGATCCCTTGATGGTTGCATGTATATTAGCAGTAATGCTCTACTTATATGACTCGACAACATAACCCAATACATGGTTAGAAAATGGATCACGCGTGTGTAAGAGGAAGACAACATATGCCGGTCGGACGCAACTAATAATCGCTCGGACGAACTAGATGAGGCATGCAATGTATAATATAATAATTCCCTTGCAAAGAACAGGATCATCCGGGGCTTTTGCATGGGTGGCAAAGAAGCTCAACCAATGTAATTGATATAAAAGGTGTATATATGGAAGGGAGAGGTAGGGGGTTTGAATCTCCACCTTTTCAGGGGGTTGGAGTGAGAACGATTTAGTTTCAAGTGTAGGTTTCGACTCCCACGCCCTGCAAGGAAGCAGGATAAAAGTCTAAGAGTGGGAGCTAGAAATAGAAGTAGAGTAGAACCGACAAAAAAAAAAGTGCATATATGGTTTGACCATTAATGTGACAACCCGATTTTCTAATTCTATCTTTAATTGAATGAGTTGAGCTTTTCATCGACGCGCCTATAGTTCTTTTCCCTAAGCTGATAACTCACGGGATAACTAGCATGTTAGGTGAAGCCGTTAAGGAGTTTAAACGCAATAGACTTGAAAGTCTGATGGATCAATATATCCATCTTTACTCAACTTATCAATCCTATCCTCTCCAATATGACCTAATCAGAGATGCCAAACATATTTCAGGTTTGGTCTATCTCTAGGTTGTTTATTGGTCATGGCATTTATATCATTTTGCTTATTGACATTGGTAATCATATTACCGAACATTGTAATAGTATAAAGATTATTGGTCATCTTACCATAACCAACACATCTTTTATCATAATAAATGGAACACACATCATCAGCTCTTTACTCAAACGAGGTATAGAGATGAGGTCCTTGACTGCATTCTTATAATGCAAAAAATTATTCGAAACCTGTACATGTCCTAAAGGCAAAGATAAACGATAAGTCCCTATAGCTAATGTGGCAACTCTTGCTCCATTTGCAAATATCAGGATTATCTCATTTTGCCTCAACATCCTGCTTACTTCTCGATTCTGCACAGACATACAAATATGTGAAATTGTAGTAGAATCTAGAACCCATAAGCTGGATTCAGAACCAACCGTAAGGTTAGTTTCAATAAGCATGGACATTGTACCTTCATAAGGTTGGTTTTTCGACTAGACCTTCAAGCTCACGAGGTACTTCTTGCAGTTCCTCTTCCAATATACCTTGACACCACAATAGTAACAGTTCCCTTTCTCAATCGTGGGCTTTGGACGTGTAGCAAGCTTTTTTGGACTTCTTCCATTTCCTTTTCTTCAAAGTAGTCTTACTTTTCGAAGAGGAAGCCTCTGCAATAGCCATTACAATGGGCCTTGTGTTGTTCATAGAAGCGAGTATGTATGACCTAACTTTTAGGTCATTTTCGCACCACTTCTCATAAGTTTGGCACTCCTCATCAGTACCACCCAAAAAGTGTTCTAGCAAGTTATGATCAAGTACATACCCGAAATTCTCAAAATTGAGAACAATTCTCAAATTCCTCACCCAATCGGTATAATTGGGTCCCGATAGACAATTATTGTCAAGAATTGAAGCAAGTGGGTTTGTCGTAACCATTTTTCAGAGTATCAAAAATCTTGTACAGAAAAATAATTGTTAGCCATTGACTTTAAACAAATATTTCATTGTGGCCTTTGAATGAAATATTATATCCCACTATTCTTTTCGGATCACACACTCCTTAAGATGGGAAACGGTAATCTTCGTTGGGAAAAAATCAATAGTGGGGATTGGAGTCCCACCAATTCATAGTCCACATCACTTGACAGTTATTAGTGTCCTCTGAAACTAGTGAGTGGATCGCATATCCAACGCATTACATGCAAGTCCCAATCATACTTCGGCCTTTAGGTCACGAAAATCTCACCTAACAGTTATTGGCCTCATGACCATAGTTAAGTTTACCCCATCATCTCCTGCAAGTATATAGGACACAAATGATTCATCACCTAATGGTTACTGGAAATCATTCGGCCTAAACCCTGCACCATTAGATGTATAATGGAGTGGTCCTATGTTCTTGAATAGCAACTGTCTCCAATGTATCCATAATCAACCAATCAACCATCAGAACATAGGAACAAACCACGACGATGGTAGGCCATGAGTTCAAGCACCCATTACAACTTAACACCAAAAATAAGGAGATTTTTCTTTATTATCAACGGTCTCACCTTGCATATTAACCGATTAATATGCATATCAAATACAAATTTGAAAGTGACTTTAGAAGAATTCTCATCACAAATGAGAATTAGTCATCAGAACACACAAACAATATGAACCAATCAACGATTAAAAGCACAAAAATGTCTAAGGATTGGCTTTGATTCTACTGTTGGTGTCTTTTTCGATAAACAAGCATACGTGCATAAGTAAATTAAGATCAAACGTCTAATCACAGTGGAAGTAAAAACAATTATACACGAGTTTCCATAGCATTTACATGCATTTTAACAAAAACGCATAGAAGAGCTAAATGGGCTAATCATATTAACCTTGTACCGTGCTCCAAAATTTGGTTCATAAGTTTTCTCGAGTTCTGAGCACGAACGTCTGATGTCCTTACAACAGTAGTTCTAACGTTCTTCAAACTCTGACCACAAACGTCTGACGCCTTCTAGTAACACCGATTCTGATGTTTTTGGATTCTTGACCACGAACGTCTGACGCCTTCTGGTAATATTGGTTGTTTTTTTTTTCAGATGCAGAACATTTGATCTCTTCATAGGCTCTGACATTCTTTAGATCTAGCCCCACAAGTGTCGAGCCTCTAGTTCAGACACACCACCAATTCTCATGTTGAACAGAAGAGAGAAATTGAGAGATCTCACAACTACAATTGTGCTAGCAATTGCTCTCGTGTGAGTGTTTTGTTAATCAATATTAGCACTCTCAATTATCGATTGTCAATTGTCGATCGTCCATCATCCAGTGATCTGCTCTCTGTACTACCTTTTATAGGCAGTGCAGATCACATCTAAATCGGCACATTAACTCTAAACCGTTTTAGAATTAATTCGGTCATAACTTCTGACAAGCATAAGTTCTAATAAGGTTACAAACACTAATTTAGGCATTAACTTTGTAACTATTACAGAGTATTATTCAATACATTTATTTATAACTGTTACAAGTCTTTATTCTGGGTATTAACTTTGTAACTGTCACAAATACTTAATTTGGTTGTTACTTCTGAAACTATTTCAAAGCATTAATTGGCCATTAATCTGAAACCATTTCAGATCATTAAATTGGCCATTAATCTGAAACCATTTCAAATCATTAAACTGTCTATTTATTCTGAAACCATTTCAGATCATTAATGTGATTGTTAAGTTCAAACCATTTCAGAACTTAATGTGATAGTTACATCTGAAAAAATGTTTCAGATATTTAATTTAGCCATTAAGTCTGAAACTATTTCAGATTATTGATTTGGCTATTGATTCTTAACTCACTTCGGATCATTAATGATGCAATTAACTTTGAATTCACTTCAAATCATTAACGCAGCTATTAATTCTGAACTCACTTTAGATTATTAATTTGGTCACTGAGTCTGAACACATTTTAGAGCTTTATTCGGCTATAGAGTCTGAAACTCGCTTCAGAGTTTGTAAAGTTTGATGCCCCTTCATTGGAACTTTTATTTCTAGCCCGACTCAATCTAATTGGCTCAATTGCAAATACATTTGCAATATTCTCTCTCTCGTTCAAACATCATTCTAATTGGTTATGGTGTGTGACATCCCTAGGTTCATCACTGAGCTGGTAGCAGGACTTGTCCTAACACGTTAGCACAACCAAGAGAAATGATTGTCCAGATCAATATCCTATTTCTATAAGCCATGAGTGACATCTAGCAATATATCATAGCTACCTAGATAGTGTGAAATGTCTCAGAACATAACAAACCTATCAACTTTGGCGACTGTGTATTTTGATCCTTCTATCTCACCATGTCCTGATCAAACAAAGGCCATGGAACTATTGGTCAAGCCACCAATTCAATCATATGTCCAAATCTAATTGACATGTATTCTTCAAGATATGAACCATTTATTCTCGGTTATAACCCCGGTTGAGGATTTCAACACAATGTCACGATTTGATCGCACGGGACATCAATCTTATATAACAAGAAGACAAATCCTATATTGCACACGCATGTGGCTTCGTATGTGAACAAACTATGACCCTCAAGTACAGAGACGGTTCGACGAAGCGTCAATATGCACACTTGTGAACCATAGCCATCCAACACACAAGTCAGCATCATGCCTTAAGTCTAAGGATCTTTACACCTAACTAAAGCATGAACGATCAGACACTGACCCCACTAAAAAGCTTCCATGTCGTCAATCGTTCTATGTATGTCATGTTTGAGAGTGCTAGTATGAACAAAATAAAGGAGTTAGGGAAGAGAATAAGAACACAAGATTTATAGTGGTTCGGCTTAATCCAAGCCTACGTCCACTCTCCCACGATAACGACCTTCTTGGCTGGATTCCACTATGCAATCAACAAGAGATTACAACTTCAAGTGCAAACACTTAGTAGTAGATCACACTATCTCACTAAGTCACTCTTTTGGTATTTCTCTCACGATTACAAACGTTTAAGCTCTCAAGAGACAAGTATATGATCAAAAGTCGCTCAGACTTTGGAATTATAAATTCTACGCTCCGTCTCTTACTTGCTCATCGGTCCATTATCTCCTTAAATACTCATCCACTTCCAAACTACCCGTTGGACAGTATCCTAGAGAATCATCTTCCAATATACCCATTAGACAGCTCCGTATCTAGAAGATTTGGTAGCCGTTGAGTGACAAAGGTAGAATCCCAAATTGATTCCGATCGCCCATACAAACGGAATCTTGGTTTCCATAAGTAAAGCTTCTTCGTATAGAAAGTTCTTATCTTCAAGATCCAATCGTCAATCAATTAGATTGAATCAATCAAATCAATCTTGATGTGGAATCCAAACCAGATCACTAGCCGTTGTATGATTGGGCTTGAGTTACGATTCATCGAATCTGGATGTAAAGTCTCGAGTCAAACTTTACAATATGAGTCTCGTAGACTTTACAATCTGGGTCCGTAGACTTTACAATCTGAGTCCGTAGACTTTACCATCTCGGTCTGAACATATCTGCTTCGAATGCGATTTAGCTTTAAGGTCTCGTACCCGGTTCGGCTTCACATAGAGTAGAGTCTCGGTTCCGGCAGCCAAGATAGAATCTGTCTTCGGTTCAGCATTCACGTTCGATCTGGAATTAGTCGAGTTAACAAACTTCGATGTAGAACAGACTTTGACACTATAGTCCGGGCAGTCTTCGCACTTTGAGTCTTGAGTCTCGCGCCTTCAAACTTTGAGTCTTGAGTCGCGGTCTTCGACTTTGACACGAAGTCTAGAAATCTTCAAAATATACTCGGACATATGTTACGTTCGGTCTTACGTCCGTCTTCTGATTTTGATAAAATCATTTACATGTTCTATCATCTGCATGGTCTATTACTCAACCATCAAACATGTTAGTAGCCTTTGATTTATTTTGTCATCTTCAAAACATCATAAGGGATTTCCCTAACAATGTTCAGTGAACTTGTCCAAGATAAGCACCTATATTCTAGCTCGGATATCACAATACCCAATAACTTGTGACTCATCATCCCTCAAGTATCCAGTATTGAAGTGAAGCTTGAGAACACACCGGTCTCAACAAGATCATCAATATCCACTCACTGATCCATCGACCAGCAAATGTTTAAAGATTCAACATAACTATAACCTATCACACATATTCTTAATACCTTAAGAATAGGTTCAGTCGTAGCCGATCTTATGGACCTCATTCATATAAATTAGATGATGAATGAGAAAACTTATTTGCCATTAAATAATCCCTAACATGTAACTATTATATGGTTGCTTTAGGGCATACAGCTAACAAGATCTACTCGAGGAGGGCGGCGACAGCGATGGGAAGCCGAAGGTGCTGAAGTACAGTGTGAGGTCGCCGTCTAGGAAGTCAAAAGGCGTTCTCAATTTTTCTTACAAGTTCTGGGAGGCGGCACCTCTGCTGGGGACATATCCAGCGAAGCCCATGCCCACGTATGGTTATCAGTCGCTAAGATACAGCCACACAGGCCCACCACCAGCAAGCCAAATGACGCCCAAGAAAATCGGAGGCAAGATCTTCATCCTGATGGTTGAATTCCTCGGCAAGCTGCTGACCAGGGGCTGGATATCAAATGCAGTTGATGATGCCGGGTTCAATGGCGGTTCCAATACGTAAACAGAGTTTTCTTGTTTTCCGTCTTCCTTCCCCTGCCTTTTCCGTTACACTAATGTCTTGAGCTATGAGGTTGTCCTTTTAATTTGTTGGCTGGGTCCACCGTGGAGAAGAAGAGAGGAGGAAGAGAGAGCGCTCACCGAGAGGAACGCATGAGAAGAGGGGAAAGAAGGCAGCCACTTCCTGCGAAGATTCGATGGCCAAACGTTGTCGGAATTAGCTAAAGTTTTATTATATTGTCTGTGAGAGATCAAGACCTATGAGTTGAACAGCTTCGCTCCTTGGAAACTTTCTCCAAATTGTCTCGTCTTTCTCCGATTGTGTTTAGGGTTAGTTGCTCCATTTATATTAATCCCCCTTCGTAGTAATTAAATATAATTGTATTGTTGATATTGTGATTAGAGAAGAACTTTTATATATCTTACTATTCTTGCTTATTAGATAAGTTATTTTAGTGGTCATTGGGTTTTCTACAAAAAAATCTGTGTTGTGTTGCTTTTTGCTTTTGACATTGGTTTATTATATTTACTTGTTATAATGATGTGTTGTTCGAATATACTGCTGGTTGTTGCCGCTTTTAAGTCGATTTTGATCGATTTCTTTTTGGCAAAGAAATTGATCCTTAATGAGTTTAGTTGTTGATGAATTGTTTCCGATTCTCCCCAACATTCTTTCAGTGGAATGAAAATTTTCCAAAAAAAAAAGAAAACCCTTGACTGCTCAGCGGCAAGTTGACCCCGCACGGACTGAAGCTCCTGCACGTGCTGTTGGATATGTTAAGCCTTATAGCACTTTTAATTTCAAGGCAGATGGGATTATTAAACATCAAACCTGCGGACTCTTGTAGATGTTCAAGTCGGTAAACAGAGCCTGCGATATCTCTGCCGTGCTCATTTTGAGAGTTTGAGTCCCGCTAAGTGAGGAGTGTCCTCGGCATGCTATCCATACAAGACACTCCACTAATACGATTTATATTCCAAAAGGACACGATAACTTTCTGAAACCTGATGAAACTTTGTAAGGTGAAGCTGTACATATCTTTTGACGGTTGCCCGTATGTTAGCGGTAATGCTCAACTCATATGACTCGAGAACATAACCCTATAAGTTGTAAATACCTTGTCACAAAATGGATCACGTGGGCGTAAGAGGGAGCCACCAAACGTCGGATGTAACTAATAATCGCTCCAAGGAACTGGATGAGGCATGTAATGTATAGCAATTCTCCTTTAAAGAATGGGATCATCCGAGTCTTTTGCAGGGTGGGGAAGAAGCTCAACCAATGTAATTGATATGAAAGGTGCATATGGTCTTATCGTAAAGGTGGCTTCCAAATCATCAGCGAATTGCAAACCGTCTATAATGCAACTTTTGGTCATTTGAATCTGCTTATGCGACAGTTCTTAAGTATCTTGCATGATGTGAATGTATGTCGTTAATTAGGAAGAAATTTGTCCCTGCTATAGAATATTATTCTCATAAACAATTAATCAATTAAGAACAAACGGATCCATACATGATTGTAAAACACCGAGATCAATAAATACAACGGAATTAAAGCGTACCTGTTTGAGCCATTGCTTCACTTGCAGAAAAATAGATCACTCTGATAATCAATGATTTATCGGAATACCAGATCTTCCTCTCTATGACCTATTTCGATATAGTAGCTTTTAATGGGATTAAAGCAACTGATAGGTATAACCTACCCTTTTATAGGCTAGAGAGGGGACCTAGCAAATCCTAATCAATAATAAAGTCAATCCAGCCTTCCCATTACGGGCTTCAATCAAACACAATTGCCTACACTTTACTGCTCAACTAGGCCCGTTAACAATAGATGTCAATACCCAATTCAATCAGATCACTTTAGGGTTCAACAAATATTGGAATATCCATTAACCCGATTATTTAAAATAGAAAATCAATTAATTAATGTAGGTCCATATTATAGAAAATTTCCAACATTCTCCCACTTGGGCTACATTAATTAACTTATTTTATTTTGAAAAAGATTTTATATTGAAAACGACACTATCGGGTTAATAACTAAAATTTTGTTTTATGTGGCCACAACTTTTAAAAAATACCAATGAAATCTTATATAACCTCAATATAATAAGTATTATATTTAACTTATTCCAATAATGGCATCTCAATACCAATCCAATCCTATATAACCTCAATATAGGACTATGGAGATCAATGTGTTAAGAAAATACCACAACACAAGACCTTCCATAATCACATATAATAAGTATTATATTTTCATGGATCATGGGTCTAGTAGTGTAGTAAGAAATAGTACCAACATGTGATCAAGATATACACTATTTCTTATCGGTCGTCTATGCAATTTCTCAACGACATGAAACTACATTAGCGCAATTTCTAAACAACATGAAATTGCCTCAGTGAGATTTCTAAACAACATGAAATTGCACAATTATGTCACAATCCAACATGAGATCTCATAATCAGTGACATCCAGTCATCTTTAAACTAAAATTTGTTTAAATATACTGTTTTATACTTCCATTTCTCAGTCAACAGGAGAAAAAATAACAATAGAATTAATAACAACAATCATTGAAAATAAATGCTTTAATAGACATCATAAAAGCATTATCAGTCTGCATATAACTATAATATCCAAAAATACAAATCATTAACTCCCACTAACAAAAGAAATCAAAAGAATATAAAACACCCATATTCTTTACATGTTCTTTAAACAAAATGGGTCGTAAGCCTTTTGTTAGAGGATCAGCCAACATGGACTCAATTCTGATGTTTTCAATTACAACGTCTCCATTTTTGACCAACTCCTTAACAGTATAATATTTGATCTCCATGTGTTTGGACACATTACTAATCTTGTCATGCTTGGAATAAAACACAGCTGCAGTGTTGTCACAGTAGATCACCATGGGTCTCGCAATAGTGTCCACAACACGCAATTCTGAGATCAAATTTTTTAGCCAAACTGCTTGAACTGATGCACCGTAGCACGCTACAAACTCAGCATACATTATAGAGTTTGTAATCAAGGTTTGCTTTGTGCTCTTCCAAGAAATAGCACCTCCAGCCATCATAAAAATATATCCATAAGTTGATTTTCTATCATCTGAACAACTAGCAAAATCAGCATATGAATATCCAATCACTTTTAGGTCCTCAACTCTGCTATAAACGAGCATGAAATCCTTTGTTCGTTGTAGATATCTCATCACCTTCTTAGCTGCAACCCAATGTTCTTGACCTGGATTCGACAGATATCTTCCAAGAGTATTTACAGCAAAAGCAATATTGGGTCTGGTACATACTTGTGCATACATAAGACTGCCAACTGCACTAGCATATGGAACATTTTTCATGACTTCCTTTTCAACATCATTCTTGGGGCATTGATCTATGCTCAATTTATCTCCTTTCACAACAGGAGCTTTACCTGACTTACAGGTCTGCATATTGAATCTTTTCAAAACACGATCTATATAACTTTTCTGAGACAACCCCAGAACCTTCTTAGATCTGTCACGATGAATCTCAATGCCTAGAACAAAATAGGCTTCCCCAAGATCTTTCATATCAAACTTTGTAGATAGAAAATTTTTAGTGTCATTCAATAGATTAACATCACTGCTAGCAAGTAAAATGTCATCTACATAAAGTACTAAGAAAATATATTTACTCCCACTTACTTTCATGTAGATGCATTGATCAAACTTATTTTCTTCAAAGCCAAATGATCTCACAACTTTGTGAAATTTTAAGTACCACTGACGTGATGCTTGTTTGAGACCATATATGGACCTTTGAAGTTTGCACACCATATGCTCCTTTCCGGCTTCTTTAAACCCTTCAGGTCGTTGCATATATACTTCTTCATCCAGATCTCCATTTAGAAAAGCTGTCTTGACATCCATTTGGTGAAGCTCTAAATCAAAATGAGCCACCAAAGCCATGATTATCCGAAAAGAGTCTTTAGTAGATACTGGGGAAAAGACTTCATTATAATCAATACCTTCTCTTTGTGTGTACCCTTTTGCGACTAACCTTGCCTTGAATCTCTCGATGTTGCCTTTATTGTCTTTCTTAGTTTTGAATACCCATTTGCAGCCGATTGGTTTATGCCCATCGTGCAAATCAACTAGTTTCCACATTTGATTAGTTGACATGGACATCATCTCGTCATTCATCGCTCCTAACCATTTATCTGCCTGATCACTATTAAGAGCTTCTTTGAAGGTCGTCGGATCAACTACTTTTCCAATGTCAAAATCAGCTTCTCCAAGATAGACATGATAATCATTTAAAAGTGTTGGTCTTCTTTGTTGCTGTGATCTTCGCACAGGCATTTCTGGAGCCGCATCATTCATCTGAGGAATTTCATTTGTAACGGGATGATCTATCGCCATATTTTCAGTATTTACTTCTTGCTGAATTTCCACACTGTTAGGATCTCGCATAGAATCATCATGTAAGATGGGCAATGGAATAGAGACTGTTTTGTTTGGTTCTTCCCTTTCAAAAGATTGAGAGGAACTCTTTTCAGCAACATCTAATTCCAGGAATTTAGCAGTTTGAGATTCAACGATTCTAGTGCCTTGAGTAGGACAATAGAATCGATATCCTTTAAAATGATCAAGATATCCAATAAAGTAACATTTAGTAGTCCTGGATTCCGTCTTCTTCTGAGAAGGATCATAAATTTTCACCTCTACAGGACAACCCCAAACTCGAAAATGATTCAAGCTAGGTTTCCTCCCAGTCCACAATTCAAAAGGTGTTTTCGGTACCGATTTACTAGGTACACGATTCAATATATAAGTTGTTGTTTTAATCGCATCACCCCATAAGTATTCAGGCAAATTAGGATTGCCCATCATACTTCGTTTCATCTCCATGAGTGTACGATTTTGCCATTCAGCTATACCATTTTGCTCAGGACTCCCAGGCATTGTATATTGAGCAACAATACCACAGTCCTGCAAATATTTTGCAAACGGTCCTTTTTGTTGTCCAGCCTCAGTATATCACCCATAATACTCACCACCGCGATCAGATCTGACAATCTTGATAATTTTTCCCAATTGTTTCTCAACTTCAGTACGAAATACTTTAAACGTGTCAAGAGCATCAGTCTTCTCCTTAATTAGATAAACATAACAATAACGGGAGAAATCATCAATGAACGTGATGAAATATTTATTTCCACACAAGGTGATTGAGTATGGCCCACTAATATCAGTATGAATTATCTCCAATAGACTTTGACTGCAAGTAGCACCTTTCTTCTTTGTTTTAGTTAATTTTCCCCTCACACAATCAATACAAGTCTCAATATCATCTGAGTCAAGAGGAGGGAGAATATCAGCCACGACAAGTCGTTTTACCCGTTCTTTGGAGATATGCCTCAATCGCTTATGCCATAGCATTGAAGATCTATCTTTGATTAAAGATCTCTTAGCAACAACATTCTCGACATTGAAAGAGCAATATGGTCTATCGGGAGATAAGGATAATTGATATAATCCATCAGACAAAACACAATTCCCAATAATTCTGGAATCATAACTCAAATCCACTCTTTTATTCGTAAAATGAAGACAATATCCAACTTTGTCAAGTAAAGAAAAAGATACTAAGTTTCTCCTAAAATTAGGAACATAAAAGACATTGTTCAAGACAAGCTGAAAACCAGAATCTAAATTCAAAACAACTGTCCCTATGCGCTCCACATCAACTCCAGTATTGTTTCCAACTTTAAGCTTTGACTCCCTTAGACTTGGACTCCTTAGATTTGTGAGACCCTGTAAGGTAGTAGTCACATGAACAGTAGCACCAAAATCAAGCCACCAAGAATCCAAAGGAACATCAACCAAATTTGATTCAAAACAAACAACAACTCACCTTGGTGACTTTCTTTTCTTGTTTTTAGCCAAGCTCGAAATTTGTAGCAATTGGCTCTCTTGTGACCCTGCTTCTTGCAGTGAAAACATTTAAAATCATTATCTCCATTCCTCCCATAGTTCTCATTTTTCCTAAAGTCTTGCCATTTCTTTGGGCGATGAGCATTTGACCCCTTAGGCTTCCATTTGCCTCTATATGAACTCAACTTGGCATTGGTAGTTAAGTGGGCAGACTCATGCTTTTCCTTCTTTAATTTCTCTTCCTCAGTCACACACATAGTAATCAAGGCATTAACACTCCATGTCTCATTCTGAGCATTATAAGCAGTCTTAATCTGGCTAAATTCAGCTGGCAAAACATTTAAGGCTTGATGCACAATATAATTTTCAGAAAGAACAATTTCATGGGCCTTAAGTTTGGACTGAATGTGGACCATCTTCAGTATAAATTCTCTAACACCCATAGCAGCATCATACCTCATGTTCGTTAACTCACTTAGCAAGTTCCCAGCTTCAGCCTTATCTGAGACTATATTTTTCTCCCACTGCTTCAAGGAATTGTCTGGCATTCGTATCTTCCAGCAAACCACTAATCAGATGCTCAGCAATGGACCTCTTCATAGCAATAAGGCTCAGTCGATTAGATTTTTCCCATCTAGCATAATGGGCCTTTTGATCTACAGTACTCTGATCATTGGGCCTGGCAGGTTCATCCTCACGGAGAGCCAAGTCCATATCAACGATGCCCAAAGCAAACTCTATATCTTGCTTCCATCTCTTGAAGTTTGATCGAGTTAACATTTCAACCGTGGCATTGTTGTTATTTACAGCAAATGTAACTGTTTAACACACATAATGCAATAAGATCAATTATGGGCAATAAGCAATTCAACAAAAATAATAAGTACATCATAAACTCCCCTTTGGGCAGAATGTATAATGCACCATTATTTTTCCCTGCATGAAATTTATAAAGCAACAAGGAGAATTACATATAATTGTCAAGGATCCATCTCCTTTGGGCAAACAAATACTTTAAATCATACATCTACATAATATCAACATAGAGGGGAATTATATATAATTTTCAAAACATCTATCCCCTTTGGGCAGATAAATATTTTTCAATTATACATCCCCATCTTTTAAATATGGGAATAAACTTCATGCTATTTTTTCAAATTAATATACACAATAACTCCCTTTGGGCGAGTAATTGTATATATTAATCTTTTATCAATAGGGAACTCCAAAATTTATGCCCAAAATTCATCAATTTAATTAATTAGATTTAATTAAACGGAGAAAAACCAACTAAATCCACCACATGCAACCTTCGAAGTTTCGGACTAAAGCTCCAATTGAACCCAACAATTCACATAGTGTTTACTTTCACAATTTCTCACGAAATAACAATCTCACAAAGGAATTAAAAGTCACGAGATTTAATCAGCTTCAACACATAATCTTGTTGAGTGTAATTTCATGAAGCAAAACTTCATTAGACATTACTGACACCTAAATTTTGGCTCACCATTTAGGGATAATTACATAGAAAATTAGGGCTTAATACCTAGCCCCTAAACAAAAATATAATATATGAAATTGCACAATATGTAGTTTCTTAGAAACATTCATCATATAATTTAGAACACCTGACTTCGGAGTGCCAAAAGTTATGAAAGTGACACTTAAGTGCTAAAATCGGAGAAAAATATATCATGTAAGTGATAATCCGATCAAAATCCAGCCAAAATGCTGACGTGGCGATTTTCCGATGAAATAAGTGCAAAACAACATCGTTTTGCATGCTGACGTGGCTAAACAATGCAAAAACGATGTCGTTTTCGTGCTGAAGTGATAAAAATTAATATAAAAATTAATTTAATTAAATTTAAAACTAAATTTATTTAAAACATTTAAAAATACAAATACAAATATTAAAAAATTAAAAAAAAAAAGTAAAAGAAAAATATATCCACGCGCAAAATGCAGCTATCTTCAATTTGATTGTATATTGTACGAATAAAATACTCGAGTATATACACTCGCTACACTCGACACATTTTCACTTGTTCCCACTCACACGGCATTTGAGATATTTTCTCTGGCATCAATGAGGAGCTCCACGGAATAGATGATGCGGCTCCACGTGGCACGATGCACATGAGCAACATTGGATTGCTGCGCTCGGAGTAGACCCATTAAACGGGTGGGTCGGGTCGGGTTTGGGTCGGGTCATAAATGATCCGACCTAAATCGACCCATTTAATCCGTTTATGACCCATTTATCACAGTGCAAAATTTTTTATACATACCCAACCCAACTTACACATGACCCATACCCGACCCATTTAACTAAACTTAAGAAAAATTATTTCTTATATATATAATGGTATTGCTAAAATATTTTTATACAACACAAATTTAATGGACAATTTTTATAATTTTTAAAATAATTATTTTAAAAATTAAAATTTTAATTATTTTTTTAATAATATAATTTTTCTTTTTCTTTTTCTCTTTTATTTTTATATTTTTTTATATTTTTTGTTCTTCTTTGGCCGGCCGCCAACCACGACGACAGTCGACGATTGGCCACAAGTGAGCCTCAAGCTCGCCCGGCTTGCCGACGCCGGCAAGCTCAAGGCTTGCCGGATCTCGTAAGCTCGAGCTCGCCCCTCACCGGATCGCGAGGCTCCAACCTCACCCGACGCCCGGCAAGTTCGAGTCACGCCAGATCGGCGAGCTCGAGCCTCGCCCGACGTCAACAAGCTCGAGCCTCGCCTGGCTGGTTGCTGTACCAGCCATCGGAAGGAGGAAGAAGAAAGAAAAAAAAATGAAAGAAAAAAGAAAAAAGAAAAGAAAATTAAAATAAAAACGCGACCCCTTGGCAGGCGATCATCGGCCTCCGATCGGCTTCTCCACTGAAGAGATGAACAGTGATGAACAATACAACTTGCATTTTGAAAATATAAGTTCCCAATGGACCTCTATCCCTCTATTCCTCCAAAGGCCTTTGAAGCCCCTTGAAGATGCAATTGCATCTTCGCAAAGTCCTCAAAAAATTGAACCAAACACCACTTACATTTGGCCAAACCGCTTTAGAGCTCTAAAGAGTATTCCAAATGCTGAACCAAACAAGGCATTTATGGGATTGTCGTGAGTCCCACTTTTGGATAAGATTAAGAAATGGAACCAGCAAGGTAAAAACGCAATTAACAACCATTCTACTTCTAAAAAATAATTTATGATCGAAAATAATTATTTTTTATTATGTTCTTAAGAATAACTTCTAAGTATTTGAAAATGTTTAGTAATTATCCAAAATTTTTATTTTAAGAATAAAAATAGATTTGGCATCATCTTAAAATTTCTAACCGAACAATTTTCTTTTAATTTTTAATAATTTTATTACTTTTTTTCTTCTTTTCTTTCTCTTCTTCTTCAGGCTTTGGCCGATCATCGACCTAAGGATGACTAGCGATTGGCCACACAAGGGCCGGCAACCTCTTCGGAGCTTCGCCAGCCCTTGACAAGGCTCACCGATGGCTAGGTGAGCCTTCAATGAGCTCACCGGACCTCGCTCTAGCTCGGCGAGCCTCCAACAATCAAACGCCTTTGGCCAACAACGGTGGTGGTGGAAGAAGAAGAAGAAAAGAAGGAAGAAAAGAAAGAAAAAAAATGAAGAAGAGAAAAGAAAAAATAAATTTATGTTTGTTTGATTCTGGAATTGTTCCCAAGAACAAAAAATTAAATTTTTTTTATTCCTTAATTCTATTCCAAATCTATTCTCGAGAACAAATTTATTCCCTAGAACAAAAAATTTACCAAACAAATTTCTATTCAAAATCTACTCTCATGAGTAAAAGAATATAATTTATTATTATTTGGTAAATTACCGAATGCGCCCTAAGTTTACTAGATTAGTAATATGGAAATTTTTTACCCAATCTCTAAAAACTCATATCCAGTCGGTATAAGTGCAAAGTGAGTGAATGTGAAGGTGAGAAAGAATAAAGAATGAATCACAAAGGTGAATTGGGTCTAAATTATAAACCCATTTATAACTCATTTAACACTTTTATTATGTTTAAATCCATTTATAACCCATTTATAAAATATAATTGACTCACTTATGACACATTTAACAATCAATATTTCAACACGTCCAACTACATCCTTCATCTCATTAGTCGGGGCCAACCTTTTCAATTTGGCGGCATGAGATGGAGCTCCTACATTCAACAAGACTGTATTGCTCTCATCAGAGACTACCGTTACTCTTTGACCACCAATATAGTTGAATGTTAATGTAATAATCGGAAAACCACCCACAAAATAAAAGTAATGCTATGACAAAGGAAAATTCTTAAAATTGTTAGCAGAGGAATTTCACTCACCATGGACTAATGGTAATCTCGAGATAAACATAAAGCAATTTTTTGTCCAATAAATTTGTTAACGTGCTTGATGAGCACGTATTAAATGATTATATATGGAAAAATTATCATTTTTAATGTTTCGACTGTTATATTGAAATGCATAGTTAGTTTATTGAAAATTAATGCTTCCTTTGTATACATGCTTAGCAATTTTTTGACGGTACTTATAAATAAGACTATTTTAAAATTCAAAGCTCAACAGTGTTTTCTTGGAATCGCCTTTTATCTTAAGTCTTTCTTTTCTTTTTACTGTAAATCACAATTAAAAAGAGGCACTTAATATTAAAAAAAAAAAAAGGTACTTGGGATCTACTCCTACATAAGCGAACATTTTACGCACGAAAATTCTATAGATTCTTTGACTGACCTTGTTGAATCTATTTGTCTGGCTATGGATCCAGATCAAGCTAATTTTTTTCTTGTCAACAATTTGCCGGTTTAAGGTGTCACTGCATTGAACAAATAAAAATGCCATGGCTTTTACATACATTGAACTTGTTTAACTGTAAGATATTACAATGTCTTTGTTTTCATTCCTTATATTGAAATAGGCCAAAAGCAATGTCGTTGTGCCATGTCATTATATTCTTAATATCTCTAACTTTTGTAATTTTGTTGATACTTGTTTAAGAATTGTTTGGTATACATGTTATCAATTCTCTTTATGAACACCCAAAATTATGACCTGTCCAGGCCATATTGGAGATGCTATTTCCCCAACACTCAAGCCATCATCTATGTGGTTGATTCAAGTGACACTAATAGGCTTGTGATAGCAAAAGAAGAATTTCATGCTATCTTGGAGGTATCCCCCTCTTCATTTTTTAGGATAAATGCAGGAAAGTACGTGCCTGTTTAGTTGACTTCAATTTGGGTTTGTTGGAAATCCCAATTAAGTACATCAATTGTTAAATATGTCAGTCGTGAGTTAATTAAATATATGAAAATGCTTACATGGACGGACATCAACAACATATATTGACATATCATGTTTGATTAAGTTCCGAAACTAGAAATTTTTGAAAGCTTATCCATTCACACACAATTACAATTAAAAATGAGAAAAATTAGAGCTAAAAAAAATCTGAAGTCAGCTTGCAGTATGATGCAAAGGGAAAAGAGGAGAAGTGACCAGTGAGCTAGGTAGCACCGACACGCGACATGACACGACACGACACGACACACGACACGCGACACGTCATTTCTCAAAAAGTAGAGAATTCCGACACATTCCGACACGTTAAATATTAAATAAATATTTTATATATACATGATTAATTATTATATTTAAATTAATTTATTCAAATTCATAAATAAAAAACAATAAAAAAGAGCCTATAATAAATCTATACTAATAACATTAATAAATTTATTCATAAAAAATTGAAAAGACATTTTTTTACTTTAACAAAAGTTATCGATGAAATAAATAACTAATGAAAGATTAGAGTCAAAATAAATTTATATTTTTCTATGATGATCAAAATTTATCATTATTTAATATCTAGTGCTTTTATTTTTTGAAATAACTTTTTAACCTGTCTATTTATTTATTTATTAGCCTTATTATGTATTAATAAAGTTATTTAATGTTTCATATTTCTTTTTAGGATTTAAATGAGTCCCACCCATTTATTTCAATACACGTTTTCTTCCCCACCCTAACCCACCCCTACGCCTGTCACTTCCCCTGCACCTGCGCCTGTCGCTTCCCCTGCACGAGGCTTTCTTTTTCCTGCATGAGGCTTGCAGGCTTTCTTTCCCCTGCACGATGCTTTCTTTCCCCATAAGCCGTCGACGCCTCGTCTCTCTCCTTTCTCTTCTCCCTAAAAACAGCCCGAAGGGCAAAAACACTAGCAATCACCTTATTTTTCCTCTCCTTTGCTCGGTTTGACGTCTCCACCTCTCTCGCCGCTGCCTCGCCTCCGTTCTTCCCTTTGCCATCAAAGCCTCGCGTCCAGCCCTCCATCGCGGTGTTGCGGTTTTTCATCTCGGCGTTGCAATCGGCAATCGCAGCCGACCAAGACGATCAAGAAGGCTTCTCGACGCAATCGGCAGTCGCAGCCTTCTCCGGCGTTGCAGTCGATGGTCGCAGCCCTCCCTCGCGTGAGCGACGGCTCCCTCACCCTTGCCTCCACCCTCCATCACCTTCTTCCTTCGCACCTGCAGATCCGCCATCCAGACACGCTCCGACGCTCGTGTCGGAAAGAGTTGACCACGTGTCGGAAACTCCGACACGCGTTGACCGCATGTCCAAGCGTGTCCGAAAGTGTCCAAGCTTGTCGGACACGTATTAGGGTGTCCGACACGACACAGAGGCCTTTTGAACGTGTCCGTGCTACCTAGCCAGTGAGTGACGTGAGAGAGAAAAAAATAATAATAATTTTGGGTGGACCTCAATTAATCATCTTCCTCGCGGGGCTGCCCCCGCCCGCGCTGGCACCGCCTCCGCCAGCCACCTCCGCGTCTCCGCCGCCGCCGCTCTGCCAGCGTCCTGCCAATCGTCGGAGATCCCTCTCATCCGCAAGCTCGCACCGGCCCACGACGTCTCAGCAACTCGCGATCCAACGGCTCCCTCTGCTCACACCGGTCCGCCTTCTTCGCAACGCCACTCCTTCGCGACATCAACAACCCCGACGCCGGCGGATCGAGCCGGTCGCCGCACCTCTGGCCGCAACCTACGGATCCCGCGACAACCTGCGCCGCGCGAATTGACCCACGAGCATCACCGTCTCCTCGTCGTGACCTGCGATGTCGCCGCTGCTGCCGGATCTGCCTCGCCCGACCCCAAGCGACCCACCTGCTCTCGCGGCTCCACCATCACCACCGTCGCCCGCCGCACCTCCGCCTCAACCTCGTCACGACGCCGCTCCAGCCTCTTTGAGCGAATCGGTCACACGCTCACTCCCTGCAGGCTTTGCCGTGCCGCTCCGACCCGGCGACCGGACGCTCGCAGCGCACCACCCGCGACCATTCTTGTCACCAATCTGCCCGTTCCCGGTCCGTTCGCTATCGGTCCTCGCCGAGGCTCCGAACCAGCCAAGATTTCTTTTTCTTTTTCTTTTTCTTTTTTTTAAAAAAAGAAAAAAAAAAACCCAAATTAGGTGTATTTACTTTATTTTATTAGGCAAATTTATCTTATTTTCTTATTTTTCTTATTTTATTTCTTGCTTTCTTATTTGAGATATTTCTCCATGCCTAATTGGAAATTCCAACATTCCATTTGATTCGCAACCGCGCCGGGCTATTTTATTCAATTTATAAGATTTTAGATGAAATAATTAATCAAGCAAGAATAAAATTGATATTTTGATCTTATTTATCGATTTTATTAGTAAGATATTATCCCTTGATTTGGACGATGTATGATATATTTGATAATTTTGAATGGTCTGTCTTGTTTTGATTGCTTTATTTATCTTGAAATATATTCGAGTTAGAATATCGCATGCTTTAGAGTCATTTGCATATTTAGTCTAAGCATTTTATTTATCATGAATTTTCGAAATAAAAAATATTAAAAAAACAAAAACATAAATTTAGGATGTTAGATTATCGTTTCATTAATCTAAATTGCATGTTTAATTATTTGACAATTTTAATTTCGAATTTTTAAAAAAAAAAGAAAAAAAAAACTTAGAATTAGGGCATTCATTGCACGCCATTACATAGTAGGATGAAATTACACGTAATTTAATTCTAGATAATAATATTTTATAATTCATTTTAAGTTTAGATTAGTTTTTTTAGATAAACTGCATCTTAGGTTAGAGACTGTTAAGTTAAGATAATATCTTTGTTTAAATTAAGGTTTAGCCTGACCTAATCCTTAATATAAATTGGATAAATTTTAATCTAGCTAGCTAATTTTCACATTTTTCTAATTTCGAATTTCATGAAAAAAATGCAAAAAAAAAAAAAAATAACTTAGGATAAATTAGTTTCAATCCCAAGGATAGATTGCATTTTTTTTAAGAAAAAAATAAAAATGTCATTGCATGTCATATAGAATTAGATTCATTCATTTAATGATTGTCTCTAGGTCCATTTAGTTAAAAATTATCCGTCATTAGAATTAGGTCATTTGGTTAAATTACATTGCATATAGATTAGGTTTTATTAAACAAAAGAAAATTCTTAAAAAATCGAGTGATTGTGTGTTAATAATAACCCTAGGGCTTTTGATGTGAATTTTGAACTAACCTTGCAGATGCTTTCATTGCTACAAGGTAAGTTCCGTAATTTGTTCATTGCTTTCTTAGGTGTTAAATTGGTGGTTTGCATACCCACATGATCACTTCACTTGTTAGGAAAATAGATTTAAAATCAATCCAAACCGCTTGCAAAAACATTTTTGAAAATAAGAGAAATTGTACCAAAATGGCATTAAAGAAGTCTAGTATAACCAAGTCCCCGTAACCAAAGTCTCTGATTCGCAAGAGTAAAATCATTCTCCAATTATTTTACTTATGTGTCTAATCAACCTACCATAAATTGATTAGTGGCGACTTCTAGATAAAATCCATATGTATGTTAAAACATTTGAATCTAAGTCGTGAATTGGTATGGGCTTGGGAGAGCCCAAACTAAGTTAGACTTAGTAATCCATTAGCCTAATTTTAGGTGGTACACCCAAAATTTAAGTCGCGATAGCTTATGACAAACAAATAATTTCTACTTTACTCTGAATAAGAGTATTCCCTTCAATTAAGATCTAGTAATCATAGACATAAAGAAAATTGAATTCGATATAATGAGAGAGATCATAAATGATATTTAAAACGAATGGGTCACATATCAAAATATGAATTAAAGAGTACATGTTACTATAAAAATTAAAGTTACAAATCAGTCATTGAGCTAAAATAATTTTTAACATCTAGAGTAATTTTCACATTTTGATATATCCACATAACATAGAAGAAAGGGAGTATTTAAAGCAGATTATAGTTTTAGTTAAAGATAAGTTCGTCGTATAGAAGTTGAGTATCGTCATATTCAAGTACGCGAAAGGAAACACAATGAGTGCCTATATATTGATCCTTGCTGTCTGAAACTTGTTCATTCATTTTGGATTGCTAACATTTTCATTTTTTTCTTTTCTTTTCCATTCAATTTGAGATGTACTTTTTGTATTCTATAATAGTATGTTTGTCGGTCAAGATAAAATTCAGTATATGATAAAATTTATTATATCATCTGTGTTTAGTATCTGCCTAAGATAGGATAAACTCATATAAGAGAGAGGTATAACCCGAATAAAATTATTTCATGGGAGAGGTGGAATAAATATGGATAGAATTTTAAAATTCACATTTTTTCTCAAATAACAAGCTTCTTAAATTAGCAAAATTAAAATTATATTTCAAGATAAATAATATTTGAATTCTACTATAAGAAATTCAAAATAACAAAATAATAATTTAGCTTTTAATTTAATATTATTTTTATTTATATATTCGAATTTAAATACGAACTTAAATCTATCTTATAACATAAATTTAGTATATATATACAAATATATTATATTTATTACTTTTTTTAGGTATTTTAATATTTTAGGTATATATAAACAATTTACTATTTAATAAAATTTTATTAGGGAATTATTGAAGTGGAAAAAGAAATTAAAAGAAATTAAAAAAAAAAAAAGAGGAAAGACAAGGCAAGTAAAAATAAAATAGGTAAGAATGTCATAAGAGATTTTTACCTTAACCATTTGTGAACTTTTTCGTTCAATTACACTAGTATATCGTTTATACCAAATAATATACATAATATGATGTGAATAGATCCGATTTTTTTATTACAATTCACCAAATGGTGCATAAGATATAACAATATTCTTAGATTTCATATCCTATCATATCTAATCATATCCTAATTAGAAATCTAAATAGCCAAACGTTAGGGTAGGAACTTGGACTATGTTGAAAAGGGGGAAAGACATATTCTTCTTGGGCCCAGGAAATTGCCATTAGCTGTGTGAGCCAATTCGTGCAAATAATCGTGTGATGGGTCTTGACAATGCATGAACATGCAGAAGACCTAAAGTGTCCGTCAGCCTACGGGGATCTGAGGATGAACAACTTAAAGGTATCAAAGATGAAGAGGGCCTCAAGAAGGCAAAACCATAGGGCAAAAATCAAAGGAAACAGGCATAATGGTTGAAATCTTTTGTTGTCATAACTGTCGAAATAAAAACTCCAAATTACCAATATCCCTATAGCCCTCCATTTTTCTGACCATGTATTTACAAATTATTGGGTCATGTTCTCGAGTCATATGAGTAAATCATTACCGCTGAATATACACGCAACCGCAAAAGGACACGTACAGCTTCACTCACAAAGTTTCATCAGGTTTCATGAAGTTATAGCTTTTTTAAAATTATAAACCGTATTAGATAGAATGTCTTGTATGGATAGCGTAACGAGGAAACTCTTCAGAGTCTTCACTTAAATGGACTCAAAAGTCTCGAGATGACCATTGCAGGCTTCGTTTACCAACTTGGAGGTGTGTTTGTTTTGAGTGAAAGTGACATTCAGAAATTAGTTTTTTGAATTTTCACCATCAGTCAAAAATGATGATCAACGAAAATATTCATGTATAAATTTAGAAAAGTAAATTCCTAAATCTAATAAATGTAAAAACACTTTCCGAAATTGCTTTTCTTAAATTTTTTAATGTTTTTTTCTTTTCTTTCTTTTTTCTTTTTCCTTCTTCCTTTGCCATTCACCGGGCCTCGACAACAGCTAACTATCGGCCACAGGGGCGAGCTGACAAGACTTGACCTTATATAATTTTCATGAACTACATTATTTTAGTGATGTGAACTTTGTGATCCAATTAATTGCCATACCTTTGAAACAAACAACGGAAAGAAAAGAGCCAAAATGAAAGTCAGACCCCTATTTTAGTCCCTGAAACGGATCCATTTCATTTTCATTTAAAGAATATTGGAGAGAATCCGACAACAATTCATCAAAAACTAACCCAATCCAATATCAAGTTTTTCCCCAAAAATAAACCGATCAAAATTGACTTAAACCAAGCAACAACCAGCAGTATATTCTTGCAACACAACCTCAAAATAAGAAAATATAAATGCTGAAATGTTAAAGTGATAAGGCGGCAACAACACTAGGATTTTTTCATGGAAAACCCAACGACTGCTCAAAAAAACCTTTCTAATCATCGAGAATAGTAGGATATATAAAGGTTTATCTCTATTCACATAATAAATGCTCAACATTAATAATACAACAATATTTTATCACCATGAATAAGGTGGATTAAGGGTGCGTTTGGGAGTGGCCTTTGGAAGCCACTTTGAACCTCCAAAGCTCTTTGGGCTAATTTGTGGGTGTTTGGTAAAAATTTTCAAACCCCATTTGGGGAATGTCAAGCCTTTCCAAGGCTGAAAGCCCAAGGCGGGTAGGGGTTTGCCTTGGGCTCGGCATGCTGAGAGCTGAGCTTAAATAAAAACATTTCTTCCCAAATTGTCCTCGTTGATTTTTCGTTTTTCCCTTTTTACCCTGACTATTCATCTTCTTCTTCTTTCTTCTTCGTGAGCGGTAGCCGACGAAGGGCACATAGTCGCCGGCTACCGTCGCGCCCGCCACGCCGACCCACCGCGCCACGACCTCTGCCGCAGCTTCGCGACCCTTCGGCGAGGGTCACGTGACCCCACTCAAGAGGTCGCCGCGGAGGTCGTGACCGCGACCCATTTGGTCGCAGATCTGGTCACCGGCCGCGACCTTTGCGCTGCGACCAAATGGGTGGCTAGCCGTGACCTTCAGGCAACCTTCGCGAAGGTCGCGACACAGATCTGGTAGTGACCAGATCTGCGTCACCGGTCGTGCTTTAGGCAACCTCCACGGAGGTCATGACCTTCGCGCAACCCATCTGGCCGTGACCTTCACGTTGCGACCAGGTGGGTCGCTGACCACGACCTTCGTGGAGGTCGCGACATAGATCTCGTAGCGACCAAATCTGCATCGCCGGCAATGCTTCAGGCGACCTTCACGGAGGTCGCGACCTTCGCGCGACCCATCTGGTTGTGACCAGATGTGGTTGCCGGCCTTCGACCTTCACGTGCTACCAGATGGGTCGCCAACGACCTCCGCGGCACAGTGGGTCACGCAACAACGCGGCAAGGGTCGTGGCAACCCTTGCCAGATCGCCTACCCTTGGCCGGCGGTGACCGGTGAAGCCCTTGGCCGGCGATAACCGGCGAAGCCTTGGCCGACCAACATTCCTTTTTTTTTTTTTTTAATAATAAAAGTCTTTTGCAAATTTAATTTACCCAAACACTATTTTGCACAAAGATATTTCACAATGGACTTTCACAAATAAATTTACCAAACACACTTTGCATTAGGCCTTTACATTTTCTCCAGGACTTTTCTCAAAAGTCTTCTCAAACACACCCTAATACCAATGGAGCAAAAAACCCAAATCAAGATTGGAGAAAATGAGAGACAATTTGGAAAAGGTTTTCAATGAAAGAAACGGATCAACTAGTAGGTTCTCCATTTCACGATCAACATACTGAAATTTAAAATGATCCCAGCAACATTTGGCCGGTAGAATCTTCGCCGGAAGCCGTTGCCCTCTTTTATCTTCTCCTCGTGCGTTCCTCTTGGTGAACGCTCTCCCTCCTCTCGTCTTCTCCTCCAGGACAGCCCCTTCTCTTTTACTTCTTTTTAAATTTATGTTAGCTGGGCCCCACCGAGAAGAGGACCCAGCCAACAAAGAAAAATGACATCTCATAGCTCAAGAGATCGGTATAATGGAAAAGGTAGAGGGAGGAAGACGGAGAACAAGAAAACTCGTTTACATATGTCAAAACCCTCATCGAACCAGGCATCATATCAAGCACCATTAAAAAGCATCCGATATCACGCTTCCGATGATCTGGCCCGCCAACCCCAGCAAAAAGTTCTTGCCGCCGCTTGTTTGGTATGCCGGTGGTGGGGCTGCGTAACAGTATCCCGCCGGGGGATACCCGTATACTGGCGGTGGATAACCAGCAGGATATCCCCCTGGTGGTGGGGCTGCGTACCAGTATCCCGCCGGGAGATACCCGTATCCTCGTGATGGATACCCTGCCGGCTGATAAACAGCAGGTGGATATCCCATCGGCTGTGGATATCCCGCTGACGGATAACCAGCAGGCGGATATCTCGTCCCCGGCGGATAACCAGCAGGCAAATAACTAGCAGGCGGATAAACTGGCGGTGGCGGGTATGTGGCAGCTGATTTTGAGGCAGGTGGCGCCGCTGCAGCTGGATAACCCCCGACTGGCCGGTCCATTCTTCGGTTGGTTGTTGAACTAGAGTGTGCAGCGAGAGAGAGAGCGTGTGATCGTGAAACTGTGCGCTACGTGTTTGAGTGTGGAACGAGGGAAGGATCGAGAGTAGCATTTATACAGAGCAAGGGTTTAGGAGTGGAGAGATGTGTATGAAGTCTTAAGAGGAGTGGGAGGACTCCGAATCGTTTACTTGGTCGAGGGTCGTGGAATGTCTCTTGCAAGTTGCAGCATGCCGTGTCCTTCTTCTATGTTTTCGCGTGGTGGACCAAAGACTTGGTCGTTTCCTCATCGTTTTCTTTGGCTCCTTACTACGATCACATGGGAAAAGGTCAGGAAACGACTTTCGACCGCATAGGAAACGACCCAGAAAGACAACTGTTGTAGAAGCAAGCGATTAGACAATAAAATAGATAGAGCAAGAAAATAAATTGAACACCAAATTTACGTAGTTCGATTGATGTAATTTACGTTCATAGGGAGAGCGGCAAAAAAATCTACTATAAAAGAGGCGATACAATGCAGGTTACAACTACACTTGACTCACTCAAGTATTCACGGAATTTCTTAGCCCCAATTGAACCCAACAATTCACATAGTGTTTACTTTCACAATTTCCCGCGAAATAACAATCTCACAAAGGAATTAACAAGTCACGAGATTTAATCGGCTTCAAGACATAATCTTGTTGAGTGCAATTTTATGAAGCAAAACTTCATTAGACATTATTGACACCTAAATTTTGGCTCACCATTTAGGGATAATTACATAGAAAATTAGGGCTTAATACCTAGCCCTTAAACAAAAATATAATATATGAAATTGCACAATATGTAGTTTCTTAGGAACATCCATTATATAATTTAGGACACCTGGACTTTTGGAGTGCCAAAAGTTGGCACAAATGGACACTAAAATGCTAAAAGTTATGAAAGTGACACTTAAGTGCCAAAATCAGAGAAAAATAGATCACTTAAGTGCCAATCTGGTCAAAATCTGACCAAAATGCGACGTGACGATTTCCGATGGAATAAGTGCAAAATGACATCGTTTTGCATCTTGACGTGGTTAGATAATGCAAAAACGACGTCATTTTAGTGCTTTGAAGTGATAAAAATTAATATAAAAATTAATTAAATAATTTTAAAACTAAATTGATTTAAAACATTTAAAAATACAAATACAAATAATAAAAAATTTAAAAAGTAAAAGAAAAAATTATCCACGCACAGAATGCAGCTCTCTTCAATTTGATTGTATATTGTACGAATAAAATACTCGAGTATATACACTCGCTACACTCGACACATTTTCACTTGTTCCCACTCCCACGGTGTTTGAGATATTTTCTCTGGGCATCAATGAGGAGCTCGACAGAATAGATGCTGCGGCTCCATGTGGCACGATGCACGTGAGCAACGCTGGATTGCTACGCTATGGAGTAGACCCATTAAATAGGTGGATCGGGTCGGGTTTGGGTCGAGCCATAAATGATCCGACCTAAATCAACCCATTTAATCTGTTTATGACCTATTTATTGCAGTGCAAAATTTTTTATCCATACCCGACTCGATCTATACTTGACCCATACCCAACCCATTTAACTAAACTTAAGAAAACTTATTTCTTTTATATATATATATATAATGGTATTGCTAAAATAGTTTTATACAACACAAATTTAATGGATAATTTTTATAATTTTTAAAATAATTATTTTTAAAAATGAAAATTTTAATTTTTAAATTTTTTAATAATATAATTTTTCTTTTTTTCCTCTTTTATTTTTTATTTTTTTTATTTTTTGTTCTTCTTTGGCCGGCTACCGCCACGACAACATTGGCGACCAGCCACAAGCGAGCCTCGAGCTCACCCGACTTGTTGACGCCAGCTCTCCTCTCTCACCATCTCCAGATCCGATGTGCTCGAGCTCTCCCCTCACTAGATCTAGCGAGGCTCCAGCCTCGCCCGACACTAGCAAGTTTGAGTCACGCCAGATCGGCAAGCTCGAGCCTCGCCCGACGCCAACAAGCTCGAGCCTCGCCTGACTGGTCATTGTGCCAACCATCGGAAGGAGGAAGAAAAAAAAGAAAAGAAAATTAAAATAAGAATCGACCCCTTGGCGGCGGTCATCAGCCTCCGATCGACTTCTCCACCGAAGAGATGAACAGTGATGAACAATACAACTTGCATTTTGAAAATGTAAGTTCCCAATTGACCTCTACCCTCCATTCCTCCAAAGGCCTTTGAAGCCCCTTGAAGATGCAATTGCATCTTCCCAAAGTCCTCAAAAAATTGAACCAAACATAACTTACATTTGGCCAAATCCCTTTAGAGCTTCAAAGAGCATTCCAAATGCTGAACCAAACAGGGCCTTTATGGGATTGCCGTGAGTCCCAATTTTCATATAAGATTAAGAAATGGAACCAGCAAGGTAAAAACGCAATTAACAACCATTCTACTTCTAAAAATAATTTATGATTGAAAATAATTATTTTTTATTATGTTCTTAAGAATAATTTCTAAGTATTTGAAAATGTTTAGTAACTATCCAAAAATTTTATTTTAAGAATAAAAATAGATTTGGCATCATCTTAAAATTTCTAATCCCAACAATTTTCTTTTAATTTTTTAATAATTTTATTACTTCTTTTCTTCTTTTCTTTCTCTTCTTCTTCAAGCTTTGGCCGATCATTGACCTAAGGATAACTAGCGATTGGCCACACATGGGCCGGCAACCTCTTCGGAGATTTGCCAGCCCTTGACGAGGCTCACCAATGGCTAGGTGAGCCTTCAATGAGCTCATCGGACCTCGCTCTAGCTTGGCGAGCCTCCAACAATCGAACGCCTATGGCCAACAACAGTGGTGGTGGAAGAAGAAGAAGAAAAGAAGGAAGAAAAACAAGAAAAAAAAAATGAAGAAGAGAAAAGAGAAAAAAATAATTTTATGTTTGTTTGATTCTGAAATTGTTCCCAAGAACAAAAAATTAAATTTTTTTTATTCCTTAATTCTATTCTAGATCTATTCTCGGAACAAATTTATTCTCTAGAACAAAAAATTTACCAAACAGATTTCTATTCAAAATCTACTCTCATGAGTAAAAGAATATAATTTATTATTATTTGGTAAATTACCGAACGCGCCCCTAATTTACTAGATTAGTAATATGGAAATTTTTTACCCAATCTCTAAAAACTCATATCCAGTCGGGTATAAGTGCAAAGTGAGTGAATGTGAATGTGAGAAAGAATGAAGAATGAATCATAAAGGTGAATTGGGTCTAAATTATAAACCCATTTAATACTTTTATTATGTTTAAATCCATTTATAACCCATTTATAAAATATAATTATACATTTAACAATCAATATTTCAACACATCCAACTACAACCTTCATCTCATTAGTCGGGGCCAACCTTTTCAATTTGGCGGCATGAGGTGGAGCTCCTACATTCAACAAGACTGTATTGCTCTCATTAGAGGCTACCATTACTCTTTGACCACCAATATAGTTGAATGTTAATGTAATAAACAGAAAACCACCCACAAAATAAAAGTAATGCTATGACAAAGGAAAATTCTTAAATTTTTTAGCAGAGGAATTTCACTCACCATGGACTAATAGTAATCTCGAGATAAACATAAAGCAACTTTTTTGTCCAATAAATTTGTTAACGTGCCCGATGAGCACGTATTAAATGACTTTGTATATGGAAAAACTATCATTTTAATGTTTCGACTGTTATATTGAAATGCATAGTTAGTTTATTAAAAATTAATGCTTCCTTTGTATACATGCTAAGCAATTTTTCGACTGTACTTATAAATAAGACTATTTTAAAATTCAAAGCTCAACAGTGTTTTCTTGTTTTCTTGGAATCTATGAAGCACGGACACATTGTTCGTGCTTCCGTGTCGGAGCGTGTCGGACACGCGGACACGCTCGGACAGGCGGTCAACGCGTGTCGGATTTTCCGACATGCGGTCAACTTTTATCGACACGCGTGTCGACGCGTGTCCGGAAGACTGATGGAGGGTGGAGGCGAGGGAGGGCGAGGAGAAAGAGGTCGTGAGCGTTGGCGAGACGGAGCGGAGGCCGCGAGCGCCGGTGAGACTAAGCCACGAACGGAACACCGCGACAGCGAGAGACGGCTAGAGAAAGAGCCGAACAAAGAGAAAGAAGAGAGAAGGCAAATTCCGCCGGCGAGACGAAGCCACGAACGGACCACCGCGACGGCGAGAGACGGCCAGAGAGAGGTGAGGGCCGCCATTGTTGCAATGGATCGGCGACGAGAGGAAGAGGAGAGGAGGGAAGGGGGTTGTGCGGCGCGGCAAGGAGGATAGGAGAAGGAGGGCTCGGCGGCTCGCTAGGGTTTTTCATAAAGAAATCCAAAAAAAAAAAAAAAAAAAAAAAAAAGAAAGGAGGTGTGAGGGAGAGAGGAGGGGACGGGGGGAAAGTGACAGCTCACCTGTCACTGTCAAGTGGGGAGGGAAAAAGTAAAATAAACGTTGGGGGTGGAGCAAAAAGGACGAACGAAAGAAGGGGTGATGATGGGGTGGATTTTGGTGATTTTTTTAACCAGAAAATTAAATAAATGAAATTAAAAAATGATTACGAAAAATAAAAATATTAAATTTTGAATAATGATAAATTTTGGTTATTGTAGAAAATTATGGATTTATTTAAATAAATTGATTCTAATTTCTTATTAATTTTTAGTTTCATCAATAACTTTTGTTAAAATTTAAAAAGTATTTCGCATTAATTATGAATATATCTTTCGAATTTCTGAATTGATTTGTTAATATTATTAGTATAAATTTATTATAGGCTCTTTTTTAATTCAAATTAATTAAAAATAAAAATATTAATTTAATATACGTGTCAACCCGTCGGAATTCTCTATTTTTTAGAAATGACGTGTCGACGTGTCGTGTCGCGTGTTGGTCTACATAAATTGAAATCGCATTTTATCTTAACTCTTTCTTTTCTTTTTACTGTAAATCACAATTAAAAAGAGGCACTTAATATTAAAAAAAAGAAAAGTATTGGGATCTACTCCTACATAAGTGAACATTTTACGCATGAAAATTCTTTAGATTCTTCGACTGACCTTGTTGAATCCGTTTGTCTGACTATGAATCCAAATCAAGCTGATTTTTTCTTGTGAACAATTTGCTGGTTTAAGTTGTCACTGCATCAAACAAATAAAAATGCTATGGCTTTTACATACATTGAACTTGTTTAACTGTAAGATATTACAATGTCTTTGTTTTCATTCCTTAGATTGAAATAGGCCAAAAGTTACGTCGTTGTGCCATGTCATTATATTCTTAAATATATGAAAATGCTTACATGGACGGACATCAACAACATATATTGACATATCATGTTTGATTAAGTTCCCAAACTAGAAATTTTTTAAAGTTTATCCATTCACACACAGTTACAATTAAAAATGAGAAAAATTAGAGCTAAAAAAATCTGAAGTGAGCTTGCAGTATGATGCAAAGGGAAAGGAGGAGAAGTGACCGGTGAGTGACGTGGGGGAAGAGAGGGGACTGGTGAGTGACGTGAGAGAGAAAAAAATAATTATAATTTCGGGTGGACCTCGACTGATCATCTTCCTCGCGGGGCTGCCCCTGCCCGCGCCGTCGACCGCGCCGGCACCGCCTCCGCCACCACCTCCGCGTCTCCGCCGCTGTCGCTCCGCCGCCGCCTCTCTGCCTGCGTCCTGCCAGTCGCCGGAGATCCCTCTCATCCGCGAGCTCGCTCCGGCCCACGACGTCTCAGCAACTCGCGATCCAGCGCCTCCTCTGCTCACACCGATCCGCCCTCTGCTGCAGCGCCACTCCTTCGCGACATCAACAACCCCCGACGCCGGCAGATCTGAGCCGGCGGCCGCACCTCCGAAGCCGCGACCTGCAGATCCCGCGACAGCCTCTGCTCCGCGCAGCAACAGCCGCGAGCATCGCCGTCTCCCTCGTCGCGACCCTGCGACGCCGCTGCTACCGCCGGATCTGCCTCGCCTGACCCCGAGCGACCCACCTGCTCCCGCGGCTCCGCCATCACCACCGTCGCCCCGCCGCACATCCACCTCAGCCTCGTCGCGACGCCGGCAGATCTGACCCTGCTGCCGCCAGTCTGCCCGTTCCCGGTCCGTCCGCCGCCGGTCCTCGCCGGGGCTCCGAACCGGCCAAGATTTTTTTCTTTTTTTTTAAAAGAGAAAAAACCCAAATTAGGTATATTTACTTTATTTTATTAGGCAAATTTATCTTATTTTCTTATTTTTGTTATTTTATTTCTTGCTTTCTTATTTGAGATATTTCTCCATGCCTAATTGGAAATTCCAACATTCCATTTGATTAGCAACCATGCGGGTTTTTTATATTATATTTATAAAGTTTTAAATGAAATAATTAATTAAGCAAGAATAAAATTGATATTTTGATCTTTAAAATTTAAGATAAATTTATCGATTTTATTAGCGATATATTATCCCTTGATTTGGACGATTTATGATATCTTTGATAATTTTGAATGATCTGTTTTGTTTTGATTGCTTTATTTATCTTTAACTATATTCGAGTTAGAATATCGCATGCTTTAGGATCATTTGCATATTTAGTCTAAGCATTTTATTTATCATGAATTTTCGAAATAAAAAATATTTAAAAAAAACAAAACATAAATTTAGGATGTTAGATTATCGTTTCATTAATCTAAATTGCATGTTTAATTATTTGACAATTTTAATTTCGAATTTTTATAATAAAAAAAAACTTAGAATTAAGGCATTCTTTGTACGTCATCACATAGTAGGATGAAATTGCACATAATTTAATTCTAGGTAATAGTTTTTTATAATTCATTTTAAGTTCAAATAAGTTTTTTTAATAGACTGCATCTTAGGTTAGAGACTGTTAAGTTAAGATAATATCTTTGTTTAAATTAAGGTTTAGCCTGACCTAATCTTTTATATAAGTAGGATAGAATTTTAATCTAGCTAGCTAATTTTCACATTTTTCTAATTTCGAATTTCATGAAAAAATGCAAAAAAAAAAATGACTTAGGATAAATTAGTTTCAATCCCAAGGATAGATTGCACTTTTTTTAAGAAAAAAAATAAAAATGTCATTACATGTCATATAGAATTAGATTAATGAAATATACGTCATTTAGTGATTGTCTTTAGGTCCATTTAGTTAAAAATTGGCCGTCATTAGAATTAGGTCATTTGGTTAAATTGCATTGCATATAGATTAGGTTTTATTAAACAAAAGAAAATTCTTTAAAAATAGAGTGATTACTTAATAAAAACCCTAGGGCTTTTGATGTAAATTACCTTGCGATGCTTTCATTGCTACAAGGTAAGTTCCATAATTTATTCATTGCTTTCTTGGATGTTAAATTAGTGGTTTGCATACTTGCATGGTCACTTCACTTGTTAGAAAAATAAATTTAAAATCAATTAAAACTGCTTGTAAAAACATTTTTGAAAATAAAAGAAATAATACCAAAAAGACATTAGAGAAGTTTAGTGTAATCAAGTCATAAACTGATTAGTGGCGACTCCTAAAAAAATCCATTTGCATGTTAAAAAATTTAAACCTAAGTTGCAAATTGGTATAGACTTGGGAGAGCCCGAACTAAGTTAGACTTAGTAGTCCATTAACCTAATTTTAAGTGGTGCACTCGAAATTTAAGTCGTGACGGCTTATGACAAACAAATAATTCTACTTTACTCTGAATAAGAGTATTCCCTTCCATTAAGATCTAGTAATGTAAACATAAAGAAAATTGAATTCAATATAATAAGAGAGGTCATAAATGATATTTAAAACAAATGCGTCACATATCAAAATATGAATTAAAGAGTACATGTTACTTTAAAAATTAAAGTTACAAATTAGTCATTGAGCTAAAATAATTTTAAACATCTAGAGTAATTTTCACATTTTGATATATCCACATAACATAGAAGGGAGTATTTAAAGCATATTATACTTTTAGTTAAAGATAAGTTTGTCATTATAGAAGTGGAGTATTGTCATATTCAAGTACGCAAAAGGAAACACACAATGAGTGTCTATATAATGATCCTTGCTGTCTGAAACTTGTTCATTCATTTTGAAATTTTCAAGCATGCTTCATAGGTCTCTAGTAGAGTAGTTTTACTAAATCAATTATGATGTAACGACAATGGCATGCAATAATGTGACATGGACTAATATTCAACGAAACAATGGTGTTACATGGATTGATATACAACGTGTTTGTTGATTGAACAATTAAAGAACCAAATTAGCCCATAATCCTCAAATCCCCAAATCAATCCCTCCCATTTGAGCCCTATTTCACCTGAGAAACCTTGATTCCGGTCTTGGCGGCAAAAATTTGGAACCAAGACTAAGACGAACTCGAGATTCTACAGCAGAACAACAAAGAATGGTTGTATTAGGTTTATAGAGAATTAATGGTTCCCTTAAGAGTGTCTTGTCTTTTTATAATCTATTTGTATTGTTTGTGTTGATTTCTTCCCAAGTGACACATCGGTGGTCCCTCAATGAAAAAAAAATTCCATATCACCTTTTTTGTAGTAAGATCAATATAAATGACAAATCAACATCGATCTACGTTATTAATGGTGGAAATTTTGTCCATCACTCAATACTTGATCTGCTATCGCATGACATGTTGAGTTACTGTCATTTTCAGAATTGCTTTTTTTATTTAGTTTTTTTTGGTATGACTATAAATCCCAATTAGAAAGAGGCACTTAATTAGATTTGTGATAGTACACGTATGCGGCATATGAGACGTTATATTAGGACTTTCTTCAACCGTCGGGTCGGGCCCAACCACCCGTATCCATTTGCGCGTCTTACGCAAGGCTCATGACACCAGTCCAAGTGTCAAATTCTGGTTTAAAGGACGGTGCAAAGGACACGTGGCGAAAGGGTCGCGTCCTTGGAGCCTCTATCCCCCACTTTTCTAGTTATGTTAGTTGCTCCGGGGCAGGGGTCCATCTTTTACTTATCCAGAGAAATTTACCAACGGCAGCCAAACGAGACTTTTGAAGTTTTTGAAGATGATGTTCCTTGAATATTAGAAAAGAAGATGCGTGCATGACAACGTTCTTTGATAGGGGAAGATTTTTTTTTTTTTTTTTCAGAAATAGTTTTTTTCTATTTTTACTTGGGAACAATTTCTGAGTAAAAAAATGCGTTTGATAACTACACAAAATTTATACTCTTAAAATAGAAAAAGAATAGAAATGCGTTTGATAACGCAATAGTTTTTTTTTATATTTATTCATTTTTTATTCTTGCTCACGGATTAGTAATTGCCAATCGCTTCCGTCGCTGGGCCGTCGCTAGCAACGGGCGGCAAACGGCGGTGGGCGACGGCGGCGGTCGGCAACAAGCAATGGCGACGGGCGGTGGTGGGTGGTGATGGGCGGCGGCTCGGTGACGAGTGGCGGGCCAACGATGGGCGGCGGCCGGCGGTCAGCGATTAGAGGTGGCCGCAACAAGAGAGAGAGAAATAAAAGAAAAATAAAAAAGAAAATCGGCTTATTTCTAGAAATTGTTTCCGAGAACAAAAAACAATTTTTTTTTTTTGTTTCTCGTTTCCACTCCAAATATATTCCCATGCTAACTTTCTATTCCGGATGATAGAAAAACAATTTGGTGTTACCAAATGAATTTTTGTTCTTTTTTTTTTTTTTTTTTTTTTCTGGGAACTAAAGAACAGAAATCCGGAAGAACAGAAACGTTCTCATGCGGAGCCTAATATTTTTATAACTTTCAACTTAAAATCTAGAATTGATTTAATGTTATATAAAGTGATTATTGGGCTATTGCTCTAAAGAGCTCGTGGCAAACATGTACCTCTATTTTATTTATAAAAAAAAAAATCGATTCCAATATAACATGACAGACCATAAATGATATTTGAACGAACAAGTAATATATCAAGACATGAATGATATAAATACACTTTAATTTGTAAACTGAGTTTACAAATGAGTCTTTTCAGCTAATATTTTCTTAAAGATTTAGAGTAATTTTCACTTTTTGATGTCTCCAAATTACAGGGAAATAGAGAAAGGTTAAACATCTTGTGGTAAAACGAATCATACTTTTAGTCAAAGATAAGTTTGTCATTTTAGAGAAGACATAGTATCGTTACATTTTAATAGACAGAATTTCTACAATTTGATCATCGCAAGGGTGCATATGCACCTCATAGCTTACCACCAACTCCCTCCCTCCCTTGTTATTTTATTTAGTCTCCTTCCGAATTCTTTCTTTCTACTAAAAATTACTTTCGATCAACCATTTGGCAATGGAGTTTACTTTTATCCTAGACCTTTACCAAAATCAAATTATTATAAATTTGATAATATTTGTTTTTGTAGTTCTCTATTTTATCTATAAAATAATCTGAGAAAAGGTATCTAAGAAAAATTCCGCAACTATAGATATACAACAAAAATAACATATATTAATTTGATATTTCGCTTGACATATATTTATACACATCAATCAACAAAAGAAAACAAAGAAAAAATAATTAAGAGAACTCTTTCTCTTCAACCCCTAAATCATGGAAATGAAAGGAAAATAAAACCCTCCCTTTCAAGGAAAAGCAAGAGCTACCAATTCCAATTGTTGCTAACTCTATATGCAGACACTTTGAAAAGACAAACCCCTAATTACACACAATTAGGCAGCAGTTGGGGCGGTTATGAAGCGGAAAGCTCCAGCCTCGGCCAACGCCGCAAGGAAGCAATCCCATTTTGTTTGCTTTGCCGCTGCATCTCTTACGACAATATTCTTGTAGTCCAGGGACTCGTCATCATAAATATCCCACCACTTCTTCACGAGCATCTTGATATCGTCTCGATCCATGTGCTGTTCCTCGCCTGTGTACCGCCACGGCTTCGACCCAGCGGCACAATAATGAACAACCTTCACCTTGTCGAGCTCAACGTTCTCAGGATGACGCCACAGCATCGCAAGCACGAAGTTGTATACGTTGGGAATTGGTTTGTAGATATCTTTGAAGTACATGTTCAAGAAGTCTTGCTCAGCAAACGAAGTTGGTGGTGTGATCTTGAGGGTTTCGAGCAAATCATGGTAAGTGTCCAGGTTTGGTTCATACACGAACATGCCCGCGTTGAAGTAAAAAGGCGGCTTCGGACCAACATGGTCGGGCCATTGGACCTTGTCCGGGCACTGTTGGCAATACCCGATTTCATATTGCGGGGTGTGACTCCATATCTTCTCGCAAAAGCAGTCCATGACAGCGTGGAAGAAGCCGTTTGGGAGGTCGAAGAGGTGGTCGATGTTGTCGAAGACTTGGATGTCTCCATCCAAATAGATCATCTTACTATACTCCACGAACTGCAATTCAAGAAACCAGCTCAATAACTCAACGTTAATGGTACTTCTCAATCCTAACTTTCGAAGAAGGAGACGAAGATCTAAGTTACAAAGAAATATTTAATAAAAAAGCATACCTCCCAAATTCGGAGCTTGGAGTAGTTGATCACATAATAGGCCATCGCAAACTGGGTTTGATTCTCTGCTGGATAGACGGGCTCGATCTCCCTCACGATGCAACCCTGATCCACTAGGATCTTCCGGTGATCCGCCGGCACGTCCGGCAAGATTGCCACCACAAGTGGGTACTTGCTCTTTGCCTTCCTCAGTCCCTTGGCCAGCCCAACAACACCCTTCACGTAATCGCCGTTTCCGGCCAAAAACGTCACATAAGCACAGCTAGGCTGGTTCTCAGGCTTCAGTTTCACAACGCCATTAACGGCAGCATCGGCACCGGCCATGATAGGAGCCATTTCTTTGGTAGGAAAAGTTTGCGGTTTTTGTGAGTGGAATGGAGAATTGAGTGTTTGAGAAGGTTTTGCAATTGCTTGGCTGAGTTTGAGTTGATGGACCTGGCATGAGGAGAGTGCATGGTTTATATAGAGATGGAGAATTAATTTTTTAATCAAGGTGACTGTAAATCTTGGAGATAATGCGGTGGTTGATTGTCTACTTCCTATGATCGGGACGTGTGATGGAAGCTGCTTGAATCGAGGAGTTTCATTCCGACTAACCAAAGATTTTGTCTGTCGAATGGGGGTAGAGTTGGGCCATCTCTCCTCAAACGAAGTCAGCTTTGGAGCTTCCGCGATGGATCGAATTCCACGTGGCTCAGCGCGAGTCGATCGGACGGTCGTCAAGCAAGATCCGGGTGTGGCGGACGGTGCTTGAACATGCGGGAGAGAGAGTTGAATCTTTAGGGAGACCAAGAAGTCAAGCTTTTCGCAGATTTTATACTATAACCCTGGCAACCGACTTCATAATCACATGGACCGCAGGAAGGTATTATTGAAATTTGAGAATATTCCAAGGGCGATTATACTAATGCACATTTAAGATTATAGGCCCATAGGGTGCCATGGTAGGGGGTGGCTTCCGAGGATAACGTTACGCTTTTGCCCAAAAGGGAGTCAACAAGTGTATAGTCGGATCTCGTGGGAAAGTGCTTTAACTCTCTTGACTAACGAATAACAATAGTAGTAGGATACGCCTGACCAAATACCCAAAAAGAATAAGGTTGTATCCACGAAAAAGGGTAAAAAATAGTGTATTGATTACATAAGACATTGACTCGTCAATCCTATTCAGTTTTGGTGGTAAGAATCAAAATTTGAAGAGAAATCAGATGGCTAAAAGGCAATCCCTTTGATGATTAGGAGACCCAACTCTGTGGAATAGCATATTTGTTACATATTTTGTCTTCGTTTTTCTTGATTTTTACGATAAGCTCCCTTACATCAATATTTTTTTATCTAGGGGCAAGGAAGCGAAAACCTTAATACTCTACAGACTTGATAAACCAATTAAGTTCAAACATACAAAATATGCAATTTGAATCAAAGTAGTTTGGACGCAGTTGGTAAGATTCGAGGAACAAATCCTAATTTCTGAGCTGAAAATGATGCGACAACTTGATTGGTTATGCCAATATTGAACATATTAGGAAAAACAATATTTAACGATAGCATTTTGCCAATAAATTTTATGAAAGTTCATGCTTTATGCTAAATGGATAATAATAACTTTATAATAATAAAGGATAATCAAAATTGTGATTCTCAGGTGAGCTTTACTTCTATGTAAGAAATCTCAAATTCTTTAAATATCTGGCGAATTTATCAAATCAAATCATCTAATTTTGGTAAGTTAATTAAATTATTTTTACGTTTGCTAACCGGTGTTGAGTTAATTTTTTTAAACGTATTTATTTTATCCACGCGCAGAATGCAGCTCTCTTCAATTTGATTGTATATTATACGAATAAAATACTTGAGTATATACACTCGCTACACTCGATACAGTTTCACTTGTTCCCGCTCCGACGGCTTCTGAGATAATTTCTCTTGGCATCGATGAGTGCTCGACGGACCAGATGCTGCGGCTCCACGCGGAGAGCTGCACGTGAGCAGCACTGGATTGCTGCGCTCCGGAGGAAGGAGCTTCCTCTCGATTTCGTGCAAGTTTCCAGTAAAACCCGCCGTTTCAACTTCCACCGACCGCTCCGTCCAGGGCCCAGAAAATTCCACGCCTATTTATTTATTAGTTTGTTTATTTTCTCCTTTTCCTTCGCATGCATGAACCGTAAGAAACCTGTCGGAAGCTGCATGAGGGTAACGTTGCTTATGGCCGACACGTGGCATGCCCCCTCACATCTGTCAGACTTTCTGGGGATTGCCGTGAGGAGTCCCACTTTTTCCACCCATCCAACGGTCGTGGGCTCCACCACCACTTATCGATTTGCATGTCCTTTGGTTAGGTCACAACACCGGTCCACGTGTCGACTCGGAGTCTCTTTTTTTCCACTTTTTCAAGTTATGTTAGTTGTCTGACCAAGAAAAAGAAAGGGTTGGAGTTAGCAGTAGAGGTGTAAACGGTTCGGTTCGGTTCGGTTTTTTTGAAAAATCGAACCAAACCGAACCGTTTGAGTTAAAATTTCCGAACCAACCGAATAAGTCCCGAACCGAACCGAACTGTTCGGTTCGGTTCGATTGTTTTTTGCTTTTTCAAATTTCGGTTTTTGGTTTTCGGTTTTCCCTTTTTTTTTTTTTTTTTTTTTTTTTTATCACTTGCTGAGATGAAACACCGCTAGCCATCACTTATCTTTTATTTTATTTTTAGTGTGTGTGATAACTACTTTATTTATATCAAAAAGAAGAAATGGAAATAAGCTCAATGTAAGTAAGATTGCAAAAAAAAAAATGTAAATGAGACATGTTCCAAAGTTAACGAACGTGGTTGCCTGGAGTAGGAGCGGGCCAAGCGGCCACCACCACTGCAAGTGGCGCTACTTTGGGCCACCATTTGGCCTTTTCTTTAATTTTCTTTTTCCTTGTCTATAAAGGTCAGTTCATTTATTTATTCTCTTTCATATATTTTTGTACGATAAAAGTAAGTAGAAAATCACCCAAGATGCTGAGAGAACATTTTGAGTGCCTTTATATACCGAATGATTGAGAAAATATCTTCCTAAAAAAATGATAACTTTGAGTGCTTATAAAAATGAGTGGATGAAAAGTATTTTTATCGTCCACAAAACTTTTTAGAAATAATATTTAATTTTTTATCGATTAACTATTTTTAAGTGATCACTTTATTTTTAGTAGAATGTAGCCAATTCGATTGAAAATATATATAATCGGGAGCCAAAAAGATAAGCATAGTTACAAAATCTTACAGATTAAATTGATATGTTTGCAATAAATTTACTTCAAACTAATTTTTGTATCGTAAAATATCTCAAATTAATATATTTGTGATAAACTTATCCAAAATTAATTTTTATTCACGACAAGTTTGCCGTCGTTAATTTCCGTTAAATTATATTAATACCAAGAAAATTTCAAATTAATACACCTATAACAAACATAAATTAAAACTCCAAATCGATATACTCTGAACTGTTACATGCGTCCTACTAAGTAATTTAACAATAACTCAAAGGAAACTAGTGCTTTTCATCCATAAAACAAGTATCATAGGGCAATTAATTATTGCAAGAATCCAAATTATAGTCATGGCAACGAGTAAAAGTAAATCACATTAGACATCCATTCAGTCACTTCTTTAACCCCACGATGCTTTGAGACAAAGCGACAACATATATCTCCATTATATTACAACCGCTTCTTCTATATGATTCAAACTACGAGTTCTCCAATGGCTCAAGGCCATTCTGCCTCGGAATGGCAAGTTTCTCACGCATCTCCACAGGAGTTGTGTGCACGCTAAGCCCAATAACCACAATGCTGCTCCTTTCTTTTGTATACCCTAACCAAAACAATTGAAATAAAATTAGTGATCTCAACTTAGGAATCTGAATAAACATGTTTCCAGCTTAACCACTGTTCTCTAGTTTCTTCATCAACCAATTTTACTACTCTTCCATTAACCAAGAGAAAAGAACATGGAAACACAATAAATGACTAGCATGCGGCTGCCAAATTTATCTTACCACACGCCGAAGTATGGGCTCCAATGATGAGCAAAGTTTCTGCAAACTATCCACCTTGAGAGCTTCAATGACACTGCATCAATATAAAGGAACATTAATATATTTATAAACCTCAAAGGAGCAACCATTTTTACATAAGATACATAATTATAGATAAATTCCCTCTGAAGAAGGCAAGGACACATAACTATGTATTGGACAATAAGTTTATGCCTGTTCTGTTTTCTCCTTTATATTGAACAAAGTGACTGTTTGCTTTGTTATAAGTATTATTCTCTCCATCACTTCCTTATGCTATCATGTGGCAGGCGTTCATTCCCGACACTGGTCGTGGTATACAAGGAGCAACTTCGCATTGCCTGGGGCAGAATTTTGCCAAACTGTTCGAGATTAATTTTGAGAATGAAAAGGGGGAGAAGGCCATGGTCTGGTAGAATTCTTGAGTGTAATTTCGTTGCAGATTTAGTACTTATTGCTGAGACAAAACAAGTCTGCAGAGAGAGAAGAGACTCACGTGGCACCAAAATTCAGGGATCTTGGGAGGCGAGAGAATGAAGTTATCGGGGTTCTCTTCGAGAGATCTATAACTGAGCTCTCCACCGAATTTAGGGGATTCCCAGGCGCATTCAGGCTCCAAAATGTTGTTTTCGTTTATGTCTTCGATAAGCTGCACAGAAAATGCAAATTCAATAACAAGAATCTCCACAATGATATAATGTCATGTCCTTCATGTAGTATGCATAAGAACAAGGTTTAAATCGCTTACCCGAGAATAAAATTCGTATGCCTCATAGCATTCAGGGGAGGATGTGCTTTCATCGATGTTAGTGTAACTAGCATTGCAACTCTCCCTCAACGTCTGCACGAGTACATTACATGATCGACATCAAATTCAGCAATCCTAGGAAAATGATTTTACCACATCGTGACAAAACCAACTAAAGCTATAACTTCATGATGGTCTCATATAATGTTGACGTAAAAGATGATCCATTAAGAAAACATGTGACCCTAGCAGCATGCTTGTGGGTTCAAATCAAGACATTCAGCGCAAGAGGAGTTGGGCAACTGTAATTCTATTTATTGCTTGAAATACGATTTTCCCAAGAATTCAATACATCAAGTTGGCTATTTCACAAAGCAAAATACCTCATAGAGCTCATCATTTATAAGGCCAATCCGATGAGAAAATATAATTTTTCTAGTTCTCGTTAATGTCTGCATCAACTCGTGGGCATCCAAGAATGTAACCCTGCAACAATGCGAAAAGCACAAATTAGGGATTGCAATTATTAGGCTAGTCTGAATAATTACTTGAAGCCGAGCTTAGATTTCCCTTATACCTTGAGATTCAAGCGCGGGACAGCACCGGCTTCATTTTCTGAAAAGTGCAATCAGCAGAGTTTGAGCATTGCAAGCCATTTTCAGAATGTTCAAAAACAGAAAGCTGAAAAGAAAAATGTAACCTAGTATCAAAGCTCATGGCTACTTACCATTTACATAATTATGTATTGTCCAAGTGTAAGCAGATGTGAGTATGCATGTGCTAAAAGACATTTTTTTGGAAGTCTTAAAGCCTCAAACTAAACTATTAGTTCCCATTGAATCTATGGAGGCATAGTCATTAACTAAAAGACCAGAGCACCCAAAACACAACTAATATAACAACATAACAGCGTTATGAATGACAAAAAGAACTGCTATTACTAATTCAGAGTTTTTTGACTACCGAGGCCAGAAGAAAAGACGTTGAAATTGCCCTTTGAATTCCTAACCATGTAATAAAAGTCAAGCAACAGCAGCAAACAAACAGTTCGTGATGTTAATGCTCACAGAATTCATTTGCAACAGAATCATAGAAGATAAAGACAGAGATTACCAGTTGCCTCTCATTAGCCGCAGAGATGTTAGTACTTGGGGTAGAGACCAGAGCAAGCTCCCATCCAGTGGGATTGAAGTCTTTAGATTGAATAGCACCAGAACCAAATGCTGAAGAAACAGCACCTGTCAACCCACCGAACTTCTCTCAAGCAAGCATAACAACAAAAAAGTAGACATGAGTCATACACAAAATAAGTACAACCTCCCTGCATTTGTGAATCAAGCATCATAGTCTTTAAAATCTATCTAGAAAGTCAAGGTTCTTTGAAGTTTTCTTCTTTTTTTCGTTTTGGAAGGAGCTTGGGAACGTATTATTGCTTCGGATCATCTTTAAAACAGAGGAAAAATACTGGTTAACCAATATATCCTTTTATGCAAGATTGAAGAGGAGTATGTGAATCAGAACCAAATGCTGAAGAAGCAGCACCTGTCAACCCACCAAACTTCTCTCAAGCAAGCATAACAACAAAAAAGTAGACATGAGTCATACACAAAATGCTTACCAGGTTCTGAGGGAACTATTGTCAAGGCTAAAGCATTCTTTTCCTCAATGGAAGAACATCAGGTGCATCAAAACCAAGTCCCTGAAAGGCCAAATAAATAAAGATCATACGCAAATAATTTTACACTGAACAACCATCAACAGACACCATAAAGTTAATGCTCATACCAGCAAATCTCCCCTACAATGTTAACATTGTAGCTCATCACGCTACAATGTTAAACAAGGATGCACTACACTGAACATGAAAGAGGACCTAAAAATTCCCACCAAGAAAACCAGAAAACAGCCCCTTTGCATCGGCCCGGAACTTTCATCAGAAATCCCACATACAACAACTGAATCAGCGAGTACCCAAAGTAATTCTCGACAACATCCGTTTGTATTTTTCAACTAATAGAACCCTGTAGACTAGAGCCCGAAGTCCGTGCACTATCAAACGAAGAAAAGTAAAATTCCGAGCATGCTACTTCTCAGGCGAGTCTTCCACCACACATCAATTCACTACGCAAGCCCCCAACACCGATTCTCACTTACCCTCGAGCTTGATTGGCCAGTCATCCACGATTCGCGACTGAAAGACCTCGCATCTAGTCACAACTACACACCCTACAAACTATTGAATCGACAATCGAACGACTCCTCATCCGATGGAAACAACAATCGACGCTCAAAATTCGACGTGGCACGGGAGACGGAAATGTCGGACGGAAGTGGAGATCCGGCGAAGCGAGAGAGAGAGAGAGAGAGAGAGAGAGAGAGAGAGAGAGAGAGAGAGAGAGGAGGGAGGACTTACATGGTGGGAGAATCGGAGGGGACGATGGCGACTGGCGAGCGCTGCTTCCTTCTCAGAGTACTCAGACGGGAAGAGGAGACACGAGAGGACTCAGAGTCAGAGACGGGAGTCGGGAGAGAAGAGAACCGATAAAAAAATTTTCGGTTTTCGGTTTTCGGTTCGGTTAACCGATAAAAACCGAACCAATAAAAAAAATTTCGGATTTTGATGAAAACCGAACCGAAAACCGAACCGAACCGAAAAAACCAAATTTTTCGGTTCGGTTGGTTTGGTTCGCGGTTCGGTTCGGTTTTCGGTTCGGGTCTTGACACCCCTAGTTAGCAGCTCCGACGAAAAAGAAGTTATGTTAGTTGATCCGAGGGAGGGCGCATCTTTTACCTATCCAGAGAAATTTGCAGACTAATGGCAGCTAAAAACTAATAAATTAATGACTAATTATCTTCTTTGAGAACTTGTAAACCTGAGAAATGAGAGTTTTAAAATTTTTAAAAATGATGACCTTTGAATATCATAAAACAAAATTATATATATATATATTCTCCTTGATTAAAGAGTGGTGGGGCCAGAAGCCTAGTCGGATATATATATATATATATATATATATATATATATATATATATATATATTACTTTCAATCAGAATCCAGCATTAGTTTAATAATGTAAAATGAATATATGATTATCATCCTAGAAAGCCTATGATTATATTTTACTCTTTTGAAGAAGAGTATCCCCTTCCATTAAGATCTACTAATCTTAGACATAAAATTTTCATTATGAGATTTGATTTTTAATAAGGAGAGATTTGTTTTTGAAGAGATGGAGTATCGTTTGAAATAGAACACCTTGGGTGAGGTCGACCTCCTCGACCCTCACCTCTGGAGGTGACTGGCTAGGAAGAAGGGAAGGGGAAAAAAATAAAAATAAAAATCTAAAATCTAAAATCGAAAATTTTAATAAATATTATTTAGAAATGTCCACATCAATACGGTCGTGTCATGTAAGATAGTTGGCATCCATTTCAGCGATTTTATGCCAAAATTGGTCGAATGGACTAAATTGACACAAATATAAAAAATTTATAACTCAATTGACAGAAAAAGAGTGTAGGATTAAATTGATACAATTATAGTAGATTTATGACTTTTTTGGTAATTCTCTCTGCGATAAATAGTTAATGTCGTTGAATCTTTAGGGAGACCAAAAAGTCAAGCTTGCTTTTCACAAATTTACTACTAAAACCTAGCAAACGACTTCACAATTACAAGACAGCACTAGGGTCTGTGTAATTTGAGGAATATTGAAAGGGTGATTATATTTCAAATATCTATTTAAGTTTATAGGATGTCGTGGTGGGGGCGGTTTCCGAGGATAATGTTACGCACTTGCTTAGCTCATTTGACTAATGGATATATTATAGTAGAAGGATAAGCTTAGCGAAAATCCAAAAATAAAATAAAAATTGTGTATATGGTGAGGAAAGCAAACCCACGCCCACCCAAAAAAAAAAAAAAGAAGGCAAAAAATGATTACATTGATAAAATAAACATATTCGACCAATTCGAGCTAGCCCAAGTTCAATTTCAAGCTTAATTATGGGTCAAAATGATGTAAATGATGATTTAATGACTTGGGCAAATTTTGTAAAATTTACGAATTGATCCCCAATTCTTGAAAATTGCATTTTGGCTCCCAACTTGCTGTGCTAATTGCAATTTGATCCCTCAAGGTTTGGCTAGTCACGCTCACATCCTTGGCCCTTGCAACTTTTTTTTTTTTTAATAATAAAATCTATAGGGAAAAGTTTAGGTGTCAACATCCATAATGGGTAATATTGCAATGAATGACCTCTAGTCCTTAAACTAGAAATGCCACAACATCTCAACCAATTATGGCCACCCTAAAGTTCAAGAAAATTATTTTACAATAGCCTTTCACCAGATAAAATTTCACAAAAGTCGAATCGTCACATAATAATATGAAATGAGGATCAAATTATGATTCAAAAGTGAGCTGAATCTTTAATACATAAAATACAATTCTTGAAATATTTGATACTCTACAAATTAAATCATACTTTTATGGTAGGTTAGTCAAATAATTTTTATTTTACAAAAAAAAAACTTTAAATTTATTTTCCTAAATAGATCGGATCGCCCGGCCACCCCGTCCTTCGGACGAGCACCATCATTTCCTTGAACTTGCCCTAGGATTGGTTACCTAGGGATTGGCTTCACGAGGATTAGGGGTGCTGACCGTGCACCTTCTTAAGAAGGGCATTGTGGCCAGTTCAGCAATGGGTTGGGAATCTTTTTCAAGGACCCAACCTGCCTTTACAGGAGACAGCATGAAGACTTCCCACCCCAAGGCGGTTATCCCGCCTATTTCTTCCTTTAAGCAGTTTAAAGACCTGCTTAGGTCTAAACACATTTATCTTTCCACTTATGCAAAGCTGGTGCTCTTAATTTGCTTATATGTAAAATAAATAAAATACTCGAGTATACAGTACACTCAATGGTAAATGGCCATTCTACTCTCCAGAAGATTCCTCTCAATTACGTGTGAGTTTTGGTAAAAAAAGCGGAAATTTTATTTTAGTTTTTTTTTTTTTGACAAGAGAAATTTTATTTTAGTTTATCAAGCTTGAAATATTCCACATCTCTTATTTGTTTATTTCCCTTTATTTTGAACGCATGAATCATAACAAACTGCATGGAAGCTGCCCGGGTGCTACGTTGCTAAGCGAGGACACGTGTCAAGCTACCGTAAACCCTAGACTCGTATCCATCTTCTGTATATCATTCGCCAATTTTCTTCGTTTCCTTCGTTCCTAGCCCATCCGTCCTCGCATCGTTCTGCCGGTCTAAGATTTCATTCTCCACGCGATCCCGCAGACATTTTCTTCCTTCCGAAGGCCCCATCCCACAGACGAAGATAAAGATTGCGGAATCTGTTTCATATCTCTCGAAGAAAATGGCGATCTGAAGAGGATTCTGTACAACCGTGTGAAGGCGACACCGGTTTGAGCCTGATGTTAGTAAGATATCTCTGGATCTCGCCAGTTGCCGCGGTGGTCCTGGCGTTTTCGGTTGTATCTTTGATTGCTTTATCTAATGAATCATCTTGGTCTACAGAAATCCTTGGGGTTATTACGTGTCTGTTCTTAATATCGCCATTGATGCTATACACGGAAGTGATTGTCTTTGTTCTTCTGAATGACTCAGACGAGGAATGAATTTTGCTAAGATTAGATGACAACAAGAACGCAAATCTGATATTCATATAATATAATGTCCTACACCACTTACAAAAAATAACGGCAGTCTTATTTTTCAGTCCTGCAACACTCACAACTAAAAGTGAAATCAAAGCCTTCTTTTTCCTACTGTATTCGATACTTATACCCATCCTCTCTGCGTCTTGGCATCTATGCTGCCGGCGGGAAAGTTATGTAGCGCATAACTCCGGTCTCCGACAGCACCATCAGGAATCGCTCCAAATTCTCTTGCTTCAGCACTGCCGCCGGAGCTGCTACATCTTCATAGACCAATGACACATTGTTGTAAATACCCCCCATATGTTAACTAATTTCTTGATACCGTTTTCATCCACGTTCTCTTGTTTGCCTGCGTATTGCCACGGCATTGTCCCCTCGGCGCAATAATGAACGATCTCGAGCATGTGCACATTGGGAACTGGTTTGTAATGTCCCCGAAGTACCTGTTCAAGTAGTCTGGTTCAGCAAATGGAGTTGGAGGAGAGATCTCGAGGGTTTTGAGCAAATCATTGTAAGTGTTGAGGTTTGGCTCGTACACGAATATGCCGGCATCAAAGTAGAGAGACGGCTTCTGGCCAAGGTGGTCAGGCCGTTGGACCTTATAGGGGCACTGTTGGCAATACCCAATTTTGCACTGATGAGGGGTGCGACTCCAAGTCTTCTCGCAGGAGCAGTCCATGACGGCGTAGAAGAAGCCATTCGGGAGGTCGAAGAGGTGGTCTATGTTATCAAAGACTTGGATGTCTCCATCCAAGTAGATCATCTTGTCGTACTCCACAAACTGTCCAATCGAAGAAACCCGATCAATGATGCGATGCAGATTAATTTTAGGAAAGTGAAAACAAGTAACTCAATTGCTGTCGATCAGCAATGATAATAAGAACTCTCATCTACAAGGGTAAAAAATACCCGGTCCGATCAGAACAATTTTTTTTTTTGAGCCTTTACAGTTAAAAGATGAGAAAACGTGTATCGCAGCAGCGGTTCGGTTTGATTTCAGGGTCGGTCGTGCTCCCAAAGTTCGTCGGCTGATTCCCGTCGGTCGCCGAAAACACCTTAGCTTCGGCTCTCCACTCCATCCTCCTCGTCTGCACCTCCATCACTATCTCGGTCTCCCTCTTTGTCGTGCGGCCACTCCATAGCCTCGCGTGACATCATCACCTCTCTGTGTCTCTCATGGCTCATCCCCATGTGCAAGCGAACTCGAATGCTTCTCTCCATCTACTCGCGCCCACCGCTGGACCAGAGCCGCCTTCCCTTGTCGACAAGGACAAGAGGCGATGGCAACAGTTCTAGAAGGCTCGTCCCCGTCTGAGGCCGGTCGACATCAATGATCACCATCGACTCCTGGTCCAACAATTGCAAAGGCGGGGAGGGGGAAAAGGAGATGAGATAGAGGCGCGAATGGGTGGATCTAAATGGCTCGCTTCTTACCATCAAGCTCGCTCAAGATGCATTTGTCCTAGTGGCGTCAACGCGGACAAGAACTTCAACGTACTAAACAAGTAATCGAAAAAACCAAGCGCCTACCTCCCAAATTCTGAGCTTGGAGTAGTTGCTGACATTATACGCCCTTGCGAACTGAGTTTGGTTCTCCAGAGGATAAACCAGCTCAATCTCCTTCACCATACAGCCCCGATCCACCAGCATCTGCCAGTGGTCCTCTGGCACTTCTGGCAAGATTGCCACCACGAGCTGGTACTTGCTCCTCACCTCCCTCAGCCTCTCGGCCAGCCCAACCACACCTTTCACGTAATCGCCGTTTCCAGGCAAGAACGTCACTAAGGCACCGCTAGGCCGGTTCCTGGGCTCTGGTCTCATGAAAGCATTAGTGGCGCCGTCCGCCATATTAGGACCCATTTTTTTTGGTTTGTGTGTATGAAGAAAACTGGTGTGAAAAAGGTTGCTCGCAATTTGCTTGCTTTGGATTGAGATCATGGAATTTGCAGGAGGAGCAAAGATTTATAGACTCGGGGATGAACAGTTGGTCGAATCTAGAACGGTCATATAGTTTTGTGGGGTATCTTCTGGGCTTGAAAGGAAGTTTAATTTCTTGCGAGGATGGAGATATCTGGCTGGATCTAGAGTTTTCCATCTCAGGCCTACAAGACCAGGTCGTTCAGGAGTTGGGAGTCCATGTGAGTACATTGGAAAATCTGATCTGTAATAATGGGCCCAACACATCTCTTTCTCATTCGACAGGTCGTGGTGCGTGAGCGGACGAGGGGAAAGAAAAGCTCGTCGGCGAAGAAGGAGAAGGGGAAAAGAAAGGAGGGAGAAATGTTTGGGCCTAGCCATCTCAAGCGTCCGGATAAGTCGAATCAACTCCAAACTTCAACGTTGGATATGTATTTGAGCCCATTATTCATCTAATTAAAGTAACGTTAAAAGTTAGGTTGTAAATTCGGAGTTGTGTGAGTTTTGAGCTATAAAGTTTGATTTCGGAGTTACTAAGATGTAGATTTATATGAAGAAGTTAATTTAGGGTATTGTGGATCTATAGTTGAATGAAAATCGATTCCAAAGTATAATTTAATCAAAATGAATTTCTGAAGTTTTTCGTACGAGTTATGCATAATGGAGAAAGATGAACCTTTATTATAAATGAATCTTTTCGCTAGCATGCAAGAGTTGTTTTTATCAATGATTAAGTGTAGTTTAGTTGAGCTGTTCATTAAAGTAGTGTGCTACTTAGATTTTGATATCTTTTTTGATTAATTAATAGCAATACAAGTTCATCAATTCAACTAACTTTCGCAGGTCAATTTTCGGCTTTCCTATAGATAAGTGGCACTCTCTCTTCTATGAATTTACAAACTCATGTCTTGAAACTGATAGAGATTTCATAAAGAATGAGTTATGAAAGAACATATTTCTTGCATTAATATTTTATGTATATCGTATACTGGATTTGTAATTAATTAGTTATAATATCGTTTTATTGAGGTGCTTAATGAATGTTTCATTTGCTTAAAAGAAATGTATTACTCATTGGATTGTGATTACTCATTCCATTCGTTTACTTGCCTTTCACATTCTTCAGTGAGCCATAAGTAGGACAAAAACATTATCTTTTGTAGGATGACGACATGATAGAGGGAATTTTTTTTGTATTAGTTGCACATGGTCATGATGACTTTTTGAGTTAGTTGTTTATTGAATATGTGTATATATCTTGTTTTTTTTTTTTTTTTTTTTTTTATGGAATATAGAAAATCTGTTATTATAACTAAATAATTCTTTTATCAAATACACACACATATATATATATATGAATATACATATTCCAATAACAGGTTATTGGTGATTATATTTGAGGTTGTGTCATTCAGGTGGAAGAACAATCATGCCTTTGCTCATGTAATTGTAAAGTTGAGGGTCTGACATAATCTATTGGAAGAACAAAATAGTTGTGCATGCAAAATAGTTTTACTATTGGTTGAGCCTAATTTCGGGAGCCGTTTCATGGACGAAATATATCTCGAAATATGGATGGATTAACTTCAAGTTGTAAAAGGTTCTGTATTGATTGTGGACAAAAAAATTAAAGGTATAAATATTAAGAACAAGTGTTGTTGGTAATATAAATTACATAAAAAAAAAAAGAAGATAAATTTTCAAAAAGAGAAGAAGTGGAAATGTACAATTAATTAAGGTGGAGTCCCTGCAAAGGAGACAATGTGGGTACTTATAAGTTATAACCACAGTCGATGGTTATCAAGAAATTAAATATGCCCTACGTGGCTTCTATTATTTAGCTTATCTTGTCAATTTCCTTCGAGTTATCAACTTTTCTGTTCATTGACACCTTCTGATTTCACCAAAATTTTACTTACGTCGATTATATTTGTTGCTTATTGATAATTATCGAAAGTTATTCAATTTTTTTTTTCAACATGAAAATTTCGAGGATGCCTTTTCGATCATTGGAGAAATTATAGTTGATTGGGTCCACTAAGAAATTTCCAATCGCTCTTGTACAGGTAGGCCTTTCTTTTGCCGTATGTTAGTTGATCCCAGGGAGGGTCCATCTTAGAATTCACTGCACTCACATTAATGGCAGCTTAAAACCAATATATTAGTGACTAATTCTGCCTTTGTAGAGAAGGTGTTGACCCAAAGAAAATGATTTCTGCATACATTTCAACGAAAATTCTGAATTCGTTCCACTATGTGTGAAGTGAAAATTGAGCTGCCATTAATGAAGAGCCTGTGACAAATAAATATACCCGGCAAATAGGTGGATCCGGTCGAAAATGATCAAACCTAAATTTAACCATTTTGACCAATTTATATGCAATACAAAAATTAATTACTCATACCGTAGCCGAGATCCATTTTTAGCAGTTTTTCTTCTTAAATTGTTGCATGTAAATAATGGACGTCTCCATGGACCGACTTATCGAGTTAGTGAAGGAGCTCGGATGTCGACTTTATAGACAAGGCGGTGAGCATCAAAAGAAATATTATAAAGGAAAATGTTTCTAGGATTTGTAGCTAAGATAATTAGTGCGGACAATTCCCACAAAAATTTTAAGGAGTTCGTCTCCTGTTTCGTTTTCTTTTGGGGGGTTGAAACCCTAACTTTTGGGGGGTTGAAACCCTAACTTTTCGTATTACTTGAGAGGACATATTCATACTTATTCAGCCCGAAATTTTGTTCTTTCATTAACAAATTTCAGGAGCTTGGAATGTTTCCGATAAACCTGTACGTTGCCTTCAGAGGCACGTACTATCTAATTAGAGATATATTTGGGAGTTCCATTAATGCATTTGATATATAGCAACAAAAATAATTAAGGCGTTTTATATATTTCATATAAAACAGTGAGAAAATACTTTCTAATTTATTTTCAAATTTTAGTCGGATACTGAAAAATATCGTCGTTTTTTTTTTTAGAAAATATTTCTTTAAAATGCTACATTTTTCACAACAGCTAATTTCGCGATTATTATGACTGAGACGTGGGATGAAAGTTGCTTGCATGGAGGGGCTTCATATAGGCAGACCTAGATTGGTCTGTCGGGGGGGGTGGGGGTAGGAAGTCATTTTGAAGCTCCACCATCCACCAATAAGATCGAAGTCCACGTGGCTTGGAGGTAGACCATCGGCTAATTTTCACAAGGCTCATGCAAAGTCGAGCAGAAGATGACAAAGGAAGGTATGCTCTTATACGTGTTTCTTTTGTGATGGTCCACACATGGCGCGAGATTGCTCGAACAAGGCCAAGCTGGCCGCCCTTTGCAAGGAGGATAAGCCTAAGGTTCGCTGCGACTCCTTAGCACAATCAAGTCCAAGAAGGCGAAGGAGCCTAAAGGATTGATGTTCGTAGACCTAAAGATCGGAGAGACCATGATGAGTGCGCTTGTGGACACGTGAGCATCCCATCTATTCATCTTGGAGGAGGCCGCGAAGAAACTAAACCTACAGGTTGAGAAGGGAGCCGGTGGCTTAAGACAGTGAACTCCAAGGAGGTCCCTACAATCGGTGTCGAAAGGGACGTGAAACTACAACTTGGGCCATGCAAGAGCAAGGAGACTCTAGTAGTAATTCCCCTAAATGACTACGATATTGTCATTGGAATAAAATTCATATATAGAATCTAGGCGGTTGTAGTACCATTTGCCAAATGTATATGCGTGTTGGACAAACATTGTTAATGCGTGATCCCGGTCCATTGTGAATTGGACCGTGATTGACAGATAATCTTGGCTATGCAACTCACCTAGGGAGCAAGAAAGGGTGAGGTGACCATCCTAGCAACCTTGAAGGTGGAGGAGAAGAAGGGGGAAGGGAGTGAAACCCCGACGGAGGTGAACCACATCCTCAACGCATTCAAGGAGGTGATGCTCCCTAAGTTGCCAAAGAAGCTACCACCTCGAAGGGAGGTGGATCATCGAATCAAGTTGGTGTTTGACGCCGATCGCCTGCCATGGTGCCATATCACATGGCACCCCTCGAATTGGAAGAGTTGAGGAAGTAATTGAAAGATTTGCTTGATGCGGGGTATATTCGGCCGTCCAAGGCTCCGTTCGGTGCGCCGGTCCTATTTTAAAAGAAGCACGATGGGTCACTCTGGATGTGCATCAACTACTGGGCATTGAACAAGCTGAGTGTGAGGAACAAGTACCTAATCCTACTTATCGCGGATCTCTTAGATCAACTTGGAAGCGCTCAATGGTTCACCGAATTGGATCTTCGATTGGGCTATTATCAAGTTCGGATTGCTGAAGGGGACGAGCCAAAGACCGCATGTGTGATGTAGTATGGATCCTACACGTTCCTCGTGATGCCGTTCGGCCTGACCAATGCTTCGGCTACATTCTGCACGCTCATGAACAAGGTACTCTACCCATTCTTTTAGACCTATTTGTAGTGGTTTACCTAGATGATATTGTAGTGTATAGCTAGACGCTTGAGGAGCATGTCGAACATCTAAGGAAAGTCTTCCAAGTCTTGCGCAAGAATGACTTGTATGTCAAGCGTGAGAAATGTGCTTTTGCCGAAAAAGAAGTTCCATTCTTGGGGCACATCGTCGGGGGTGGGCGAGTGCGAATGGACAAAGCGAAGATTCAATCGATTGTCAAATGGGAACCACTAATGAATGTGACGGAGTTGAGGTCGTTTCTTGGCCTCACCAACTATTACCGACGGTTCATTCAAAGCTACTCGAGCATCACCGTGCCACTCACAGACCTGTTAAAGAAGGAGAAGCCGTGGGAGTGGACGGATCGATGCCAAAGGGCATTCAATCAATTGAAGAAGGCCATGACCGAGGAGCTAGTCTTGGTGTTGCCCAATCACACCAAGCCCTATGAGGTAGAGACTGACGCACCGGATTATGCTATTAGTGGTGTTCTCATGCAAGGTGGACATCTACGGGCATTTGAATCCTGCAAGCTGAATGATACCGAGCGTCGGTATACAGTTCGGGAGAAGGAGATGATTGCAGTGGTCCATTGGCTTCGGACGTAGAGGCATTATTTCCTGGGGTCAAAGTTCGTCATGAGGACGAACAATGTGGCCACGAATTACTTCCATACCCAGAAGAAGTTGAGTCCAAAGCAAGCTTGATGGTAGGATTTCCTTGCGGAGTTCAACTATGTACTAGAGTACAAGCCAGGGAAGGTTAACTTCGTGGCGGACGCACTGAGTCAGAAGATGGAGTTGATGAGCAGCATGGTTAGTCGACCGAGTTGTCCTTGGGTCAACCGCATCAAAGAGGGCTTGAAGTACGATCAGAGAGCTCAAGCCCTCATTGGGTATGCGAGGGAAGGCAAGACCTAACAATTCTGGTGTGAGGATGATCTCCTCTACACCAAAGGAAGGCGATTGTACGTGCCTTTTCATGGGAAGTTAAGGAAGGAGATCTTGCACGAGTGCCACGACTCGAAGTGGGCGGGTCATCCAGGGATCCACTGCACATTGGCCCTCGTCGAAAATTGATATTATCGGCCTCAAATGCGGGACGATATGGAAGCTTATGTGAAGACTTGTTTGGTGTGCCAACAAGACAAGTTGGAGCAACGTTTGTTGCCGAGCCTGTTGGAGCTGCTTCCCTTCCAACTCGTCCATGGGAAAGTGTTTCCATGGACTTCATCGTCAACTTGCCAAAGTCCGAAGGGTGTCAGACTCTCATGGTCGTGATGGACCACTTCTCCAAATACGCGACTTTCGTGCTTGCTATAAAGGATTGTCTAGTAGAGGAGGCGGCCAAGCTATTCATGAAGCACATGGTCAAGTATCGGGGAGTTCCGCAGACGATCGTGAGTGATCGTGATCCTTGCTTCATGGGGCGTTTCTGGTTCAAGTTGTTCAAGTTGTTGGGATTGGACCTGAATCTTTCCACAATTTTGCATCCCCAAACCGACGGTTAGACGGAGCGGGTCAATGCACTCTTGGAGATTTACCTCCGACACTATGTGAGTACAATGCAAGCGAATTGGGCGAAGTTGATTGATGTAATCCAGTTCTTCTACAACTTGCAGAGGAGCGAGTCGACCAATTAGAGCCCGTTCGAGATTGCGACCGGGTAGCAACCAAATACCCCGAGGGAAATTACTTCGGGTTATCGGGGGAGTAGTCCGCCTGCGTACAAGTTCGTTAAGGATTTGCAGGAGCAGACGGACTTGGCACGGATGTGTATACAAAAGGCCTCCAAGCGCATGAAGAAGTGGGCCGATAAGAAGCGATGGCATGTGGAGTTCCAGGTCAAGGACCAAGTGTTGGCCAAGCTGCACACTGTTCTCCGCCCCCAATAGACTTTATTGGCTAATATTTGAAAATGCATTTGGTGTGCCCACTTGTTTTCTACTTTCTCAAGAAATACGAACAAAATGGTAAAAGTTTCAATTAACCTACTGAAATGAGAAAAAACTGAAATTTCTTGGGAAAAAACCATTCATCCTTTATTGAGTCCAAACCATAATTAGATCAATATTATGGGGAGATATCAAAATGTGCATCTTGAAATCATTGTGCCAAAAAGATTGCAGAAAAGAAGGAGGTCAAAGGAAAACCATTCAGGGAAATGTTCATTGAAAAGAAGACTCAAAATCCACTCACAAAATCAAATGCGTGCTCTATCTCAAATGGGTCAAAGAATCAGTAAGTTCAATCGCTAGAAGTTAATGGGATGACAAACTTTTTTTAGACTTGGTGAAAGCAAAACTCTATCGGACAAGACCCGCTTTTCTTCTTTCTACTCTTCCTCACGAAATTTTGAAAATTTCAACAACAAAAATTCCCATCAGGAGAGAAACTCAGCAATGCCAAAACGCTTCCTTAAAGATCCTTAAAAGCATCAACTTTAATAAGATTCAATAGTAAATAAGGAATGAATGAATACCCACTTTTTCCAACATAAGAAAAGAGATGAAAGATGAAAAAGAAGACAAAAAAACTTCGGACTTAATTGACTCGAACCCATCACAAGGAAAACAACCACAATACTCAACATTAACCAACATTTCAAATTTAATAAATTTATCCAGCACCTACCATGAAAAACAATGCAGAGACCATCTCAAACATCAAAGAAAAGAAAGTAGAAGGAGAGAGAGACAGACAGACAGAAGGATGAAGATGAAGAAAAGTGGGACCGCAACAGAAGGACACTAAGAGAATGCAGAGATGCTAAAAGATGGGACATACAATGAGTAAAATGGTCACAATATTTTGTTGAGAGAGTTTTAGCCAAATTAAAAGTGAAAAAAGCGAAACACTTTTGTTTTGTTCAAAAAGAACAAGTCGTGTTTGGAACGGTTAAATCCCAAAGGCGTGATCGAATCCCATCAGGAAACGACACAAAAAAAAGAAAGGAAAGAATGAACCATTAAAAGTCAAAATTTATCCTCCGTTTCGCAAAAGTTTCCTTTTGCTTTTAGATAATTTCATGTGCAACTATTTTTCGTTTTCCGAATTTCTTTGGCATCCTTGTTGGGGAGGGAGTGGATGTGAATGGAGTCTAATTGGACCTTACCCGTGATTCTCCTTCCAAGTTTTCTTTTTAAGATTATTTATGAACATTTTTAATAATTTAATCTTTTAAACCCAAATACGGTTATAAATCTACAAAATTACAAGAGGAGCAGGATTTTAATTTTATTTATTCATGGAATGCCTTTGCCCATATTAGGTTGAACCTTACTGAATTTAGTGAGGATGACCCTCACTAGCCTTTGCCAGAGGCAATGGTTGGGTGACCAGTGAAGAGAGATAGGAAAAAAGAAAAAGAAAATAAGAAAGAAAACATACTAAAAAATCTAGCTTTTGGAACCGATTTCATGAAGCCTAAGAGCTCTAATTTTTCTCTCAACATCTCTCTCTCTCTCTCTCTCTAATTTCGGTCAGACACTTCACAAATTCTTTGTCTCGCTCATGACACACCCTCGTCCTCACTCGTCCGCAATTCACCATCACTAGTTTGAGCCTCACACCCTCGCTCCTTCTCAACTCATTTGGGTCTCACAATCCTTGCTCACTCATGACTCACTCTCATTCATATTTTATTTTGAACCGTTTTATTACTAATATCATTTAGCTATAAAAAATGAAGCGAAAAAAAGAAAAAAAAAAAAAAAAAGGTTTTTGTCTGGACCCCAAAATCATATTAGAATAATGGGGTAAATTCTAGGATTGATTTTAGGGCAAGTATGATAGGTTATAGATCTCAAAAATTGAGAACCGATTTCAATAAAATACATTTTAGATTTCAGGTTTGAAATATATCCAATCTTTGGTGACGTCTTCATGTTCCAACGAAGAGGAATAAGTCACTATTTTTTTAAGTTGGACGTAAAGATGGGTCAAGAATGTCGAAAAGTGTCAAGTCAATCTTGAATTTGAGGGGAAAGGTACAAAAGGTCAAGAATAAATTAATCACAAAGCGTCACCACCAGCTTCTAGAGTGGGCCCCAACAGACACATCAATATATGCGCCTTCCCCCGCAAGGATGGCGAAAGATTACCTCATGAATAGTGTAAAGCATCATTATGAATAAAAATTAATGCCATAGAAAATTTTAAATTAATACATTTAAGTAGTTTTGGTAACTATTTTATTTCGCTAAATAATTTCTGTTTAGAAATAAATTTTTATACTTTTATTTCCTAGATAAGTTTTTGAAAGTATTTGATAACCGTATAAAATTTCTCTTCCCTAAATAGAAATGTATTTAGGATAACTCTTATATTTTTTTATGACTTATAATTTATTTTAATTTTTAAAATAAATTTATTATATATTTTTTTTCTTTTTTCCTTTTTTTCTTCTTCCTCTTCTTGTTGGTCATAGGCCTTGGCCATGGTTGGCAAATGACGACCTCACCGACCTTAGGGGAGCCTCATCGCCCAAGCCTTGCTGGTGGATAGGTGAGGCTCCCTTGAGGACAAAGCAAGGTTGCCGACCCTCATATAGGCGATCGTCAACCATGGGCGAGCCCAATGATTGACAAGAGGAGGAAGAAGAAGAATAATACAAGGAAAAGAAGAAAAAAAAACATTGATTCAAGAATTGTTCCTGAGAACAAAAAATTAATTTTTTTTATTTCCTAATTATTTTCCAAATATATTTATGGGAACAAAAAAATTACCAAATGGATTTTTTTTTCTTTTTGTTCCCGAGAACAAAAGAATATAATATGACATTGGTTACAAACCATGCCCTTATACTCAAAATCCACTAAAATCCCCAAAACTGATAAGTTTGTGAAAAATTTATCCTTAATTAATTTATATTAAATTGGATTAATATCATAAAAAAATCATAAATTGATACATTTGTGATAAAATGGAGTATGAAACCCAAATTAATACATTCACTAACTGTTACATGTCATCTAAGTTAGTAATTTAATGATAAAATTTAACAAAAAATAATAAAAGATAAATTTATCACAAATGTACTACTTTGGGATTTTTTGTAATGTTCATCCTTTGAGTTAAGATGCTAATTACTCAAAACTGCAAAATGCACTCCTATTTCAGCCTTCTAGTAGATTCAACAGCTTGGACCGTCCCCCAAACCTAGATCTTCCTTCTCTACTGTCCGATTGACTCGTGGTAACCCGCGTGGGCTTCGATCTATACGGGGAGCTAAAAAATGGCCACCATTTCGTTGGTCTGACCCAATCTTCTACTCCATCAACATGTGAAATTACAAAGTTAATCACTGCATTTTCTCTAACATTTAATATCTTAATTGAAAAAGAATTGATTTTCACACTCTATGGCCCTATTTGGTAATGTTTATGTTTTTCCCCTTAAAAAAAAAACAGAAATTTATTTGATAACGTCAATTAATTTTTTATTTTCCGGAACAAATAAGTGGTCAGGAAATAGATTTGGGATAGAAATAAAAGGTAGAAAAAACTTACTTTTTTAATCTCGGGAATTTTTTTTTAAAAAACATGTCATTTTTCTTTTTTTCTTTTCTTCTTTTTTTTCACCTCTAGCCGATTGTCGGGCTTTGGCGATAGCCGACGACTGGCCAAAGATGAGGTCCGATTACCTCATTGGCATTGGGGGAGCCTTGTCGTGGCTAGGCAAGGCTTGGCCTCACCAAATTTAGGCGAGACTATCTAGCCCGGCCACGATGGGGTCAAACCTCGTCGGGGCCGGCAATCGAGCAGTGACCTAAAGAAATTCTACTTCACAAAAAAAGAAAAATAAATAAATTCTACCAAATGCATTCATGTTAATTTTCTATTTAGAGAAATAAATTTTGAGTGATTATCAAACATGTTTGAATATTCTGAAATTAGTATAAAAAATGAAAATGAAAAAAATTATTTCTGAATAGAATTTATTTTTAAAAATAGGAATGTTATCAAAGCATTCATAAGCCACTCACGTCCTCATGTTATAACTTATGTAGCACCGACACGGACACGCGACACGCGACACGACACGACACGACACGACACGTCATTTATTATAAATAGAGAATTTTGACACGTTCCGACACGTTATATATTAAATATATTTTTTTATATAAATGCATAAAAAATAATAATAATAATAGCCTAGAATTAATTTACACAAAAAATATAAAATAATATCATTTATTATTTTAATTTGTTACAATAATACACAAAACTTAGAGGAAAAAAACATTGTTTAAAGAAAAATGCTGAAATGATATTTTTAAATTTATTTATTTATCATATATAGCATTTTTTATTACTTCTTTCATAGTAAAAGAATTTTTTTTAAAAATAAAACAATTCTAAAAAACAAAACTGAAAAAAAAAAAAAAAAAAATTGACCCCGTATATGTATATTTATAGCAATTTTATTACTTCTTTTATTACTTCTTTTGTGTATAATTATATTTTGACCACTTAAGTATTGGAAATTTTAAAATTGACCCAGTGCGTGTCGGAATTCTGGACTCGTGTGTCGGAAAGAGTTGACCACGTGTCGGATTTTTCGACACTCGTTGACCGCGTGTCGGGACGTGTCGGAGCGTGTCGGACACATGTCGAAGTGTCGGACACGACACAAAAGCTTCCGAAAAGTGTCCGTGCTTGATAGGTTATAACCCCCGTCACCTCCATCCGAACCGAGTAATCGCAAGCAAAGAACTCGCACGAAGCACGCTTTTCCAGCAGAAAGAACCAGACCAACCGCGCTCAGGCGGTGCACCTCACGCCCGGGGATAGGAGCGTTAGTCTTTGACATTTTATTAGGGATTAAACCAGTGGCTGGAAGCATAATCATGTCTTTGATCTTTCCAAGAAAAGAGACGAGGGGGACCGAGGCGAGTTGACTCACCGCTTGACTCTCTCTTCACGTCTCTTCTCATCAGTCGCTCCTGTCTCAGTCGCTCCCAGGTCTCTGTCCATCTCCCCCCCCCCCTGTCTCTCTCTCTCTCTCTCTCTCTTTCTGCACTGCTTCTAGTCTCCTCGGTTCCCTCTCCATTGATGAAAGCAATCATTTTACTGTCTTCTGGTTCAGTGTTGTTCTTTTGCTCCCTCTCCCTCACTCTTTCTCATACAGAAAACCGCTTCAAGTTCTTCAAAACCCATCCTCAAGCGCAGACATGGTCTTCAGGACTCTGGAGATAACCATGATATCGTTCGTGGGCCGCGAGGCCTTCAGTTTCTACCTAGTCGGTTCTCTCTCCGGCGACAAGAGCGACAAGAAGCAGCGCACTCCCGTCCACAAGGACGGCAGCATGAACCGCACCTTCGTCTTCCCCGTCGACGGGGCCACGGCTCGCGCCGGCCGCCTCAAGTTCAAGATCATGGCCAAGCGCACCTTCTCCTTCGACAAGGACGTCGGCGAGGTCGATGTGCCGGTCAGAGATCTGCTCGAGGAGGGCGGCGCCGGCGATGGGAAGCCGAAGTTGCTGAAGTACAGCGTGAGGTCGTCGTCCGGGAAGTCGAAGGGAGTTCTCGGATTTTCTTATAAGTTCCGCGAGGCAGCGCCCCCACCGGGGGCATGTCCCCTGAACCCGGTGCCCACAATTGGTTATCCGTCGCTGGGGAACAGGTACGCTGTTCCACCGCCGGCAAGCCAGGCGGCGCTCAAGAAAACCGGAGGCAAGATCTTCATGCTGGTGGGCAAGTTCCTCGAAAAGCTGCTGACCGGGGACTGCATATCAAATGCAATTAATGATGTCGGGTTCGATGATGGTTGCGATAAGTAAACAGAGTTTTCTTGTTTTTGGTCTTCCTTCCTCTACCTCTCTCGTTACATTCATGTCTTGAGCTATGAGGTTGTCTTTTTTCTTGGTTGGCTGGGTCCGCCGAGGAGAAAGAGAGCGCTCACCTAGAGGAACGCACGAGAAGAAAAGGGAAATAGGGCAGCCCCTTTTGGTGAAGATTCGACGGCCAATTGTTGTCGGAATCTGGTCAAATTTCAATATATCATTTGTGAGCAATCGAGACCTATGAGTTGATCAGATTCAGTGTTTGTGTTGGAAGATATGCTCGAGATGTGCGATATATATTCATATTTAGATTAATTTATTATATCAATCAAAGATTAGGTTTGATTCTTGTGATATTTTCTTTCCCTATGTTTGTCTACATCATGTTCTATAATTACATAGCTCTGTACACTTTCACAATCAATGAAAAGAAATACATAAAATCTTTCCCTAAAATCTGTTCCTCTTGCTCTTCCTTTGTCTTCCTAGTTTCCTTTCATGGTATCAAAGCAATTGTGCTCCTAATTTAGCTTCCGCCACTTCATCATTGATTCCTTGCCATCTTCCCTGTTCTTGCAAAAAAGGGCACACTAACCTGCAAAACAGCGTTAGCACTCTGACTAGGAATCAATTCATTGAAACCACAAAAGCAAGCAAGAAAAAAGAAGCTTTTTTTTTTTTTTTTTTTTACCATTACTATGACTCAGAATTAGCCACCAGCTTCTAAAGAACGTATCTCAGAAGAGATAGCACTAGAAGCTTCGGACGTTCAAGATACTACCTTGAACCCACCTACTTGAGTCGTTGGAAGCCGAGAGTAGCCCATTCGGGCCCAACATATGCAATGGCCACCATCATAGGCCTAGCTGAATCTAGGGCAACCCTTTATGGGCCAACCATTCCAAAGGGCTGCCTGTTCAGATGCAACCCAATCCTTGGTATTATGGGTTAAGCCCAAACACCTCATGGTTAGGAAATCAAAGCCACGAAAATAGCGCCTGGTCCAATGGTGACCCGCCAATAGTGAATGGGGCAAGCCCAACCACTGGGATGGGATCCTTCTATGTGGGGCAATCGACTAGGTTGAGAGATTCGGGTGCGGGTTTTCACAAGGTCTTGGGCGCAGACAACCGAATCGAGTAATCCGAGTATGGAAGGAAATCCCTACCATTTTCCGCCGCTGGGTTCTTCCCGTATTCGATCTCGACCATGGCTGGTTGCCTAGAGCTCGGCGGCCCTTTGTTTGTCTCCAAAGCCAATGGACAAGAAATTCGACTAATCACCCATTAGTTAACCGGATTAGAAAACTACTTGACTTGGGCACGAGAGCTTTGGCAAGCTCTTGTTATGAGGGATAAAGACGGTTTTATTGATGGGACCATTCCGATCTCGATTGACGAAAGGATGATATGGCATTGGAAAAAATGTAATCAACTATTGAGAATGCGGATCGGAAATTGCATTTCCCTTGAAGTTGCAACCGCCTTACCTCCCAGGACGCAAAAATCATGTGGGACAATATTAAGGAGATGTACACAAAGTTAGATCGATCGAAAAATCTTCTTGCTCACCCGGGCACTCTCGGATGCGAAGCAAGGAAACATGTCTATTGCGACATGCTTCAACAAGCCGTTAGCTCTTTGGAATGAACTAGAGGTAGCGGAGGAGAAGCTTAAGGGACCTGAGACAACTCTACAGCAATACAAATCGATGAAGGAAAGAGAGGAGGCAACAAGATTCCTTCTTGTTTTGAATGAATTTTACCTAACGTTTCATTCCCAAATCTTGGTGATGGATTCGATACCACCACTCAAAAGGATATACCAATTGGCCATTCAGGAAGAAGCCGAAGTACGTGAAAAGGGCCAACGGGATTGCGCTCGCAGCTCGCCATGAACAGAGAGGAGTTGTGGACAATAACCTAAGTGAAGGAAAAGCTACGGCGTTAGGGTTTGCTAAAACAAGACCCTTTAAAAGGCAAGGGATCGACAGCTCATATCACACCTAGCGATTGGACGGCTCGCGATTGGTTGATCCTTTTGAAGAAGCGAACGGTGGATATGGCAGCGGAATTAAGGCATCCAACGGCCCAATTTTTGCCATGTCATCCAAGAATTTTGGGCAGCACTCAAAATGAAGAAGTAAATTATTTTGTGAATATTGCAAACGTCCACATCACACTATTGATAATTGCCGGAAATTACATGGTAAACCCGGAGAGAAAGAATGAAAAAGAAATTTTAGCTGCTTACCAAGTCACTGGACCAACCGGTCCAAATACCAATAAGCCCATCACATATGGACAATATCAACAACTTATGCAAGCATTACAAAAGTTGGACACTTGGAAATTTCTCAGGTATTTCTCATTGCCGATTAATTCTATTTCGAAAAATGCATGGATAGTTGATTTAGGATCTAGTGACCACATTGTCTACGATAAATGTTTCTTTTCTGTTATCCATAAAAAATTACATTTACCTATATCTATGCGACTGCCAAATGAAAATGTTACTCATATCGCAATGATTGGCACAGTAAATCTCAGTCCCGAAATCACTCCGCAAAATGTCATTTATGTCCTTGAATTCCAATTCAACCTCATTTCCGTCTCTAGAGTTTGCAAAAAAAAAAAAAAAATTCATGTCAAGTCCTCTTTGATTCTAATACTTGTTTTTTTCAAGCTCTTTTGACTGGCAAAACTAATGGGCTTGGGTAGTCTCTCGGAAAGACTATTTTTTTGGACTAGCTTTCTAAGCACTTTTAGATTTGTCTTGCATTTCTTTGAATAAACAATCATTGTGTAACATGACTATCAATGATAAAAATCTTATGCATTCTAGATTGGGCCACAGCGCTTTATTTCCTTATCCTCAATGTCATATTTGTCCGCTTGCAAAACAGTCACGTGTTCCCTTTCCACTTAGTAAGACTCCCACCAATGATGTTTTTTCATTAATTCATGCCGATGTTTGGGGACCTTATCATACACCACATCGTGATGGGTCTCGGTTCTTCCTGACAATTGTGGATGATTACTCTCGTGACACATGGGTTTTCCTAATGCAATCCAAACATCAAGCTTTCTCTCATTTAAAATTATTCATTTCCTTATCAAAGAACCAATTTGGGAAATCTATTCAGCGTATTCGCACTGATAATGAGAAATAATTTTTCAACAATGATTGTGCTTCCTTTTTTTTTTCATCTCATGGCATTCTACATGAGAGTTCCTGCACCTACACCCCACAGCAAAATGGGGGTAGTGGAGCGCAAGCGTCACCATCTTTTAGAAGTTGCACGTGCACTAAAATTTCAAGCCTCCATTCTAGAAACTTTTTGGGGAGACTGTGTGGTCACAGCTACTTACCTAATCAATCGCATGCCCACTTGAGTCATTGATGGACGAACTTCTTTCGAGATGCTTTTCGGAAAGAAACCAGAGCTGAGTCACCTGAAGATTTTTGGTTGTTTATGCTACGTTACTACAATGGGCCCTTGGGACAAAATGGGTCCCCACACCCGGAGTTGTATATTTATGGGATATCTAAATTTAAAGAAAGGATACCGTGTCTTTGAGCCTTCCACATGTGAATTCTTTGTAAGCAGGGATGTTTCTTTCCATGAGGATATTTCTCCGTTTCGTGAAAATCTGCTCTCAAGTGAAGATTCAAGCGATCAAAGGGATTCTTGTCATTTTTTTATCTGAGGAAGCACTATCTCTAGATCCAGAGTATGTTTTGACTATACCTTCAGCACCTGGTCCAATTCCATATGAGGATATTATTCCAATTCCAACATTAGAAGAAGCAACAACTGATATGCCCATTGAAGAAGCTTCGAGTTCTTCACCAAGATCTTCCAATGATGAACCATCATCCTCTCCACCGATGTAGGATCCTCCATGGTATTCCAACCACCTCACATATCCACAAATGTGGACTAAAGACTATGTTTGTGTTGCATTCAACTCACTAGGTATTCATTACCCAATTTCATCCTATGTTTCTTTCAATCAACTTTCTCCATAACATAGGTGTTGCATCAGTCGTATATCAGAAGAACAAGAGCCCTCTACCTATGATGAGGCATCCACTGATCCACGATGGAAAAAAGCTATGGAAGCAGAATTACAAACCTTAGTAGAAAATCAAACATGGGACCTTGTGACTCTACCTTCTCACCAAAAGCCCATTAGATGCAAGTGGGTATACAAAATCAAATATCAAGCATATGGCTCCGTTGAACATTATAAAGCACGTTTGGTGCCCAAAGGTTTCACATAGTAGGAAGGTTTCGACTATCATGAGACATTTTCTCCAGTGGACAAGGATGTCACAGTCTATTCTTTCTTATCTGTTGCAGCTCTTCATGATTGGGAGTTACACCAAATGGATATTCACAATGCTGTTCTTCACGTTGATTTGGATGAGGAAATTTATATGGAGCTTCCATAGGGATTATGGAGACAAGGGGAGAATAGGGTAATAGGGTATGTCATCTCCGGAAATCCCTTTATGGCCTCAAACAGGCCTCTAGGCAATGTTATGCAAAGTTCGCCAATGTTTTCATAGTCGCAGTTTCAAGCAGTCCAGACACAATTATGCCCTATTCACATGGACAAACGGTATGTCATCCATCTACTTGATGATAAATGTAGATGATGTACTTATTATGGGAAATGACATGACTGCCATAAAGAACTTTAAGGGGTATTTGCATTCCACTTTTCATATAAAAGATATGGGATCACCTAAGTACTTTCTTGGCATTGAGATTGCCCGATCCAATTAAGGGATTTTTCTCAGCCAACTAAATTTGTACTGAGATTATATCGAAGCAAGTCTATTAAGATGCAAACCAGTTGTTATTCCAATTAAGCAAAACACCAAGTTAACTATGATAAATTACGATGCGGGAATATCTCAGGATGATGATCCTATACTTCGAGATCCGTTGAATTATTAGAAGCTCGTTGGAAAACTTATATATTTGACCATGATCAGACCTGATATATGTTACGCAGTTCAAACTCTCAGTCAGTTCATGCACAGTCCAAAGCAGTCCCATATGAATGCCGCTCTAAAGGTCATAAAGTACTTGAAGAAATGCCCAGGACTTGGGATACTTCTTTCCAATAAATGCAACATGGAAATGACGGCTTATTGTGATGCAGATCATGCAACTTGTCCCACGAGCCGAAGGTCTATCATAGGTCTCTGCATTAAACTAGGGGAATCTCTACTTTTGTGGAAGACAAAGAAGCAACCAACCATCTTACTATCTTCAACCGAAGTAGAATATCGAGTCATGGCAAAGACTACTTGCGAGATAGTATGGATATGAGGTTTGCTTCAGGATCTTGGGGTGCAAGTAAAGGGACCGACCAAGTTATTTTGTGACAATGATGCAGCTATCAAACTTGCATCAAACCCTATAGTGCATGAAAGAATGAAGCATATAGACATGGATTGTCATTTTACTCAAGACAAGATTCAAGAAGGAATAATTGAAACAAAGGGGATTGGAACCACGGAACAAAGAGCGGATGTTTTCACCAAACCCCTATATCAAAGATAACACGCATATCTATTAAGCAAGTTAGGTGTCTTGGACATCTACAAACCACTAGCTCAGGGAGAGTGTTGGAAGATATGCTTGAGATGTGAGATATCCATTTAGATTTAGATTGATTTATTATATCAATCAAAGATTAAATTTGATTCTTGGGATATCTTCTTTCCCTATGTTTGTATACATCATGTTCTATAATTACAGAGCTCTATACACTTTCACAATCAATGAAAAGAAATATAGAAAATCTTCCCCGAAAATCTGTCCTTCTTGCTCTGCCTTTGTCTTCCTCGTTTCCTTTTAGTTTGAAAACCTTCTGCAAATTGTCTCGCGTTTTTCTCCAATCGCGGTTAGGGCTAGTCGCTCCATTTGTGTTAATCCACTTTGGTAGTAATGAAATATTGTTGTATTATTAATGTTGTGACTGTAGAAAAACCTTTGTATATCCACTAATCTTAGTAATTAGATAAATTTTTTGAGCAGCCATTGAGGTTTCCAAAAAAAAAAAAAAAAAAAAAAAAAATCCTAATGTTGTTGTTGCCTATTGTCTTTAATATTTAAATATTATATTTACTTATTTTGATAATGTATTGTTGGAATATACTGTTGATTGTCATTGGGATTAAATTGATTTTGGTTGGTTTAGTTTTGAGGAAGAAATTAATCATTAATTAGGTTAGTTCTTGATGAATTGTTGCCCAATTCTCCCCGGTATTCTTTGAGTGGAAATGAAATGGATCTGTTCAAGACTAAAAAATAGTGATTGACCTTCTTTTTTTTTGGTCAGTCCTACGCTATGCCTATTCTACACTCACTCTCAGACTTTTGCCCTACCTCTTGCAGGGCGTGGGAGTCGAAAGCTACTCCTGAAACTTACGTGTCCCCACCCCATCCCCCCGAGAAGGTGGTGATTTGACCTTCATTTTAGCTCTTTTCTTACTATGTTTGTTTCATAAGTATAGACATGAATCAGATCATAAAGGTCATATCACAAAAATAATGCAGCTCATGAAAAATATATAAGAGGAGAATGGGATTTGGGGCTGGTAGTTTAGAATTAATTGCAGTTGAGTTTGAATCAAGTTAAGGATGTGAATGTAGCTGATCTTTCTTAGTTTAGAATTGGGATTAGCACACCACGAGTCCTAAAATTTGTTAAATCTGTGTAATCAAGTCATTCTATTTTGTCAATTTGGTAAATGGAAAATGTCGATGTGATATTTTTAATTATTTTATCTCTCCTATTTGTCATTTTTATTATTATTTTCTTCTCCAAATCATAGTTAAATTAGATTTAAAAACTAAACAAGGCTAAAATTTAATTTTAAAAAAAAATACTGACTCTATAAATGCCTAATAGCAATTATATTTCTCACTTGATCTACTTCTTTGTGTGTTCACATTACATAGCCCCGACTCAAGACAAGTTTTTGGCCAAAGAACTAAATCTACAACAAATTCATGCAAAAATCTTAGGCATTACCTTTTCATTTTCTTCATTTATAAAAAAGGAGGTTAAATGGCAAAAAAGAAAAAAAAAATCTTAGGCATCAGGATAGCGCATTATTGACGATTTTCATGGCAGAATTGGTCGATAAGGATTTCGATTAGAAGGGAAGAAATTAGACTCTAAGTGAAGAGTGAATACCTGGAATGGGGATATTTAAAATTGCTAGTGGACTCAACTATGAGAGTCCTTTATCTTGTTAAGTCTGCAAATTTTGGTGGACTTTCTTTGTAGTGAATTGACATCAGTAGTATGACCGCACAAGAAAATTCATCAAGCTCTCGTTATGCGTTTCTCGAAGAAATTGCATTGTATCTACCAATAGCTGGTTCGAATTCTGAATCCTCTCGTTCACATCACATCTCGAGAGTCCTATGCCTTCTAGGGGAAAAGAGTCCTACGCCTTCTAGGGGAAAATAGCTTGTGCGAATTCGACAACGAAATTATTTAAATATAAATTATTAGAAATAATATAAATAATCATTTTTAAAGAATCATTTTTAAATTATTAATTTTTCACAAAATAAATTTATCTTAAAAATTCATTTGATTATATAATTATCCAATCTTCTAGACATCATGGTTCATACGATATTATATAAGGATGAAGCCAATATCTAATACTATATACATGTATAGCAACACAATGCACGAGGCATCCACTAGTAGCGTGAAAGCGACTAGAAAACGTCTCCCATATGACCCAAAGACTTTGGCAAATTCCAAGAAGGTGTATGCAAAACTTGTCGAGCACGATCATAGATGGCCCTCTACTTTTTTCTATCCATGAGGATCCCACTAAAACGATTTTTACTTTTGATAGACCATGAACTATATTAGAATCATTCTCAATAAGTCCTTGAGAAGTGCTCCCACTTTTTTTATTGGGTCTAGGAAGAGACCAAAGGTATGGAGTAATCAATCTGGCAGAATAAAGAGGAATATCGATGATTGTGCTTGGTGAGTTTTAACTAGCTGAATCTCTAAACTTTACGATTAATAGAACAACTATACAAAATAAAATATAATTTAAAAAAAAGGATCATAAAAGTGGTTCTCATGATTTCTTTTTCATTGACATGCTGACTGTATTTGATTTTGAAGTCAAGGAAAAGAATAAGGAAAGGAGAAGTTCACATGGTTGCAAAGACATGGTGGTTGGTCCGTGTGCTGTTCTTTCTTCTATGTTTTGTTAATACAAAAGGCCAAGAGAAAGTGACAAACTGGTAGTGAGACGAGATTGTATACGATTCAGATGTGCGTGCTCAGGCAATGTGAGAGATATTCCCGAATTTACTTTGACGCTATATATTCCTATTAACTAAATATAAGGCTATTAGATTTTGAAGATTTAAAATCTTATTTTTAGTAGTTGGAGATTTAGAATCTTATCTTTAGAAGAAATTTTTATATTTTATGTATTTTTTTCTTGCTAGGAATTCTTGTAGAATATACTTTTAAGTATATAAATACCCATCTACGTTTAAGGGAAATACACAACAATTTCTATCTCAACATGATATCAAGAGCCATCTAAAGGTGGTTGTTATGGCCTTGGAGAATCCTGCTGCTGCCCCCACCATAACTCCCATTACAAACCCCTCTTCTACACTTCTTCATTAGATCTGTTCATCATTTCCTTTCTCTATGTCTCACAGCATCCAATTACTTGCTATGGAAAGCACAGGTTATCTTGTTTCTCAAGAGACAAAACCTCTATAGCTATATCAATGGGACCACTACTTACCCCTCTTATGCAACCCAAGCAGTTCTTTGGCTATAGCAGGATGCTTCCATCATGAGTCTTCTAATTGCATCCCTCTCAACATCAGTTTTACCTCTGATTATTAGTAAACCAACTAGTAAAGCCATATGGGATGCTCTCAATGCCTCCTTTAGCTCAACTTCCGCTACACATATGCTCTCTTTCATCTCAATTTTCGAAATTTGCAACAAAAACAAGATGAGTAAGTTATTGATTTCCTCCAGCGTGCTATATCCATTGCTGATGGGATGGTACTACAAGCAAGACTATTGAATTAGAGGATTTCAATGTCCACATCATTTGTGGTCTTTGATTTTATCTCCAGGACATTGTTCCCACATTACTTGGTCATGGTGAACCAATCTCGTTTATGGATATGCAAGTTCTTCTCCTAAGTCACGAGAGTATTAAGGCTTTCCAAAAGTAGCGGATCTTCGAGCCTTCCTCTCAAGCTAACTCTACTGCAACCAACTCTGCTCAACGAAATGCCTCCACCCCTCCTAGTTCCTCTTTCTCTAGCCATGGTCAACCTAGAGATCGTGGGGGGTGCGATGGTCACTTTGCTAGTGGTCATGGTGCCCATGGTCTTCAACAAGGTTAGTTATGGTGTTCCATATGTCAACATATAAATCTTACTGCTGCCACATGCTACTATCGCCCTCTAGGTGTGCCTTATCACCCACCAACGACACATACCCCTTCTTGTACTTCATTTTATCAACCCTCTTACTCTTCCAATGCCAATCTAAGCCATGCCTTCCCCTCTCTTTTACCTACACCTACCAACAACCTACCTTGGTACCACGACACAGTGCCTCCCACCATGTCACATCTCATGTACAATCCCTCTCTTCCTATGGAGCTTAAAATGGATCGGATCAATTACACATTGGAAATAATAAGGGTTTCAAAATCACTAATATTGGTACTTCTTATATTCCCCCATCTATTTCAAATCTTTCTTTACATTTAAATGATGTTCTTTGATATTTCTAAGCATTTACTTTTGGTTCAAAAATTTGCATCTAACAATAATATCTTCTTTGAATCCTATCCTACCCAATTTATTTTTAAGGATCTAGTGACCAAGAGATTCTTCTTTCCAGCCTAAGTTTACACCATACCGCAACAACCTTCAATGCTTATTGCCAATATTGGACAACTGACTTCCATGGATGGCTGGCATCAACGTCTTGGCCATCCTCATTGTTAGTTAACACAGCTGAGTAAGTTATGTACAACCTATAAATTGGGCAAGGCTAGTCGTCAATCCTTAAGATTGTCTCCAACTTGTAGTCTATGTAACACCAACACAAACACGTGACATTCGACACGCACACAACACGACATGCCGACATGTCATTTCTTAAAAATAGAGAATTTTGACACGTCCGACACATTATATATATATAAATAAATAATAATAAAAATAGCCTAGAATTAATTTACACGAAAAATATTAAATAATATCATTCATTATTTTAATTTGTTACAGTAATACACAAAACTTAGAGGAAAAAAACATTGTTTAAAGAAAAATGCTGAAATGATATTTTTAAATTTATTTATTTATTTATCATATATAGCATTTTTTATTACTTCTTTCATAGTAAAAGACTTTAAACAAAATAAAACAATTCTAAAAAAACAAAACTGAAAAAAGAAAAAAATTGATCCCGTGCTTGTATATTTATAGCAATTTTATTACTTTTTTATTGCTTCTTTTGTGTATATTTATATTTTGACCCCTCAAGTATTAGAAATTTTTAAAATTGACCTCATGTGTGTCGGAATCGCGTGTCGAAATTCTGGACTCGCGTGTCGAGCTGTCGGAAGGAGTTGATCATGTGTTGGATTTTTTGACCCCCGTTGACCGCGTGTCAGAGTGTGTTGGGACGTGTCGGAGCGTGTTGGACACGTGTCGGAGTGTTGGACATGACACGAAGGTTTCCAAAGAGTGTCCGTGCTACATAGCTCATAGTTTATTTCCATTGGATTTAATTTATAGTAATGTTTGGGGTCCTTCTCATTTTGTTTCAATCGACGGTTATCGTTATTTTGTTATATTTGTTGATGATTGCATCAAATTTATTTGGTTTTATCCTCTTAAAGCAAAGTCAAATGTTTACTCTATTTTTCTTACTTTCCGATCTCTTGTCAAACGTCACTTTCACGATACATAAAAGCCGATCAAACGAATTGGGTGAGGAATTTCATGTCCTCCCCTCCTATTTTTCAAAACTTGGTATCGCTCACTGTATTTCCACCTCTCATACCCATGAACAGCAAGGAACGGTGGAGCATCGTCATAGACATATAGTTGAAACTGGTTTAAAATTATTAACTCATGGTTCTGTCCCTCACCAATGCATTCAAAACAACAGTCTACCTCATCAACCATTTTATTCCTTTTTAAAAATCTTTGGGTGTTGTTGTTTCCCATATCTACGTCTTTATAATGCTCATAATATGGATTTCTGCTCCATTCCTTGTATTTTCTCAGGATATAGTCCCTCTCACGTAAGGTACCACTGCCTTGACCTTGTCACCAATCATTTATACATTGCTCAACATGTTCATTTCGGTGAAACATGTTTTCCTTTATAACTCCTTCCATTCTCGATCCATCACCTCATTCATCACTTCCTACGTTTATCCCGGTACTGCGGGTTTTGGCTCCTATTGGCATTTCACCCCCTACCAATACAATGAGATCACAAACTCCTCCACCGGCTCCCCCAATGTCATCTAATACCCATTCATTCATCTCCCCCGCCCTAAGAACAAGGCCCTCTATGACCTTTATCATTCCCACTCCTCATCATCCTCTCCATCACCGCCACCGCCGCCCTACCTAGGCCAACACACACTCACACCATGCAACTTCGCTCTTGTCCTCCTCAAATTAATACAATCACCACCCCCTCACCGAACCAACCTCATTCACCCAAGCCAACAAAATCCCCGAGTGGCGTGCAACTATGACTGATTAATTTAATGCCTTGTTAAAAAATTGCGCATGGTCTTTGGTTCCTCACAATTTCTCCATGAACCTCGTTGAGTGTAAGTGGCTTTATAGAGTTAAGCGCAAAGTGGACGATAGTCTTGAGTGCTATAAAATTCGCTTGGTTGCTAGGGGTTTTCATCAGCAACAAGGCTTGAATTATACGGAAACCTTCAATCTAGTTGTGAAAATTATCACTGTTCGCTCCATATCATCTCTTGTTGTCTCAAAGGTGGCAAGTGTGACAATTAGATACGCATAATGCTTTCCTACATGGGGTTCTTTATGAAGAAGTGTACATGGAGCAACCCCCTAGGTTTGAGGACCCAACTCGTCATGACTATGTTGGCAAGTTGCATCATTCTCTATATGATCTTAAGCAAACTCCAAGAGCTTGTTCAACAACTTTTATAGTTTTTGCTTCATTTGGGATTTTTGGCGTCACAAACAGATCCCTCATTGTTTATTTGTCAAAGAGGCACTAATGTCATTTATTTATTTTTTTTAATTTATGTTGATGACATTTTAGTTATAGGTAATGCATCGTCTACTATTAGTGCAATCTTACAAAAATTATATGCATAGTTCTCAATTAAGGATCTTGGTTTGGTCCACTCCTTCCTTAGGATAGAGGCCGTCTCTCACTCTAATAGGCTACTTCTCTCTCAAGGATGTTATATTGATGATCTTCTTCACCGGGCTAGGATGTTTGAGTGCAAGCTTGTCCAAACTCCTATGGCCATGACTACAAACCTATCTAAGAAAGGGGGTGCTCTAATGTCTAATCCTACTTTGTATCAGTCTATAGTTGGTGCCCTACGATATATGACATTGACATGACTGGATCTCTCCTTTGATATTAGTAAAGTTTGTCATATCATGCATGCATCGATTGAAGACCATTGGCAAATGGTGAAGCACATCTTATGCTATCTCAAACATACAAGGTCATTTGGTTTGCTTCTTTCTTGATCCAATGATGCTCGTTTGCAAGCCTTTTCCAATGTAGATTGGGCTAGTAGCTCTAATGACAGGAGGTCAACTAGAGGGTATGCTATTTTTCTTGGTCCTAACCTGATCTCTTGGAGTTCTAGAAAACAACAAACTGTAGCATGCTCTTCCACAAAGTCTGAGTATAATTGATGCTGCAGCTGAACTCATTTAGCTCAAGTCACTCTTTCAAGAGGTTGGTTCCCTTTTCATGGTCCTCCCATCCTTTGATGCGATAATATTGGTGCTGCTTATTTGTCTACAAATCCTGTTTTTCATGCTCATAACAAACATCAGTGTCATTATGGAGTTTAGCCTACAAGGTGATAAGAAGATCTCCCTGAAGGCCAAAACCAAATTATATTCGACGCCCTGTCCTGCAATGACTGTTTTGCATTCACGGTCGATATATACTTGTAGTGGAGCAAAGTAATTAACACAAGTTGGGGATTTATTGGGAACCATTGCAATGAACAAGGCAAGGTGCAACTGCATTTAGAGATTATAAAAAATGTACAGTAGAGGAATCAAATCAGTTCTCAGAACTTTGCTATCACTTCTAGAGCCAAGAAGAACTAATCCGAGTGTAGAACAAGGGAAGTGGAGTTTCTAAGAACGACTTTTCTATTTCTTTTCCTTTTTTTTTCTTTATTTCCATGTTTTCATGAGAAAACTACTTAGCACATTGTGTCTTCCCAGTTAAAACTAGAAGAAAAATGAAGTTCTTTGAAGGATGATTTCTGACCATGAGTAGCAAATGGATGAAATGGATAGGAAGGAAATATTTTGAACCAAGAGTGAGGTAGGTAAAAGTTACCCATTGGACCAAAACATCCTCTCTTTTTTTTTTTTTTTCAGAAAATTACCCCAAACACCTAGAAAATTATAATAAACAATGCCCTTTGACAATAATGTGTGACAGCGACTCTTTCCTAAAACTATATTTGTGTTTAGCAGCACAATGCACAAGGCATCAACTAGTCGCGTGAAAGCGACTAGTAAATGCGCATTTGGTAACATTTACTTACAAGAACAATTTTTTAACAGAAATAGTTTTTTTCAATTTCTATTCCCGGAAACAATTTCTAAGCATAAGAATGTGCTTGGTAACTGCAAAAAAATTATTTCAAGAATAGAAATGCATTTGGTAAACTTGTATAATTTTGTTGTTTCTTTTGATTTTTCAATATTTTTATTATATTTTTCATTTTTTTTTCCCTTCTTCTTTCTTCCTTTTGGCCGGTTACCGTCCTCGGCCATGGCTGTTGACACCTAATTTTGGAAAAATAAAATTGCATTTTGAACAAATAAAAGAAAAAGGAAAATGAGGGGAGGATCGATCGATTTGGTTATGAATGGAATGTGGAAATTTCGATTAACCATCTTTGCTCCGGCGAATATTCAAATCATAGTAAATGTGGAAACAAATTCTCGTCAAATAAATTTGGTGAATAAAAAAAGCAATGAGTTTGATAAAAGGAAATGAATTGAAACATCCAAGGAAAAATCAAGCCGATTGCAAGATTTTGCTCCAATTTGCAAACCATAAATTGAGGCAACGAAAAAAGAAAGCTCAAAAATTGCCATGGAAGATGGTGCTCGGAACCACTATAAAAGGGACCAAATTTTGTGAAAAAAGAGGGGGACACACCCTCAAACATCTCATGTCCACTATCCCAGAATTCGCCGAATTGGACTATGGCGTTGGCAGTCCTCTCGACGTGCCGCGTTCATCTCGCTTTGTGGATATTGACGACAAGCATAAAGCTAAGTCAAGCATTTTTTTAGTTTGATCACGTGAAATTCCGCTTTCGCTATTTAAATCTTTTAACTCATTTATTTTCGTGTTTTCACTTGCTGTCTAGGTTCAATTTCTCGGTCACCGTGGGCTTTCATGCCTAATCTACATCAACATCTCACTGCCATTCTTTTTTACTCTGCGAGAATTCATGCACAAGTCCACACTTGGGACACCGCAGAGAGGGGGAAAAATCCAAAAAAAATGGAGAGCAAAAGTGAGGGTTTTCTTCGGTTTTAGGGAGAGGACGGGGAGAGAGAGAAGGGATTTCGTTTTTTAGCCGTCAAGGCTGGTCACCTTCAACAGCCGTGCCCAAGTTCTCGTACCAGCAACGCCACTTGCAGTGATTTCTCCGCCCGACGAAGAACTCAGCCATCCCAGCGCATTCCAATCCAGCACCGGCATCATCTCCAACCCCGCCACAGCCGCTTTAACGATTTTATGAGCAACTCAAGTGACACCAGCAAAGCATCCAGGTCGACTCTTCATCAATTCTTTTTTGGTCACATTCCCATTATAGTTTCTTTCCCTCCAGGATTCGTCAGTGGGCACAAAAGGACGTTCGCAATACGCGGTGAAATTTGTCCTGTTTTGGCCAAGTTTTTAAAAAGAGAAAGATTGATAGCGAGGCTTATTACTGCCGATCCCCACGGCGATGAGCTGCCGATCCGATCGCTGACCAGCCCGACGCCTTCAACATGTCGCTGCCTCCCCTCTTCTGCTGATCTCCAGCGGAGCCTTTGACGAGTCGAACATACCCACTCGGATCCGAACCACACCAGTAGCCCCGCAGATTTTCGACGAAGATACTGCTTTCCCTCGACACCGATCCAGCCACGTTTCTGTTTTGTAGGATCATTGAGGGAAGCTTTGACCAAAGCACGACCTCGCGTCATACGAGGGACCCGAGAACTAAGAGCAAAAAGATGGATTAAGTGGAGACCGATTCTTCATCTCTATGTGACATTCATATTCTATTATGTCTTGACTTATTTCCCCAGGATCCATTTACGTTGGCCACATGCAGAACATCCTCGAAGAAGAAATAATAAAAGAAAGTCCAGAGTCCTTACCCTCGGCGAGTTTCTGAACTAATCGAAACGTTCTGATGAACACCACCACACACCGCCGGTCATCCGTCGAGCAAATTCCGAAGAGTTCAAATTTGGTAATATTATTTGCGAAATTAGGTAATTATCTTATCTAAATTTGATTTGGATATTTCATTGCCTAATACATGATTTTCTATACCTTATGTGCAATATTTGAATTATCGGCATGTTCCCAATTATGATTTATTGCCCAATTCGCAACCGCACACCGGTTTTTTATTTCATCTATAAGGCTTTAGATGAAATAATTAATCAAGCGGAAATAAAATTGATATCTTGATCTTTAAGGCTTGAGATCAATTTATCGATTTTATTAGCGAAATAATCAAGTTTGATCAGATGTCGTTTTCAAATTTGAATGATGGATAATATCTTTGATAATTGTGAATGATTTGGTGCTTATCCTTTAATTGCTTTATTTATCCCAAAAACACAAAAAAATCATCACGCATTTGTCATGTAGAGTTAGGGCATATTTTGTACGTCATTGCATATTAGGGTTAAATTGCATTTAGTTTAGATTTAGATAATATTTTCTTAATTTATTATAAGTTTAGGTATTTTCTTAAATAGATTGCATTTTAGGATTATTTGAATTAAGATAATATTTTAGTTTAAATTAGGATTTAGCTCAACCTAATTCCTAATACAAATTGAACAAAATCTTAATCTAATTAGATAATTTTCACATTTTATTTAATTCCGAATTACATGAAAAAATACAAAAAAATGTCTTAGAATAAATTATTCCTATTCCCTAGGATAGATTGCATTTTTAGGAAAAATAAAAAATGTCATTGCATGTCACTAAAAATAGATTCATGAAATGCACGCATTTAGTTAGGCCCATTTAATTAGAAATTGCATGTCATTAGAGTTAGGTCATTTAGTTAATATTGCATTGCATATTGCATGATTTCCATTAATTAATTGAAAACAAATAAAAGAAATTGCGTGTTAATTAAAAATCATATCTAGGGTTGTTGATGTGGATTTTGAATTAACATTGCAGATGCTTTTGTTGCTTTAGGTAAGTCCTGCATTTTCTATTTGCTTTCCTGGTGTTAAATTGGGTGGATTGTGCACCCGTATGACCACCTCACATGTTAGGGAAGTAGATTTAAAATCAATCCAAATTGCCTGCCAAACATTTTTCAAAATAAAAAGAAAGGTACCGAAAGGGCGTTAGAGAATTCTAGCGTAACCAAGTCCCCGTACCCATAGTCTCTACGGTTCGTAGGAGTAAAATAATTCTCCCGTTATTTTACTTGGGTTTCTAATCGACCCACCAAAAATAGATTAGTGGCGACTCCTAATTAAATCATTTGCATGTTATAAACTTGAACCTAAGTCGCGAATTGGTATGGGCTTGGGAGAGCCCGAGTTAAGTCTAAGCTTAACAATCCATTAGCCAAACCCTAGGTGGTTTAAACCCCGAAAAAATTGGTCGCGACAATGGCCATGGCCAACGATCATGCCGGATCATCGCCATGGCTAGGCAAAGCTCGGCCTTGGCAACCAACCAAAAGGAAGAAGAAGGAAAAAAAGAAGAAGTGTTTCTTAAAATTGTTCCCAAGAACAAAAGTTTTACCAAAGACGATCTGTTATTTTTTTGTTCCCCGGAACAAAATAACAGAATTTTTTTTCTGGGAACAGAAATACTTTTTGTCAAACATGGCCTAAACGTCTCCAATATGACCCAAAGACTTTGGCTAATTCCAAGAAGGTGTACGCAAAACTTGCTGAGCTCGATCATAGAGAGCCCTCAACTTTTTCTGTCCATGACTATCCCACCGGAGCGCATACATGTAGTAGTTTATGGACAAGATTAGAATCATTCTCAACAAATTCATAAGAAGTGATCTCATTTTTTCTCACCGGATCTAGGTAGAGGCCAAAGGTCTTGATCGATTGATCCAGCAAAACAAAGAGGGAACTCACCAAATCTCTACGCTTTATGATTAAATCACCAACTAGACAAAATAAAGAAAAGAAGATGATCGAAGTGGTTTTCATAATTTCATTTTCATTAAGATGCTGACTTTATTTGATTTTGAAGTCAAGGAAAAGAATAAGGAAAGGAGCAGTTTACATGGTTGCAGAGAGATGGTGGTTGGTTTGTGTGCTGTTCTTTTCTCGAAGTGTTTAGTTCAGACAAAAAGGCCAGGAGGAAGTAACATTTGGCAGTGAAACGAAATTGTATACGAATTCAGATGTGCGTTTAAGCAATGTGAGATATTCCCGAAAATACTTTGACACTGTAGATGCCTGATAGCAATTGTATTTCTCAAGCGATCTACTCAGTCGCTGATGAGGCAATGACATTCTATACTTCTCTCTGTGTTTACATTACATAGCCCTGGGCCAAGACAAGGTTTAGCCAAAGAACCAAATCTACAACAAATTCATGCAAAAATCTTAGGCATCACCTTGTTATTCTCTCCAATGGGCGATAAAGAAAAGAAAATCCGTGATAAAACCCATCGACATCATGCTGTATTCCAAAAATTTCAGACATCATCAACTTCTGGGCTTGGAGATGTTCCAGTGATCCAATTCCAGATTCTGCTGGAGGTTCTGCCTCTGTTTTGCCGTAAGCGCAGCCTGTTCAGAAGCAGCCTCTTGTCGCTGGAGGAGTTCGAAAGCCTATTTCACGAGCAGCAGTCCATGACTGTGATCGGCTCAACTTCCTGTGTCAGTGTCAATATGGAGTTTAGCCTACTAGGTAATAATAAGATCTCCCCAAATTAAAGGCCGAAACCAAATTCTATTCAATGCCCCGTCCTGCAATGACTGTTCTGCATTCGTGGTCAATATATACTTGTGAAGCATAATAGTTGGGATCCACAAGGCGTTTTCTATGCTCTTTCAATCTATTGGTGTTGCCATTGTTGTCTCCATATGGTGATGGTAACGGTGATGGTGCAGGGGACGCCAAACCTAGGCGCACACCACCTTTGCTAAAGCCGTAGCTACTAGAGAGGGATCTCAGTATATGTTTATCACTAATAATGATGCGAGATTTGGTAATTGGCCATTGGTTGTACTTTGACGTGATGACAGATCCATCTTTATGGAATAAGTCTACAGTCTCGTAGACTTTACTGAGCTAATGCACTTTTTATATTTATTTGCTTTGCAAGATTTGTATTTTTCTCTTGAACTTACATATCTCTCCTTTTATGTGAAATGAAAATTTTCATTCCAAGAAAACCCTGACTGCTCTGCGGCAAGTCACTTGATTGAAGCTCCTGCATGTGCTGTTAAGTATGTTAAGCATTATAGCCCTTCTATTTTCAAGGCAGAGGGGATTCTTAAACATTAAACCTGAGGACTCTTGTAAATGTTCAAGTTGGTAAACAGAGCCTGCAATATTCTGCCGTGCTCATTTCGAGACTTTGAGTCCATTTAAGTGAAGAGTTTCCTCGGCATGCTATCCATACAAGACATTCCACTAATAATAGCTTTCTGAAACCTGATGAAACTTTGTAAGTTGAAAATGTACATTTCCTTCGATGGTTGCGTGTATATCAGCGGTAATGCTTCACTCATATGACTCAACGACGGAACCCAATACATGGTCACAAAATGCATCACGCGGGGGTAAGAGGAAGGCAGCATGCGTTGGACATAACTAATAATCGATCAAAGGAACTGGATGAGGCGTGCAATGAATAACAATTCTCCTATGAGGAATGGGATCAACTAGGGCTTTTGCATGGGTGGGGAAGAAGCTCAACCAATGTAAATGACATGAAAGGTGCATATATGGTTTGATCATTAAGGTGGCTTCCGAATCATAAGCGAATTGGAAACCATCTATAATGTGACTTTTGATCATTCGAATCTGCTTATGCAACAGTTCTTAAGTATCTTGCGTGATGAGGACGTATGTCGTTAATTAGGAAGAAGTTTGTCCCCGCGTATTAGGGCTCCAAGTCACCTAATTCAAGTATCGATAGGATGTGTACTTTTTGGATACTACAGTTACAGATTGAATAGAAGTAGTCGAATGAAATGCAGGGAGAGAAGTTTCGAGTGATTAGCATCTTATTTGGTCTGGTTCTTATGCTCATAGAAAGATCCTGCTTTCTGGTTTTTGTCATTGGAAATGCACAAACACTCCTCAACTTTTGTATTTTATCCATGGCGTCCTTTAGTTTTAGAAACAGTGCATCTTAGACAGAATTCAATCACTTAAAATACCAAATCACCCACAAATCGCAGCACCCTCTCACTTGTAAACTCTATCCTTCCAAACTGCCGCCCTTGACCTTCGACCGCAGTCCTTGTCCTCAGTGGCACGTGAACGGCCCCCCGAGCCTGCTCCTTGCTACCGCACACTCTCCAATGATCTGCTCTCACTCGTGACCCCTCACCACCCTCTCCCCCGTCTAAGGCCACTCTCTATGGCCACGTGCGAGCATCGACGGCCTCGGCAAGGTGACCAAGGTCATGGATGACCGGAGACCGAGGTCGCTAAAGCAATGATGCTTGGTCTAGATGACTTTTGGAATTTTTCATATTAATGCTGTATAGTTTTTACCTCTCAATGTCGGCCCCCCGACCAACATTCCTCTTTGGGTGGTACACGTGAAAAGAAAGATCGGCTACATTCACATCCCTAACTAGATTTAAACTTGACTATGATTAATTCTAAATCGCCTGCCCCAAATCCCCTTCTCCGCTTATATCATTTTCGTGAACCGCATTAGTTTAGCGATATGAACTTTACGATCCGATTCAATGTCGTACGTATGAAACAAACAATGGAAAGACGAGCCAAAATGAAGGTTAGATGGCTGGTCCCTGAAACTGATCCATGACATTTACACATAAAGAAAAAACATCTCGTAGCTCAAGACAACAATATGACGGAAAAGGCAGAGGAAGCAAGACGAAAAACAGGAAAACTCGTATCAAGGCCACCATTGAACCTGGCATCGTATCAGGCATTGTTAACTGACTCCAACACAGCTGATGTCGCATTTCCAAGGAACCGTCCTGCCAACCCCAGCATGAAGTTTCTGGTGCCGCTCGTCTGGTGTGCCAGCGGTGGGGCTGCGTACCCATATCTTGCCGGGGGATACCCGTATCCCGCTGGTAAATTTCCAGCCAGTGGAAATCCCAGCGACAATGGCAGGCACGCAGCTGCCGAGTTTGAGGCAGGCGGCGCTGCTGCAGCTGGATAGCCCACGACTGGCTGCTCCATTTCTTCGGTTGGTTCTTAAACTAGGAAGGAAAGAGAGTATTGGGGAGAATTACCAAAAGGTCCTAAACCTATTGCAATTGTGCCAATTCAGTCCTAAACGTTTTTTTTTTTTTTTTTTTGCAATTTAGTCCTAAACCTTTTATAAATGTGCCAATTCAGTCCTTCCGACCAAAATTGGCCGGCTGAAGCTGACGTGGACGCCGCTCGGAGACGGTTGGCGGCAATTTTTTAATAATTTTTTAATAATTTTTTCGATTTTTTAAATTTTTTTCGAATTTTTTTATTTTTATTTTTTACCTCATTCTTCTTCCTCTGGCCGGCGGGGCTTGCCCGCGGCCATCGGCAAAGCGAGCCTCGCCTGCGGCATGACGAGCCGCCGTCGCCCGGCCATGGCGAGTCGAGCCTCGCCCGGATTTGGCAACGCGGCCTCGCCGTCGCTCGGCGATGCTCGCCGCCGGTGCGGTGGGGCGAGCCTCGCCCGGCGACGGAGCGAGGCCGCCGTCGCCCGGCCAAGGCGAGGCTCGGCCTCGCCCGGCCATGGCGAGGTCGAGCCTTGCCCGGATCGCGACGGGCGTCGCCGTCGTTGGGCGAGGCTCGCCTTCGCCAGTGGCAAGCAAGGAGAACCTCGCCCGGCGACGGCGGGCGGCCGTCGCCCAACCAAAGCGAGGCTTGGCCTCGCCCGGCCATGGCGAGGTGAGCCTCGCTAGATCCGCGACGGCGGCCTCGCCGGCCACTAGCGAGGCCGTAACCGATCTGGCGGCGGCGAGCCTCGCCATGGGCAGGTGAGGCCGAGCCTCGCCTTGGCCGGGTGACGGCGGCCGCCGTCGTCGGCTGGCGAGGCTCTCCTTCGCCGGTGGCCGGCGAGGTCGGCCTCGCCGGCCGGAAAGAAGAAGAAGGTAAAAATTAAAAAAAAAATAAAAAAATCGATTTTTTAAAAAAAATTATTAAAAAAATTGTTCGCCGGCCAGTGTCTCCGGCCGGCGTCCACGTCGACTCCGGTCAGCCAATTTTGGCCGGAAGGACTGAATTGACACATTTATAAAAGGTTTAGGACTAAATTGGCAAAAAAAAAAAAAAAAAAGTTTAGGACCGAATTAGCACAACTGCAATAGGTTTAGGACTTTTTTGGTAATTCTCCCGAGAGTATTGGGTATTGATAAGAGGAGATAAGATTATTCGGAATGCGAAGAAATGTACATGGTTTATGTAAGAATTTGGGATCAAGTTGCCGATGTGTGTCGGGGCCCCCTCGAAGAAAATACAGCTCTTATTGTGTATGCGCACCATTGACTAGTTCATCTTAGCAACAAAGAAGACGCAACTCGGGCTTTATTTACCCTTAACTGGGGGTGTGTTGTCAATCATTAGTCCCTTAACCGGAGGAGTGTTGTCAATCATTTGTGTAAGTTAAGATTCTACCTCACCGCTATCCAAAAGTCCAAGAGTTCCGTTAAGAACTGCCTCGCCTGCCAAATAACCATGATGGACCGATAGGAATGCGTTCCTTATTTTAACACAGCTCAGCTTGCACACCTTAGCCCTCATTGGGGAGAATAATTTATTTTTCCCTCTTCATTAGGAATAACCCATATTTTACATTCTAGAGTTCAGATGAAGCCTTTTAAAGACATGCTTAGGTCATAGATTTAATCTTATAGGGAGGCCCATGGTCACTATATTTCTCAAAGCGTGGGAGCTGTCTCTATCCTCGTATTATTTTTATGTCCCTGGATTATTGGGACCCTAGCCCTTGGCTTATTTACCCCACCACAGGGTAAACTTTGCCATTGAACTAGGAAGCCTTTTTAGGACTTACTCAAGTCCTAGTCTAACTGGAAGGTCCCTAGCCATTCTATGTTATCAAGGCATGATAGTTGCCTCTACCTCCTATTGTTTTATTGTCCCTAGGATATTGGGACCCTAGCTCTTGGCTGATTTACCCCACCATAGGTTAAATCCCTTCATTGAACTAAGGAGTTTTTAAGGACTTGCTCGGACCCAAATCTCATGGAGAGGTCCTAGCCACTATATTTATGTGAGAACTACCTCTACTGCCAACTATATTTACATCCATGAAGTATTGGGACTCTAGCCCTTGACTAATTTACCCTATCATAGGGTAAATTCCTTTATTGAACTAAAAAGCCTTTTCAAGATATGCTTAGGTCAGATTAGTTCATTTTAACAACAAAAAAACCCGAGCTTTATTTACATTTTTACTAATGATTATAACATTCATGGGGAATGATGTATGACCCAACTCTGTGGGGCCTTCACACTTTGGCCCTAAAGGAGGGTTACACGTCGCCTCTATGATCAACGGCGGATGGCACCAAATCCTTTTGACTCTCTCTCTCTCTCTCTCTCAGAGTAATAATTTGTAGATGCACTTCGGCCCTGAAGAACATTCCCTATTGTAATATTCATGGGAAATGAATAACGAACGAGGAGAATATATATGCACGTTAATGTTTGGAAAAGTCAACATTTATAAAATATATATGCACGTATATATATATATATTGATGTGCCAAAAATGTCCTGTTGAAAAGGATTTGGTGCCGTCCGCTCCGCTGTTGATCACAGAGACATGAAGAACAGCCCCCTCTCTCGTGTTTTTGCTCTTTAATTTGTTGTGTCCCGTGAGGATTGCATCTGTTGCTGGAGCTTGTTCAATGTAATTATAGCATGGATTGCTAACGTTTTCATTTTTTCTTTTCTTTTCCATTCAATTTGAGATGTACTTTTTGTATTTTATAATAGTATGTTTGTCGGTCAAGATAAAATTCAAAATATGATAAAATTTATTATATCCTCTGTGTTTAGTATCTGCTTAAGATAAGATAAACTTATATAAGAGAGAGATATAACCCGAATAAAATTATTTCATGGGAGAGGTGGAATAAAGATGGATAGAATTCTAAAATTCACATTTTTTTCTCATATAACAAGCTTCTTAAATTAGCAAAATTAAAATTATATTTCAAGATAAATAATATTTGAATTCTACTATAAGAAATTCAAAATAAAAAAATAACAATTTAGCTTTTAATTTAATCTTATTTTTATTTATATATTCGAATTTAAATTCGAATTTAAATCTATCTTATAACATAAATTTAGTATATAAATACAAATATATTATATTTATTACTTGTTTTAGGTATTTTAATATTTTAGGTATATTTAAACAATTTACTATTTAATAAAATTTTATTAGGGAATTATGGAAGTGGAAAAAGAAATAAAAAAGAAATTTAAAAAAAAAAAAGAGAGGAAAGATAAGGCAAGTAAAAATAAAATAGATAAGAATGTCATAAGAGATCTTTACCTTAACCATTTGTGAACTTTTTCGTTCAATTACACTAGTATATCGTTTATACCAAATAATATACATAATATGATGTGAATATATCCGATTTTTTTATTGCAATTCGTCAAACGGTGCATAAGACATAACAATATTCTTCAATTTCATATCCTATCATATCTAATCATATCCTAATTAGAAATCTGAACAGTCAAACGTTAGGGTAGGAACTTGGACTATGTTGAAAAGGGGGGAAAACATATTCTTCTTGGGCCCAGGAAATTGCCATTAGCTGTGTGAGCCAATTCGTGCAAATAATCGTGTGATGGGTCTTGACAATGCATGAACATGCAGAAGACCTAAAGTGTCCGTCAGCCTACGGGGATCCGAGGATGAACAACTTAAAGGTATCAAAGATGAAGAGGGCCTCAAGAAGGCAAAATCATAATGCAAAAATCAAAGGAAAAAGGCAAAATGGTTGAAATCTTTTGTTGTCATAACTGTCGAAATAAAAACTCCAAATTACCAATATCCCTATAGCCCTCCATTTTTCTGACCATGTATTTATAAATTATTGGGTCATGTTCTCGAGTCATATGAGTAGATCATCACCGCTGAATATACACGCAACCGCAAAAGGACACGTACAGCTTCACCTCACAAAGTTTCATCAGGTTTCCTAAAGTTACAGTTTTATTTTTATAAATATAAATCGTATTAGATAGAATGTCTTACATGGATAGCATAATGAGGAAACTCTTCACTTAAATGAACTCAAAAGTCTCGAAATAAGCATCGCAGGCTTCGTTTACCAACTTGAACACCTACAGGTGGTTGAAGGTGTGTTTGTTTTGAGCGAAAGTGACATTCAGAATTTAGTATTTTGGATTTTCACCGTCGGTCAAAAATGATGATCAACAAAAATATTCATGCATAAATTTAGAAAAGTAAATTTCTAAATTTAAAAAATGTAAAAATACTTTCCGAAATCGCTCTTCTTAAATTTTTTAATTTTTTTTTCTTTTCTTTGTTTCTATTCTTTCTTTTTCTTTTTCTTTCTCCCTTCGCTAGTCACCGGGCCTCGACAACAGCTAACTATCTACCACAAGCGCAAGCTGACGAGACTTGACTTTATATAATTTTCATGACTAAGTTATTTTAGTGATGTGAACTTTATGATCCAATTTATTGCCATACCTTTGAAACAAACAACAGAAAGAAAAGAGCCAAAATGAAAGTCAGATCCCTATTTTAGTCCCTGAAACGGATCCACTTCATTTTCATTTAAAGAATATTGGAGAGAATCGGACAACAATTCATCAAAAACTAACCCAATCCAAGATCAATTTTTTCCCCAAAAATAAACCGATCAAAATTGACTTAAACCAAGCAACAACCAGCAGTATATTCTTGCAACACAACCTCAAAATAAGAAAATATAATGCTGAAATGTTAAAGCGATAAGGTGGCAACAACACTGGGATTTTTTCATGGAAAATCCAATGACTGCTCAAAAAAACCTTTCTAATCATCAAGAATAGTAGGATATATAAAGGTTTATCTCTATTCACATAATAAATGCTCAACATTAATAATACAACAATATTTTTATCACCATGAATAAGGTGGATTAATAACAATGGAGCAAAAAACCCAAATCAAGATTGGAGAAAATGAGAGACAATTTGGAAAAGGTTTTCAACGAAAGAAACAGATCAACTAGTAGGTTCTCCATTTCACGATCAACATACTGAAATTTAAGATGATCCCAGCAACATTTGGCCTGAAGAATCTTCGCCGGAAGCCGTTGCCCTCTTTCATCTTTTCCTCGTGCGTTCCTCTTGGTGAACGCTCTCCCTCCTCTCTTCTTCTCCAGGACAGCCCCTTCTTTTTTACTTCTTTTTAAATTTATGTTAGCTGAGCCCCACCGAGAAGAGGACCCAGCCAACTAAGGAAAATGACATTTCATAGCTCAGGAGATCAGTACAATGGAAAAGGTAGAGGGAGGAAGACGGAGAACAAGAAAACTCTTTTACATATATCAAAACCCTCATCGAACCAAGCATCATATCAAGCGCCATTAAACGCAGCCAATATCACGCTTCCGAGGATCTGGCTCGCCAACCCCAGCAAAATGTTCTTGCCTTCGCTTGTTTGGTATGCCGGTGGTGGGGCTGCGTAACAGTATCCCGCCGGGGGATACCCGTATCCTGGCGGCGGATAACCAGCAGGATATCCCCCTGGTGGTGGGGCTGCGTACCAGTATCCCGCCGGGAGATGCCCGTTTCCTGGTGATGGATATCCTGCTGGCTGATAAACAGCAGGTGGATATCCCATCGGCTGTGGATATCCCGCTGACGGATAACCAGCAGGCGGATATCTCATTGCCGGCGGATAACTAGCAGGCGGATAAACTGGCGGTGGCGGGTATGCAGCAGCCGATCTTGAGGCAGGTGGCGCCGCTGCAGCTGGATAACCCCGTCTGGCCGGTCCATTCTTCGGTTGGTTATTGAACTAGAGTGTGCAGCGAGAGAGAGAGAGAGAGCGTGTGATCGTGGAACTGTGCGCTACGTGTTTGAGTGTGGAACGAGGGAAGGATCGAGAGTGGCGTTTATATAGAGCAAGGGTTTAGGAGTGGAGAGATGTGTATGGAATCTTAAGAGGAAGTGGGAGGACTCCGAATCGTTTACTGGGTCGAGGGTCGTGGAGCACGTTTTGGGTGTGCAAAACGAACTGAGCTTTCTCTTTCAAGTTGCAGCGTGCCGCGTCCTTCTTCTATGTTTTCGTGTGGGGGACCAAAGACTTGGTCGTTTCCTCGTCGTTTTCTTTGGCTCCTTCGTACGATCACATGGGAAAAGGTCAGGAAACGATTTTCGACCGCATAGGAAACGACCCAGAAAGACAACTATTGTAGAAGCAAGCGATTAGACAATAAAATAGATAGAGCAAGAAAATAAATTGAACACCAAATTTACATAGTTCGATCGATGTAACTTACGTTCACGGGAAAGCGGCAAAAAATTCTACTATAAAAGAGACGATACAATCTGATTATAACTACACTTGACTCACTCAAATATTCATTAATTTCTTAGCCGATTGAACCCAACAATTCACATAAATTTACTTTTCACAATTTCTCGCGAAATAACAATCTCACAAAGGAATTAACAAGTCACGAGATTTAATCAACTTCAACACATAATCTTGTTGAGCGTAATTTCATGAAGCAAAACTTCATTAGACATTATTGACACCTAAAATTTGGCTCACCATTTAGGGATAATTACATAGAAAATTAGGGCTTAATACCTAGCCCTAAACAAAAATATAATATATGAAATTGCACAATATGTAGTTTATTAGGAACATTCATCATATAATTTAGGACACCTGGACTTAAGTCGCCAAAAGTTGACACAAAAGGACACTTAAAGTGTACAAAGTTCTAACTTAAGTGCAAAAAATCGGAGAAAAATATATCATTTAAGTGCTAATCCGGTCAAAATTCGGCCAAAATGCTAACGTGGCGATTTTCCGATGAAATAAGTGCAAAACAACATCGTTTTGCATGCTTTGATCTTGCGGCTAGACAATGCAAAAAACGACATCGTTTTTAGTCTTTGAGAGATAAAAATTAATATAAAAATTAATTAAATTAAATTTAAAAATAAATTTATTTAAAACATTTAAAAATACAAATACAAATATTAAAAAATTAAAAAAAAAAAGTAAAAGAAAAAATTATCCACGCGAGAATGCAGCTCTCTTCAATTTGATTGTATATTGTACGAATAAAATACTCGAGTTTATACACTCGCTACACTCGACACATTTTCACTTGTTCCCACTCGCACGGTGTTTGAGATATTTTCTCTAGGCATCAATGAGGAGCTCGACGAAATAGATGCTACGGCTCCACGTGGCACGATGCACATGAGCAAACACCGGATTGCTACGCTATGGAGTAGACCCATTAAACGGGTGGGTCAAGTCGGTTTAGGTCGGGTCATAAATGACCGACCCTAAATCAACCCATTTAATCCATTTATGATCCATTTATTGCAGTGCAAAATTTTTGATACATACCCGACCCAACCTATACTTGACCAATACCCGACCCATTTAACTAAACTTAAGAAAACTTATATATATAATGGTATTGCTAAAATAGTTTTATACAACACAAATTTAATGGACAATTTTATAATTTTTAAAATAATTATTTTAAAAATTGAATTTTTGAATTTTTTTATTTTTTAATAATATAATTTTTCTTTTTCTTTTTCTCTTTTATTTTTTATAATTTTTTATTTTATTTTTGTTCTTCTTTGGCCGGCCGCCGGCCATGACGACGATCGCGACTAGCCACAAGCAAGCCTTGAGCTCGCTCGACTTGCCGATGCCGCAAGCTTCAAAGCTTACGGATCCGAGAGCTCGAGCTCGCCCTCACCGGATCTCGGCGAGGCTCCAACCTCGCGCGGCGCCAAAGAAGTTCGAGTCACGCCAGATCGGCGAGCTCGAGCCTCGCCCAACTCCAACAAGCTTGAAGCTTGCCTGATTGGTTGCTATATCGGCCATCGGAAGGAGGAAGAAGAAGAAAAAAAGGAAAGATAAAAGATAAAAAGAAAAGAAAATTAAAATAAAAACGCGACCCCTTGGCAAGCGATCATTGACCTCCGATCGGCTTCTCCACTAAAGAGATGAACAATGATGAACAATACAACTTGCATTCCGAAAATGTAAGTTCCCAATGAACCTCTATCCCTCTATTCCTCCAAAGGCCTTTGAAGCCCCTTGAAGATGCAATTGCATCTTCCTAAAGTCCTCAAAAAATTGAACCAAACACCACTTACATTTGGCCCAAACCCCTTTAAAGTTCCAAAGAGCATTCCAAATGCTGAACCAAACAAGGCCTTTATGGGATTGTTATGAGTCCCACTTTTTGGATAAGATTAAGAAATGGTACCAGCAAGGTAAAAGCGTAATTAACAACCATTCTACTTCTAAAAAATAATTTATGATCGAAAATAATTATTTTTTATAATGTTCTTAAGAATAATTTCTAAGTATTTGAAAATGTTTAGTAATTATCCAAAATTTTTATTTTAAGAATAAAAATAGATTTGGCATCATCTTAAAATTTCTAATGCAACAATTTTCTTTTAATTTTTAAATAATTTTATTACTTTTTTCTTCTTTTCTTTCTCTTCTTCTTCAGGCTTTGGCTCATCGACCTAAGGATGACTAGCGATTGGCCACACAAGGGCCGCTAACCTCTTCGAGCTTCGCCGGCCCTTGACAAGGCTCACCGATGGCTAGGTGAGCCTTCAATGAGCTCATAGGACCTCACTCTAGCTTGGCGAGCCTCCAGCAATCAAATGCCTTTGGCCAACAACGATGGTGGTGGAAGAAGAAGAAGAAAAGAAGGAAGAAAAGCAAGAAAAAAAATGAAGAAGAGACAAGAGAAAAAATAAATTTATGTTTGTTTGATTCTGAATTGTTCCCAAGAACAAAATATTAATTTTTTTTATTTCTTAATTCTATTCCAAATCTATTCTCGGAACAAATTTATTCCTAGAACAAAAAATTTACCAAACAGATTTCTTTTTACAAATCTATTCTAAGAACAAATTTATTCCCTAAAACAAAAAATTTACCAAACAGATTTCTATTCCAAATTTACTCTCATGAGTAAAAGAATATAATTCATTGTTATTTGGTAAATTACCGAATGCGCCTAAGTTTACTAGATTAGTAATATGGAAATTTTTTACCCAATCTCTAAAAACTCATATCCAATCGTATAAGTGCAAAGTGAGTGAATGTGAAGGTGAGAAAGAATAAAGAATGAATCATAAAGGTGAATTGGATCTAAATTATAAACCCATTTATAACTAATTTAACACTTTTATTATATTTAAATCCATTTATAAAATATAATCGACTCACTTATGATACATTTAACAATCAATATTTCAACACGTCCAACTACAACCTTCATCTCATTAGTCGGGGCCAACCTTTTCAATTTGGCGGCGTGAGGTGGAGCTCCTACATTCAACAAGACTGTATTGCTCTCATTAGAGACTACCGTTACTCTTTGACCACCAATATAGTTGAATGTTAATGTAATAAACGGAAAACCACCCACAAAATAAAAGTAATGCTATGACAAAGGAAAATTCTGAAATTTTTTAGCAGAGGAATATCACTCACCATGGACTAATAGTAATCTCGAGATAAACATAAAGCAACTTTTTTTTCCAATAAATTTGTTAACGTGCTTGATGAGCACGTATTAAATGACTGTATATGAAAAAACTATCATTTTAATGTTTCGACTGTTATATTGAAATGCATAGTTAGTTTATTAAAAATTAATGCTTCCTTTGTATACATGCTAAGCAATTTTTCGACAGTACTTATAAATAAGACTCTATTTTAAAATTCAAAGCTCAACAGTGTTTTCTTGTGTTCTTGGAATCTATGAAGCACGGACACGAGCGTGTCGGACATGCCGACATGCTCGGACACGCGGTCAACGCGTGTCGACGCGTGTCTGGAAGACTGATGGAGGGTGGAGACGAGGGAGGGCAAGGGAGCAGAGGTCGTGAGCGTCAGCGAGATGGAGCAGAGGCCGCGAGCGCCGGCGAGACTAAGCCATGAACGGAACACCGCGATGGCAAGAGACGGCTAGAGAAAGAGCCGAACAGAGAGAAAGAAGAGAGAAGGCAAACTCCGCCGGCGAGACGAAGCCACGAACGGACCACTGCGACGGCGAGAGACGGCTAGAGAGAGGTGAGGGCCGCCATTGTTGCGATGGATCGGCGACGAGAGGAAGAGGAGAGGAAGAGGAGAGGAGGGAAGGGGGTCGTGCGGCGCGGCAAGGAGGATAGGAGAAGGAGGGCTCGGCGGCTCGCTAGGGTTTTTCATAAAGAAATCCAAAAAAAATAAGAAAGGAGATCTGATGGCGTGAGAAGGGGGAGGGGGGAAGTGACAGCTCACCTGTCACTGTCAAGTGGGGAGGGAAAAATGTAAAATAAACGTGGGGTGGAGGGAAAAGGACGAACGAAAGAAGGGGTGAAGTGGGGGTGGATTTTGGAGATTGTTTTTTTAACCGGAAAATTAAATAAACGAAATTAAAAAATAATTACGAAAAATAAATATATTTAATTTTGAATAATGATAAATTTTGGTTATTGTAGAAAATTATGGATTTATTTAAATAAATTGATTCTAATTTCTTATTAATTTTTAGTTTCATCGATAACTTTTGCTAAAACTAAAAAAATGTTTCGTATTAATTATGAATATATCTTTCGAATTTCAAATGAATTGATTTGTTAATATTATTAGTATAAATTTATTATAGGCTCTTTTTTAATTATTTATGAATTTATGAATTTGAATCAAATTAATTAAAAATAAAAATATTAATTTAATATACAACGTGTCGGAATTCCCTATTTTTTAGAAATGACGTGTCGGCGTGTCGCGTTGCGTGTCGTCGCGTGTTGATGCTACATAGCTTGAATCGCCTTTTATCTTAAGTCTTTCTTTTCTTTTTACTGTAAATCACAATTAATAAGAGGCACTTAATATTAAAAAAAAAAAAAAAAAAAAAAAAAGTACTTGGGATCTACTCCTACATAAGCGAACATTTTAGGCACGAAAATTCTTTAGATTCTTCGACTGACCTTGTTGAATCCGTTTGTCTAACTATGGATCCAGATCAAGCTGATTTTTTCTTGTGAACAATTTGCTGGTTTAAGGTGTCACTGCATCAAACAAATAAAAATGCTATGGCTTTTACATACATTGAACTTGTTTAACTGTAAGATATTACAATGTCTTTGTTTTCATTCCTTAGATTGAAATAGGCCAAAAGCTATGTCGTTGTGTCATGTCATTATATTCTTAAATATATGAAAATGCTTACATGGACGGACATCAACAACCTATATTGACATATCATGTTTGATTAAGTTCCCAAACTAGAAATTTTTGAAAGTTTATCCATTCACACACAGTTACAATTAAAAATGAGAAAAATAAAAGCTAAAAAAAATCTGAAGTCAGCTTGCAAGTATGATGCAAAGGGAAAAGAGGAGAAGTGACCGGTGAGTGACGTGAGTGAGAAAAAAATAATAAGGGAAAATTCCAAAATGGGACCCGAAGTACCCTCTTTTTCTCAAATAAGGGTCCGAAGTGAACATTGTTTCAAATATGGACCCGAAATGCCATCACTTTCTCAAATAAGAGCCTGAAGTGGATGTTGTTTCAAATGAGGGACCTAAAGTGGTTATGTTTATTTCAAATAAGAACCCGACTTTTCAATGATCGGGTATTTTTGTCTTTTGTGATTTTCCACCTTTTTTCTTTCCTCTTTATTTATTTTTTGGGAAAATTTCAAAAAATGACCCAAAGTGCCCTTATTTTCTTAAATAAGAGTCTAAAGTGGACTTTATTTCAAATAATAACCTAGAGTGGCTTTGGTTGTTTCAAAATATGGACCCCACCTCACGGTTGCCGACTAGCTAATTTTTCAACCAATCGATGGTATTTTCATCATTTGGCATTTTCCCTTTCCCCCCTTTTTCTGGTTCTTCTTCTTCCTCATTGTCAATGGTTGCCAGCCATCGGCGATGCCCACAAAGGGCTGGATGAGGGTCGCCTTCGCCAGTGAGGGCCATCCACGCTAGCCACAAGTGAGGGATGGCATCGCTTGGGCATGGCGACCCTCACTTAGGGGCCATCGACGAGGTTGGCCCTTGCTAGCTACTAGTAAGGACCGGCGTGGGCAGCTCCGGCCTAGCCCTTCGTGGGCATCGCGGTGGTCACCGCCCTTTGGCGAAGAGGAAGAAGAAGAACAAAAAAAAAAAGAGGAAAGAAAAAAAAAAGGCGGAAAATGGAAAGACAAAAATACCTTTGATTGCCGAAAAGTCAGGTCCTTATTTAAAACAAACATAACCACTTTAGGTCCTCATTTGAAATAACATCCACTTTAGGTCCTTATTTGAGAAAGTGATGGTACTTCGGGTCCTTATTTGAAACAATGTTCACTTCGGACCCTTATTTGAGAAAAAGATAAGACTTCGAGTCCCATTTTGGAATTTTCCCAAATAATAATAATTTCGGGTGGACCTCGATCGATCATCTTCCTCGCGGGCTGCCCCGCCCGCGCCCACCGCGCGGCACCGCCTCCGCCCGGCCACCTCCGCGTCTCCGCGCCGCCGCTTTGCCGCGTCCCGTGTCCGCCGGAGATCCTCTCATCCGCGAGCTCGCGTCGGCCCACGACGTCTCGCGGCCTCGCGATCCGGCGCCTCCCTCTGCTCACACCGATCCGCCCTTCGCTGCGGCGCCACTCCTTTGTGACATCAACAACCCCGACGCCGGGGGAGACGAGCCGGTCCGCCGCACCTCCGAAGCCGCGACCGCAGATCCCGCGATAGCCTCCGCTCCGCGCAAAGAACCCGCGAGCATCGCTGTCGCCCTCGTCGCGACCTGCGACGCCGCATTACCGCCGGATCTCGCCTCGCCTAACCCTAAGCGACCCACTGCTCCGCGGCTCGCGATCACCACCGTCGCCCGCCGCACCTCCGCCTCGGCCTCGTCGCCACGCCGCTCAGCTTAGGGGTGAGCGGTTCCCGGTTCCTTACGGGTTCCGCTTGGAACTGGAACCTACCCTCGGGTACAGTGCCTCATTTTTTGGAACCGGAACCTACCCGTCGGGACCGAAACTGGAACCTACCCCGTCACAGTTCCGGGTCGGTTCCAGTTCCAACAGGTTCTTTTTCTAAAAATTTTTAGTTAAAAAAAATGAAAATGAATGCAGCAATAATACACAAACTTGTCATTCATCGAAGATAATATAACATAAACAAGAAACAGCATTTTAGAAGTAATAAACAAACTGTTTTTACACTCATAAACAAACCGTTTTTACACAAAAGAGCTCAATCACCTCGGTGTCGACTTCTTCACGCACATTTTTATCCTGGTATGCTTCATGAGTGGACTCATTTCCTTCATAAACTCGTTAAATCGGATTAGAAGGAAGAGCCGGCAAGAACAGAAGCAACTACACCCTCAAGCAACATTTCGAAGATCTTGCTTGATGAGATCCTCTCGCTGAACCTTCAAGAGAAATTAAACAACCAAAAGAAGCCACTTGACAAGATCAATTTGGTAACAAAATATGCACATGATTCAGAATTAAGTAGAAGCACTCTCCCATATAAATATATTAGACAACACAAGCTCACCTTATGATACGCTAATCCTCTCCGTCGACACCCGAGTTCGGGACAGCAGAAGTTAAATAGCGCCCATAGTAGTACAAGAGAGTATTGATGGCATCCTGGAAGGTATGGCTCTTAGCTGATCAAACTGTGCATTGATAGAATGAAGCTTCTCACTTAAGATCAATACCTACAGTAGTACAAGAGAGTAATTAACAGCAAATTAATCCACCAGAAAATGCATGTCCCATGCCACAGAAACCACAGTGTAAACCTGAGTATCCTAATCAAATCTGATAAGATAACGGGAAGCCAGAAGTCCTCTCTCTCTCTCTCTCTCTCTCTCTCTCTCTCTCTCTCTCTCTCTCTCACGTGTGCACGCGTGCCCAGAAAGAACCTGAAAAAGCAAATCCCTCTCACCAGGCACAGGAAATTCATACCAAAACAGAGAAAGGTAAATCTCCAGCAACCTTATAGCATTAGACATGTTACAACATGAAAGAACAGAACTCCTTTATGCGCATGGATAATAATAACTTTATAATAATAAAGGAGAATCAAAATTGTGATTCTCAGGTGAGCTTTACTTCTATGTAAGAAATTTCAAATTCTTTAAATATCTGGCGAATTTATCAAATCAAATCATCTAATTTTGTTAAGTTAATTAAATTATTTATATGTTTGCTAACCGGTGTTTAGTTAATTTTTTTAAACGTATTTATTTTATCCACGCGCAGAATGCAGCTCTCTTCAGTTTGATTGTATATTATACGAATAAAATACTTGAGTATATACACTCGCTACACTCGACACAGTTTCACTTGTTCCCGCTCCGACGGCTTCTGAGATAATTTCTCTTGGCATCGATGAGTGCTCGACGGACCAGATGCTGCGGCTCCACGCGGAGAGCTGCACGTGAGCAGCACTAGATTGCTGCGCTCCGGAGGAAGGGAGCTTCCTCTCGATTTCGTGCAAGTTTCCAGTAAAACCCGCCGTTTCAACTTCCACCGACCGCTCCGTCCAGGGCCCAGAAAATTCCACGCCTATTTATTTATTAGTTTGTTTATTTTCTCCTTTTCCTTCGCATGCATGAACCGCAAGAAACCTGTCGGAAGCTGCATGAGGGTAACGTTGCTTATGGCCGACACGTGGCATGCCCCCACACGTCTGTCAGACTTTCTGGGGATTGCCGTGAGTCTCACTTTTTCCACCCATCCAACGGTCGTGGGCTCCACCACCACTTATCAATTTGCATGTCCTTTGGTTAGGTCACAACACCGGTCCACGTGTCGACTCGGAGTCTCTTTTTTTTTTTTTCCACTTTTTCAAGTTATGTTAGCTGTCTGACCAAGAAAAAAGAAGGGGTTGGAGTTAGCAGTTCCGACGAAAAAAGAAGTTATGTTAGTTGATCCGAGGAGGGCGCATCTTTTACCTATTCAGAGAAATTTGCAGACTAATGGCAGCTAAAAACTAATAAATTAATGACTAATTATCTTCTTTGAGAACTTGTAAAATTGAGAAATGAGAGTTTTAAAATTTTTAAAAATGATGACCTTTGAATATCATAAAACAAAATTTTACATATATATATATTACTTTCAATCAGAATCCAGCATTAGTTTAATAATGTAAAATGAATATATGATTATCATCCTAGAAAGCCTATGATTATATTTTACTCTTTTGAAGAAGAGTATCCCCTTCCATTAAGATCTAGTAATCTTAGACATAAAATTTTGATTATGAGATTTGATTTTTAATAAGGAGAGATTTGTTTTAGAAGAGATGGAGTATCGTTTGAAATAGAACACCTTGGGTGAGGTCGACCTCCTCGACCCTCACCTTTGGAGGTGACCGGCTAGGAAGAAGGGAAGGGGAAAAAATAAAAATAAAAATAAAAATCGAAAATTGAAAATTTTAATAAATATTATTTAGAAATGTCCACATCAATACGGTCGTGTCATGTAAGATAGTTGGCATTTATGTCAGCGATTTTAGGCCAAAATTGGTCGAATGGACTAAATTGACACAAATATAAAAAATTTATAACTCAATTGACAGAAAAAGAGTGTAGGATTAAATTGATACAATTATAGTAGATTTATGACTTTTTTGGTAATTCTTTCTGCGATAAATAGTTAATGTCGTTGAATCTTTAGGGAGACCAAAAAGTCAAGCTTGCTTTTCACAAACTTACTACTAAAACCTAGCAAACGACTTCACAATTACAAGACAGCACTAGGGTCTATGTAATTTGAGGAATATTGAAAGGGTGATTATATTTCAAATATCTATTTAAGTTTATAGGATGTCGTGGTGGGGGCGGTTTCCGAGGATAATGTTACGCACTTGCTTAGCTCATTTGACTAATAGATATATTATAGTAGAAGGATAAGCTTAGCGAAAATCCAAAAATAAAATAAAAATTGTGTATATGTTGAGGAAAGCAAACCCACGCCCACCCAAAAAAAAAAAAAAAAAAAAAGAAGGCAAAAAATGATTACATTGATAAAATAAACATATTCGACCAATTCGAGCTAGCCCAAGTTCAATTTCAAGCTTAATTATGGGTCAAAATGATGTAAATGATGATTTAATGACTTGGGCAAATTTTGTAAAATTTACGAATTGATCCCCAATTCTTGAAAATTGCATTTTGGCTCCCAATGCTAATTGCAATTTGATCCCTCAAGGTTTGGCTAGTCACGCTCACATCCTTGGCCCTTGCAACTTTTTTTTTTTTTTTAATAATAAAATCTATAGGGAAAAGTTTAGGTGTCAACATCCATAATGGGTAATATTACAATGAATGACCTCTAGTCCTTAAACTAGAAATGCCACAACATCTCAACCAATTATGGCCACCCTAAAATTTAAGAAAATTATTTTACAATAACCTTTCACCAGATAAAATTTCACAAAAGTCGAATCGTCACGTAATAATATGAAATGAGGATCAAATTATGATTCAAAAGTGGGCTGAATCTTTAATACATAAAATACAATTCTTGAAATATTTGATACTCTACAAATTAAATCATACTTTTATGGTAGGTTAGTCAAATAATTTTTATTTTACAAAAAAAAAAAAAATCTTTAAATTTATTTACCTAAATAGATCTGATCGCCCAGCCACCCCGTCCTTCGGACGAGCACCATCATTTCCTTGAACCTGCCCTAGGATTGGTTACCTAGGGATTGGCTTCACGAGGATTAGGGGTGCTGACCGTGCACCTTCTTAAGAAGGGCATTGTGGCCAGTTCAGCAATGGGTTGGGAATCTTTTTCAAGGACCCAACCTGTCTTTACAGGAGACAGCGTGAAGACTTCCCACCCCAAGGCAGTTATCTCGCCTGTTTCTTCCTTTAAGCAGTTTAAAGACCTGCTTAGGTCTAAACACATTTATCTTTCCACTTACGCAAAACTGGTACTCTTAATTTGCTTATATGTAAAATAAATAAAATACTCGAGTATACAGTGCACTCAATGGTAAATGGCCATTCTACTCTCGAGAAGATTCCTCTCAATTACGTGTGAGTTTTGGTAAAAAAAGCGGAAATTTTATTTTAGTTTATCAAGCTTGAAATATTCCACATCTCTTATTTGTTTATTTCCCTTTATTTTGAACGCATGAATCATAACAAACTGCATGGAAGCTGCCCGGGTGCTACGTTGCTAAGCGAGGACACGTGTCAAGCTAACCGTAAACCCTAGACTCGTATCCATATTCTGTATATCATTCGCCAATTTTCTTCGTTTCCTTCGTTCCTAACCCATCCGTCCTCGCATCGTTCTGCCGGTCTAGGATTTCATTCTCCACGCGATCCCGCAGACATTTTCTTCCTTCCGAAGGCCCCATCCCGCAGACGAAGATAAAGATTGCAGAATCTGTTTCATATCTCTCGAAGAAAATGGCGATCTGAAGAGGATTCTGTACAACCGCGTGAAGGCGACACCGGTTCGAGCCTGATATTAGTAAGATATCTCTGGATCTCGCCAGTTGCTGCGGTGGTCCTGGCGTTTTCGGTTGTATCTTTGATTGCTTTATCTAATGAATCATCTTGCTCTACAGAAATCCTTGGGGTTATTACATGTCTGTTCTTAATATCACCATTGATGCTATATACATGGAAGTGATTGTCTTTGTTCTTCTGAATGACTCAGACGAGGAATGAATTTTGCTAAGATTAGATGACAACAAGAACGCAAATCTGATATTCATATAATATAATGTCCCACACCACTTACAAAAGATAACGGCAGTCTTATTTTTCAGTCCTGCAACACTCACAACTGAAAGTGAAATCAAAGCCTTCTTTTTCCTACTGTATTCGATACTTATACCCATCCTCTCTGCGTCTCCGCATCTATGCTGGGGGCGGGGAAGTTATGTAGCGCATAACTCCGGTCTCCGACAGCTCTGTCAGCAATCGCTCCAAATTCTCTTGCTTCGGCACTTCCTCCGGAGCTGCTACATCTTCATAGACCAATGACTGGTTGTTGTAAATACCCCCCATATGTTAACCAATTTCTTGATACCGTTTTCATCCACGTTCTCTTGTTTGCCTGCGTATTGCCACGGCATTGTCCCCTCGGCGCAATAATGAACGATCTCGAGCATGTGCACATTGGGAACTGGTTTGTAATGTCCCCGAAGTACCTGTTCAAGGAGTCTGGTTCAGCAAATGGAGTTGGAGGAGAGATCTCGAGGGTTTTGAGCAAATCATTGTAAGTGTTGAGGTTTGGCTCGTACACGAATATGCCGGCATCAAAGTAGAGAGACGGCTTCTGGCCAAGGTGGTCAGGCCGTTGGACCTTATAGGGGCACTGTTGGCAATACCCAATTTTGCACTGATGAGGGGTGCGACTCCAAGTCTTCTCGCAGGAGCAGTCCATGACGGCGTAGAAGAAGCCATTCGGGAGGTCGAAGAGGTGGTCTATGTTATCAAAGACTTGGATGTCTCCATCCAAGTAGATCATCTTGTCGTACTCCACAAACTGTCCAATCGAAGAAACCCGATCAATGATGCGATGCAGATTAATTTTAGGAAAGTGAAAACAAGTAACTCAATTGCTGTCGATCAGCAATGATAATAAGAACTCTCATCTACAAGGGTAAAAAATACCCGGTCCGATCAGAACAATTTTTTTTTTTTTTTGAGCCTTTACAGTTAAAAGATGAGAAAACGTGTATCGCAGCAGCGGTTCGGTTTGATTTCAGGGTCGGTCGTGCTCCCAAAGTTCGTCGGCTGATTCCCGTCGGTCGCCAAAAACACCTTAGCTTCGGCTCTCCACTCCATCCTCCTCGTCTGCACCTCCATCACTATCTCGGTCTCCCTCTTTGTCGTGCGGCCACTCCATAGCCTCGCGTGACATCATCACCTCTCTGTGTCTCTCATGGCTCATCCCCATGTGCAAGCGAACTCGAATGCTTCTCTCCATCTACTCGCGCCCACCGCTGGACCAGAGCCGCCTTCCCTTGTCGACAAGGACAAGAGGCGATGGCAACAGTTCTAGAAGGCTCGTCCCCGTCTGAGGCCGGTCGACATCAATGATCACCATCGACTCCTGGTCCAACAATTGCAAAGGCGGGGAGGGGGAAAAGGAGATGAGATAGAGGCGCGAATGGGTGGATCTAAATGGCTCGCTTCTTACCATCAAGCTCGCTCAAGATGCATTTGTCCTAGTGGCGTCAACGCGGACAAGAACTTCAACGTACTAAACAAGTAATCGAAAAACCAAGCGCCTACCTCCCAAATTCTGAGCTTGGAGTAGTTGCTGACATTATACGCCCTTGCGAACTGAGTTTGGTTCTCCAGAGGATAAACCAGCTCAATCTCCTTCACCATACAGCCCCGATCCACCAGCATCTGCCAGTGGTCCTCTGGCACTTCTGGCAAGATTGCCACCACGAGCTGGTACTTGCTCCTCACCTCCCTCAGCCTCTCGGCCAGCCCAACCACACCTTTCACGTAATCGCCGTTTCCAGGCAAGAACGTCACTAAGGCACCGCTAGGCCGGTTCCTGGGCTCTGGTCTCATGAAAGCATTAGTGGCGCCGTCCGCCATATTAGGACCCATTTTTTTTGGTTTGTGTGTATGAAGAAAACTGGTGTGAAAAAGGTTGCTCGCAATTTGCTTGCTTTGGATTGAGATCATGGAATTTGCAGGAGGAGCAAAGATTTATAGACTCGGGGATGAACAGTTGGTCGAATCTAGAACGGTCATATAGTTTTGTGGGGTATCTTCTGGGCTTGAAAGGAAGTTTAATTTCTTGCGAGGATGGAGATATCTGGCTGGATCTAGAGTTTTCCATCTCAGGCCTACAAGACCAGGTCGTTCAGGAGTTGGGAGTCCATGTGAGTACATTGGAAAATCTGATCTGTAATAATGGGCCCAACACATCTCTTTCTCATTCGACAGGTCGTGGTGCGTGAGCGGACGAGGGGAAAGAAAAGCTCGTCGGCGAAGAAGGAGAAGGGGAAAAGAAAGGAGGGAGAAATGTTTGGGCCTAGCCATCTCAAGCGTCCGGATAAGTCGAATCAACTCCAAACTTCAACGTTGGATATGTATTTGAGCCCATTATTCATCTAATTAAAGTAACGTTAAAAGTTAGGTTGTAAATTCGGAGTTGTGTGAGTTTTGAGCTATAAAGTTTGATTTCGGAGTTACTAAGATGTAGATTTATATGAAGAAGTTAATTTAGGGTATTGTGGATCTATAGTTGAATGAAAATCGATTCCAAAGTATAATTTAATCAAAATGAATTTCTGAAGTTTTTCGTACGAGTTATGCATAATGGAGAAAGATGAACCTTTATTATAAATGAATCTTTTCGCTAGCATGCAAGAGTTGTTTTTATCAATGATTAAGTGTAGTTTAGTTGAGCTGTTCATTAAAGTAGTGTGCTACTTAGATTTTGATATCTTTTTTGATTAATTAATAGCAATACAAGTTCATCAATTCAACTAACTTTCGCAGGTCAATTTTCGGCTTTCCTATAGATAAGTGGCACTCTCTCTTCTATGAATTTACAAACTCATGTCTTGAAACTGATAGAGATTTCATAAAGAATGAGTTATGAAAGAACATATTTCTTGCATTAATATTTTATGTATATCGTATACTAGATTTGTAATTAATTAGTTATAATATCGTTTTATTGAGGTGCATAATGAATGTTTCATTTGCTTAAAAGAAATGTATTACTCATTGGATTGTGATTACTCATTCCATTCGTTTACTTGCCTTTCACATTCTTCAGTGAGCCATAAGTAGGACAAAAACATTATCTTTTGTAGGATGACGACATGATAGAGGGGATTTTTTTGTATTAGTTGCACATGGTCATGATGACTTTTTGAGTTAGTTGTTTATTGAATATGTGTATATATCTTGTTTTTTTGTTTTTTTTATGGAATATAGAAACTCTGTTATTATAACTAAATAATTCTTTTATCAAATACACACACACACATATATATATATATATATATATATATATATATATATATATATGAATATACATATTCCAATAACAGGTTATTGGTGATTATATTTGAGGTTGTGTCATTCAGGTGGAAGAACAATCATGCCTTTGCTCATGTAATTGTAAAGTTGAGGGTCTGACATAATCTATTGGAAGAACAAAATAGTTGTGCATGTGCAGTTTTACTATTGGTTGAGCCTAATTTCGGGAGCCGTTTCATGGACGAAATATATCTCGAAATATGGATGGATTAACTTCAAGTTGTAAAAGGTTCTGTATTGATTGTGGACAAAAAAATTAAAGGTATAAATATTAAGAACAAGTGTTGTTGGTAATATAAATTACATAAAAAAAAAGAAGATAAATTTTCAAAAAGAGAAGAAGTGGAAATGTACAATTAATTAAGGTGGAGTCCCTGCAAAGGAGACAATGTGGGTACTTATAAGTTATAACCACAGTCGATGGTTATCAAGAAATTAAATATGCCCTACGTGGCTTCTATTATTTAGCTTATCTTGTCAATTTCCTTCGAGTTATCAACTTTTCTGTTCATTGACACCTTCTGATTTCACCAAAATTTTACTTACGTCGATTATATTTGTTGCTTATTGATAATTATCGAAAGTTATTCAATTTTTTTTTTCAACATGAAAATTTCGAGGATGCCTTTTCGATCATTGGAGAAATTATAGTTGATTGGGTCCACTAAGAAATTTCCAATCGCTCTTGTACAGGTAGGCCTTTCTTTTGCCGTATGTTAGTTGATCCCAGGGAGGGTCCATCTTAGAATTCACTGCACTCACATTAATGGCAGCTTAAAACCAATATATTAGTGACTAATTCTGCCTTTGTAGAGAAGGTGTTGACCCAAAGAAAATGATTTCTGCATACATTTCAACGAAAATTCTGAATTCGTTCCACTATGTGTGAAGTGAAAATTGAGCTGCCATTAATGAAGAGCCTGTGACAAATAAATATACCCGGCAAATAGGTGGATCCGGTCGAAAATGATCAAACCTAAATTTAACCATTTTGACCAATTTATATGCAATACAAAAATTAATTACTCATACTGTAGCCGAGATCCATTTTTAGCAGTTTTTCTTCTTAAATTGTTGCATGTAAATAATGGACGTCTCCATGGACCGACTCATCGAGTTAGTGAAGGAGCTCGGATGTCGACTTTATAGACAAGGCGGTGAGCATCAAAAGAAATATTATAAAGGAAAATGTTTCTAGGATTTGTAGCTAAGATAATTAGTGCGGACAATTCCCACAAAATTTTTAAGGAGTTCGTCTCCTGTTTCGTTTTCTTTTGGGGGGTTGAAACCCTAACTTTTCGTATTACTTGAGAGGACATATTCATACTTATTCAGCCCGAAATTTTGTTCTTTCATTAACAAATTTCAGGAGCTTGGAATGTTTCCGATAAACCTGTACGTTGCCTTCAGAGGCACGTACTATCTAATTAGAGATATATTTGGGAATTCCATTAATGCATTTGATATATAGCAACAAAAATAATTAAGGCGTTTTATATATTTCTTATAAAACAGTGAGAAAATACTTTCTAATTTATTTTCAAATTTTAGTCGGATACTGAAAAATATCGTCGTTTTTTTTAGAAAATATTTCTTTAAAATGCTACATTTTTCACAACAGCTAATTTCGCGATTATTATGACTGAGACGTGGGATGAAAGTTGCTTGCATGGAGGGGCTTCATATAGGCAGACCTAGATTGGTCTGTCGGGGGGGGGGGGGCAGGAAGTCATTTTGAAGCTCCACCAATAAGATCGAAGTCCACGTGGCTTGGACGTAGACCATCGGCTAATTTTCACAAGGCTCATGCAAAGTCGAGCAGAAGATGACAAAGGAAGGTATGCTCTTATACGTGTTTCTTTTGTGATGGTCCACACATGGCGCGAGATTGCTCGAATAAGGCCAAGCTGGCCGCCCTTTGCAAGGAGGATAAGCCTAAGGTTCGCTGCGACTCCTTAGCACAATCAAGTCCAAGAAGGCGAAGGAGCCTAAAGGATTGATGTTCGTAGACCTAAAGATCGGAGAGACCATGATGAGTGCGCTTGTGGACACGTGAGCATCCCATCTATTCATCTTGGAGGAGGCCGCGAAGAAACTAAACCTACAGGTTGAGAAGGGAGCCGGTGGCTTAAGACAGTGAACTCCAAGGAGGTCCCTACAATCGGTGTCGAAAGGGACGTGGAACTACAACTTGGGCCATGCAAGAGCAAGGAGACTCTAGTAGTAATTCCCCTAAATGACTACGATATTGTCATTGGAATAAAATTCATATATAGAATCTAGGCGGTTGTAGTACCATTTGCCGAATGTATATGCGTGTTGGACAAACATTGTTAATGCGTGATCCCGGTCCATTGTGAATTGGACCGTGATCGACAGATAATCTTGGCTATGCAACTCACCTAGGGAGCAAGAAAGGGTGAGGTGACCATCCTAGCAACCTTGAAGGTGGAGGAGAAGAAGGGGAAGGGAGTGAAACCCCGACGGAGGTGAACCACATCCTCAACGCATTCAAGGAGGTGATGCTCCCTAAGTTGCCAAAGAAGCTACCACCTCGAAGGGAGGTGGATCATCGAATCAAGTTGGTGTTTGACGCTCGATCGCCTGCCATGGTGCCATATCACATGGCACCCCTCGAATTGGAAGAGTTGAGGAAGTAATTGAAAGATCTGCTTGATGCGGGGTATATTCGGCCGTCCAAGGCTCCGTTCGGTGCGCCGGTCCTATTTTAAAAGAAGTACGATGGGTCACTCTGGATGTGCATCAACTACTGGGCATTGAACAAGCTGAGTGTGAGGAACAAGTACCTAATCCTACTTATCGCGGATCTCTTAGATCAACTTGGAAGCGCTCAATGGTTCACCAAATTGGATCTTCGATTGGGCTATTATCAAGTTCGGATTGCTGAAGGGGACGAGCCAAAGACCGCATGTGTGATGTAGTATGGATCCTACACGTTCCTCGTGATGCTGTTCGGCCTGACCAATGCTTCGGCTACATTCTGCACGCTCATGAACAAGGTACTCTACCCATTCTTTTAGACCTATTTGTAGTGGTTTACCTAGATGATATTGTAGTGTATAGCTAGACGCTTGAGGAGCATGTCGAACATCTAAGGCAAGTCTTCCAAGTCTTGCACAAGAATGACTTGTATGTCAAGCGTGAGAAATGTGCTTTTGCCGAAAAATAAGTTCCATTCTTGGGGCACATCGTCGGGGGCGGGCAAGTGCGAATGGACAAAGCGAAGATTCAATCGATTGTCAAATGGGAACCACTAATGAAGGTGACGGAGTTGAGGTCGTTTCTTGGCCTCACCAACTATTACCGACGGTTCATTCAAAGCTACTCGAGCATCACCATGCCACTCACAGACCTGTTAAAGAAGGAGAAGTCGTGGGAGTGGACGGATCGATGCCAAAGGGCATTCGATCAATTGAAGAAGGCCATGACCGAGGAGCTAGTCTTGGTGTTGCCCAATCACACCAAACCCTATGAGGTAGAGACTGACGCATCGGATTATGCTATTAGTGGTGTTCTCATGCAAGGTGGACATCTAGTGGCATTTGAATCCTGCAAGCTGAATGATACCGAGCGTCGGTATACAGTTCGGGAGAAGGAGATGATTGCAATGGTCCATTGGCTTCAGACGTAGAGGCATTATTTCCTGGGGTCAAAGTTCGTCATGAGGACGAACAATGTGGCCACGAATTACTTCCAGACCCAGAAGAAGTTGAGTCCAAAGCAAGCTTGATTGTAGGATTTCCTTGCGGAGTTCAACTATGTACTAGAGTACAAGCCAGGGAAGGTTAACTTCGTGGCGGACGCACTGAGTCAGAAGATGGAGTTGATGAGCAGCATGGTTAGTCGACCGAGTTGTCCTTGGGTCAACCGCATCAAAGAGGGCTTGAAGTACGATCGGAGAGCTCAAGCCCTCATTGGGTATGCGAGGAAGGCAAGACCTAACAATTCTGGTGTGAGGATGATCTCCTCTACACCAAAGGAAGGCGATTGTACGTGCCTTTTCATGGGAAGCTAAGGAAGGAGATCTTGCACGAGTGCCACGACTCGAAGTGGGCGGGTCATCCAGGGATCCACTGCACATTGGCCCTCGTCGAAAATTGATATTATCGGCCTCAAATGCGGGACGATATGGAAGCTTATGTGAAGACTTGTTTGGTGTGCCAACAAGACAAGTTGGAGCAACGTTTGTTGCCGAGCCTCTGTTGGAGCTGCTTCCCTTCCAACTCGTCCATGGGAAAGTGTTTCCATGGACTTCATCGTCAACTTGCCAAAGTCCGAAGGGTGTCAGACTCTCATGGTCGTGATGGACCACTTCTCCAAATACGCGACTTTCGTGCTTGCTATAAAGGATTGTCTAGTAGAGGAGGCGGCCAAGCTATTCATGAAGCACATGGTCAAGTATCGGGAGTTCCGCGAGACGATCGTGAGTGATCGTGATCCTTGCTTCATGGGGCGTTTCTGGTTCAAGTTGTTCAAGTTGTTGGGATTGGACCGAATCTTTCCACAATTTTGCATCCCCAAACCGACGGTTAGACGGAGCGGGTCAATGCACTCTTGGAGATTTACCTCCGACACTATGTGAGTACAATGCAAGCGAATTGGGCGAAGTTGATTGATGTAATCCAGTTCTTCTACAACTTGTAGAGGAGCGAGTCGACCAATTAGAGCCCGTTCGAGATTGCGATCGGGTAGCAACCAAATACCCCGAGGGCAATTACTTTGGGTTATCGGGGAGTAGTCCGCCCGCGTACAAGTTCGTTAAGGATTTGCGGGAGCGGACGGACTTGGCACGGATGTGTATACAAAAGGCCTCCAAGCGCATGAAGAAGTGGGCCGATAAGAAGCGATGGCATGTGGAGTTCCAGGTCAAGGACCAAGTGTTGGCCAAGCTGCACACTGTTCTCCGCCCCCAATAGACTTTATTGGCTAATATTTGAAAATGCATTTGGTGTGCCCACTTGTTTTCTACTTTCTCAAGAAATACGAACAAAATGGTAAAAGTTTCAATTAACCTACTGAAATGAGAAAAAAACTGAAATTTCTTGGGAAAAAACCATTCATCCTTTATTGAGTCCAAACCATAATTAGATCAATATTATGGGGAGATATCAAAATGTGCATCTTGAAATCATTGTGCCAAAAAGATTGCAGAAAAGAAGGAGGTCAAAGGAAAACCATTCAGGGAAATGTTCATTGAAAAGAAGACTCAAAATCCACTCACAAAATCAAATGCGTGCTCTATCTCAAAGGGGTCAAAGAATCAGTAAGTTCAATAGCTAGAAGTTAATGGGATGATAAACTTTTTTTAGACTTGGTGAAAGCAAAACTCTATCGGACAAGACCCGCTTTTCTTCTTTCTACTCTTCCTCACGAAATTTTGAAAATTTCAACAACAAAAATTCCCATCAGGAGAGAAACTCAGCAATGCCAAAACGCCTCCTTAAAGATCCTTAAAAGCATCAACTTTAATAAGATTCAATAGTAAATAAGGAATGATGAATACCCACTTTTTCCAACATAAGAAAAGAGATGAAAGATGAAAAAGAAGACAAAAAAACTTCGGACTTAATTGACTCGAACCCATCACAAGGAAAACAACCACAATACTCAACATTAACCAACATTTCAAATTTAATAAATTTATCCAGCACCTACCATGAAAAACAATGCAGAGACCATCTCAAACATCAAAGAAAAGAAAGTAGAAGGAGAGAGAGAGAGACAGACAGAAGGATGAAGATGAAGAAAAGTGGGACCGCAACAGAAGGACACTAAGAGAATGCAGAGATGCTAAAAGATGGGACATACAATGAGTAAAATGGTCACAATATTTTGTTGAGAGAGTTTTAGCCAAATTAAAAGTGAAAAAAGCGAAACACTTTTGTTTTGTTCAAAAAGAACAAGTCGTGTTTGGAACGGTTAAATCCCAAAGGCGTGATCGAATCCCATCAGGAAACGACACAAAAAAAAGAAAGGAAAGAATGAACCATTAAAAGTCAAAATTTATCCTCCGTTTCGCAAAAGTTTCCTTTTGCTTTTAGATAATTTCATGTGCAACTATTTTTCATTTTCCGAATTTCTTTGGCATCCTTGTTGGGGAGGGAGTGGATGTGAATGGAGTCTAATTGGACCTTACCCGTGATTCTCCTTCCAAGTTTTCTTTTTAAGATTATTTATGAACATTTTTAATAATTTAATCTTTTAAACCCAAATACGGTTATAAATCTACAAAATTACAAGAGGAGCAGGATTTTAATTTTATTTATTCATGGAATGCCTTTGCCCATATTAGGTTGAACCTTACTGAATTTAGTGAGGATGACCCTCACTAGCCTTTGCCAGAGGCAATGGCTGGGTGACCAGTGAAGAGAGATAGGAAAAAAGAAAAAGAAAATAAGAAAGAAAACATACTAAAAAATCTAGCTTTTGGAACCGATTTCATGAAGCCTAAGAGCTCTAATTTTTCTCTCAACATCTCTCTCTCTCTCTCTCTCTAATTTCGGTCAGACACTTCACAAATTCTTTGTCTCGCTCATGACACACCCTCGTCCTCACTCGTCCGCAATTCACCATCACTAGTTTGAGCCTCACACCCCTCGCTCCTTCTCAACTCATTTGGGTCTCACAATCCTTGCTCACTCATGACTCACTCTCATTCATATTTTATTTTGAACCGTTTTATTACTAATATCATTTAGCTATAAAAAATGAAGCGAAAAAAAGAAAAAAAAAAAAAAAAAAAGGTTTTTGTCTGGACCCCAAAATCATATTAGAATAATGGGGTAAATTCTAGGATTGATTTTAGGGCAAGTATGATAGGTTATAGATCTCAAAAATTGAGAACCGATTTCAATAAAATACATTTTAGACTTCAGGTTTGAAATATATCCAATCTTTGGTGACGTCTTCATGTTCCAACGAAGAGGAATAAGTCACTATTTTTTTAAGTTGGACGTAAAGATGGGTCAAGAATGTCGAAAAGTGTCAAGTCAATCTTGAATTTGAGGGGAAAGGTACAAAAGGTCAAGAATAAATTAATCACAAAGCGTCACCACCAGCTTCTAGAGTGGGCCCCAACAGACACATCAATATATGCGCCTTCCCCCCGCAAGGATGGCGAAAGATTACCTCATGAATAGTGTAAAGCATCATTATGAATAAAAATTAATGCCATAGAAAATTTTAAATTAATACATTTAAGTAGTTTTGGTAACTATTTTATTTAGCTAAATAATTTCTGTTTAGAAATAAATTTTTATACTTTTATTTCCTAGATAAGTTTTTGAAAGTATTTGATAACCGTATAAAATTTCTCTTCCCTAAATAGAAATGTATTTAGGATAACTCTTATATTTTTTTTTTATAATTTATTTTAATTTTTAAAATAAATTTATTATATATTTTTTTTCTTTTTTCCTTTTTTTCTTCTTCCTCTTCTTGTTGGTCATAGGCCTTGGCCATGGTTGGCAAATGACGACCTCACCGACCTTAGGGGAGCCTCATCGGCCCAAGCCTTGCTGGTGGATAGGTGAGGCTCCCTTGAGGACAGCAAGGTTGCCGACCCTCATATAGCTGATCGTCAACCATGGGCGAGCCCAATGATTGACAAGAGGAGGAAGAAGAAGAATAATACAAGGAAAAGAAGAAAAAAAACATTGATTCAAGAATTGTTCCTGAGAACAAAAAATTAATTTTTTTATTTCCTAATTATTTTCCAAATATATTTATGGGAACAAAAAAATTACCAAATGGATTTTTTTTTCTTTTTGTTCGAGAACAAAAGAATATAATATGACATTGGTTACAAACCATGCCCTTATACTCAAAATCCACTAAAATCCCCAAAACTGATAAGTTTGTGAAAAATTTATCCTTAATTAATTTATATTAAATTGGATTAATATCATAAAAAAATCATAAATTGATACATTTGTGATAAAATGGAGTATGAAACCCAAATTAATACATTCACTAACTGTTACATGTCATCTAAGTTAGTAATTTAATGATAAAATTTAACAAAAAATAATAAAAGATAAATTTATCACAAATGTACTACTTTGGGATTTTTTGTAATGTTCATCCTTTGAGTTAAGATGCTAATTACTCAAAACTGCAAAATGCACTCCTATTTCAGCCTTCTAGTAGATTCAACAGCTTGGACCGTCCCCCAAACCTAGATCTTCCTTCTCTACTGTCCGATTGACTCGTGGTAACCCGCGTGGGCTTCGATCTATACGGGGAGCTAAAAAATGGCCACCATTTCGTTGGTCTGACCCAATCTTCTACTCCATCAACATGAAATTACAAAGTTAATCACTGCATTTTCTCTAACATTTAATATCTTAATTGAAAAAGAATTGATTTTCACACTCTATGGCCCTATTTGGTAATGTTTATGTTTTTCCCCTTAAAAAAAAAAAAAACAGAAATTTATTTGATAACGTCAATTAATTTTTTATTTTCCGGAACAAATAAGTGGTCAGGAAATAGATTTGGGATAGAAATAAAAGGTAGAAAAAACTTACTTTTTTAATCTCGGGAATTTTTTTTTAAAAACATGTCATTTTTCTTTTTTTCTTTTCTTCTTTTTTCACCTCTAGCCGATTGTCGGGCTTTGGCGATAGCCGACGACTGGCCAAAGATGAGGTCCGATTACCTCATTGGCATTGGGGGAGCCTTGTCGTGGCTAGGCAAGGCTTGGCCTCACCAAATTTAGGCGAGACTATCTAGCCCGGCCACGATGGGGTCAAACCTCGTCGGGGGCCGGCAATCGAGCAGTGACCTAAAGAAATTCTACTTCACAAAAAAAGAAAAATAAATAAATTCTACCAAATGCATTCATGTTATTTTTCTATTTAGAGAAATAAATTTTGAGTGATTATCAAACATGTTTGAATATTCTGAAATTAGTATAAAAAATGAAAATGAAAAAAATTATTTCTGAATAGAATTTATTTTTAAAAATAGGAATGTTATCAAAGCATTCATAAGCCACTCACGTCCTCATGTTATAACTTATGTAGCACCGACACGGACACGTGACACGTGACACGACACGACACGACACGACACGCCGACACGTCATTTATTATAAATAGAGAATTTTGACACGTTCCGACACGTTATATATTAAATATATTTTTATATATAAATGCATAAAAAATAATAATAATAATAGCCTAGAATTAATTTACACAAAAAATATAAAATAATATCATTTATTATTTTAATTTGTTACAATAATACACAAAACTTAGAGGAAAAAAACATTGTTTAAAGAAAAATGCTGAAATGATATTTTTAAATTTATTTATTTATCATATATAGCATTTTTTATTACTTCTTTCATAGTAAAAGAATTTTTTTTTAAAAATAAAACAATTCTAAAAAACAAAACTGAAAAAAAAAAAATTGACCCCGTATATGTATATTTATAGCAATTTTATTACTTTTTTATTACTTCTTTTGTGTATAATTATATTTTGATCACTTAAGTATTGGAAATTTTAAAATTGACTCAAATGCGTGTCGGAATTACGACTCGTGTGTCGGAAAGAAGAATTACACGTCGGATTTTTCGACACTTCGTTACCGCGTGTCGGGACGTGTCGGAGCGTGTCGGACACGTGTCGAACGTCGTGTCGGACACGACACAAAAAAAAGCTTAGAAAAGTGTCCGTGCTTGATAGGTTATAACCCCCGTCACCTCCATCCGAACCGAGTAATCGCAAGCAAAGAACTCGCACGAAGCACGCTTTTCCAGCAGAAAGAACCAGACCAACCGCGCTCAGGCGGTGCACCTCACGCCCGGGGATAGGAGCGTTAGTCTTTGACATTTTATTAGGGATTAAACCAGTGGCTGGAAGCATAATCATGTCTTTGATCTTTCCAAGAAAAGAGACGAGGGGGACCGAGGCGAGTTGACTCACCGCTTGACTCTCTCTTCACGTCTCTTCTCATCAGTCGCTCCTGTCTCAGTCGCTCCCAGGTCTCTGTCCATCTCCCCCCCCCCCCCCCCCCCCCCTCTCTCTCTCTCTCTCTCTCTCTTTCTGCACTGCTTCTAGTCTCCTCGGTTCCCTCTCCATTGATGAAAGCAATCATTTTACTGTCTTCTGGTTCAGTGTTGTTCTTTTGCTCCCTCTCCCTCACTCTTTCTCATACAGAAAACCGCTCCAAGTTCTTCAAAACCCATCCTCAAGCGCAGACATGGTCTTCAGGACTCTGGAGATAACCATGATATCGTTCGTGGGCCGCGAGGCCTTCAGTTTCTACCTAGTCGGTTCTCTCTCCGGCGACAAGAGCGACAAGAAGCAGCGCACTCCCGTCCACAAGGACGGCAGCATGAACCGCACCTTCGTCTTCCCCGTCGACGGGGCCACGGCTCGCGCCGGCCGCCTCAAGTTCAAGATCATGGCCAAGCGCACCTTCTCCTTCGACAAGGACGTCGGCGAGGTCGATGTGCCGGTCAGAGATCTGCTCGAGGAGGGCGGCGCCGGCGATGGGAAGCCGAAGTTGCTGAAGTACAGCGTGAGGTCGTCGTCCGGGAAGTCGAAGGGAGTTCTCGGATTCTCTTATAAGTTCCGCGAGGCAGCGCCCCCACCGGGGGCATGTCCCCTGAACCCGGTGCCCACAATTGGTTATCCGTCGCTGGGGAACAGGTACGCTGTTCCACCGCCGGCAAGCCAGGCGGCGCTCAAGAAAACCGGAGGCAAGATCTTCATGCTGGTGGGCAAGTTCCTCGAAAAGCTGCTGACCGGGGACTGCATATCAAATGCAATTAATGATGTCGGGTTCGATGATGGTTGCGATAAGTAAACAGAGTTTTCTTGTTTTTGGTCTTCCTTCCTCTACCTCTCTCGTTACATTCATGTCTTGAACTATGAGGTTGTCTTTTTTCTTGGTTGGCTGGGTCCGCCGAGGAGAAAGAGAGCGTTCACCTAGAGGAACGCACGAGAAGAAAAGGGAAATAGGGCAGCCCCTTTTGGTGAAGATTCGACGGCCAATTGTTGTCGGAATCTGGTCAAATTTCAGTATATCATTTGTGAGCAATCGAGACCTATGAGTTGATCAGATTCAGTGTTTGTGTTGGAAGATATGCTCGAGATGTGCGATATATATTCATATTTAGATTAATTTATTATATCAATCAAAGATTAGGTTTGATTCTTGTGATATTTTCTTTCCCTATGTTTGTCTTCATCATGTTCTATAATTACATAGCTCTGTACACTTTCACAATCAATGAAAAGAAATACATAAAATCTTTCCCTAAAATCTGTTCCTCTTGCTCTTCCTTTGTCTTCCTAGTTTCCTTTCATGGTATCAAAGCAATTGTGCTCCTAATTTAGCTTCTGCCACTTCATCATTGATTCCTTGCCATCTTCCCTGTTCTTGCAAAAAAGGGCACACTAACCTGCAAAACAGCGTTAGCACTCTGACTAGGAATCAATTCATTGAAACCACAAAAGCAAGCAAGAAAAAAGAAGCTTTTTTTTTTTTTTTTTACCATTACTATGACTCAGAATTAGCCACCAGCTTCTAAAGAACGTATCTCAGAAGAGATAGCACTAGAAGCTTCGGACGTTCAAGATACTACCTTGAACCCACCTACTTGAGTCGTTGGAAGCCGAGAGTAGCCCATTCGGGCCCAACATATGCAATGGCCACCATCATAGGCCTAGCTGAATCTAGGGCAACCCTTTATGGGCCAACCATTCCAGTGGCTGCCTGTTCAGATGCAACCCAATCCTTGGTATTATGGGTTAAGCCCAAACACCTCATGGTTAGGAAATCAAAGCCACGAAAATAGCGCCTGGTCCAATGGTGACCCGCCAATAGTGAATGGGGCAAGCCCAACCACTGGGATGGGATCCTTCTATGTGGGGCAATCGACTAGGTTGAGAGATTCGGGTGCGGGTTTTCACAGTGCGGGGCAGACAACCGAATCGAGTAATCCGAGTATGGAAGGAAATCCCTACCTGTTTCCGCCGCCTGGGTTCTTCCTGTATTCGATCTCGACCATGGCTGGTTGCCTAGAGCTCGGCGGCCCTTTGTTTGTCTCCAAAGCCGATGGACAAGAAATTCGACTAATCACCCATTAGTTAACCGGATTAGAAAACTACTTGACTTGGGCACGAGAGCTTTGGCAAGCTCTTGTTATGAGGGATAAAGACGGTTTTATTGATGGGACCATTCCGATCTCGATTGACGAAAGGATGATATGGCATTGGAAAAAATGTAATCAACTATTGATAATGCAGATCGGAAATTGCATTTCCCTTGAAGTTGCAACCGCCTTACCTCCCAGGACGCAAAAATCATGTGGGACAATATTAAGGAGATGTACACAAAGTTAGATCGATCGAAAAATCTTCTTGCTCACCCAGGCACTCTCAGATCTGAAGCAAGGAAACATGTCTATTGCGACATGCTTCAACAAGCCGTTAGCTCTTTGGAATGAACTAGAGGTAGCGGAGGAGAAGCTTAAGGGACCTGAGACAACTCTACAAAGAATACAAATCGATGAAGGAAAGAGAGGAGGCAACAAGATTCCTTCTTGTTTTGAATGAATTTTACCTAACGTTTCATTCCCAAATCTTGGTGATGGATTCGATACCACCACTCAAAAGGATATACCAATTGGCCATTCAGGAAGAAGCCGAAGTACGTGAAAAGGGCCAACGGGATTGCGCTTGCAGCTCGCCATGAACAGAGAGGAGTTGTGGACAATAACCTAAGTGAAGGAAAAGCTACGGCGTTAGGGTTTGCTAAAACAAGACCCTTTAAAAGGCAAGGGATCGATAGCTCATATCACACCTAGCGATTGGACGGCTCGCGATTGGTTGATCCTTTTGAAGAAGCGAACGGTGGATATGGCAGCGGAATTAAGGCATCCAACGGCCCAATTTTTGCCATGTCATCCAAGAATTTTGGGCAGCACTCAAAATGAAGAAGTAAATTATTTTGTGAATATTGCAAACGTCCACATCACACTATTGATAATTGCCGGAAATTACATGGTAAACCCGGAGAGAAAGAATGAAAAAGAAATTTTAGCTGCTTACCAAGTCACCGGACCAACCGGTCCAAATACCAATAAGCCCATCACATATGGACAATATCAACAACTTATGCAAGCATTACAAAAGTTGGACACTTGGAAATTTCTCGGTATTTCTCATTGCCGATTAATTCTATTTCGAAAAATGCATGGATAGTTGATTTAGGATCTAGTGACCACATTGTCTACGATAAATGTTTCTTTTCTGTTATCCATAAAAAATTACATTTACCTATATCTATGCGACTGCCAAATGAAAATGTTACTCATATCGCAATGATTGGCACAGTAAATCTCAGTCCCGAAATCACTCCACAAAATGTCATTTATGTCCTTGAATTCCAATTCAACCTCATTTCCGTCTCTAGAGTTTGCAAAAAAAAAAAAATTCATGTCAAGTCCTCTTTGATTCTAATACTTGTTTTTTTCAAGCTCTTTTGACTGGCAAAACTAATGGGCTTGGGTAGTCTCTCGGAAAGACTATTTTTTTGGACTAGCTTTCTAAGCACTTTTAGATTTGTCTTGCATTTCTTTGAATAAACAATCATTGTGTAACATGACTATCAATGATAAAAATCTTATGCATTCTAGATTGGGCCACAGCGCTTTATTTCCTTATCCTCAATGTCATATTTGTCCGCTTGCAAAACAGTCACGTGTTCCCTTTCCACTTAGTAAGACTCCCACCAATGATGTTTTTTCATTAATTCATGCCGATGTTTGGGGACCTTATCATACACCACATCGTGATGGGTCTCGGTTCTTCCCGACAATTGTGGATGATTACTCTCGTGACACATGGGTTTTCCTAATGCAATCCAAACATCAAGCTTTCTCTCATTTAAAATTATTCATTTCCTTATCAAAGAACCAATTTGGGAAATCTATTCAGCGTATTCGCACTGATAATGAGAAATAATTTTTCAACAATGATTGTGCTTCCTTTTTTTTTTCATCTCATGGCATTCTACATGAGAGTTCCTGCACCTACACCCCACAGCAAAATGGGGGTAGTGGAGCGCAAGCGTCACCATCTTTTAGAAGTTGCACGTGCACTAAAATTTCAAGCCTCCATTCTAGAAACTTTTGGGGAGACTGTGTGGTCACAGCTACTTACCTAATCAATCGCATGCCCACTTGAGTCATTGATGGACGAACTTCTTTCGAGATGCTTTTCGGAAAGAAACTAGAGCTGAGTCACCTGAAGATTTTTGGTTGTTTATGCTACGTTACTACAATGGGCCCTTGGGACAAAATGGGTCCCCACACCCGGAGTTGTATATTTATGGGATATCTAAATTTAAAGAAAGGATATCGTGTCTTTGAGCCTTCCACATGTGAATTCTTTGTAAACGGGGATGTTTCTTTCCATGAGGATATTTCTCCGTTTCGTGAAAATCTGCTCTCAAGTGAAGATTCAAGCGATCAAAGGGATTCTTGTCATTTTTTTATCTGAGGAAGCACTATCTCTAGATCCGAGTATGTTTTGACTATACCTTCAGCACCTGGTCCAATTCCATATGAGGATATTATTCCAATTCCAACATTAGAAGAAGCAACAGCTGATATGCCCATTGAAGAAGCTTCGAGTTCTTCACCAAGATCTTCCAATGATGAACCATCATCCTCTCCACTGATGTAGGATCCTCCATGGTATTCCAACCACCTCACATATCCACAAATGTGGACTAAAGACTATGTTTGTGTTGCATTCAACTCACTAGGTATTCATTACCCAATTTCATCCTATGTTTCTTTCAATCAACTTTCTCCATAACATAGGTGTTGCATCAGTCGTATATCAGAAGAACAAGAGCCCTCTACCTATGATGAGGCATCCACCGATCCACGATGGAAAAAAGCTATGGAAGCAGAATTACAAACCTTAGTAGAAAATCAAACATGGGACCTTGTGACTCTACCTTCTCACCAAAAGCCCATTAGATGCAAGTGGGTATACAAAATCAAATATCAAGCATATGGCTCCGTTGAACATTATAAAGCACGTTTGGTGCCCAAAGGTTTCACATAGTAGGAAGGTTTCGACTATCATGAGACATTTTCTCCAAGTGGACAAGGATGTCACGATCTATTCTTTCTTATCTGTTGCAGCTCTTCATGATTGGGAGTTACACCAAATGGATATTCACAATGCTGTTCTTCACGTTGATTTGGATGAGGAAATTTATATGGAGCTTCCATAGGGATTATGGAGACAAGGGGAGAATAGGGTAATAGGGTATGTCATCTCCGGAAATCCCTTTATGGCCTCAAACAGGCCTCTAGGCAATGTTATGCAAAGTTCGCCAATGTTTTCATAGTCGTAGGTTTCAAGCAGTCCAGACACAATTATGCCCTATTCACATGGACAAACGGTATGTCATCCATCTACTTGATGATAAATGTAGATGATGTACTTATTATGGGAAATGACATGACTGCCATAAAGAACTTTAAGGGGTATTTGCATTCCACTTTTCATATAAAAGATATGGGATCACCTAAGTACTTTCTTGGCATTGAGATTGCCCGATCCAATTAAGGGATTTTTCTCAGCCAACTAAATTTGTACTGGAGATTATATCAGAAGCAAGTCTATTAAGATGCAAACCAGTTGTTATTCCAATTAAGCAAAACACCAAGTTAACTATGATAAATTACGATGCGGGAATATCTTAGGATGATGATCCTATACTTCGAGATCCGTTGAGTTATTAGAAGCTCGTTGGAAAACTTATATATTTGACCATGATCAAACCTGATATATGTTACGCAGTTCAAACTCTCAGTCAGTTCATGCACAGTCCAAAGCAGTCCCATATGAATGCCGCTCTAAAGGTCATAAAGTACTTGAAGAAATGCCCAGGACTTGGGATACTTCTTTCCAATAAATGCAACATGGAAATGACGGCTTATTGTGATGCAGATCATGCAACTTGTCCCACGAGCCGAAGGTCTATCATAGGTCTCTGCATTAAACTAGGGGAATCTCTACTTTTGTGGAAGACAAAGAAGCAACCAACCATCTCACTATCTTCAACCGAAGTAGAATATCGAGTCATGGCAAAGACTACTTGCGAGATAGTATGGATATGAGGTTTGCTTCAGGATCTTGGGGTGCAAGTAAAGGGACCGACCAAGTTATTTTGTGACAATGATGCAGCTATCAAACTTGCATCAAACCCTATAGTGCATGAAAGAATGAAGCATATAGACATGGATTGTCATTTTACTCAAGACAAGATTCAAGAAGGAATAATTGAAACAAAGGGGATTGGAACCACGGAACAAAGAGCGGATGTTTTCACCAAACCCCTATATCAAAGATAACACGCATATCTATTAAGCAAGTTAGGTGTCTTGGACATCTACAAACCACTAGCTCAGGGAGAGTGTTGGAAGATATGCTTGAGATGTGAGATATCCATTTAGATTTAGATTGATTTATTATATCAATCAAAGATTAAATTTGATTCTTGGGATATCTTCTTTCCCTATGTTTGTATACATCATGTTCTATAATTACAGAGCTCTATACACTTTCACAATCAATGAAAAGAAATATAGAAAATCTTCCCCGAAAATCTGTCCTTCTTGCTCTGCCTTTGTCTTCCTCGTTTCCTTTTAGTTTGAAAACCTTCTGCAAATTGTCTCGCGTTTTTCTCCAATCGCGGTTAGGGCTAGTCGCTCCATTTGTGTTAATCCACTTTGGTAGTAATGAAATATTGTTGTATTATTAATGTTGTGACTGTAGAAAAACCTTTGTATATCCACTAATCTTAGTAATTAGATAAATTTTTTGAGCAGCCATTGAGGTTTCCAAAAAAAAAAAAAAAAATCCTAATGTTGTTGTTGCCTATTGTCTTTAATATTTAAATATTATATTTACTTATTTTGATAATGTATTGTTGGAATATACTGTTGATTGTCATTGGGATTAAATTGATTTTGGTTGGTTTAGTTTTGAGGAAGAAATTAATCATTAATTAGGTTAGTTCTTGATGAATTGTTGCCCAATTCTCCCCGGTATTCTTTGAGTGGAAATGAAATGGATCTGTTCAAGACTAAAAAATAGTGATTGACCTTCTTTTTTTTTTGGTCATCCTCGCTATCTATTCTACACTCACTCTCAGACTTTTGCCCTACCTCTTGCAGGGCGTGGGAGTCAAAAGCTACTCCTGAAACTTACGTGTCCCCACCCCATCCCCCCTGAGAAGGTGGTGATTTGACCTTCATTTTAGCTCTTTTCTTACTATGTTTGTTTCATAAGTATAGACATGAATCAGATCATAAAGGTCATATCACAAAAATAATGCAGCTCATGAAAAATATATAAGAGGAGAATGGGATTTGGGGCTGGTAGTTTAGAATTAATTGCAGTTGAGTTTGAATCAAGTTAAGGATGTGAATGTAGCTGATCTTTCTTAGTTTAGAATTGGGATTAGCACACCACGAGTCCTAAAATTTGTTAAATCTGTGTAATCAAGTCATTCTATTTTGTCAATTTCGTAAATGGAAAATGTCGATGTGATATTTTTAATTATTTTTATCTCTCCTATTTGTCATTTTTATTATTATTTTCTTCTCCAAATCATAGTTAAATTAGATTTAAAAACTAAACAAGGCTAAAATTTAATTTTTAAAAAAAATACTGACTCTATAAATGCCTAATAGCAATTATATTTCTCACTTGATCTACTTCTTTGTGTGTTCACATTACATAGCCCTGACTCAAGACAAGTTTTTGGCCAAAGAACTAAATCTACAACAAATTCATGCAAAAATCTTAGGCATTACCTTTTCATTTTCTTCATTTATAAAAAAGGAGGTTAAATGGCAAAAAAGAAAAAAAAAATCTTAGGCATCAGGATAGCGCATTATTGACGATTTTCATGGCAGAATTGGTCGATAAGGATTTCGATTAGAAGGGAAGAAATTAGACTCTAAGTGAAGAGTGAATACCTGGAATGGGGATATTTAAAATTGCTAGTGGACTCAACTATGAGAGTCCTTTATCTTGTTAAGTCTGCAAATTTTGGTGGACTTTCTTTGTAGTGAATTGACATCAGTAGTATGACCGCACAAGAAAATTCATCAAGCTCTCGTTATGCGTTTCTCGAAGAAATTGCATTGTATCTACCAATAGCTGGTTCGAATTCTGAATCCTCTCGTTCACATCACATCTCAGAGAGTCCTATGCCTTCTAGGGGAAAAGAGTCCTACGCCTTCTAGGGGAAAATAGCTTGTGCGAATTCGACAACGAAATTATTTAAATATAAATTATTAGAAATAATATAAATAATCATTTTTAAAGAATCATTTTTAAATTATTAATTTTTCACAAAATAAATTTATCTTAAAAATTCATTTGATTATATAATTATCCAATCTTCTAGACATCATGGTTCATACGATATTATATAAGGATGAAGCCAATATCTAATACTATATACATGTATAGCAACACAATGCACGAGGCATCCACTAGTAGCGTGAAAGCGACTAGAAAACGTCTCCCATATGACCCAAAGACTTTGGCAAATTCCAAGAAGGTGTATGCAAAACTTGTCGAGCACGATCATAGATGGCCCTCTACTTTTTTCTATCCATGAGGATCCCACTAAAACGATTTTTACTTTTGATAGACCATGAACTATATTAGAATCATTCTCAATAAGTCCTTGAGAAGTGCTCCCACTTTTTTTATTGGGTCTAGGAAGAGACCAAAGGTATGGAGTAATCAATCTGGCAGAATAAAGAGGAATATCGATGATTGTGCTTGGTGAGTTTTAACTAGCTGAATCTCTAAACTTTACGATTAATAGAACAACTATACAAAATAAAATATAATTTAAAAAAAAGGATCATAAAAGTGGTTCTCATGATTTCTTTTTCATTGACATGCTGACTGTATTTGATTTTGAAGTCAAGGAAAAGAATAAGGAAAGGAGAAGTTCACATGGTTGCAAAGACATGGTGGTTGGTCCGTGTGCTGTTCTTTCTTCTATGTTTTGTTAATACAAAAGGCCAAGAGAAAGTGACAAACTGGTAGTGAGACGAGATTGTATACGATTCAGATGTGCGTGCTCGAGGCAATGTGAGAGATATTCCCGAATTTACTTTGACGCTATATATTCCTATTAACTAAATATAAGGCTATTAGATTTTGAAGATTTAAAATCTTATTTTTAGTAGTTGGAGATTTAGAATCTTATCTTTAGAAGAAATTTTTATATTTTATGTATTTTTTTTCTTGCTAGGAATTCTTGTAGAATATACTTTTAAGTATATAAATACCCATCTACGTTTAAGGGAAATACACAACAATTTCTATCTCAACATGATATCAAGAGCCATCTAAAGGTGGTTGTTATGGCCTTGGAGAATCCTGCTGCCCCCACCATAACTCCCATTACAAACCCCTCTTCTACACTTCTTCATTAGATCTGTTCATCATTTCCTTTCTCTATGTCTCACAGCATCCAATTACTTGCTATGGAAAGCACAGGTTATCTTGTTTCTCAAGAGACAAAACCTCTATAGCTATATCAATGGGACCACTACTTACCCCTCTTATGCAACCCAAGCAGTTCTTTGGCTATAGCAGGATGCTTCCATCATGAGTCTTCTAATTGCATCCCTCTCAACATCAGTTTTACCTCTGATTATTAGTAAACCAACTAGTAAAAGCCATATGGGATGCTCTCAATGCCTCCTTTAGCTCAACTTCCGCTACACATATGCTCTCTCTTCATCTCAATTTTCGAAATTTGCAACAAAAACAAGATGAGTAAGTTATTGATTTCCTCCAGCGTGCTATATCCATTGCTGATGGGATGGTACTACAAGCAAGACTATTGAATTAGAGGATTTCAATGTCCACATCATTTGTGGTCTTTGATTTTATCTCCAGGACATTGTTCCCACATTACTTGGTCATGGTGAACCAATCTCGTTTATGGATATGCAAGTTCTTCTCCTAAGTCACGAGAGTATTAAGGCTTTCCAAAAGTAGCGGATCTTCGAGCCTTCCTCTCAAGCTAACTCTACTGCAACCAACTCTGCTCAACGAAATGCCTCCACCCCTCCTAGTTCCTCTTTCTCTAGCCATGGTCAACCTAGAGATCGTGGGGGGTGCGATGGTCACTTTGCTAGTGGTCATGGTGCCCATGGTCTTCAACAAGGTTAGTTATGGTGTTCCATATGTCAACATACAAATCTTACTGCTGCCACATGCTACTATCGCCCTCTAGGTGTGCCTTATCACCCACCAACGACACATACCCCTTCTTGTACTTCATTTTATCAACCCTCTTACTCTTCCAATGCCAATCTAAGCCATGCCTTCCCCTCTCTTTTACCTACACCTACCAACAACCTACCTTGGTACCCTGACACAGGTGCCTCCCACCATGTCACATCTCATGTACAATCCCTCTCTTCCTATGGAGCTTAAAATGGATCGGATCAATTACACATTGGAAATAATAAGGGTTTCAAAATCACTAATATTGGTACTTCTTATATTCCCCCATCTATTTCAAATCTTTCTTTACATTTAAATGATGTTCTTTGATATTTCTAAGCATTTACTTTTGGTTCAAAAATTTGCATCTAACAATAATATCTTCTTTGAATCCTATCCTACCCAATTTATTTTTAAGGATCTAGTGACCAAGAGATTCTTCTTTCCAGCCTAAGTTTACACCATACCGCAACAACCTTCAATGCTTATTGCCAATATTGGACAACTGACTTCCATGGATGGCTGGCATCAACGTCTTGGCCATCCTCATTGTTAGTTAACACAGCTGAGTAAGTTATGTACAACCTATCAATTGGGCAAGGCTAGTCGTCAATCCTTAAGATTGTCTCCAACTTGTAGTCTATGTAACACCAACACAAACACGTGACACTCGACACGACACAACACGACATGCCGACATGTCATTTCTTAAAAATAGAGAATTTCGACACGTCCGACACATTATATATATATAAATAAATAATAATAAAAATAGCCTAGAATTAATTTACACGAAAAATATTAAATAATATCATTCATTATTTTAATTTGTTACAGTAATACACAAAACTTAGAGGAAAAAAACATTGTTTAAAGAAAAATGCTGAAATGATATTTTTAAATTTATTTATTTATTTATCATATATAGCATTTTTTATTACTTCTTTCATAGTAAAAGACTTTAAACAAAATAAAAAAATTCTAAAAAAACAAAACTGAAAAAAGAAAAAATTGATCTCGTGCTTGTATATTTATAGCAATTTTATTACTTCTTTTATTGCTTCTTTTGTGTATATTTATATTTTGACCCCTCAAGTATTAGAAATTTTTAAAATTGACCTCATGTGTGTCGGAATCGCGTGTCGAAATTCTGGACTCGCGTGTCAGAGCTGTCGGAAGGAGTTGATCATGTGTTGGATTTTTTGACCCCCGTTGACCGCGTGTCAGAGTGTGTTGGGACGTGTCGGAGCGTATTGGACACGTGTCGGAGTGTTGGACATGACATGAAGGTTTCCAAAGAGTGTCCGTGCTACATAGCTCATAGTTTATTTCCATTGGATTTAATTTATAGTAATGTTTGGGGTCCTTCTCATTTTGTTTCAATCGACGGTTATCGTTATTTTGTTATATTTGTTGATGATTGCATCAAATTTATTTGGTTTTATCCTCTTAAAGCAAAGTCAAATGTTTACTCTATTTTTCTTACTTTCCGATCTCTTGTCAAACGTCACTTTCACGATACATAAAAGCCGATCAAACGAATTGGGTGAGGAATTTCATGTCCTCCCCTCCTATTTTTCAAAACTTGGTATCGCTCACTGCATTTCCACCTCTCATACCCATGAACAGCAAGGAACGGTGGAGCATCGTCATAGACATATAGTTGAAACTGGTTTAAAATTATTAACTCATGGTTCTGTCCCTCACCAATGCATTCAAAACAACAGTCTACCTCATCAACCATTTTATTCCTTTTTAAAAATCTTTGGGTGTTGTTGTTTCCCATATCTACGTCTTTATAATGCTCATAATATGGATTTCTGCTCCATTCCTTGTATTTTCTCAGGATATAGTCCCTCTCACGTAAGGTACCACTGCCTTGACCTTGTCACCAATCATTTATACATTGCTCAACATGTTCATTTCGGTGAAACATGTTTTCCCTTTATAACTCCTTCCATTCTCGATCCATCACCTCATTCATCACTTCCTACGTTTATCCCGGTACTGCGGGTTTTGGCTCCTATTGGCATTTCACCCCCTACCAATACAATGAGATCACAAACTCCTCCACGGGCTCCCCCAATGTCATCTAATACCCATTCATTCATCTCCCCCGCCCTAAGAACGAGGCCCTCTATGACCTTTATCATTCCCACTCCTCATCATCCTCTCCATCACCGCCACCGCCGCCCTACCTAGGCCAACACACACTCACACCATGCAACTTCGCTCTTGTCCTCCTCAAATTAATACAATCACCACCCCCTCACCGAACCAACCTCATTCACCCAAGCCAACAAAATCCCCGAGTGGCGTGCAACTATGACTGATTAATTTAATGCCTTGTTAAAAAATTGCGCATGGTCTTTGGTTCCTCACAATTTCTCCATGAACCTCGTTGAGTGTAAGTGGCTTTATAGAGTTAAGCGCAAAGTGGACGATAGTCTTGAGTGCTATAAAATTCGCTTGGTTGCTAGGGGTTTTCATCAGCAACAAGGCTTGAATTATACGGAAACCTTCAATCTAGTTGTGAAAATTATCACTGTTCGCTCCATATCATCTCTTGTTGTCTCAAAGGTGGCAAGTGTGACAATTAGATACGCATAATGCTTTCCTACATGGGGTTCTTTATGAAGAAGTGTACATGGAGCAACCCCTAGGTTTGAGGACCCAACTCGTCATGACTATGTTGGCAAGTTGCATCATTCTCTATATGATCTTAAGCAAACTCCAAGAGCTTGTTCAACAACTTTTATAGTTTTTGCTTCATTTGGGATTTTTAGGCGTCACAAACAGATCCCTCATTGTTTATTTGTCAAAGAGGCACTAATGTCATTTATTTATTTTTTTTAATTTATGTTGATGACATTTTAGTTATAGGTAATGCATCGTCTACTATTAGTGCAATCTTACAAAAATTATATGCATAGTTCTCAATTAAGGATCTTGGTTTGGTCCACTCCTTCCTTAGGATAGAGGCCGTCTCTCACTCTAATAGGCTACTTCTCTCTCAAGGATGTTATATTGATGATCTTCTTCACCGGGCTAGGATGTTTGAGTGCAAGCTTGTCCAAACTCCTATGGCCATGACTACAAACCTATCTAAGAAAGGGGGTGCTCTAATGTCTAATCCTACTTTGTATCAGTCTATAGTTGGTGCCCTACGATATATGACATTGACATGACTGGATCTCTCCTTTGCTATTAGTAAAGTTTGTCATATCATGCATGCATCGATTGAAGACCATTGGCAAATGGTGAAGCACATCTTATGCTATCTCAAACATACAAGGTCATTTGGTTTTGATATAGCTAGTATGAGTACCTAGAGGGGGGGTGAATAGGTATATAAAAAATTTCTCGAAGCTTGTACGATATTTAAACAATTAATGATTCAATCGCAAGAGTTAAATATCAATCGAGAGACTGAGTAAGGAAAGAGAGAATTGAACACTCGGTTTATAGTGGTTCGGCTTGATTCAAGCCTACGTCCACTCTTCTACAATCGACAGGTACCGATTGGCTGGATTCCACTATGATCAAAGAGATGTTACGGTGTTGATCTTCCTTGATTTCTAGGTGTAGATGATCTACCACACTCACTCAAGGCGTCACCAAGTATATACTCTCTCTGTTTACAATTTCGCTCGAACAGTCTCAAACAACAATCAAGGATCTTCGGAGACTACGGAATTTTTCTATCAATCACCCTCTTAAAATAACTAGAACGACTTCTTTTTATACTCCTTCATGCCATCATAGCCGTTGGCACTTACCAAAGGAATTCCTCCAATCTACCCGTTGGACGGAATCAATCAAGAAGATCATCCGAGCTATTTAAGGAATCGATGATAGCCCATCAATCTGTTCGCCCATACAATCGGGATCTCGGTTTCCATGAATAGAACATTCCAAGATTATTTCGTCGACCAACGGATCTTCAATCGATCTTAGATAAGAATTAAAGAATCCGAAATGATTATCCAACCAAAGAATCTATTCCGAGAGAATAGGATCGAATCCTCAACCATAAACCTCGGCTTTGGATTTCCTTCGTCACGGATTAGAAAGACGTCGGTGAGAACGGACTTAAGTCTTGAGTCCTGAGTCTTAAGTCTTGGGTCTTGAGTCTTGAGTCTTGAGTCTCGAGAGAACAAAGTCTTCGAGACTTTAAACCGACGGTCTCCGAACTTCCGGACTTTAGATCGAAAGAAACGTTTTGTCGAACTTCAAAATATTCGGAAAGATTTCTCCAACAATCTCCCCCTTTTTGATGGTGACAAAACTTTCTTGAAGATTTGAACAACTTTGACTGCAAAACATTTCTCAAGTAATATGGCTAACTCATAAAGATTAATAAAATAACCCCGGACTCGCATCCACCACGAAAATTGGTTAGACTTTCATGAGAAACACCATATAACAAAACTTGAATAAATGCGACCAGTCAAGCATCACAATCGACAGTCAATTCAGTCATCCAAGTTCAAGTTCTCAAGTCATACTCAAAAATAAACATAACCAAAAAGGTCAAAGATTAAAATATGAAAGTTCAAATTGATTCTCCCCCTTTTTGTCATCATTGAAAAGGGTGAGAAAGGAGTCATGTCTGCTTGGGAATGCGCACGATCCGGAAATCCCCAATAGACGGGACTACTCCTTGAGCTTCTTCGGGTCTTCTCTCGATGAGCTACCTCTTCTCCCTTGGCATTGGCTTGAAGTTGCGGAGAGCGAGGTCTTTGAGTCTATCCTCCATAGAGACCGAAGATGCTTGTCCGGTGCTCTTCAAAGCTTGGATTTCACACGTCCAGAACATATATCTGGTTCCGCATTTCCAGAAGAATATTCATGATGCTACGAAAGTCTACAGAATCATCCGTCTGTGTACTTGCATTGACTCTCTCAGATGATGGCGTTTTTGAATGGTCTGCAGATTTGGAATCGATGCATCACCTTCTTCGTGCAATTGAGAGACCTGAACTTCTTCCGGGTCTTACGGAGATTGTCTTAGATCTTCACCGACAGCGGCGGGAGGTGTAGACCTCTCTTGCTCGCTAACTCCCCTGTCTCTAGGACATCGAAAGGGGAAGAGTGATGATCATGCTCTTCATTTCCCTTTTCTCCAGAATTGTCGCAGACTTTTCTTTTTCTCCTTCTTCTTCTTCTTCAACTTCTTTGTTCTTGAAGATCTGTTTGATGAGACACGAACGTCTTGTTCTTGTCGGCGCTTGGATAGTGGGATCTTCATCATCTTCATCTTCATCTTCATCATCAAGGATGAGAGTTCTTCTCTTCTTCTTCGATGGGGCACCCATGGCCTCCTTTCCTTTCCTTTTTGAAGCGATTGACTGGAGATTTCACTTTGAATTTCTCCATTGCCTTGGAGAGTTCTTGCGAGACGCATCTTCATTAACATTTTCAACCCTACCACCATCTTTTCACACGGTCGATCACAAAATGTATGCGGTAGTTCAATGTTCGGATGTCGAAGATCTTGGTCACCGAGACCGGATAAGGCAATTGTCCTTTGTCTTTTGACAATGCTCGTACATATGGAAGAGAATAGTGTGCGGGAGAGAAAACTTCCGTCCCGTTGATCGCATACATCAACTTTGCTTCGGGAAGAGACACGAAGTCTTTGACGTAGACTTGGTGCGAGACGCAGTTAATCACAATCTTATGAAGCACGATGTTGATGGCCTTCATCCTCGAGTAGGTAATTTTCTTCTCTGCGTCCATATCTTTAACAAGATCCGAGTAGTACGAGCGGTGAGACTTTGATAGGGAGATAGCGTCCCGTTCAACTCCAACAATGTCCGCCAACATATTCACATCTACCACGTAGACTTGATCTCGAACACTTGAATGAAATTCTATTCGCATCCAAAAAGCTAAGATTTGAATAGAAATAGGCGGTCGATTGAGCATACCCGTCTGTAGAGTCGGAGCGAAAGTCTCAAGTTGAAGCAATTTCAACTTTTCTCTTAAGTTCACGTTGATGGAGTCCGGGAAGTCAAAATCGACACTTCTAGGGTTTATCACCCCTCTTTTCAACAGCCTGAAATACACTTTCTCCGATCCTTGGATTTAAACAAATCCATCCGATTTCCTTTCACATTCGCTGCCACACCCATTCTAGGTTTAAATTCAAGGAACATTTTGTCATCATCGTTCCCGTCAATCGATTTTGTCCTGGCATACGAGGATCACTTTGGGAATGTTCTCAAGAGCCTCCATTGCCCTTCCTTTAGGAGCAATTCCCAATTCCTCCATTTTCCGCAGAAAAAAGATACTCATTCCCATAATTTTTGTCCTTAAGGAAGTCATCTATATACTTTAATGAAGTGCCGGTGACTTTCAACGCACGATAAAGCTTATAGATAACGAGGGGTTTTTGGACTCTTCTTGGGTCGGCATCCTCGATTATCTCTTCTTCCAGTTTGCACCTTGTGGGGCGGGAGATGCTGAATGACGTGGAGGAGAGCGAATCGGACTTTGTCGCTGACTTGGTAAGTCTTCATCCTCGCAAGATCGAAGTGTGTCGGTCCCTTCTCCATTCTCTCTGTGGTCCCCTGTTTGCGATTCTTGATGATTTCCTCGAAGACGACATCTTCCTTTGTCTATAGGAGGATTCCTTCACTTGCTTTTCCCAAGAAAGATGACCACTTTCTCGACAATGAACAAAGAGTAGAAACAATGCTCGAGAGGAGAGTGCTTTTTAGGGTTTTGAAAATTTGGGGGTAGAATAACTGTGAATTTATATGTGCCTCGGATTTGAAAAGAGAAGTTTAACCGGCACAAGGAAAGTGTACGAACACTTCTTTTTCAAAATCAATAACGCCAAAAATAACTTCCTCTAAAAAGACAAGTTTTCAAATTTCACACGAATTATATCTGAATAAAAGAACGTACCTTTTCGAGATAAGATAAACAAGAATTAGTACCTTTTAGATAGAATAGCAACTTACGGTCTTTTAGCCATGAATGATTGAGTCTCGGGATTTAGAGTCTTAGAGCTGGTGAGTCTCTAGACTTTAACTTCTTCACGCTTCAAAATGTTGAGTCTTGAGCGGATAAAATCGAATTGATTTTTCTCCAAAGGCTTTGTAAATATATCTGCTAGTTGGCTCTTTGAATCAACAAATTGAATAGAGATTTCTCCATTTTGAATATGATCTCTAATAAAGTGATGACGAATCTCAATATGCTTTGCTCTTGAATGAAGGATTGGATTTTTGGTGAGATTGATCGCTTACTTGGTGTTGTCACATCTGATTTACGTGCATGAGTCTTCAATGCCAAAGTCTTGTAGCTGTTGTTTTATCCATAGAATCTGCGAACAGCAGACTTCCAAGAGCTACATACTCGCTTTCGTCGTTGAGAGAGCTACGATGCTTTGCTTCCTTGAGAACCAAGACACCGTCCCGTTTCCAAGCAATTGACAAGTTCCGTAAGTGCTCTTTCTATCGACTCGCAACCGGCCAGATCGCATCTCGAGTATCCTAGAAGATTAAAGTCTCCCCTCTTTGGATACCAAAGACCGATGCTTGCGGATGAAGCAACGTATTTGATAATACGTTTCACGGCAATGAGATGTGATTCTCTAGGATCTGATTGAAACCTAGCGCGATGCAAACACTCAACAAAATATCGGGTCTAGAAGCGGTAAGATAAAGAAGTGAGCCGATCATGCTCTGTACATGCTTTTGATCTACTTTCTTCCCTTCTTCATCCTTGTCTATCTTAGAGCATGACATTGGTATGTCGGTCTTCTTGCAATTTTCCAATCCAAATCTTTTGACAAGATCATTAGCATATTTTTCTTGGAAGATAAAAGTTCCTTCCTTCAATTGCTTTATTTGAAGACCGAGAAAGAAAGTTAATTCTCCCATCATACTCATTTCAAATTCGTCCCGCATAGACTTAGAAAATTTCTTGCAAAGACTTTCATTAGAAGATCCAAAAATAATGTCATCAACATATATTTGAACGAGTAAGAAACTTTTGTTTTCCCTTTTTATGAACAGAGTAGTATCTACTTTACTTTTGACAAATCCGTTCGTAATAAGAACTTACTTAGTCCGTCGTACCAAGCTCGAGGTGCTTGCTTGAGACCATACTGAGCCTTTTTCAGTCCGAAGACGAGTCGGCTTCTTTGGGTCTTCAAATCCAGGCGGTTGTTCCACATAAACTTCCTCTTGGATAAATCCATTCGGAAAGCACTTTTGACGTCCATTTGGAATAACCTGAAATTTTTGTAACAAGCAAACGCAAGTAATAGACGAATAGCTTCTAACCTTGCAACTGGTGCGTAAGTCTCGTCATAGTCTATTCCTTCTTCTTGCGTGTATCCCTTGGCCACGAGTCTTGCTTTATTGCGTACGACTTTTCCTTCTTCGTTCATCTTGTTCCTGAATACCCATTTGGCTCCAATAACAGTTTTACCTTTCGGTTTAGATGTCAATTCCCAGACATCATTAATATTGAACTGTCTGAGCTCCTCTTGCATAGCTTCGATCCAGCTTTCATCAGATAAAGCTTCTTCTATGCTTTTTGGTTCAATTTCAGAGATGAGAGCAACAGCACTAGACTCTTCACGCCTTTTTGATCTGGTGCGGATTCCTTCATTGATTTCGCCAATAATGAGATCTTTGGGATGACTGGATTTGTGTTTCCGATTCTTGGTTGATTTGCTTGGTTGATGATCTCTTTCTTTATTTGAATCTTCATGAGTATCTTGATGATGGACTTCCGAGTCTCGAGATGCTTCTTGAGTTGAAGACTTTGGAAGGTCTAGCGTGAGTTCAGATTCTTCATATTGAGTCTTGCTGGATTCATCTTGCGGCTGAGTCTTGGAATTTGACATTCATTGATTCTTCCACGACCGGCTTTTCTTGTTATAGACTCTGTAGGCTTTGCTTGATGCAGAATATCCAAGGAAGATGCCTTCATCTGATCTTTCTTCAAACTTACCAACTCGATCATTTGCATTTTTCAAAATAAAACATTTGCAACCGAATACATGAAAGTATGAAACAATAGGCTTCTTACCTTTGAACAATTCATAGGGAGTTTTCTCAAGAATAGGTCTTAGAAAGACTCTATTTATAATATAGCATGCGTTGAAACCGCTTGACCCAAAATCGTGAAGAAATTTTACTTTCAATTAAAAGTGTTCTAGCCATTTCTTGAAGAGATCTATTCTTTCTTTCCACAACTCCATTTTGCTCGAGTATACGGAGAGGAAAACATGTGATTAAAACCAGATTTATCACGAGAATTTTGTAAAATCTTGATTTTCAAATTCACTTCCATGATCTGTTCTTATACTTGAAATAGCAAATCCTTTTTCATTTTGAACCTTTTTAGCAAACTTCTCAAAGTACGAAAAAGTTTCGACTTACTTGCAAGAAAATATACCCAGTAAAGCGAGAGTAATCATCTACAATTACTAGACAATACTTCTTACCTCCAATGCTCGGGTTCTTGTTGGTCCGAAGAGATCCATATGAAGCAACCGTAATACATGATTAGTAGATACATGATTTACTTGCTTAAATGAATTTCTTACCTGCTTTCCCGAATGCATGGAGTGCATAGGTCGACTTTAGATATGGCAATTTAGGTAGACCTCGAACAAGCCGCTTAGAAGAGATTTTGGCTAATTGCTTCTTGTTGATATGGCCAAGTTTTACGTGCCATAGAACTGCTTCATCTTGAATTGAGATTAAGCATTGTTCTTCATTTGGCTGTACATCAAGGAGGTAGATGTTTCCATGCCTTCGACCCATAAAAGACCGAGTCGAATCTTTGCTAGTTCCGAACATATGCCTTCTTGAAAGGAGATCTTGTAACCGCATCACACACGGTGGCTAATGCCGAGTAGATTGTAGTTGAGTCCTTCCACTAGTGAGACATTGCTTATTGTGAGATTTCCAATTTTTACAGTCCCGAATCCCACAATACTTCCTTTGCTATTTCCTCCGAAAGAAACTTTTCCACCATTTACTTGAATAAGCTTAATGAAACAATTTGAGTCTCCCGTCATGTGTCTTGAGCATCCGCTGTCAAGATACCACTTTATCTTCTTTTTGACAGAGACCTGCATTCAAAAGAGAGTCTCAAGCTTTCTTTGGTACCCAAACTTTCTTGGGTCCTTTGGTGTTAGTAGGATGAGCATTATTAGGCCATACTCTCTTAACAGCTTCCAAACCATAGGACATTCTTTTTCAAAATGATCCTGATGTTACACTTAGAACACCTTAAAGCATTTCGACCTACCGACTTTACAAACACTCTTTTGAAATGATTTTTATAAGCCTCTTTTGATGGTCTTTTCTTAATTCTTTCTTTTACTTTTGGAAAATCAATCAAGGGGATTGTTTCCACTTTGTCATACCTAGACCAGACTTATTAAAGTAAGGTCTTTGGACTGAAAGCACTTTTTCAAGCTTTTCGGATCCTATCGAAAACTTCTTTGAAATATTTGATAAGTCTGTTTTTAAGAAAACATTTTCTTTCAAGAGATCATCTTCTTTTTCTTTAAGAGCAGAAACATTTAGATCTAGACTTTTAATTCTTTCTTCTAAAATAATTTCCTTTTGTTTCAGAAATGAGTTTTCCTTTTTAAGTTCGGAAATTCTTTTGAGAGAAGTCTTGAGACCGAAACACAGTTCATCAATATATTTAGAGACTTTGACAGGAATTTTAAAATTACTTACCTCAAATTCATGTCGAGTCGATCCAGAATCCGAGTCCGAGTCTGAATGTGCCATCAAACATATGTTGGCGTATTCATTATCACTCTCTTCACATTCTCGTATCACTCCGGTTTACTTCGCTTTGAGAGCCTTTCGAAACTTCTCAGCTTTTCCTCTTTTCTTTTTCGAAAGAGGACAGGTTGGGTCGATGTGTCCCTTCTTTTTGCATTCGAAGCAAACTACATCTTTGTTTGGTTCCTCATCATCAACGAGACTTGGTCTCGCTGTCTCGAAAACTTTGTTTCCTTGGGATGAACCTTCGCCTTTTCTATTCAGTTTTCTGAATCTTCTTATCATAAGAGCGAGCTCCTCATCATCCATATCATCTTCGAAATCTGCATCATCGAATCGTCATTTGATTTTAATGCAATAGATTTCTTACCTCTTGGATCTTCGTCTTCATTAATTCGTTCCACTTCGTAAGACTGAAGAGTTCCAATCAGCTCTCTACGATAATGGCATGATTCTTTGCGTTTCTCTTATTGAAGTCTTTATATGATTCCAATCCTTAGAGAGTCCACGCAGAAGTTTGTTCACCTTCATGGGATCAGAAATTTTTTGTCCTTGGTTCTCAAGACCATTGACAATATCTGTAAAACGACTAAACATGTCGCTTATAGATTCTCCCGGTTTCATTTTGAAGGCTTCATATTGACCAAGAAGAATGTTAATTCTGGTCTCCTTCACTCGATCTGTCCCTTCATAGGTGATGTGTAATCTATCCCATACTTCTTTTGCTTTGTAACACAAGAAGATATTCTATTATATTCAGTTGGAGATAAAGCACAATATAAAGAATAAATTGCTTTAGCATCGAGTGCTTGTCTCTTGTTTATCTCTTCTTGAGACATTCCGCGCGGCTTCAACAGTTTCTTTCCCTCTTTCGAGATTGAAGCGGCGGCGGGAGAGTGATTCCTCTTTCCACAACGTCCCATTCCGAGGGATCCTTTGATCGAAGGAAAGCTTTCATCTTGTTCTTCCGGATGTTGTAATCCTTTCCATCGAAGTAGGGAGGTCTGGTATTGCTTTGCCCTTCCATCGCCCGGTGCTAGCATACTAGCCATGGATCTTTTACTCAAGTAAAACACTTCAAACAAAGTGAGAACACGGGCTCGATACCAATTGATATAGCTAGTATGAGTACCTAGAGGGGGTGAATAGGTATATAAAAAATTTCTCGAAGCTTGTACGATATTTAAACAATTAATGATTCAATCGCAAGAGTTAAATATCAATCGAGAGACCGAGTAAGGGAAAGAGAGAATTGAACACTCGCTTTATAGTGGTTCGGCTTGATTCAAGCCTACGTCCACTCTTCTACACCGACAGCCGATTGGCTGGATTCCACTATGATCAAAGAGATGTTACGGTGTTGATCTTCCTTGATTTCTAGGTGTAGATGATCTACCACACTCACTCAAGGCGTCACCAAGTATATACTCTCTCTCGTTTACAATTTCGCTCGAACAGTCTCAAACAACAATCAAGGATCTTCGAGACTGAAATTTTTCTATCAATCACCCTCTTAAAATAACTAGAACGACTTCTTTTTATACTCCTTCATGCCATCATAGCCGTTGGCACTTACCAAAGGAATTCCTCCAATCTACCCGTTGGACGGAATCAATCAAGAAGATCATCCGAGCTATTTAAGGAATCGATGATAGCCCATCAATCCCGTTCGCCCATACAATCGGGATCTCGGTTTCCATGAATAGAACATTCCAAGATTATTTCGTCGACCAACGGATCTTCAATCGATCTTAGATAAGAATTAAAGAATCCGAAATGATTATCCAACCAAAGAATCTATTCCGAGAGAATAGGATCGAATCCTCAACCATAAACCTCGGCTTTGGATTTCCTTCGTCACTTTGGATTAGAAAGATCATCGGTGAGAACAGACTTAAGTCTTGAGTCCCGAGTCTTAAGTCTTGGGTCTTGAGTCTTGAGTCTTGAGTCTCGAGAGAACAAAGTCTTCAGACTTTAAACTGACGGTCTCCGAACTTCCAGACTTTAGACTGAAAGAAACGTTTTGTCAGCTTCAAAATATTCTGGAAAGATTTCTCCAACAGGTTTGCTTCTTTCTTGATCCAATGATGCTCGTTTGCAAGCCTTTTCCAATGTAGATTGGGCTAGTAGCTCTAATGACAGGGAGGTCAACTAGAGGGTATGCTATTTTTCTTGGTCCTAACCTGATCTCTTGGAGTTCTAGAAAACAACAAACTGTAGCATGCTCTTCCACAAAGTCTGAGTATAATTGATGCTGCAGCTGAACTCATTTAGCTCAAGTCACTCTTTCAAGAGGTTGGGTTCCCTTTTCATGGTCCTCCCATCCTTTGATGCGATAATATTGGTGCTGCTTATTTGTCTACAAATCCTGTTTTTCATGCTCATAACAAACATCAGTGTCATTATGGAGTTTAGCCTACAAGGTGATAAGAAGATCTCCCTGAAGGCCAAAACCAAATTATATTCGACGCCCTGTCCTGCAATGACTGTTTTGCATTCACGGTCGATATATACTTGTAGTGGAGCAAAGTAATTAACACAAGTTGGGGATTTATTGGGAACCATTGCAATGAACAAGGCAAGGTGCAACTGCATTTAGAGATTATAAAAAATGTACAGTAGAGGAATCAAATCAGTTCTCAGAACTTTGCTATCACTTCTAGAGCCAAGAAGAACTAATCCGAGTGTAGAACAAGGGAAGTGGAGTTTCTAAGAACGACTTTTCTATTTCTTTTCCTTTTTTTTTCTTTATTTCCATGTTTTCATGAGAAAACTACTTAGCACATTGTGTCTTCCCAGTTAAAACTAGAAGAAAAATGAAGTTCTTTGAAGGATGATTTCTGACCATGAGTAGCAAATGGATGAAATGGATAGGAAGGAAATATTTTGAACCAAGAGTGAGGTAGGTAAAAGTTACCCATTGGACCAAAACATCCTCTCTTTTTTTTTTTTTTTTCAGAAAGTTACCCCAAACACCTAGAAAATTATAATAAACAATGCCCTTTGACAATAATGTGTGACAGCGACTCTTTCCTAAAACTATATTTGTGTTTAGCAGCACAATGCACAAGGCATCAACTAGTCGCGTGAAAGCGACTAGTAAATGCGCATTTGGTAACATTTCTGTTCTGGAGAACAATTTTTTAACAGAAATAGTTTTTTTCAATTTCTATTCCCGGAAACAATTTCTAAGCATAAGAATGTGCTTGGTAACTGCAAAAAAATTATTTCAAGAATAGAAATGCATTTGGTAAACTTGTATAATTTTGTTGTTTCTTTTGATTTTTCAATATTTTTATTATATTTTTCATTTTTTTTCCCTTCTTCTTTCTTCCTTTTGGCCGGTTACCGTCCTCGGCCATGGCCATGGCCAACGATCATGCCGGATCATCGCCATGGCTAGGCAAAGCTCGGCCTTGGCGACCAACCAAAAGGAAGAAGAAGGAAAAAAAGAAGAAGTGTTTCTTAAAATTGTTCCCAAGAACAAAAGTTTTACCAAAGACGATCTGTTATTTTTTTGTTCCCCGGAACAAAATAACAGAATATTTTTTTCTGGGAACAGAAATACTTTTTGTCAAACATGGCCTAAACGTCTCCAATATGACCCAAAGACTTTGGCTAATTCCAAGAAGGTGTACGCAAAACTTGCTGAGCTCGATCATAGAGAGCCCTCAACTTTTCTGTCCATGACTATCCCACCGGAGCGCATACATGTAGTAGTTTATGGACAAGATTAGAATCATTCTCAACAAATTCATAAGAAGTGATCTCATTTTTCTCACCGGATCTAGGTAGAGGCCAAAGGTCTTGATCGATTGATCCAGCAAAACAAAGAGGGAACTCACCAAATCTCTACGCTTTATGATTAAATCACCAACTAGACAAAATAAAGAAAAGAAGATGATCGAAGTGGTTTTCATAATTTCATTTTCATTAAGATGCTGACTTTATTTGATTTTGAAGTCAAGGAAAAGAATAAGGAAAGGAGCAGTTTACATGGTTGCAGAGAGATGGTGGTTGGTTTGTGTGCTGTTCTTTTCTCGAAGTGTTTAGTTCAGACAAAAAGGCCAGGAGGAAGTAACATTTGGCAGTGAAACGAAATTGTATACGAATTCAGATGTGCGTTTAAGCAATGTGAGATATTCCCGAAAATACTTTGACACTGTAGATGCCTGATAGCAATTGTATTTCTCAAGCGATCTACTCAGTCGCTGATGAGGCAATGACATTCTATACTTCTCTCTGTGTTTACATTACATAGCCCTGGGCCAAGACAAGGTTTAGCCAAAGAACCAAATCTTCAACAAATTCATGCAAAAATCTTAGGCATCACCTTGTTATTCTCTCCAATGGGCGATAAAGAAAAGAAAATCCGTGATAAAACCCATCGACATCATGCTGTATTCCAAAAATTTCAGACATCATCAACTTCTGGGCTTGGAGATGTTCCAGTGATCCAATTCCAGATTCTGCTGGAGGTTCTGCCTCTGTTTTGCCGTAAGCGCAGCCTGTTCAGAAGCAGCCTCTTGTCGCTGGAGGAGTTCGAAAGCCTATTTCACGAGCAGCAGTCCATGACTGTGATCGGCTCAACTTCCTGTGTCAGTGTCAATATGGAGTTTAGCCTACTAGGTAATAATAAGATCTCCCCAAATTAAAGGCCGAAACCAAATTCTATTCAATGCCCCGTCCTGCAATGACTGTTCTGCATTCGTGGTCAATATATACTTGTGAAGCATAATAGTTGGGATCCACAAGGCGTTTTCTATGCTCTTTCAATCTATTGGTGTTGCCATTGTTGTCTCCATATGGTGATGGTAACGGTGATGGTGCAGGGACGCCAAACCTAGGCGCACACCACCTTTGGTAAAGCCGTAGCTACTAGAGAGGGATCTCAGTATATGTTTATCACTAATAATGATGCGAGATTTGGTAATTGGCCATTGGTTGTACTTTGACGTGATGACAGATCCATCTTTATGGAATAAGTCTACAGTCTCGTAGACTTTACTGAGCTAATGCACTTTTTATATTTATTTGCTTTGCAAGATTTGTATTTTTCTCTTGAACTTACATATCTCTCCTTTTATGTGAAATGAAAATTTTCATTCCAAGAAAACCCTGACTGCTCTGCGGCAAGTCACTTGATTGAAGCTCCTGCATGTGCTGTTAAGTATGTTAAGCATTATAGCCCTTCTATTTTCAAGGCAGAGGGGATTCTTAAACATTAAACCTGAGGACTCTTGTAAATGTTCAAGTTGGTAAACAGAGCCTGCAATATTCTGCCGTGCTCATTTCGAGACTTTGAGTCCATTTAAGTGAAGAGTTTCCTCGGCATGCTATCCATACAAGACATTCCACTAATAATAGCTTTCTGAAACCTGATGAAACTTTGTAAGTTGAAAATGTACATTTCCTTCGATGGTTGCGTGTATATCAGCGGTAATGCTTCACTCATATGACTCAACGACGGAACCCAATACATGGTCACAAAATGCATCACGCGGGGGTAAGAGGAAGGCAGCATGCGTTGGACATAACTAATAATCGATCAAAGGAACTGGATGAGGCGTGCAATGAATAACAATTCTCCTATGAGGAATGGGATCAACTAGGGCTTTTGCATGGGTGGGGAAGAAGCTCAACCAATGTAAATGACATGAAAGGTGCATATATGGTTTGATCATTAAGGTGGCTTCCGAATCATAAGCGAATTGGAAACCATCTATAATGTGACTTTTGATCATTCGAATCTGCTTATGCAACAGTTCTTAAGTATCTTGCGTGATGAGGACGTATGTCGTTAATTAGGAAGAAGTTTGTCCCCGCGTATTAGGGCTCCAAGTCACCTAATTCAAGTATCGATAGGATGTGTACTTTTTGGATACTACAGTTACAGATTGAATAGAAGTAGTCGAATGAAATGCAGGGAGAGAAGTTTCGAGTGATTAGCATCTTATTTGGTCTGGTTCTTATGCTCATAGAAAGATCCTGCTTTCTGGTTTTTGTCATTGGAAATGCACAAACACTCCTCAACTTTTGTATTTTATCCATGGCGTCCTTTAGTTTTAGAAACAGTGCATCTTAGACAGAATTCAATCACTTAAAATACCAAATCACCCACAAATCGCAGCACCCTCTCACTTGTAAACTCTATCCTTCCAAACTGCCGCCCTTGACCTTCGACCGCAGTCCTTGTCCTCAGTGGCACGTGAACGGCCCCCGAGCCTGCTCCTTGCTACCGCACACTCTCCAATGATCTGCTCTCACTCGTGACCCCTCACCACCCTCTCCCCCGTCTAAGGCCACTCTCTATGGCCACGTGCGAGCATCGACGGCCTCGGCAAGGTGACCAAGGTCATGGATGACCGGAGACCGAGGTCGCTAAAGCAATGATGCTTGGTCTAGATGACTTTTGGAATTTTTCATATTAATGCTGTATAGTTTTTACCTCTCAATGTCGGCCCCCCGACCAACATTCCTCTTTGGGTGGTACACGTGAAAAGAAAGATCGGCTACATTCACATCCCTAACTAGATTTAAACTTGACTATGATTAATTCTAAATCGCCTGCCCCAAATCCCCTTCTCCGCTTATATCATTTTCGTGAACCGCATTAGTTTAGCGATATGAACTTTACGATCCGATTCAATGTCGTACGTATGAAACAAACAATGGAAAGACGAGCCAAAATGAAGGTTAGATGGCTGGTCCCTGAAACTGATCCATGACATTTACACATAAAGAAAAAACATCTCGTAGCTCAAGACAACAATATGACGGAAAAGGCAGAGGAAGCAAGACGAAAAACAGGAAAACTCGTATCAAGGCCACCATTGAACCTGGCATCGTATCAGGCATTGTTAACTGACTCCAACACAGCTGATGTCGCATTTCCAAGGAACCGTCCTGCCAACCCCAGCATGAAGTTTCTGGTGCCGCTCGTCTGGTGTGCCAGCGGTGGGGCTGCGTACCCATATCTTGCCGGGGATACCCGTATCCCGCTGGTAAATTTCCAGCCAGTGGAAATCCCAGCGACAATGGCAGGCACGCAGCTGCCGAGTTTGAGGCAGGCGGCGCTGCTGCAGCTGGATAGCCCACGACTGGCTGCTCCATTTCTTCGGTTGGTTCTTAAACTAGGAAGGAAAGAGAGTATTGGGGAGAATTACCAAAAAGGTCCTAAACCTATTGCAATTGTGCCAATTCAGTCCTAAACGTTTTTTTTTTTTTTTTTTTTTTGCCAATTTAGTCCTAAACCTTTTATAAATGTGCCAATTCAGTCCTTCCGACCAAAATTGGCCGGCTGAAGCCGACGTGGACGCCGCTCGAGACGCTTGGCCGGCGAACAATTTTTTAATAATTTTTTAATAATTTTTCGATTTTTTAAATTTTTTTTCGAATTTTTTTATTTTTATTTTTTACCTCATTCTTCTTCCTCGGCCGGCGGGGCTTGCCCCCGGCCACCGGCAAAGGCGAGCCTCGCCTGCGACGACGAGGCCGCCGTCGCCCCGCCATGGCGAGGTCGAGCCTCGCCCGGTTTGGCAACGGCGGCCTCGCCGTCGCTAGGCGATGCTCGCCTTCGCCGGTGGCGGGTGGGGCGAGCCTCGCCCGCGACGGCGAGGCCGCCGTCGCCCGCCAAGGCGAGGCTCGGCCTCGCCCAGCCATGGCGAGGTCGAGCCTTGCCGGATCTGGGCGACGGCGGCGTCGCCGTCGTTGGGCGAGGCTCGCCTTCGCCGATGGGCAAGCAAGGGAGAACCTCGCCCGCCGACGGCGAGGCGGCCGTCGCCCAACCAAGCGAGGCTTGGCCTCGCCCAGCCATGGCGAGGTGAGCCTCGCTAGATCTGGCGACGGCGGCCTCGCCGGCCCACTAGCGAGGCCGTAACCAGATCCGGCGAGGCGAGCCTCGCCATGGCCGGGTGAGGCCGAGCCTCGCCTTGGCCGGGTGATGGCGGCCGCCGTCGTCGGCTGGGCGAGGCTCTCCTTCGCCGGGGCCGGCGAGGTCAGCCTCGCCGGCCGGGGAAGAAGAAGAAGGTAAAAATAAAAAAAAAAAAAAAAAAATCGATTTTTTTAAAAAAAATTATTAAAAAAATTGTTCGCCGCCAGCTGTCTCCGGCCGGCGTCCACGTCGGCTCCGGTCAGCCAATTTTGGCCGGAAGGACTGAATTGACACATTTATAAAAGGTTTAGGACTAAATTGGCAAAAAAAAAAAAAGTTTAGGACTGAATTAGCACAACTGCAATAGGTTTAGGACTTTTTTGGTAATTCTCCCGAGAGTATTGGGTATTGATAAGAGGAGATAAGATTATTCGGAATGCGAAGAAATGTACATGGTTTATGTAAGAATTTGGGATCAAGTTGCCGATGTGTGTCGGGGCCCCCTCGAAGAAAATACAGCTCTTATTGTGTATGCGCACCATTGACTAGTTCATCTTAGCAACAAAGAAGACGCAACTCGGGCTTTATTTACCCTTAACTGGGGGTGTGTTGTCAATCATTAGTCCCTTAACCGGAGGAGTGTTGTCAATCATTTGTGTAAGTTAAGATTCTACCTCACCGCTATCCAAAAGTCCAAGAGTTCCGTTAAGAACTGCCTCGCCTGCCAAATAACCATGATGGACCGATAGGAATGCGTTCCTTATTTTAACACAGCTCAGCTTGCACACCTTAGCCCTCATTGGGGAGAATAATTTATTTTTCCCTCTTCATTAGGAATAACCCATATTTTACATTCTAGAGTTCAGATGAAGCCTTTTAAAGACATGCTTAGGTCATAGATTTAATCTTATAGGGAGGCCCATGGTCACTATATTTCTCAAAGCGTGGGAGCTGTCTCTATCCTCGTATTATTTTTATGTCCCTGGATTATTGGGACCCTAGCCCTTGGCTTATTTACCCCACCACAGGGTAAACTTTGCCATTGAACTAGGAAGCCTTTTTAGGACTTACTCAAGTCCTAGTCTAACTGGAAGGTCCCTAGCCATTCTATGTTATCAAGGCATGATAGTTGCCTCTACCTCCTATTGTTTTATTGTCCCTAGGATATTGGGACCCTAGCTCTTGGCTGATTTACCCCACCATAGGTTAAATCCCTTCATTGAACTAAGGAGTTTTTTAAGGACTTGCTCGGACCCAAATCTCATGGAGAGGTCCTAGCCACTATATTTATGTGAGAACTACCTCTACTGCCAACTATATTTACATCCATGAAGTATTGGGACTCTAGCCCTTGACTAATTTACCCTATCATAGGGTAAATTCCTTTATTGAACTAAAAAGCCTTTTCAAGATATGCTTAGGTCAGATTAGTTCATTTTAACAACAAAAAAACCCGAGCTTTATTTACATTTTTACTAATGATTATAACATTCATGGGGAATGATGTATGACCCAACTCTGTGGGGCCTTCACACTTTGGCCCTAAAGGAGGGTTACACGTCGCCTCTATGATCAACGGCGGATGGCACCAAATCCTTTTGACTCTCTCTCTCTCTCTCTCAGAGTAATAATTTGTAGATGCACTTCGGCCCTGAAGAACATTCCCTATTGTAATATTCATGGGAAATGAATAACGAACGAGGAGAATATATATGCACGTTAATGTTTGGAAAAGTCAACATTTATAAAATATATATGCACGTATATATATATATATTGATGTGCCAAAAATGTCCTGTTGAAAAGGATTTGGTGCCGTCCGCTGTTGATCACAGAGACATGAAGAACAGCCCCCTCTCTCGTGTTTTTGCTCTTTAATTTGTTGTGTCCCGTGAGGATTGCATCTGTTGCTGGAGCTTGTTCAATGTAATTATAGCATGGATTGCTAACGTTTTCATTTTTTTCTTTTCTTTTCCATTCAATTTGAGATGTACTTTTTGTATTTTATAATAGTATGTTTGTCGGTCAAGATAAAATTCAAAATATGATAAAATTTATTATATCCTCTGTGTTTAGTATCTGCTTAAGATAAGATAAACTTATATAAGAGAGATATAACCCGAATAAAATTATTTCATGGGAGAGGTGGAATAAAGATGGATAGAATTCTAAAATTCACATTTTTTTCTCATATAACAAGCTTCTTAAATTAGCAAAATTAAAATTATATTTCAAGATAAATAATATTTGAATTCTACTATAAGAAATTCAAAATAAAAAAATAACAATTTAGCTTTTAATTTAATCTTATTTTTATTTATATATTCGAATTTAAATTCGAATTTAAATCTATCTTATAACATAAATTTAGTATATAAATAAAAATATATTATATTTATTACTTGTTTTAGGTATTTTAATATTTTAGGTATATTTAAACAATTTACTATTTAATAAAATTTTATTAGGGAATTATGGAAGTGGAAAAAGAAATAAAAAGAAATTTAAAAAAAAAAGAGAGGAAAGATAAGGCAAGTAAAAATAAAATAGATAAGAATGTCATAAGAGATCTTTACCTTAACCATTTGTGAACTTTTTCTTTCAATTACACTAGTATATCGTTTATACCAAATAATATACATAATATGATGTGAATATATCCGATTTTTTATTGCAATTCGTCAAACGGTGCATAAGACATAACAATATTCTTCAATTTCATATCCTATCATATCTAATCATATCCTAATTAGAAATCTGAACAGTCAAACGTTAGGGTAGGAACTTGGACTATGTTGAAAAGGGGGGAAAACATATTCTTCTTGGGCCCAGGAAATTGCCATTAGCTGTGTGAGCCAATTCGTGCAAATAATCGTGTGATGGGTCTTGACAATGCATGAACATGCAGAAGACCTAAAGTGTCCGTCAGCCTACGGGGATCCGAGGATGAACAACTTAAAGGTATCAAAGATGAAGAGGGCCTCAAGAAGGCAAAATCATAATGCAAAAATCAAAGGAAAAAGGCAAAATGGTTGAAATCTTTTGTTGTCATAACTGTCGAAATAAAAACTCCAAATTACCAATATCCCTATAGCCCTCCATTTTTCTGACCATGTATTTATAAATTATTGGGTCATGTTCTCGAGTCATATGAGTAGATCATCACCGCTGAATATACACGCAACCGCAAAAGGACACGTACAGCTTCACCTCACAAAGTTTCATCAGGTTTCCTAAAGTTACAGTTTTATTTTTATAAATATAAATCGTATTAGATAGAATGTCTTACATGGATAGCATAATGAGGAAACTCTTCACTTAAATGAACTCAAAAGTCTCGAAATAAGCATCGCAGGCTTCGTTTACCAACTTGAACACCTACAGGTGGTTGAAGGTGTGTTTGTTTTGAGCGAAAGTGACATTCAGAATTTAGTATTTTGGATTTTCACCGTCGGTCAAAAATGATGATCAACAAAAATATTCATGCATAAATTTAGAAAAGTAAATTTCTAAATTTAAAAAATGTAAAAATACTTTCCGAAATCGCTCTTCTTAAATTTTTTAATTTTTTTTTTTTTCTTTGTTTCTATTCTTTCTTTTTCTTTTTCTTTCTCCCTTCGCTAGTCACCGGGCCTCGACAACAGCTAACTATCTACCACAAGCGCAAGCTGACGAGACTTGACTTTATATAATTTTCATGACTAAGTTATTTTAGTGATGTGAACTTTATGATCCAATTTATTGCCATACCTTTGAAACAAACAACAGAAAGAAAAGAGCCAAAATGAAAGTCAGATCCCTATTTTAGTCCCTGAAACGGATCCACTTCATTTTCATTTAAAGAATATTGGAGAGAATCGGACAACAATTCATCAAAAACTAACCCAATCCAAGATCAATTTTTTCCCCAAAAATAAACCGATCAAAATTGACTTAAACCAAGCAACAACCAGCAGTATATTCTTGCAACACAACCTCAAAATAAGAAAATATAATGCTGAAATGTTAAAGCGATAAGGTGGCAACAACACTGGGATTTTTTCATGGAAAATCCAATGACTGCTCAAAAAAACCTTTCTAATCATCAAGAATAGTAGGATATATAAAGGTTTATCTCTATTCACATAATAAATGCTCAACATTAATAATACAACAATATTTTTATCACCATGAATAAGGTGGATTAATAACAATGGAGCAAAAACCCAAATCAAGATTGGAGAAAATGAGAGACAATTTGGAAAAGGTTTTCAACGGAAGAAACAGATCAACTAGTAGGTTCTCCATTTCACGATCAACATACTGAAATTTAAGATGATCCCAGCAACATTTGGCCGGTAGAATCTTCGCCGGAAGCCGTTGCCCTCTTTCATCTTTTCCTCGTGCGTTCCTCTTGGTGAACGCTCTCCCTCCTCTCTTCTTCTCCAGGGCAGCCCCTTCTTTTTTACTTCTTTTTAAATTTATGTTAGCTGAGCCCCACCGAGAAGAGGACCCAGCCAACTAAGGAAAATGACATTTCATAGCTCAGGAGATCAGTACAATGGAAAAGGTAGAGGGAGGAAGACGGAGAACAAGAAAACTCTTTTACATATATCAAAACCCTCATCGAACCAAGCATCATATCAAGCGCCATTAAACGCAGCCAATATCACGCTTCCGAGGATCTGGCTCGCCAACCCCAGCAAAATGTTCTTGCCTTCGCTTGTTTGGTATGCCGGTGGTGGGGCTGCGTAACAGTATCCCGCCGGGGATACCCGTATCCTGGCGGCGGATAACCAGCAGGATATCCCCCTGGTGGTGGGGCTGCGTACCAGTATCCCGCCGGGAGATGCCCGTTTCCTGGTGATGGATATCCTGCTGGCTGATAAACAGCAGGTGGATATCCCATCGGCTGTGGATATCCCGCTGACGGATAACCAGCAGGCGGATATCTCATTGCCGGCGGATAACTAGCAGGCGGATAAACTGGCGGTGGCGGGTATGCAGCAGCCGATCTTGAGGCAGGTGGCGCCGCTGCAGCTGGATAACCCCCGTCTGGCCGGTCCATTCTTCGGTTGGTTATTGAACTAGAGTGTGCAGCGAGAGAGAGAGAGAGCGTGTGATCGTGGAACTGTGCGCTACGTGTTTGAGTGTGGAACGAGGGAAGGATCGAGAGTGGCGTTTATATAGAGCAAGGGTTTAGGAGTGGAGAGATGTGTATGGAATCTTAAGAGGAAGTGGGAGGACTCCGAATCGTTTACTGGGTCGAGGGTCGTGGAGCACGTTTTGGGTGTGCAAAACGAACTGAGCTTTCTCTTTCAAGTTGCAGCGTGCCGCGTCCTTCTTCTATGTTTTCGTGTGGGGGACCAAAGACTTGGTCGTTTCCTCGTCGTTTTCTTTGGCTCCTTCGTACGATCACATGGGAAAAGGTCAGGAAACGATTTTCGACCGCATAGGAAACGACCCAGAAAGACAACTATTGTAGAAGCAAGCGATTAGACAATAAAATAGATAGAGCAAGAAAATAAATTGAACACCAAATTTACATAGTTCGATCGATGTAACTTACGTTCACAGGGAAAGCGGCAAAAAATTCTACTATAAAAGAGACGATACAATACAGATTACAACTACACTTGACTCACTCAAATATTCAATAATTTTTGCCAATCATTGAACCCAACAATTCACATAGTGTTTACTTTCACAATTTCTCGCGAAATAACAATCTCACAAAGGAATTAACAAGTCACGAGATTTAATCAACTTCAACACATAATCTTGTTGAGCGTAATTTCATGAAGCAAAACTTCATTAGACATTATTGACACCTAAAATTTGGCTCACCATTTAGGGATAATTACATAGAAAATTAGGGCTTAATACCTAGCCCCTAAACAAAAATATAATATATGAAATTGCACAATATGTAGTTTATTAGGAACATTCATCATATAATTTAGGACACCTGGACTTCTGGAGTGCCAAAAGTTGACACAAAAGGACACTAAAGTGTCAAAAGTTACGAAAGTGACACTTAAGTGCCAAAATCGGAGAAAAATATATCATTTAAGTGCTAATCCGGTCAAAATTCGGCCAAAATGCTAACGTGGCGATTTTCCGATGAAATAAGTGCAAAACAACATCGTTTTGCATGCTGATGCGGCTAGACAATGCAAAAACGACATCGTTTTAGTGCTTTGAGATAAAATAAAAAATTAATTAAATTAAATTTAAAAATAAATTTATTTAAAACATTTAAAAATAAAAATACAAATATTAAAAAATTTAAAAAAAGTAAAAGAAAAAAAAAAAAATATCCACGCGCAGAATGTAGCTCTCTTCAATTTGATTGTATATTGTACGAATAAAATACTCGAGTTTATACACTCGCTACACTCGACACATTTTCACTTGTTCCCACTCGCACGGTGTTTGAGATATTTTCTCTAGGCATCAATGAGGAGCTCGACGAAATAGATGCTACGGCTCCACGTGGCACGATGCACATGAGCAAACACCGGATTGCTACGCTATGGAGTAGACCCATTAAACGGGTGGGTCAAGTCGGTTTAGGTCGGGTCATAAATGACCGACCTAAATCAACCCATTTAATCCATTTATGATCCATTTATTGCGAGTGCAAAATTTTTGATACATACCCGACCCAACCTATACTTGACCAATACCCGACCCATTTAACTAAACTTAAGAAAACTTATATATATAATGGTATTGCTAAAATAGTTTTATATAACACAAATTTAATGGACAATTTTATAATTTTTAAAATAATTATTTTAAAAATTGAATTTTTGAATTTTTTTATTTTTTAATAATATAATTTTTCTTTTTCTTTTTCTCTTTTATTTTTTATAATTTTTTATTTTATTTTTTGTTCTTCTTTGGCCGGCCGCCGCCATGACGATGACAGATCGGCGACTAGCCACAAGCAAGCCTTGAGCTCGCTCGGCTTGCCGATGCCAGCAAGCTTCAGGCTTACCAGATCCGGTAAGCTCGAGCTCGCCCCTCACTGGATCTGGCGAGGCTCCAACCTCGCGCGACGCCAGCAAGTTCGAGTCACGCCAGATCGGCGAGCTCGAGCCTCGCCCAACTCCAACAAGCTTGAAGCTTGCCTGATTGGTTGCTATATCGGCCATCGGAAGGAGGAAGAAGAAGAAAAAAAAAGGAAAGATAAAAGATAAAAGATAAGAAAATTAAAATAAAAACGCGACCCCTTGGCAAGCGATCATTGACCTCCGATCGGCTTCTCCACTAAAGAGATGAACAGTGATGAACAATACAACTTGCATTTCGAAAATGTAAGTTCCCAATGAACCTCTATCCCTCTATTCCTCCAAAGGCCTTTGAAGCCCCTTGAAGATGCAATTGCATCTTCCTAAAGTCCTCAAAAATTGAACCAAACACCACTTACATTTGGCCCAAACCCTTTAAAGTTCCAAAGAGCATTCCAAATGCTTTGAACCAAACAAGGCCTTTATGGGATTGTTATGAGTCCCACTTTTTGGATAAGATTAAGAAATGGTACCAGCAAGGTAAAAGCGTAATTAACAACCATTCTACTTCTAAAAAATAATTTATGATCGAAAATAATTATTTTTTATAATGTTCTTAAGAATAATTTCTAAGTATTTGAAAATGTTTAGTAATTATCCAAAATTTTTATTTTAAGAATAAAAATAGATTTGGCATCATCTTAAAATTTCTAATGCAACAATTTTCTTTTAATTTTTAAATAATTTTATTACTTTTTTTTCTTCTTTTCTTTCTCTTCTTCTTCGTGGCTTTGGCTCATCGACCTAAGGATGACTAGCGATTGGCCACACAAGGGCCGGCAACCTCTTGAGCTTCGCCAGCCCTTGACAAGGCTCACCGATGGCTAGGTGAGCCTTCAATGAGCTCATAGGACCTCACTCTAGCTTGGCGAGCCTCCAGCAATCAAATGCCTTTGGCCAACAACGATGGTGGTGGAAGAAGAAGAAGAAAAGAAGGAAGAAAAGCAAGAAAAAAAATGAAGAAGAGACAAGAGAAAAAAATAAATTTATGTTTGTTTGATTCTGGAATTGTTCCCAAGAACAAAATATTAATTTTTTTTTATTTCTTAATTCTATTCCAAATATATTCTCGGGAACAAATTTATTCCCTAGAACAAAAAATTTACCAAACAGATTTCTTTTACAAATCTATTCTCGGGAACAAATTTATTCCCTAAAACAAAAAATTTACCAAACAGATTTCTATTCCAAATCTACTCTCATGAGTAAAAGAATATAATTCATTGTTATTTGGTAAATTACCGAATGCGCCCTAAGTTTACTAGATTAGTAATATGGAAATTTTTTACCCAATCTCTAAAAACTCATATCCAATCGGTATAAGTGCAAAGTGAGTGAATGTGAAGGTGAGAAAGAATAAAGAATGAATCATAAAGGTGAATTGGATCTAAATTATAAACCCATTTATAACTAATTTAACACTTTTATTATATTTAAATCCATTTATAAAATATAATCGACTCACTTATGATACATTTAACAATCAATATTTCAACACGTCCAACTACAACCTTCATCTCATTAGTCGGGCCAACCTTTTCAATTTGGCGGCGTGAGGTGGAGCTCCTACATTCAACAAGACTGTATTGCTCTCATTAGAGACTACCGTTACTCTTTGACCACCAATATAGTTGAATGTTAATGTAATTAACGGAAAACCACCCACAAAATAAAAGTAATGCTATGACAAAGGAAAATTCTGAAATTTTTTAGCAGAGGAATTTCACTCACCATGGACTAATAGTAATCTCGAGATAAACATAAAGCAACTTTTTTTCCAATAAATTTGTTAACGTGCTTGATGAGCACGTATTAAATGACTGTATATGGAAAAACTATCATTTTAATGTTTCGACTGTTATATTGAAATGCATAGTTAGTTTATTAAAAATTAATGCTTCCTTTGTATACATGCTAAGCAATTTTTCGACAGTACTTATAAATAAGACTCTATTTTAAAATTCAAAGCTCAACAGTGTTTTCTTGTGTTCTTGGAATCTATGAAGCACGGACACGTTGTCCGTGCTTCCGTGTCGGAGCGTGTCGGACATGCCGACATGCTCGGACACGCGGTCAACGCGTGTCGACGCGTGTCCGGAAGACTGATGGAGGGTGGAGACGAGGGAGGGCAAGGGAGCGGAGGTCGTGAGCGTCGGCGAGATGGAGCAGAGGCCGCGAGCGCCGGCGAGACTAAGCCATGAACGGAACACCGCGATGGCGAGAGACGGCTAGAGAAAGAGCCGAACAGAGAGAAAGAAGAGAGAAGGCAAACTCCGCCGGCGAGACGAAGCCACGAACGGACCACTGCGACGGCGAGAGACGGCTAGAGAGAGGTGAGGGCCGCCATTGTTGCGATGGATCGGCGACGAGAGGAAGAGGAGAGGAGGGAAGGGGGTCGTGCGGCGCGGCAAGGAGGATAGGAGAAGGAGGGCTCGGCGGCTCGCTAGGGTTTTTCATAAAGAAATCCAAAAAAAAATAAGAAAGGAGATCTGATGGCGTGAGAAGGGGGGGGGGGGGGGGGGGGGGGGGGGAAGTGACAGCTCACCTGTCACTGTCAAGTGGGGGAGGGAAAAATGTAAAATAAACGTGGGGTGGAGGGAAAAGGACGAACGAAAGAAGGGGTGAAGTGGGGGTGGATTTTGGAGATTGTTTTTTTAACCGGAAAATTAAATAAACGAAATTAAAAAATGATTACGAAAAATAAATATATTTAATTTTGAATAATGATAAATTTTGGTTATTGTAGAAAATTATGGATTTATTTAAATAAATTGATTCTAATTTCTTATTAATTTTTAGTTTCATCGATAACTTTTGCTAAAACTAAAAAAATGTTTCGTATTAATTATGAATATATCTTTCGAATTTCAAATGAATTGATTTGTTAATATTATTAGTATAAATTTATTATAGGCTCTTTTTTAATTATTTATGAATTTATGAATTTGAATCAAATTAATTAAAAATAAAAATATTAATTTAATATACAACGTGTCGGAATTCCCTATTTTTTAGAAATGACGTGTCGACGTGTCGTGTCGTGTCGCGTGTTGATGCTACATAGCTTGGAATCGCCTTTTATCTTAAGTCTTTCTTTTCTTTTTACTGTAAATCACAATTAATAAGAGGCACTTAATATTAAAAAAAAAAAAAAAAAAAAAAAAAGTACTTGGGATCTACTCCTACATAAGCGAACATTTTAGGCACGAAAATTCTTTAGATTCTTCGACTGACCTTGTTGAATCCGTTTGTCTAACTATGGATCCAGATCAAGCTGATTTTTTCTTGTGAACAATTTGCTGGTTTAAGGTGTCACTGCATCAAACAAATAAAAATGCTATGGCTTTTACATACATTGAACTTGTTTAACTGTAAGATATTACAATGTCTTTGTTTTCATTCCTTAAATTGAAATAGGCCAAAAGCTATGTCGTTGTGTCATGTCATTATATTCTTAAATATATGAAAATGCTTACATGGACGGACATCAACAACCTATATTGACATATCATGTTTGATTAAGTTCCCAAACTAGAAATTTTTGAAAGTTTATCCATTCACACACAGTTACAATTAAAAATGAGAAAAATAAAAGCTAAAAAAATCTGAAGTCAGCTTGCAAGTATGATGCAAAGGGAAAAGAGGAGAAGTGACCGGTGAGTGACGTGAGTGAGAAAAAAAATAATAAGGAAAATTCCAAAATGGGACCCGAAGTACTCTTTTTCTCAAATAAGGGTCCGAAGTGAACATTGTTTCAAATATGGACCCGAAATGCCATCACTTTCTCAAATAAGAGCCTGAAGTGGATGTTGTTTCAAATGAGGACCTAAAGTGGTTATGTTTATTTCAAATAAGAACCTGACTTTTCAATGATCGGGTATTTTTGTCTTTTGTGATTTTCCACCTTTTTTCTTTCCTCTTTATTTATTTTTTGGGAAAATTTCAAAAAATGACCCAAAGTGCCCTTATTTTCTTAAATAATAACCTAGAGTGGCTTTGGTTGTTTCAAAATATGGACCCCACCTCGCCGGTTGCCGACTAGCTAATTTTTCAACCAATCGATGGTATTTTCATCATTTGGCATTTTCCCCTTTCCCCCCCCCCCTTTTTTTCTGGTTCTTCTTCTTCCTCATTGTCAATGGTTGCCGCCATCGGCGATGCCCACAAAGGGCTGGATGAGGGTCGCCTTCGCCAGTGAGGGCCATCCACGCTAGCCATAAGTGAGGGATGGCATCGCTTGGGCATGGCGACCCTCACTTAGGGGCCATCGACGAGGTTGGCCCTTGCTAGCTACTAGTAAGGACCGGCGTGGGCAGCCTGGCCTAGCCCTCTGTGGGCATCGCTGGTGGTCAGCTGGCCACTGGCGAAGAGGAAGAAGAAGAACCAAAAAAAAAAAAAAAAAGAGGAAAGAAAAAAAAAAGGCGGAAAATGGAAAGACAAAAATACCTTTGATTGCCGAAAAGTCAGTCCTTATTTAAAACAAACATAACCACTTTAGGTCCTCATTTGAAATAACATCCACTTTAGGTCCTTATTTGAGAAAGTGATGGTACTTCGGGTCCTTATTTGAAACAATGTTCACTTCGGACCCTTATTTGAGAAAAAGATAGCACTTCGAGTCCCATTTTGGAATTTTCCCAAATAATAATAATTTCGGGTGGACCTCGACTGATCATCTTCCTCGCGGGGCTGCCCCTGCCCGCGCCGTCGACCGCGCGGCACCGCCTCCGCCAGCCACCTCCGCGTCTCCGCCGCCGCCGCTTTGCCGGCGTCCCGTGCCCGCGGGAGATCCTCTCATCCGCGAGCTCGCGCGCCCACGACGTCTCGGCAACTCGCGATCCGGCGCCTCCCCTCTCGCTCACACCGATCCGCCCTCTCTGCCGCAGCGCCACTCCTTCGTGACATCAACAACCCCGACGCCGGGCAGATTTGAGCCGGTCGCCGCACCTCCGGCCGCGACTGCAGATCCGCGACAGCCTCGCTCTCCGCGCAGCAACAACCGCGAGCATCACCGTCGCCCTCGTCGCGACCTGCGACGCCGCGCTACCGCCGGATCTGCGCTCGCCTAACCCCAAGCGACCCACTGCTCCCGCGGCTCCGCCATCACCACCGTCGCCCCGCCGCACCTCCGCCTCGGCCTCGTCGCCACGCCGCCTCCAGCTTAGGGTGAGCGGTTCCCGGTTCCTTACGGGTTCCGCTTGGAACCCGGAACCTACCCTCGGGTACAGTGTACCTCATTTTTTGGAACCGGGAACCTACCCGTCAGAACCGAGAACCTGGAACCTACCCTGTCACAGGTTCCGGGGTCGGTTCCAGGTTCCAACAGGTTCTTTTTCTAAAAATTTTTAGTTAAAAAAAATGAAAATGAATGCAGCAATAATACACAAACTTGTCATTCATCGAAGATAATATAACATAAACAGCAAACAGCATTTTAGAAGTAATAAACAAACTGTTTTTACACTCATAAACAAACTGTTTTTACACAAAAGAGCTCAATCACCTCGGGTCAGCTTCTTACTGCACATTTTTATCCTGGTATGCTTCATGAGTGGACTCATTTCCTTCATAAACTGTTAAATCGGATTAGAAGGAAGAGCCGGCTGAAGAACAGAAGCAACTACACCCTCAAACATTTCGAAGATCTTGCTTGATGAGATCCTCTCCGTGAACCTTCAGAAGAGAAATTAAACAACCAAAAGAAGCCACTTGACAGTATCAATTTGGTATCAAAAGATGCACATGATTCAGAATTAAGTAGAAGCACTCTCCCATATAAATATATTAGACAACACAAGCTCACCTTATGATACGCTAATCCTCTCTGTCAGACACCCAGTAGTTCAGGATAGCAGAAGTTAAATAGCGCCCATAGTAGTACAAGAGAGTATTGATGGCATCCTGGAAGGTATGGCTCTTAGCTGATCAAACTGTGCATTGATAGAATGAAGCTTCTCACTTAAGATCAATACCTACAGTAGTACAAGAGAGTAATTAACAGCAAATTAATCCACCAGAAAATGCATGTCCCATGCCACGAAACCACGGTGTAAACCCGAGTATCCTAATCAAATCGATAAGATAACGGGAAGCCGAAGTCCTCTCTCTCTCTCTCTCTCTCTCTCTCTCTCTCTCTCTCTCTCTCACGTGTGCACGCGTGCCCAAAGAACCTGAAAAAGCAAATCCCTCTCACCAGGCACGGGAAATTCATACCAAAACGAGAGAAAGGTAAATCTCCAGCAACCTTATAGCATTAGACATGTTACAACATGAAAGAACAGAACTCCTTTATGCGCATAATGATTCATCAAAATCAGCACCATACATGCGGATCTCAATTTTGTTCTAGTGCAATGCAAAAGTCCCTCCAATTGCTTCTTTAAAACAAGAAAATAAAAATGGTGAAATATATCTGTGCTAGGAGAAAATTCTTCTTAACTGCAATATCTTATTTAAACAAAGCAGTCTCCAAGGCCCATACAGAGGCTTAATCATGAAACATCTCAAATAACTCATAAAGCATTACAACAAACTTACGTCCTTTCTATAGAATCTAAAGTCCTAAAGCATTACTTCTGTTTTTCTACCAAAAAAAAAAAAAGTCCTAAAGCATCTCCAGCCTCAACAAATTAATGTTATATGTTTCAATCTAAATAAAGAGTAATGAACAATTAGTTTCCTTAAAAATCATAATAAGATGAACACACTTTTTTAACAATCATTTTCAAAGAAACAAGCAGAGCCAACAAAAAAACAAGCAAAATTTTCATGTTGTGCTTATAGATAGCCGCCAATGTGATCAATATCAAACAAAGTGAAGAAACTACACTATCCCAAAGCAGACAGTCGAATCCTCATTCAAAAGTCCCCCCAAATATCAGCACAAAAGATTCTCTCCACAGCCCAACATCAGCCACAATAGAGAGAAGGTGCCCAACAATTCGTCAACAGTTGTGCAACACTTCCCATAAGTCAACCACAGCTCTCACTAAGCAGCACGAACAATATCAATCTCCACTCAACATAACCAATCTAGAGCCTAAAGCGGATTCCACATAAATCCCAATTCCCAAGGAGAAGCCGGAAGAACATAAAACTCACCCATCTTGCGAACATTAACCTTCCGCTTATTGGGCTGAGGCTGAGCAGGCGCATCATTCGCCTCGCGAGCCGCTCTCTTCGCCAAGTTGGTCTGATGCCTCTTCCCCTGCGTGTGCGCCAAGTAGTTCCCCTCATTGTTGTGTAGCGTCAAGCAAAGCTTACACTCGTAACTGCAACCACCGAAACAAGCCAGTGTCGCCGTCAGCCCCATAAAAACATCAAATTGACACGAAAGCCCGGTTACGGGGATCGATTGCGAGGGGAAAGGAAGGGGAAGTCTGAACCTGCCGAGGTGGTTGTGCATGAAGTAGGGGTCCTTGGCGAGATCGATGGTCTTGAGGGCGTGGCGGCGGAGGCGCTCGCGGCGGTCAATGGCTTCGTTCTAGGCGGAGGCGGCGCCCCCGCTCCCGGGCTTCGAACCTCACTCCCGATCCATTCTCTCGCCGTTGTTGCGGCATCGCGGGCTTTGGGGCACGGCCGGGCGCGACTTCGAGTCACGGCGAAGGCGGCAGGTGGCGTTGCGGGCTGCAAGCGAGGTGCGGCGAAGGTAGCGGTGGACGGCCGAGGAGCGACGTCGGGGCATGGCGAAGGCACGTGAGAGCAACGGCGTCACGGGCTGCGAGCGCGGCGCGGCGAAGGCAGCAACGCGGAGCGGAGCGAGCGTCGTGCGAGCTGCAGGCGAGGCGCGGCGGGGATGCTATTTGGTGGCGTCGAGCAGAGGGCGAAGAGAGAACAGACTCGTGGGTGAAGCAGCAACCAGAAAGAGGAAGAAGAAGAAGAAGAAGAATGGGGGGTTTCGGCCGAGAGAGGGGGTAAGAGGAGAGAGAGAAGAAAAGAAAAAGTAGGGGTAGGGGGGCAGGAAGTGACGTGTGAGAAGGAAAAAAAGAGAAAAGAAAGAGAGAGAAAAAAAAAGAAGGGGAAGGAGGGAAAATCGAGAGGAAATCACGCGGGGAAGGGTGAAGGGGAGATTTAGGGTTTTTTTTTTTTTTTGAATTTGACCGGTTCCGGTTCTTGTTCCGGAACCGGAAACCGGAACCGAGAACCGCCGGTTCCTAGGAAAAAGGAACCGGGAACCGGAACCGGTCACTTCAGAACCGGGAACCGAACCGGACCCTCCTCCGGTTCGGTTCCGGTTCCGGTTCTACCCGGAACCATGCTTACCCCTACTCCAGCGCCTCTCCGAAATCGATCCCACAAAGCAGCTCGCTCCCCGCTCGCTCGCTTGTGCCGCTCCGACCAGCGACCCGACGCTCGCAGCGCACCACCCGCGACCTGCTGCTTCCACCCGATCCGCCCGTTCCGGTCCGTCCTTGCCGGTCCTCGCGGGGGGCTTTAACCGCCAAGATTTCTTTTTCTTTTTTCTTTTAAAAAAATAGAAAAAACCCAAATTAGGTATATTTACTTTATTTTATTAGGCAAATTTATCTTATTTTCTTATTTTTGTTATTTTATTTCTTGCTTTCTTATTTGAGATATTTCTCCATGCCTAATTGGAAATTCCAACATTCCATTTGATTCGTGAATCGTGCGGGTTTTTTATTCCATCTATAAGGCTTTATATAAAATAATTAATCAAGCGTGAATAAAATTGATATTTTGATTTTTAAAACTTAAAATCAATTTATCTATTTGATTAGCGAGATATTATCCATTAATTTGGATGATGTATGATATTTTTGATAATTTTGAATGGTATGTCTTGTTTTGATTGCTTTATTTATCTTGAAATATATTCGAGTTAGAATATCGCATGCTTTAGGGTCATTTGCATATTTAGTCTACACATTTTATTTATCATGAATTTTCGAAATAAAAATATTAAAAAAAACAAAAACATAAATTTAGGATGTTAGATTATCGTTTCATTAATCTAAATTGCATGTTTAATTATTTGACAATTTTAATTTTGAATTTTTATTAAAAAAGAAAAAAAAACTTAGAATTAGGGCATTCTTTGCACATCATTACATAGTAGGATGAAATTGCACGTAATTTAATTCTAGATAATATTTTTTTATAATTCATTTTAAGTTTAGATTAGTTTTTTTAGATAGACTGCATCTTAGGTTAGATATTCTTGAGTTAAGATAATATATTTGTTTAATTAAGGTTTAGCCTAACCTAATCCTTAATATAAGTCGGATAGAATTTTAATCTAGCTAGCTAATTTTCACATTTTTCTAATTTCGAATTTCATGAAAAAATACAAAAAAAAAATGACTTAGGATAAATTAGTTTCAATCCCTAGGATAGATTGCATTTTTTTTTTAAAGAAAAACAATAAAAATGGCATTGCATGTTATATAGAATTAGATTCATGAAATGCATGTCATTTAGTGATTGTCTCTAGGTCCATTTAGTTAAAAATTGTCCGTCATTAGAATTAGATCATTTGGTTAAATTGCATTGCATATAGATTTAGGTTTCATTAAACAAAAGAAAATTCTTAAAAAATCGAGTGATTGTGTGTTAATAAAAACCCTAGGGCTTTTGATGTGAATTTTCAACCTAAGTTGTGAATTAGTATAGGTTTGGGAGAGCCCGAACTAAGTTAAACTTAATAGTCCATTAGCCTAATTTTAGGTGGTGCACCCAAAATTTAAGTCGTGGCAGCTTTTAACAAACAAATAATTGTACTTTACTCTGAATAAGAGTATTCCCTTCCATTAAGATCTAGTAATCGTAGACATAAAGAAAATTGAATTCGATATAATAAGAGAGATCATAAATGATATTTAAAACGAATGGGTCACATATCAAAATATGAATTAAAGAGTACATGTTACTTTAAAAATTAAAGTTACAAATCAGTCATTGAGCTAAAATAATTTTAAACATCTAGAGTAATTTTCACATTTTGATATATCCACATAACATAGAAGAAAGGGAGTATTTAAAGCATATTATACTTTTAGTTAAAGATAAGTTCGACGTTATAGAAGTGGAGTATTGTCATGTTCAAGTACGCGAAAGGAAACACACTATGAGTGCCTATATATTGATCCTTGCTGTCTGAAACTTGTTCATTCATTTTGAAATTTTCAAGCATGCTTCGTAGGTCTCTAGTAGAATAGTTTTACTAAATCAATTATGATGTAACAACAATGGCATGCAATAATGTGACATGGACTGATATTCAACGAAACAATGGTGTATACAACGTGTTTGTTGATTGAACAATTAGAGAACCAAATTAGCCCATAATCCTCAAATCCCAAATCAATCCCTCCCATTTGAGCCCTATTTCACTTGAGAAACCCTAATTCCAGTGTTGGGGCAAAATTTGGAACCAAGACTGAGACGAACTCGAGATTCTACAGCTGAACAACAAAGAATGGTTGTATTAGGTTTATAGAGAATTAATGGTTCCCTTAAGAGTATCTTGTCTTTTTATAATCTATTTGTATTGTTTGTGTTGATTTCTTCCTATGTGACACATCAGTGGTCCCTCAATGAAAAAAAAATATTCCATATCACCTTTTTGTAGTAAAATCAATATAAATGACAAATCAACATCGATCTACATTATTAATAGTGGAAATTTTGTCCATCGCTCAATACTTGATGCGCTATCGCATGATATGTTGAGTTAGTGTCATTTTCAGAATTGCTTTTTTTATTTAGTTTTTTTTTTGTATGGTTATAAATCCCAATTAGAAAGAGGCACTTAATTAGATTTGCGATACTACACGTATGCGGCATATGAGACGTTATATTAGGATTTTCTTCAACCGTCGGGTCGGGCCCAACCACCGGTATCCATTTGCGCGTCTTACCCTAGGCTCATAACACCAGTCCAAGTGTCAACTTCTGGTTTAAAGGACGGTGCTAGGGACACGTGGCGAAAGGTTCGCGTCCTTGGAGCCTCTTTTCCCCACTTTTCCAGTTATGTTAGTTGCTCCGGGGCAGGGGTCCATCTTTTACTAACGGCAGCTAAACGAGACTTTTGAAGTTTTTGAAGATGATGTTCCTTGAATATTAGAAAAGAAGATGCGTGCATGACAACGTTTTTTGATAGGGGAATAGTTTTTTTTTTTTTTTTTTCATAAATAGTTCTTTTCTATTTTTATTTCGGGAAACAATTTCGAAAAAAAAACGCGTTTGATAACTACACAAAATTTATACTCTTAAAATAGAAAAAAGAATAGAAATGCGTTTGATAACGCAATAGTTTTTTTTTTATATTTATTCATTTTTTATTCTTGCTCACGGATTACTAATCGCCAATCCGCCCGGTCGCTGCCCGCTAGCAACGGTGGCAAACGCGGTGATGGCGACGATGGCAAGCGGTCGGCAACAAGCAATGGCAACGGGCGGTGGCGGCGACGGTGGGCGGCGGCCTAGTGACGGGTGGCGGGCCAACGATGGGCGCGCGGCGGCGCGGTTAGCGATGGCTCCGAAAGCGATTAGAGGTGGCCGCGACAAGAGAGAGAGAAATAAAAGAAAAATAAAAAAGATAATCGGCTTATTTCTAGAAATTGTTTCCAAGAACAAAAAACAAATTTTTTTTTTTGTTTCTCGTTTCTACTCCAAATATATTCCCATGCTAACTTTCTATTCCGGATAATAAAAAAACAATTTGGTGTTACCAAATGAATTTTTGTTCGGGAACAAAAGAACAGAAATCTGGAAGAACAGAAACGTTCTCATGCGGAGCCTAATATTTTTATAACTTTCAACTTAAAATCTAGAATTGATTTAATGTTATATAAAGTGATTATTGGGCTTTTGCTCTAAAGAGCTCGTGGCAAACATATACCTCTATTTTATTTATAAAAAAAAAAAATCGATTCCAATAGAACATGACAGACCATAAATGATATTTGAACGAACAAGTAATATATCAAGACATGAATGATATAAATACACTTTACTTTGTAAACTGAGTTTACAAATGAGTCTTTTAGCTAATATTTTCTTAAAGATTTAGAGTAATTTTCACTTTTTGATGTCTCCAAATTACAGGGAAATAGAGAAAGGTTAAACATCTTGTGGTAAAACGAATCATACTTTTAGTCAAAGATAAGTTTGTCATTTTAGAGAAGACATAGTATCGTTACATTTTAATAGACAGAATTTCTACAATTTGATCATCGCAAGGGTGCATATGCACCTCATATCTTACCACCAACTCCCTCCCTCCCTTGTTATTTTATTTAGTCTCCTTCCGAATTCTTTCTTTCTACTAAAAATTATTTTCGATCAACCATTTGGCAATGGAGTTTACTTTTATCCTAGACCTTTACCAAAATCAAATTATTATAAATTTGATAATATTTGTTTTTGTAGTTCTCCATTTTATCTATAAAATAATCTGAGAAAAGGTATCTAAGAGAAATTACGCAACTATAGATATACAACAAAAATAACATATATTAATTTGATATTTCGCTTGACATATATTTGTACACATCAATCAACAAAAGAAAACAAAGAAAAAATAATTAAGAGAACTCTTTCTCTTCAACCCCTAAATCATGGAAATGAAAGGGAAAATAAAACCCTCCCCTTTCAAGGAAAAGCAAGAGCTACCAATTCCAATTGTTGCTAACTCTATATGCAGACACTTTGAAAAGACAAACCCCTAATTACACACAATTAGGCAGCAGTTGGGGCGGTTATAAAGCGGAAAGCTCCAGCCTCGGCCAACGCCGCAAGGAAGCGATCCCATTTTGTTTGCTTCGCCGCTGCATCTCTTACGACAATATTCTTGTAGTCCAGGGACTCGTCATCATAAATATCCCACCACTTCTTCACGAGCATCTTGATATCGTCTCGATCCATGTGCTGTTCCTCGCCTGTGTACCGCCACGGCTTCGACCCAGCAGCACAATAATGAACAACCTTCACCTTGTCGAGCTCAACGTTCTCAGGATGACGCCACAGCATCGCAAGCACGAAGTTGTATACGTTGGGAATTGGTTTGTAGATATCTTTGAAGTACATGTTCAAGAAGTCTTGCTCAGCAAACGAAGTTGGTGGTGTGATCTTGAGGGTTTCGAGCAAATCATGGTAAGTGTCCAGGTTTGGTTCATACACGAACATGCCCGCGTTGAAGTAAAAAGGCGGCTTCGGACCGACATGGTCGGGCCATTGGACCTTGTCCGGGCACTGTTGGCAATACCCGATTTCATATTGCGGGGTGTGACTCCATATCTTCTCGCAAAAGCAGTCCATGACAGCGTGGAAGAAGCCGTTTGGGAGGTCGAAGAGGTGGTCGATGTTGTCGAAGACTTGGATGTCTCCATCCAAATAGATCATCTTACTATACTCCACGAACTGCAATTCAAGAAAACAGCTCAATAACTCAACGTTAATGGTACTTCTCAATCCTAACTTTCGAAGAAGGAGACGAAGATCTAAGTTACAAAGAAATATTTAATAATAAAGCATACCTCCCAAATTTGGAGCTTGGAGTAGTTGATCACATAATAGGCCATCGCAAACTGGGTCTGATTCTCTGCTGGATAGACGGGCTCGATCTCCCTCACGATGCAACCCTGATCCACTAGGATCTTCCGGTGATCTGCCGGCACGTCCGGCAAGATTGCCACCACAAGTGGGTACTTGCTCTTCGCCTTCCTCAGTCCCTTGGCCAGCCCAACAACACCCTTCACGTAATCACCGTTTCCGGCCAAAAACGTCACATAAGCACAGCTAGGCTGGTTCTCAGGCTTCAGTTTCACAACGCCATTAGCGGCAGCATCGGCAGCGGCCATGATAGGAGCCATTTCTTTGGTAGGAAAGGTTTGCGGTTTTTGTGAGTGGAATGGAGAATTGAGCGTTTGAGAAGGTTTTGCAATTGCTTGGCTGAGTTTGAGTTGATGGACCTGGCATGAGGAGAGTGCACGGTTTATATAGAGATGGAGAATTAATTTTTTAATCAAGGTGACTGTAAATCTTGGAGATAATGCGGTGATGATGGTCTACTTCCTATGATCCGGACGTGTGATGGAAGCTGCTTGAATCGAGGAGTTTCATTCCGACTAACCAAAGATTTTGTCTGTCGAATGGGGGTAGAGTTGGGCCATCTCTCCTCAAACGAAGTCAGCTTTGGAGCTTCCGCGATGGATCGAGCTCCACGTGGCTCAGCGCGAGTCGATCGGACGGTCGTCAAGCAAGATCCGGGTTTGGTGGATGGTGCTTGAACATGCGGGAGAGAGAATTGAATCTTTAGGGAGACCAAGAAGTCAAGCCTTTCGCAGATTTTATACTATAACCCTGGCAACCGACTTCATAATCACATGGACCGCAGGAAGGTATTATTGAAATTTGAGAATATTCCAAGGGCGATTATACTAATGCACATTTAAGATTATAGGCCCATAGGGTGCCATGGTAGGGGACGGCTTCCGAGGATAACGTTACGCTTTTGCCCAAAAGTGGGAGTCAACAAGGGTATAGTCGGATCTCATGGGAAAGTGCTTTAACTCTCTTGACTAACGAATAACAATAGTAGTAGGATACGCCTGGCCAAATACCCAAAAAGAATAAGGTTGTATCCACGAAAAAGGGTAAAAAATAGTGTATTGATTACATAAGACATTGACTCGTCAATCCTATTCAGTTTTGGTGGTAAGAATCAAAATTTGAAGAGAAATCAGATGGCTAAAAGGCAATCCCTTTGATGGTTAGGAGAGCCAACTCTGTGGAATAGCATATTTGTTACATATTTTATCTTCGTTTTTCTTGATTTTTACGATAAGCTCCCTTACATCAATATTTTTTTTATCTAGGGGCAAGGAAGTGAAAACCTTAATACTCTACAGACTTGATAAACCAGTTAAGTTCAAACATACAAAATATGCAATTTGAATCAAAGTAGTTTGGACGCAGTTGGTAAGATTTAGAGGAACAAATCCTGATTTCTGAGCTGAAAATGATGCGACAACTTGATTGGTTATGCCAACATTGAACATATTAGGAAAAATAATATTTAACAATAGCATTTTGCCAATAAATTTTATGAAAGTTCATGCTTTATGCTAAATGGATAATAATAACTTTATAATAATAAAGGAGAATCAAAATTGTGATTCTCAGGTGAGCTTTACTTCTATGTAAGAAATTTCAAATTCTTTAAATATCTGGCGAATTTATCAAATCAAATCATCTAATTTTGTTAAGTTAATTAAATTATTTATATGTTTGCTAACCGGTGTTTAGTTAATTTTTTTAAACGTATTTATTTTATCCACGCGCAGAATGCAGCTCTCTTCAGTTTGATTGTATATTATACGAATAAAATACTTGAGTATATACACTCGCTACACTCGACACAGTTTCACTTGTTCCCGCTCCGACGGCTTCTGAGATAATTTCTCTTGGCATCGATGAGTGCTCGACGGACCAGATGCTGCGGCTCCACGCGGAGAGCTGCACGTGAGCAGCACTAGATTGCTGCGCTCCGGAGGAAGGAGCTTCCTCTCGATTTCGTGCAAGTTTCCAGTAAAACCCGCCGTTTCAACTTCCACCGACCGCTCCGTCCAGGGCCCAGAAAATTCCACGCCTATTTATTTATTAGTTTGTTTATTTTCTCCTTTTCCTTCGCATGCATGAACCGCAAGAAACCTGTCGGAAGCTGCATGAGGGTAACGTTGCTTATGGCCGACACGTGGCATGCCCCCACACGTCTGTCAGACTTTCTGGGGATTGCCGTGAGTCTCACTTTTTCCACCCATCCAACGGTCGTGGGCTCCACCACCACTTATCAATTTGCATGTCCTTTGGTTAGGTCACAACACCGGTCCACGTGTCGACTCGGAGTCTCTTTTTTTTTTTTCCACTTTTTCAAGTTATGTTAGCTGTCTGACCAAGAAAAAGAAGGGGTTGGAGTTAGCAGTTCCGACGAAAAAAGAAGTTATGTTAGTTGATCCGAGGGAGGGCGCATCTTTTACCTATTCAGAGAAATTTGCAGACTAATGGCAGCTAAAAACTAATAAATTAATGACTAATTATCTTCTTTGAGAACTTGTAAAATTGAGAAATGAGAGTTTTAAAATTTTTAAAAATGATGACCTTTGAATATCATAAAACAAAATTTTACATATATATATATTACTTTCAATCAGAATCCAGCATTAGTTTAATAATGTAAAATGAATATATGATTATCATCCTAGAAAGCCTATGATTATATTTTACTCTTTTGAAGAAGAGTATCCCCTTCCATTAAGATCTAGTAATCTTAGACATAAAATTTTGATTATGAGATTTGATTTTTAATAAGGAGAGATTTGTTTTAGAAGAGATGGAGTATCGTTTGAAATAGAACACCTTGGGTGAGGTCGACCTCCTCGACCCTCACCTCTGGAGGTGACCGGCTAGGAAGAAGGGAAGGGGAAAAAAATAAAAATAAAAATAAAAATCGAAAATCGAAAATTTTAATAAATATTATTTAGAAATGTCCACATCAATACGGTCGTGTCATGTAAGATAGTTGGCATTTATGTCAGCGATTTTAGGCCAAAATTGGTCGAATGGACTAAATTGACACAAATATAAAAAATTTATAACTCAATTGACAGAAAAAGAGTGTAGGATTAAATTGATACAATTATAGTAGATTTATAACTTTTTTGGTAATTCTCTCTGCGATAAATAGTTAATGTCGTTGAATCTTTAGGGAGACCAAAAAGTCAAGCTTGCTTTTCACAAATTTACTACTAAAACCTAGCAAACGACTTCACAATTACAATACATCACTAGGGTCTGTGTAATTTGAGGAATATTGAAAGGGTGATTATATTTCAAATATCTATTTAAGTTTATAGGATGTCGTGGTGGGGCGGTTTCCGAGGATAATGTTACGCACTTGCTTAGCTCATTTGACTAATAGATATATTATAGTAGAAGGATAAGCTTAGCGAAAATCCAAAAATAAAATAAAAATTGTGTATATGTTGAGGAAAGCAAACCCACGCCCACCCAAAAAAAAAAAAAAAAAGAAGGCAAAAAATGATTGCATTGATAAAATAAACATATTCGACCAATTCGAGCTAGCCCAAGTTCAATTTCAAGCTTAATTATGGGTCAAAATGATGTAAATGATGATTTAATGACTTGGGCAAATTTTGTAAAATTTACAAATTGATCCCCAATTCTTGAAAATTGCATTTTGGCTCCCAATGCTAATTGCAATTTGATCCCTCAAGGTTTGGCTAGTCACGCCGACATCCTTGGCCCTTGCAACTTTTTTTTTTTTTAATAATAAAATCTATAGGGAAAATTTTAGGTGTCAACATCCATAATGGGTAATATTGCAATGAATGACCTCTAGTCCTTAAACTAGAAATGCCACAACATCTCAACCAATTATGGCCACCCTAAAGTTTAAGAAAAATATTTTACAATAACCTTTCACCAGATAAAATTTCACAAAAGTCGAATCGTCACGTAATAATATGAAATGAGGATCAAATTATGATTCAAAAGTGGGCTGAATCTTTAATACATAAAATACAATTCTTGAAATATTTGATACTCTACAAATTAAATCATACTTTTATGGTAGGTTAGTCAAATCATTTTTATTTTACCAAAAAAAAAAATCTTTAAATTTATTTACCTAAATAGATTGGATCGCCCAGCCACCCCGTCCTTCGGACAAGCACCATCATTTCCTTGAACCTGCCCTAGGATTGGTTACCTAGGGATTGGCTTCATGAGGATTAGGGGTGCTGACCGTGTACCTTCTTAAGAAGGGCATTGTGGCCAGTTCAGCAATGGGTTGGGAATCTTTTTCAAGGACCCAACTTGCCTTTACAGGAGACAGGATGAAGACTTCCCACCCCAAGGCAGTTATCCCGCCTGTTTCTTCCTTTAAGAAGTTTAAAGACCTGCTTAGGTCTAAACACATTTATCTTTCCACTTACGCAAAACTGGTGCTCTTAATTTGCTTATATGTAAAATAAATAAAATACTCGAGTATACAGTGCACTCGATGGTAAATGGCCATTCTACTCTCGAGAAGATTCCTCTCAATTACGTGTGAGTTTTGGTAAAAAAGCGGAAATTTTATTTTAGTTTATCAAGCTTGAAATATTCCACATCTCTTATTTGTTTATTTCCCTTTATTTTGAACGCATGAATCATAACAAACTGCATGGAAGCTGCCCGGGTGCTACGTTGCTAAGCGAGGACACGTGTCAAGCTACCGTAAACCCTAGACTCGTATCCATCTTCTGTATATCATTCGCCAATTTTCTTCGTTTCCTTCGTTCCTAACCCATCGTTCTGCCGGTCTAGGATTTCATTCTCCACGCGATCCCGCAGACATTTTTTTCCTTCCGAAGGCCCCATCCCGCAGACGAAGATAAAGATTGCAGAATCTGTTTCATATCTCTCGAAGAAAATGGCGATCTGAAGAGGATTCTGTACAACTTGTAGAAAGGCGACACCAGTTCGAGCCTGATGTTAGTAAGATATCTCTGGATCTCGCCAGTTGCCGCAGTGGTCCTGGTGTTTTCGGTTGTATCTTTGATTGCTTTATCTAATGAATCATCTTGCTCTACAGAAATCCTTGGGGTTATTACATGTCTGTTCTTAATATCACCATTGATGCTATACATGGAAGTGATTGTCTTTGTTCTTCTGAATGACTCAGACGAGGAATGAATTTTGCTAAGATTAGATGACAACAAGAACGCAAATCTGATATTCATATAATATAATGCCCCACACCACTTACAAAAGATAACGGCAGTCTTATTTTTCAGTCCTGCAACACTCACAACTGAAAGTGAAATCAAAGCCTTCTTTTTCCTACTGTATTCGATGCTTATACCCATCCTCTCTGCGTCTCGGCATCTATGCTGCCGGCGGGGAAGTTATGTAGCGCATAACTCCGGTCTCCGACAGCACCATCAGGAATCGCTCCAAATTCTCTTGCTTCAGCACTGCCGCCGGAGCTGCTACATCTTCATAGACCAATGACACAATGTTGTAAATACCCCCCATATGTTAACTAATTTCTTGATACCGTTTTCATCCATGTTCTCTTCTTCGCCTGCGTATTGCCACGGCCTTGTCCCCTCGGCACAATTATGAACGATCTCGAGCATGTGCACATTGGGAACTGGTTTGTAAATGTCCCTGAAGTACATGTTCAAGGAGTCTGGTTCAGCAAATGGAGTCGGAGGAGAGATCTCGAGGGTTTTGAGCAAATCATTGTAGGTGTCGAGGTTTGGCTTGTACACGAACATGCCAGCGTCAAAGTAGAGAGACGGCTTCTGGCCAAGGTGGTCAGGCCGTTAGACCTTATTGGGGCACTGTCGGCAATACCCAATTTTGTACTGATGAGGGGGCGACTCCAAGTCTTCTCGCAGGAGCAGTCCATGAAGGCGTAGAAGAAGCCATTCGGGAGGTCAAAGAGGTGGTCTATGTTATCGAAGACTTGGATGTCTCCATCCAAGTAGATCATCTTGTCGTACTCCACAAACTGTCCAATCAAAGAAACCCGATCAATGATGCGATGCAGATTAATTTTAGGAAAGTGAAAACAAGTAACTCAATTGAAATTTTAGGAAAGTGAAAAGAAGTAACTCAATTGATGCAGATCAGCAATGATAATAAGAACTCTCATCTACAAGGGTCAAAAATAGGGGTGAGCATCGGTCTAGGGTCAACCCTGAACTAACCCTAGACCGACCCTGGACCGGCCCAATCCTGCCGGTTAAGGTGCAGTTCCTGGAGACTTGTGTTGGTCATTGATCTTAGAATTCCTGGATTAATATTGTGCGGGTTGATCCTCAATCCCGAGAGTTCCGGTCGGTTCAACTCGGACCCACCCGACCGTGTCTTTGTTAGACCGACCTGGACCGGCCCAATCCTCGCGGTTCTGCAGTTCCCGAGAGACTGTGTTGGTCATTGATCTTAGAATTCCTGGATTAATACTGTGCGGGTTGATCCTCAATCCTGAGAGTTCCGGGTCGGTCCAACTCGGACCCACCCTGACTGTGTCTCTGTGTGTGTGTAATATTATTTATAATTTTTTTTATATAGGAAAAATGTCTTTTACGGCGTCGATAGTCATAATTTATGAATTAGGAAAATATTTTTGTGAGGAGTCCTCATGGCATCCAAAAAGGCATCTTATGACATATTTTTCTAGTATTCGTTCTCTTTCGTCTTATTTGTCTTCTTAGTCTTCAATTTGCTAAAATCGAAAAAAAAAAAAAAAAAAACTTCTCTGCTCACCACTCGACACTCACCTTGCTTGCTTTGAGTCACTCGTGTCGCTTGCCACTCGATGCTCACTTAGCTTGTTCCTCCCCGCTTGACATTCGATGCTCATTCTATTCGACGCTCACCCCACTTGACCCTCGTTGCTTACCTTTTTTAACCGATCTTGCTTATCATCAAATCCATTGGGTTGGTACGGTCCTTGGTTGCCCTTTCAAGGAATACAAAAAATGAAATAAAAAATTATTGGTTAGTCCTGGGTTGACTTTGAAATCGGATCGAACCCATTAGATTAATTTGGTCATCAATCACTTTTTTAAGGAGTACAAAAAATGAAATAAAAAATTATCAGTTGGTCCTGAGTTGACCTTGGAATCAGATCGAACCCATTGGATCAGTCCAGTCCTCGGTCTTAAGCTCAATAGGGTCGGTCCTCGGTCCCAAGAATTGAGGACCAGTACTGTGTGAGTTGGTTCTAGGGTTAGGGGGTGGATTGGTCCAACCCGGATCATGCTCACTCCTAGTCAAAAATACCCTTGTTGTACGATTGTATAGCCTCTTGGTTCTTAAGTCAATATATTTATTACATTTTACCAAAAAAAAAAAAAAAAAAAAAAAAAAAGATGAAAAAATGTGTATCACAGCGGCGGTTCGGTTTGATTTGAGGGTTGTGCTCCCAAAGTTCGTCGGCCGATTCCTGTTGGTCGCCAAAAACACCTTAGCTTCGGCTCTCCGCTCCATCCTCCTCGTCTGCACCTCCATCACTATCTCAGTCTCCCTGTTTGTCGTGCCGCCACTTCACAGCCTCGCACGACATCATCACCTCTCCGTGTCTCTCATGGCTCATCCCCATCTGCAAGCGAACTCGAATGCTTCTCTTCATCTACTCGCGCCCACCGCTCGACCAGAGCCGCCTTCCCTTGCCGACAAGGACAAGAGGCGATGGCAACAGGTCTAGATCTAAGGCTCGTCCCCGTCTGAGGCCGGTTGACATCAATAATCACCATCGACTCCTGGTCCATAATTGCAGAGGCGGGGAGGGGGAAAAGGAGATGAGATAGAGGCGCGAATGGGTGGATCTAAGCGGCTCGCTTCTTACCATCAAGCTCGCTTATGATGCATTTGTCCTAGTGGCGTGAACGCTGACAAGAACTTCAACGTACTACACAAGTATTCGAAAAAACCAAGCGCCTACCTCCCAAATTCTGAGCTTGGAGTAGTTGCTGCAAAATAAGCCTTCGCGAACTGAGTTTGGTTCCCCAGAGGATAAACCAGCTCAATCTCCTTCAAGATACAGCCCTGATCCACCAGCATCTGCTGGTGATCCTCCGGCACGTCCGGCAAGATCGCCACCACGAGCTGGTACTCGCTCTTCACCTCCTCAGCCTCTCGGCCAGCCCAACCACACCCTTCACGTAATCGCCGTTTCCAGGCAAGAACGTCGCGTAGGCACGGCTGGGCCGGTTCCCGGGCTCTGGTCTCATGAAAGCATTAGTGGCGCCGTCCGCGATATTAGGACCCATTTTTTTTTGGGCTTGTGTGTACGAAGAAAACTGGTGTGAAAAAGCCTGTTCGCAATTTGCTTGCTTTGGATTGAGATCGATGGAATTCGCAGGAGGAGCAAACATTTATAGACTCGGGGATGAACAGTTGGTCGAATCTAGAACGGTAAAATAGTTTTGGGGGGTATCTTCTGGGCTTGAAAGGAAGTTTAATTTCTTGCGAGGATGGAGATATCTGGCTGGATCTAGAGTTTTCCATCTCAGGCCGACAAGACGAGGTCGTTCAGGAGTTGGGAGTCCATGTGAGTACATTGGAAAATCTGATCTGTAATAATGGGCCCAACACATCTCTTTCTCATTCAAAAGGTCGTGGTGCGTGAGCGGACGAGGGGAAAGAAGCAACCAGCGGGCAAAACAAGGAAGCTCGTCGGCGAAGAAGGAGAAGGGCAAAAGAAAGGGGAGAGAAAATGTTTGAGCCTAGCCATCTCAAGCGTCCGGATAAGTCGAATCAACTCCAAACTTCAACGTTGGATATGTATTTGAGCCCATTATTCATCTAATTAAAGTAACGTTAAAAGTTAGGTTGTAAATTCGGAGTTGTGTGAGTTTTGAGCTATAAAGTTTGATTTCGGAGTTACTAAGATGTAGATTTATATGAAGAAGATAATTTAGGGTATTGTGGATCTATAGTTGAATGAAAATCGGTTCCAAAGTATAATTTAATCAAAATGAACTTCTGAAATTTTTCGTATTTGAGTTATGCGTGACGGAGAAAGATGAACCTTTATTATAAATGAATATTTTCGCTAGCATCTAAGAGTTGTTTTTATCAATGATTAAGTGTAGTTTAGTTGAGCCGTTCATTAAAGTAGTGTGCTACTTAGATTTTGATATCTTTTTTGATTAATTAATAGTAATACAAGTTCATCAATTTGACTAACTTTCACAGGTTAGTTTTCAGCTTTCCTAGATAAGTGGCACTCTCTCTTCTATGAATTTACAAACTCATATCCTGAAACTGATAGAGATTTCATAAAGAATGAGTTATGAAAGAGCATATGTCTTGCATTAATATTTTATGTATATTGTATACTGGCTTTGTAATTAATTAGTTATAATATCGTTTTATTGAGGTGCATAGTGAATGTTTCATCTGTTTAAAAGAAATGTATTATTCACTGGATTGTGGTTGCTAATTCCATTCGTCTTATTTGCTTTTCACATTCTTCAGTGAGCTATAAGTTGGACGAAAACATTATCTTTCCTAGGATGATAATATGATAGAGGGGATTTTTTTTTGTATGAGTTGCATAAGGTCATGATGACTTTTTGAGTTAGTTGTTTATTGAATATGTGTATATATCTTGTTTTTAATGGATTATAGAAACTCTGTTATTATAACCAAATAACTCTTTATATATATATCGTGTCATTGCTCGTGTACTTGTAAAGTTGAGGGTTTGACATAATCTATTGGAAGAACAGAATAATCGTGCTTGTGCAGTTTTACTATTGGTTGAGCCTCATTTCGGGAGCCGTTTCATGGGCGAAATATATCTCGAAATATGGATGGATTAACTTCAAGTTGTAAAAGGTTCTGTATTGATTGTGGACCAAAAGAAAAAAAATTAAAGGTATAAATATTAAGAACAAGAGTTGTTGGTAATATAAATTACATAAAAAAAAAAGAATAATTTTTTTAAAAAATAAAAGTGGAAATGTACAATTAATTAAGGTGGAGTCCCGGCAAAGGAGACAATGTGGGTACTTATAACCACGGTCGATGGTTATCAAGAAATTAAATATGCCCTACGTGGCTTCTATTATTTAGCTTATCTTGTCAATTTCCTTCGAGTTATCAACTTTTCTGTTCATTGATACCTTCTTCTGATTTCACCAAAACTTTACTTACGTCGATTATATTTGTTGCTTATTGATAATTATCGAAAGTTATTCAATTTTTTTTTTCAACATGAAAATTTCGAGGATGCCTTTTCGATCATTGGAGAAATTATAGTTGATTGGGTCCACTAAGAAATTTCCAATCGCTCTTGTACGGGTAGGCCTTTCTTTTGCCGTATGTTAGTTGATCCCAGGGAGGGTCCATCTTAGAATTCACTGCACTCACATTAATGGCAGCTTAAAACCAATATATTAGTGACTAATTTTGCCTTTGTAGAGAAGGTGTTGACCCAAATAAAATGATTTCTGCATACATTTCAACGAAAATTCTGAATTCGTTCCACTATGTGTGAAGTGAAAATTGAGCTGCCATTAATGAAGAGCCTGTGACAAATAAATATACCCGGCAAATAGGTGGATCCGGTCGAAAATGGTCAAACCTAAATTTAATCATTTTAATCAATTTATATGCAATACAAAAATTAATTACTCATACCGTAGCTGAGATCCATTTTTAGCAGTTTTTCTTTTTAAATTGTTGCATGTAAATAATGGACGTCTCGATGGACCGACTCATCGAGTTAGTGAAGGAGCTCGGACGTCAACTTTATAGACAAGGCGGTGAGCATCAAAAGAAATATTATAAAGGAAAATGTTTCTAGGATTTGTAGCTAAGATAATTAGTGCCGACAATTCCCACAAAAATTTTAAGGAGCTCGTCTCCTGTTTCGTTTTCTTTTGGGGGGTTGAAACCCTAACTTTTCGTATTACTTGAGAGGACATATTCATACTTATTCAGCCCGAAATTTTGTTCTTTCATTAACAAATTTCAGGAGCTTGGAATTTTTCGGATAAACCTGTACGTTGCCTTCAGAGGCACGTACTATCTAATTAGAGATATATTTGGGAATTCCATTAATGCATTTGATATATAGCCACAAAAATAATTAAGGCGTTTTATATTTTTCATATAAAATGGTGAGAAAATACTTTCTAATTTATTTTCAAATTTTAGTTGGATACTGAAAAATTTCGTCGTTTTTTTTAGAAAATATTTCTTTAAAATGCTACATTTTTCACAACAGCTAATTTCGCGATTCTTATGACCGAGACGTGGGATGAAAGTTGCTTGCATGGAGGTGCTTCATACAGGCAGACCGAGATTGGTCTGTCCAGGGGGTAAAGCAGGCTAGTTCTCCTTAAAGGAAGTCATTCTGGAGCTCCACCAATAAGATCGAAGTCCGTGGGTTAGTGCCTGGAGGTAGACCATCGGTTGGTTCTCACAAGGCTCATGCAGAGTCGAGCAGAGGAGGACAAATGAAGGTATGCTCTTTTACGTGTTTCTTTTGTGATGGTCCGCACATAGCGCGAGATTGCCCGAACAAGGCCAAGCTGGCTACCCTTTGCAAGGAGGATGAACCTAAGGAGGAATCGCGGTTGGGTTCATTGCGACTCCTTAGCACAATCAAGTCCAAGAAGGCAAAGAAGCCTAAAGGATTGATGTTCATGGACTTGAAGATCGGAGAGACCACAATGAGTGCGCTTGTGGACACAAGAGCATCCAATCTATTCATCTTGGAGGAGGCCGCGAAGAAACTATACCTATGGGTTGAGAAGGGAGCCGGGTGTCTCAAGATGGTGAACTCCAAGAAGGTCCCTACAATCGGTGTCGCAAGAGATGTGGAACTACAACTTGGGCCATGAAAGAGTAAGGAGACTCTAGAGGTAATTCTCCTAGACGACTAGGATATTGTCATTGGAATAAAATTCCCAGATAGAATCCATGCGGTTGTAATACCATTTGCCGAATGTATATGCATGTTAGACAAACATTGTCAATGCGTGATCCTGGTCCATCGTGAATCAGATCGTGATCAACGGATAATCTCTGTTATGCAACTCACCAAGAGAGTAAGGAAGGGTGAGGTGACCATCCTAGCAACCTTGAAGGCGAAGGAGAAGAAGGGGAATGGGAGTGAAACCCTAACGGAGGTGAACCACATCCTCAATGCATTCAAGGAGGTGATGCCCCCTGAGTTACCGAAGAAGCTACCACCTTGAAGGGAGGTGGATCATCGGATCGAGCTGGTGCCTAACGCTTGACCGCCTGCCATGGCGTCGTATCGCATGGCACCCCCCGAATTGGAAGAATTGAGGAAGCAATTGAAGGAGCTACTTGATGCGGGGTATATTCGGCCGTCCAAGGCTCCATTCGGTGCGCCGATCCTATTCCAAAAGAAGCACGATAGGTCACTTCGGATGTGCATTGACTATTGGGCCCTGAATAAGCTGAGTGTGAAGAACAAGTACCTGATCCCGCTCATTGTAGATCTCTTTAATCAACTTGGAGGGGCTTAATGGTTCACCAAGTTGGATCTTCGATCGGGCTACTATCAAGTTCAGATCATTGAAAGGGACGAGCCGAAGACTGCATGTGTGACACAGTATGGATCTTACGAGTTCCTCGTGATGCCATTTAGCCTGACCAATGCTCTAGCTACATTCTACACGCTCATGAACAAGGTACTCCACCCATTCTTAGACCGATTTGTAGTGGTTTACTTGGATGATATTGTAGTGTATAGTCGGACGCTCGAGGAGCATGTTGAACATCTAAGGTAGGTATTCCAAGTGTCATGCCCCGAACCCCAAGCACGAGCACATCCCACTGCGGTCGATCAAATGCGACATTCCCAGGTAGTGTCGCCGACCCCATTCATTTATTATTGCGCAAGCGGAACGTATTATAAAACCCCTGACAATAAAATATGGGATAGAAAAGCATGAAACAATTTCACAACCAATCACTTATATAAACCAACGGAGTTACAGACGAAGGCCTAGAGCCAAAAGTCTACAAAAGACCGGCTCTTAAAAATGAACTGTCCCACGACCTACAAATCGGACACGCTCTCCAATCCTTATGACTTCACCTCTGCAACTCCTCAAGGCCAACCAAAGCTATATGGCCGCTCCGTCCACCAGGGACCTGAAATTTTAATTCCACAATCAGGATGAGACTATGTCTCAGCAAGTTCAACCCCCTAAACCCCTATTAGAAGAAAAATACGCCCAAGGGTGGCCTAGCCACATCACACAGAGAACTTACCTCGCCTCAATTCCTTCCTGCAGGTTAGCACAATTTGTATCACACAATCTCAGGTAGTAATAATAATTCAAACAATTGGAACGCCATCACTTTCATATAAATCACGATCGCACTTAGCACGAATTCCAATTATTATTCACTGCCACACAAGGATATAGCCTACTCACAGGTCGTATATCTATTAACATTATGGCATTTCTAGAAGAATAAAGGTCCAGTCGGTCCCGCCACTAGTGCGACCAAGCCACGTCATTCTATCGACGGCATTTCTAGAAGAATAAAGGTCCAGTCGGTCCCACCACTACTGCGACCCGAGCCACGTCACTCTCTTGACGGCATTTCTATCAGAATAAGGATCCAGTCGGCTTAGCCACTACTGCGACCCGAGCCTTTCAACTAGCACACGACAATTCGATACCGATCCCTGGATACTTTACATTTCACTCACATAATCCAATTACAATATTAACCATTAACAATCCAATTTCAATGCCGAACTCGACACTTGAGATTTTATGAATAAAATCCATATTTATCACAATCAACACTCAATTTGCCACATCCATTCACCAAACTCAAACGCTAAAGGCACAATGGCGATCAAAGACGAAATTCGAGAGAATAAGATCCCAACGAATTTTGAAATGTATTAAATAATTAAATTTATTCCGAAAATTAATTAAATAATAATATCCATTTTTTTTTAAATCCACACTCAATTTATAATATCCAATCACCAATTTCAAAATCTGACTACACGATGGACCGCACAAAATTATGAGAATTTAGGGTTCGACAAAATTTTCGAATTTAATAAATAATTAAATTTATTTCGAAAATAATTAAATAATAATATTTTAATAATTCGAATAATAAAATATTATTAAGTTATTAAAAAATTTCGGGACATTTAAATAAATCAAAAATAAATTCATTTATGTCACATCAAAGCTTATATTAATATAACCACTCACTTAGTCTTAAATTAAACACAATTTAAGCTAATCAAACACCTTAATATAATCCACACTTAAATAAATTAAACTAATCATTTAATAACACTTAACATAAACTAAACACATCTAAAGCATCATTAACCCTCTAATCGAGGTTTAGTGAGTTAAACTCACCGGATTAGTGAGCCGAGTGGACCAAAACGACGGGGACGCGGAGGAGAACGACTTTCCTCAAAGCGGGCCGAGCATCTGGGCTCGGGAAGGCGGCCAAAACGGGCCAAACATGGGTTGTCATACCCATTTTCTTGGTTGCTGTCCACTGCTGGTTGAGGCCGAGAATGGGCGGATCCGGGGCGTGGATGAGATGGAGAAGGACCGCGGAAGGTTGAGGGGTTAAACCGGACCAAGGCGGGACTCGAATGGTGGCCAGAGGTGGCCGAACGGCTCCGGCATGGGCTGATGTAGCAGCGCGACGCGAGCTGAGGCGGAGCGAAGAGGCGAAGACGACACGACAGCGGGCCGACGAGCGCGCGCGGGCGGCGCGGGACGGACGCATGGAGGAGGCGGCGACGACGGCGTGCAAGCGGGTGGCCGGCCATGGCTACTCTAGCTTCTTCTCTGCAAATTTTTCTGGTCTTCGCACAATGAAGATGGAGGAGAGAGGCAACGGGAGAGAGGGAGAGAGGAGAGAGAAGGATGGGGGCCATTTCTTTTTTTTTCTTTTTCTTTAATCCAACAAAAGTGGCCCACCATGACCTCATGGTTGATGTCACACTCCACTATCTCCCACAAACTTTCTCCAATGGGTCCATTTTATTTTTCCGCCGAGGCATGAAACTTTGTACATTAATTTATTTAATTCCATTCAATCCTCTCCCAATTGAGTCCAATTGAAGTCCATAAAATTAATCCAATGTTACCACACTTCAATTCACATCTTCACTTGTCCATAAAACCAACTTAAGTCCTAAAAGTGCGATCAAAGACGGGCCTAGTAATTTCTCGAGCCAAATTAACTATTCTCTGATTATTTTGCTAAAAAACCCGGCTTGCACAAAAAATCTTCCGAAGATTAGTTAATATTTCTAAAATGATTTGTGACACACCTAGACTTCCAATTTTTGAATTCGATCTCAATCCCACGGTTAATTCACTTTGACACGATACTAGCACGGCCCAACCTACCAGGTAGTCTTTAGAAATTTTCATGCATTTGACATGTGGTTGATTATCTCAAGTCACAATGTACATCTTTGAAACATTGGCGACTTTCGGTTGTCGGGGTAATCTCAAGGTTTCAAATATGGACACAGGGTACCCAATCGACAGAAAAGTCAGTCTAGTGCCGATCGATAAAAATTGTGCGATTTGATGGAATCACCCACGCTCGATCACACGCCTCTGTCGAGTCGACCTATCTCCGATCTCTAATCGATTTTTAATTGTGCCGTAATGACCCTTGCAGATTAGCTCGGTCGAAAGATCGCTTCCTGGTCAAATTCTCGAGTCTGATGCATTTGAAACTCTTTACAGTTTCACCCGATAGATTAGTTTCCACATGAGTGGCCAATTCAAGGAAAAGAACTATATGCGTGCCAACAAAATGCTTGTCTCAATTAATTGAAAATAGAATCGGAAAATCGGGATGTTACACCAAGTCTTGCGCGGGAATGACTTGTATGTCAAGCGTGAGAAGTGTGCTTTTGCCCAAAAAGAAGTTTTGTCCTTGGGGCACATCGTCGGGGGTGAGCGAGTGCGAATGGACAAAACGAAGATTCAATCGATTGTCGAATGGGAACCGCTGATGAAGGTGATAGAGTTGAGGTCATTCCTTGGCCTCACCAATTATTACCGATGGTTCATTTGGAGCTACTCGAGCATCACCGTGCCACTCACGGACTTGCTGAAGAAGGAGAAGCCGTGGGAGTGGACGGATCGATGCCAAAGGGCATTCAATCGATTGAAGAATGCCATGATTGAGGAGCTAGTCTTGGTGTTGCCCAATCACACCAAGCCCTATGAGGTAAAGACTGAAGCATCGAATTATGTTATCGGTGGTGTTCTCATGCAGGGTGGACGTTCGGTGGCATTCGAATCTTGCAAGCTGGATGATCCCAAGCATTGGTATACCATCCAGGAGAAGGAGATGACCATGGTGGTCCATTGCCTTCGGACGTGGAGGCATTATCTCTTGGGGTTGAAGTTTATCATGAGGACGGACAATGTGGCCACGAGTTACTTCCAGACCTAGAAGAAACTGAATCCAAAGTAAGCTCGATGGCAGGATTTCCTTGTGGAGTTCGACTATGTGCTAGAGTACAAGCCGGGGAAGGCTAACTCCGTGGCGGACGCACTAAGTCGAAAGATGGAGCTGATGAGTAGCATGGTTAGTCGGCGAGTTGTCCTTAGGTTGATGCATCAAAGAGGGCTAGAAGCACAATCGAGAGCTCAAGCCCTCATTAGGCATGCGAGGGAAGGCAAGACCCGACAATTCTGGTGTGAGGATGATCTCCTCTACACCAAAGAAAGGTGATTGTACGTGCCTTTTCATGGGAAGTTGAGGAAAGAGATCTTGCGTGAGTGCCATAATTTGAAGTGGGTGGGTCATCCAGGGATCCACCGCACATTGGCCTTCGTCGAAGATCGATATTACCAGCCTTAAATGCGAGACAATGTGGAAGCTTATATGAAGATTTGTTTGGTGTACCAATAAGACAAGCTAGAGCAACATTTGTCGCCGGGCCTGTTGGAGCTACTTCCCGTTCCAACTTGTCCATGGAAAAGTGTTTTCATGGACTTCATCATCAATCTGCCGAAGTCCAAAGAGTGTCGGACTCTCATGGTCGTGATGGACCGATTCTTAAAGTACGCGACTTTCATGCTTGCAATAAAGATTGTCCGCCGAGGAGGCGGCCAAGCTGTTCATGAAGTGCGTGGTCAAGTATTGGGGAGTTCCGCAGATAATCGTGAGCGATCGTGATCCTCGCTTTATAGGGCGTTTCTGGTTTGAGTTGTTCAAGCTGCTGGGGTAGGAGCTGAATCTTTCCACAAGTTTGCATCCTCAAATCGACAGTCAGACGGAGCGGGTCAATGTACTCTTTGAGATTTACCTCCAACACTATATGAGTAAAACGTAAGTGAATTGGGCGAAGTTGATCGACGTAGACCAATTCTTCTACAACTTGCAGCGGAGCGAGTTGACCGGTTAGAGCTCGTTCAAGATTGCAACTGGGCAGCAACCAAATATCCCGAGTGTAATCGCTTTGGGTTATCGGGGGAATAGTCTGCCTGCGTACAAGTTCGTTAGGGATTTGCAGGAGCAAACAGACTTGGCACGGGCATGTCTACAAAAGGCCTCCAAGAGCATGAAGAAGTGGGCTGATAAGAAGTGACGGCATGTGGAGTTCCAGTTCGGGAACCAAGTGTTGGCCAAGTTACACGTGGTTCTCCGATACAAGGACATGTACAAAGGGTTGATCCGTTGCTACAAGAGGCTATTTTGTGTGCTACAATGGGTCGGAAAGGTCGCATACAAGCTAGAGTTACCATCAAAATTCAAGGTACATTCGGTTTTCCATGTAAGTATGCTTAAGCCTTTCCAGGTTGATGAGGAAGATCCGGATCAAGGGGAGTCACAATGGCGTCACTCGAGGAAAAAACCTCGTATGATTGAGAAGTCGAGAGCATCATGTCAGATCGAGTCATACGGAAGCAGTATTGTGCGCCGAAGCGAGAATACTTGGTCTGATGGAAGGGTCTTCTGAAGAGCGAAGCAAGTTGGGAGCTTGCAAAAAGTCTTTGACAGTTCAAGAAGGAGATAAACGTTTTTCATGTCGAAGACGCGATGAGGGTGTCACCTGATTAGGTGGGGGAGAATGTCATGGCCCAAAAGAAAGCCAATCCAAGAGGGTTCTAAGGGACGGCTGTGGCATATCCGTGGGTCAAGCAACCCTCGACTTGTATCCTCAAATCCTAGGATTTTCTCGAGTCTTTTAGAATACTCTTGGGAACGGGCGATACGGTAATTGTATTAATATATAATAAATGCGGATAGTTGGTAGTTGGGGAGATGTGATCTCCACCATTAGATTGAGGAGAGATCTACGGATACGGTTTATCTTATATGTGTATATATAGGGGTCTCCTCCCCCTCATTATACTTATCTCATTCACAAGTAAATACATTTAAGAGCTTCTCTCTCTAGAGTTTTTCTTTCTAAAGATCCTTGTGAGTTGAGTGTGAGTAAAGCTACTTGGGAGAAATCTTAAGGCTGCACGGGCAAGGAAATGCTAGATCGATCGGCTCGTGACACATGGCTGCGAGGGGCCGATGACATGACCCAAGCAATTGTCGCCTAGGTTACACAACCTAGAGGACTCTCATAAGGGTTAAGCGACCTCTGTGTGGGGTTGTGTGACTCTAAGTGGCCCTTCCTTGGGTCACACAACACTCGTCGAGGACTACCTAAGATTGTGTGACCCCACGACCATTGCTAGTGCCAAATTGCTTTTTAATAGACTTTTAAGTTACAATTTTGTATTTCAAAAAACTCTTATAATTTAAAAAATCTTTTGCACTCTTCCAACAACTTTCCCTAAAAGTCTAATCAATCTCAACCGTAGTCTTCCAACTGATATAAAAGTCAAAAGATCTATTTAACTTATTCTGTTTTTCCTTTTTGCTAAGTCAAGGCAGCAGCATGTTGCGCTGGTCAACATTATTTTTATTTTTTTATTTTATTTTTGTCTTTGGTCCTAGCCGGAGAACATCACTTTAGTTAAGGCTAATAAATCGGTGGCCATATTAGGAATATTACGGAATTCTCAATGTCTTCATATAAACCTTCCTAGATTATGTAATTAACGTCTCCTCAGTATTTAATAATTAAAGTAAATAAATTTTACATAGAAACAATGAACTGGGAAAAACTATAAATATAATTTTGTAAAAGATAAATCCTGCTTTTGATTTGATTGGATATGAGTTTAACATGATGTCACTTAAATCTTGGAGTAGACCTATTCCATTGTATAAATAATAAGTATCTTAGGCTGCGTTTGGCAACCACTTTGTCAAGTATCTTTGAACCCCCAAAGATCTTTGGGTTAATGTACGGGTGTTTGGCAAAAACATTTCAACCCCCTTTGGAGAAGGCCAGCCTTGTGAAGGCTAAAAGCCCAAGGCAGGTGAGGACCTAATATTGGGCTTTCGGCTTTTTCAGCATGCCCACGCGGGCACTATTCATATATATATATTTCGAAATTGTCCTTACGAACATTTTGTTTTTTCGTTTTTTGCCCTTATGAGGAGACACTATTCATCTTCTCCGTCAAGTGGCCGGTTTGGTTCTTCCTGACTATGAGGGGCCGGCAATGGCTAGAGGAACGCCAGTGTGGTCGCGACAACCTAGGCGATCATCGTTAGAGAGTCGGGCGACCACTGGTGAGGTCATGCGACTGCAGCGCCATTTGGGTCGTAGCGAGGTGCGGGTCGCCGGGACCCAAATCCGGGCGGCGAGTCCTCCCGCGACCTCGATGCCCCGGATCTAGGTCGTCGGAGGTTGAGGCGGGGTTGCGTGACCTTGCCGCCCTAGATCCGAGGTCGCCGAAGGTCGAGGCGGCGTTGCACGACACGCGCGACCTCGCTACCCCAGATCCGGGGTCATCGGAGGTCGCAACGGCGTTGCACGACCTCGCCGCCCCGATCCGGGGTCACCGGAGGTCATCAACGATCGCTAGCAACCATTGGCGACCGCCTTTGCCCTTGCCGATCAAATTTTTTATTTTTCTTTTGATAATTTTTTTATCACAAAAGTCCTTTGTCCCCCAAACACCATTTTGGTCAAAGGTACTTCACAAAAGACTTTCAAACTATAATTTTCCAAACACAGTTTACATTTTGAAAAATACCTTTAATTCAAAGGTCTTTGCATTTCCCTAAAAACTTTCCCCAAAAGTCTTCCCAAACGCACCCTTCATCGTCTTGAAAGTTAGCCCAAAAAATAAAAATGAGACAAGAGATGATCACTTCACCTGATGTGGGTCTCACTTTTTAGTATCTTAAGCGTTCCCAGGGTGTATTTATTTATTTTTATTTATTTTGGTTTTCTTCGTTTGTGAGTAACACTTTCCTTGTCTTCATCATTCTCTCTTCTCTCTCTTATAGGCAATTATCTCTCTCTGGTGCAGCTCCCACTTCCACGCCTTCTACTAAAACGTGGCATCCTCCGGCGGAGTTGAGGAGAATGCAGAGCGCGAGAGTTGGAGAGAGTCAGGGTTGTGAGGCAGCCTCAAAGGGCGATTTCCTGCCAAGGTAGTTATTGTCACACCTGAGATTTGTCTCTAAGACCACAACCACGTTACAAGTGCAGGAATCATATATATGGATGAAAAGAAGTCTATTAGACGATATAGATTTGCAAGCAAGAGAATTGCAACCATTGTGATGTCTAAAAAACTAAGACAAAGGATAAGCTCTGAGATAAGGACACTAATGGTGCCATAAGTTGTGTACGGCGCTCACTTCGGTGCCAAAAGTTTCCGTCGGATCACTTAAGTGCCAAAAAATTTGAAAAACGCTCACTTTGGTGCCAACTCCGACGAAATTGGCCGGAAATCCGATGTGGCCTTTTTTTTATTAATTTTTGATGCGACGTGGCTCGTCGGAGAGCCGAGTCGGCATCCAAACACCAAAACGACGCCGTTTGGTGTCTCCCCTAATTCAAAACCCTAATCTCCGGCCGTCGCCCTCCTCGACGGTCCTTGCGCTCGGCGGCCACGGCCGACCCCGACCCCGACGATGGCCACTCGGCGGCCGTAGCTCCGACCTCGACCTCGACCCCGACCGTGACGATGGCCACTCAATGGCCGTGGCTCAAACCCCGACCTCGACCCCGACGATGGCCACTCGACGGCCGTAGCTTCGACCCCGACCTCGATGATGGCCACTCGGCGGCCGCAGCTTCAACCCCGACGACGGCCACGGCTTCAACCTCGCCGAAACCCTAATTTCTTCCTCATGTGAGCTAAACGGCGTCGTTTCCATGAAGTCATCCACGTAGGACGGCAAAACGACGTCGTTTTCTTAAGGAGGACCGAAAACGACGTCATTTAAAGTCTTATCAATTTTATTTTTTTTAAATCATTTTGGCCGGAATCTTTCACCGGAGGCCGGAATCTTTCGCCGGTGGCACCAAAGTGAGCGTTTTTCCTCCGATTTGGCACTTAAGTGATCCGACAGAAACTTTTGGCACCAAAGTGAGCACCGTACACAACTTATGGCACCATTAGTGTACTTATCCAATAAGCTCCTCACTTTTGATGGTTTGACCCATCTATCGGGGATTTAAGGTTAAAAGCGTCTCTTGAGCAGTTCCATGTAGAGTCCGAATGGTGCTCGTCTGAATTGCCTAGATGGAATGACCCTGCATAGAAGACAATAAAGTAGGCCCTTTGAAAATTTATAGAAAAAAGCACGGATACAAAATTGCATAAGTTTCCTAGCAAGTTATTTTCATAGAGAAAATGCCAACATAATTAATTCTATAAAAGCACATAACTCAGTCGAATGATGTTTTCTTGGTTTAATTGGTGGCTGTGCGACATATAGAAGCCCCTTTCTCTATTTAAAACCAACCCAATATAATATCGAGGAGGGATGCAACCATACTTTACACCGCCCCCAATAGACTTTACTGGCTAATATTTGAAATGCATTTGGTGTGCCCACTTGTTTTCTACTTTCTCAAGAACTAGAAACAAAATGGTAAAAGTTTCAATTAACCGACTGAAATGAGAAAAAAAAAAAAAACCGATATTTCATGGGAAAAACCGTTCATCCTTTACAGAGTCCAAACCATAATTAGACCAATATTATGGGGAGATATTAAAATGTGCATCTTGAAATTATTGTGCCAATTTGCCAAACAGATTGCAGAAAAGAAGGAGGTCAAAGGAAAACCATTCAGGGAAATGTTCATTGAAAAGAAGACTCAAAATCCACTCACAAAATAAAATGCGTGCTCTATCTCGAAGGGGTCAAAGAAATCAGTAAGTTCAATAGCTAGAAGTTAATGAGATGATAAACTTCTTTTAGACTTGGTGAAAGCAAAACTCTATCGGACAAGAACTCAACCATGGGTAGCATAGTTGGTGTGAGTTCTCTCCCTCATCACAGAGGTCGAGGGTTCGACCCTCTTGTTGCTAAAGTGTCTAAAGTAGGGGGTCCTGAGCTAGGTTTATGTCTAAATAGTGGCTTGCGGCGAGACTCAACGGTGCCACCGAGTACTTAAGGGTCGTGTGATCCCCGAAGAGTGATCTCCGACAATTCCTCGGTAAAAAAAAAAAAAAAAAAAAAACTCTATCGGACAAGACTCGCTTTTCTTCTTTCTACTCTTCCTCACAAAATTTTGAAAATTTCAACTAAGAAAATTCCCATCGGGAGAGAAACTCAGCAATGCCAAAACGCCTCCTTAAAGATCCTTAAAAGCATCAACTTTAATAAGATTCAATAGTAAAAAAGGAATGAATGAATACCCACTTTTTCCAACATAAGAAAAGAGATGAAAGATGAAAAAGAAGACAAAAAAACTTCGGACTTAATTGACTCGAACCCATCACAAGGAAAACAACCACAATACTCAACATTAACCAACATTTCAAATTCAATCAATTTATCCAGCACCCACCATGAAAAACAATGCAGAGACAATCTCAAACATCAAAGAAAAGAAAGTAGAAGGAGAGAGAGAGACAGAAGGATGAAGATGAAGAAAAGTGGGACCGCAACAGAAGGACACTAAGAGAATGCAGAGATGCTAAAAGATGGGACATACAATGAGTAAAATGGTCACAATATTTTGTTGAGAGAGTTTTAGCCAAATTAAAAGTGAAAAAAGCGAAACACTTTTGTTTTGTTCAAAAAGAACAAGTCGTGTTTGGAACGGTTAAATCCCAAAGGCGTGATCGAATCCCATCAGGAAACGACACAAAAAAAGAAAGGAAAGAATGAACCATTAAAAGTCAAAATTTATCCTCCGTTTTGCAAAAGTTTCCTTTTGCTTTTAGATGATTTCATGTGCAACTACTTTTCATTTTCCGAATTTCTTTGGCATCCTTGTTGGGGAAGGAGTGGATGTGAATGGAGTCTAATTGGACCTTACCCGTGATTCTCCTTCCAAGTTTTCTTTTTAAGATTATTTATGAACATTTTTAATAATTTAATCTTTTAAACCCAAATATGGTTATAAATCTACAAAATTACAAGAAGAGCAGGATTTTAATTTTATTTATTCATGGAATGCCTTTGCCCATATTAGGTTGAACCTTACTGATTTAGTGAGGATGACCCTCACTAGCCTTTGCCAGAGGCAATGGCTGGGTGACCAGTGAAGGGAGATACGAAAAAAAGAAAAAGAAAAAGAAAAAGAACATACTAAAAAATCTAGTTTTTGGAACTGATTTCATGAAGCCTAAGAACTCTAATTTTTTTCTCAACATCTCTCTCTAATCTCGGTGAGACACTTCACAAAATCTTTGTCTCGCTCATGACACACCCTCGTCCTCACTCGTCCGCAATTCACCATCACTAGTTTGAGCCTCACACCCCTCGCTCCTTCTCAACTCATTTGAGTCTCACAATCCTTGCTTACTCATGACTCACTCTCATTCATATTTTATTTTGAACCATTTTATTACTAATATCATTTAGCCATAAAAAATGAAGAGAAAAAAGATAACTAAAAAAAAAAAAATAGGTGTTTGTGTGGACCCCAAAATCATATTAGAATAATGGGGTAAATTCTAGGATCGATTTTATGGCAAGTATGATAGGTTATAGATCTCAAAAATTGAGAACCGATTTCAATCAAATACATTTTAGATTTCAGGTTTGAAATATGTCCAATCTTGGTGACGTCTTCATGTTCCAACGAAGAGGAATAAGTCACTACCTTTTTAAGTTGGACGTAAAGATGGGTCAAGAATGTCCAAAAGCGTCGAGTCAATCTTGAATTTGAGGGTTCGACCAAAAAAAATGTGGAATTTGAGGGGAAAGGTACAAAAGGCCAAGAATAAATTAATCACAAAGCGTCACCAGCTTCTAGAGTGGTGCCAACAGACACATCAATATGTGCGCCTTCCCCCCGCAAGGACGGCGAAAGATATCTCATGAATATTGTAAAGCATCTCCGACATTATGAATAAAAATTAGGGTTAATATCCTAAAAAACTTTAAACTAATATACTTGTGATAAATTTATCTCAAACTATTTTTTTGATCATAAAAACTCCAAACTAGACATCTCGTGATAAATTTACCCCGATTGACTATAAAAAGTCATAAATGGGGTACATCTATGACAAATTTACCCCAAACTAATTTATTCGTCTACAAAAACCCCAAATTAATAAATTTGTGACAAATATACCATCTGCTAAATTAAATTAATACCACAAAAAATTGCAAAAATTGTAAACTGTGACAAATTGAACGAAAAATCCCAAATTGGTATATCGATCAACAACCGTCACGTGTCATTTAACTTAATAATTTGACGGTAAAATTTAACAAAAACTAACAGATGGTAAATTTGTTACAACTGTATCAGTTTGGGGTAAATTTGTCAAAGGTATATCGGTTTAAGGTTTTGATGATCAAAAAAATAATTTTGGGTAAATTTGTCACAGGTATATTAGTTTGGGGTTTTTTTAGGGTATTAACCCTAAAAATTAATGCCAAGGAAAATTTTAGTAGGTTTGGTAACCATTTTATTCTCGCTAAATAATTTACATTCGAAATAACTTTTTATAATTTTATTTTCTAGATGAGTTTCTGAAAGTGTTTGATAATTATACAAAATTTCTTTTCTCTAAATAGAAATGTATTTAATATAACTCATATTTTTTGTGACTTATAATTAATTTTAATTTTTAAAATAATTTAGTCAATATATTTTTTTCCTTTTCCTCTTCTTGCTTGGTCATAGGCCTTAGCTATGGCTGGCAAATAACGACCTCATCGATCTTAGGAGAGCCTCATCGGCCCGAGCCTTGCTGGTGGATAGGCGAGGCTCCCTCGAGGCTAGCAAAGTTGTCGACCCTCGTCTAGCCGATCATCAACCATGGCCGAGCCTGATGATTGACAAGAGGAGGAGGAAGAAGAAGAATACAAGGAAAAGAAGAAGAAAAAAAAAACATTGATTGAAGAATTGTTCTTGAGAATAAAAAATCAATTTTTTTTTTTTAATTTCTTGATCATTTTCCAAACATATTCATGGGAACAAAAAAATTACCAAACAGAAATCTGTTTTTTCTTTTTCTTTTTGTTCCCGAGAACAAAAGAATATAATCTGACATTGGTTACAAAACATGCCCTTATACTCAAAATCCACAAAAATCCCCAAACTGATAAGTTTGAGAAAAATTTACCCTCAATTAATTTATATTAAATTGAATTAATATCATAAAAATCATAAATTGATACACTTGTAATAAATGGAATGTGAAACCAAAATTGATACATTCACTAACTGTTACATGCCATCTAAGTTAGTAATTTAACGGTAAAATTTAACAAAAATTAATAGAAGATAAATTTACACGCAAATGTACTACTTTGGGATTTTTTGTAATGTTCATCCTTTGAGTTAAGATGCTAATTACTCAAAACTGCAAAATGCACTCCTATTTCAGCCTTCTAGTAGATTCAACAGCTTGGACCGTCCCCCGAACCTAGATCTTCCTTCTCTACTGTCAGATTGACTCGTGGTAACCCGCGTGGGCTTTGATCTATTCGGGGAGCTAAAAAATGGCCACCATTTCATTGGTCTGACCCAATTTTCTAGTCCATCAGCATGAAATTACAAAGTTAATCACTGCATTTTCTCTAACATTTAATATCTTAATTGAAAAGGAATTGATTTTCATACTCTATGACCCTATTTGGTAATGTTTATGTTTTTCCCCTAGTATAGAAAAAAACAACATAAATTTATTTGATAATGTCAATTAATTTTTTATTTTTCGGAACAAATAAGTTGTCAGGAAATAAATTTGGGATAGAAACAAAAGGTAGAAAAACTTACTTTTTTAATCTTGAGAATTTTTTTTTAAAAACATGTCATTTTTCTTTTTTTTCTTTTCTTCTTCTTCCACATCTAGCCAATCGTCGGTTTTGGCGATAGCTGGCAAGTGGCCAAAGATGAGGTCCGATTATCTCATCGGCATTGGAGGAACCTCATCGTGGTTAGGTAAGGCTTGGCCTCACCAATTTAGGCAAGACTATCTAGCCCAGCCATGATGGGGTCAAACTTCGTCATGGGCTAGCGATCGACTAGTGATCTAAAGAAATTCTACGTCACAAAAAAAAAAAAAAAAACAAATTTAAAGTCTACCAAATGCATTCATGTTATTTTTCTATTTATGAAAATAAATTTTGGGCGATTATCAAACATATTTGAATATTCTGAAACTAGTATAAAAAAGGAAATTGAGAAAAAATTATTTAAGAATATAAATTATTTTTAAAAATAGGGATTTTTATCAAAGCATTCATAAGCCACTCACGTCCTCATGTTATAACCCCCATCACCTCCATCCAAACCAAGCAATCGCAAGCAAAGAACTCGCACGAAGCACGCTTTTCCAGCAGAAAGAACCAGACCAACCGCGCTCAGGAGATGCACCTCACGCCCGGGGATAGGAGCGTTAGTCCTTGACATTTTATTAGGGATTAAACCAGTGGCTGGAAGCTTAATCATGTCTTTGATCTTTCCAAGAAAAGAGACGAGGGGGACCGAGGCGAGTTGACTCACCGCTTGACTCGCTCTTCACGTCTCTTCTCTCTCTCCTGTCTCAGTCGCTCCCAGGTTTCTGTCCATCTCCCCTGTCTCTCTCTCTCTCTCTCTCTCTCTCCGTCTCTCTCCCTCTCTCTCTGCACTGCTTCTAGTCTCCTCCGTTCCCTCTCCATTGATGAAAGCAATCATTTTACTGTCTTCTGGTTCAGTGTTGTTCTTTTGCTCCCTCTCCCTCACTCACTCTCTCTTACAGAAAACCGTTTCAAGTTCTTCAAAACCCATCCTCAAGCGCAGTCATGGTCTTCAGGACTCTGGAGATAACCATGATATCGTTCGTGGGCCGCGAGGCCGTCAGTTTCTACCTCGTCGGTTCTCTCTCCGGCGACAAGAGCGACAAGAAGCAGCGCACGCCCGTCCACAAGGACGGCAGCATGAACCGCACCTTCGTCTTCCCCGTCGATGGGGCCACGGCTCGTGCCGGCCGCCTCAAGTTCAAGATCATGGCCAAGCGCACCTTCTCCTTCGACAAGGACGTCGGCGAGGTCGATGTGCCGGTCAGGGATCTGCTCGAGGAGGGCGGCGCGGGCGATGGGAAGCCGAAGTTGCTGAAGTACAGCGTAAGGTTGCCGTCCGGGAAGTCGAAGGGCGTTCTCGGATTTTCTTATAAGTTCCGCGAGGCAGCGCCCCCACCGGGGGCATGTCCCCTGAACCCCGTGCCCACAAATGGTTATCCGTCGCTGGGGAACAGGTACGCTGTTCCACCGCCGGCAAGCCAGGCGGCGCTCAAGAAAACCGGAGGCAAGATCTTCATGCTGATGGGAAAGTTCCTCGAAAAGCTGCTGACCGGGGACTGCATGTCAAATGCAATTAATGATGTCGGGTTCGATGATGGTTGCGATAAGTAAACAGAGTTTTCTTGTTTTTGGTCTTCCTTCCTCTGCCTCTCTCGTTACATCGATGTCTTGAGCTATGAGGTTGTCTTTTTTCTTGGCTGGCTGGGTCCGCCGAGGAGAAAGAGAGCGCTCACCTAGAGGAACGCACGAGAAGAGAAGGGAAATAGGGCAGCCCCTTCGGGCGAAGATTCGATGGCCAATTGTTGTCGGAATCTGGTCAAATTTCAGTATATCGTTTGTGAGCAATCGAGACCTATGAGTTGATCAGATTTAGTGTTTGTTGATCACATTCAGTGTTTGTGTTGGAAGATATGCTCGAGATGTGCGATATATATATATATATATTCAGATTTAGATTAATTTATTATATCAATCAAAGATTAGGTTTGATTCTTGTGATATTTTCTTTCCCTATGTTTGTCTACATCATGTTCTATAATTACAGAGCTCTGTACACTTTCACAATCAACGAAAAGAAATACATAAAATCTTCCCCTAAAATCTGTTCCTCTTGCTCTTCCTTTGTCTTCCTAGTTTCCTTTCATGGTAACAGAGCAATTGTGCTCCTAATTTAGCTTTCACCACTTCATCATTGATTCCTTGCCGTCTTCCCTGTTCTTGCAATGGAGGGCACACTAACCTGCAAAACAGCGTTAGCACTCTGGCTAGGAATCAATTCTTTGAAACCACAAAAGCGAGCAAGAAAAGAGAATTACTATGACTCAGAATTAGCCATCGGCTTCTAAAGAACGTATCTTAGAAGAGATAATGCCAGAAGCTTCGGACGTTCAAGATACTACCTTGAACCCACCTACTCGAGTTGTTGTAAGCCGAGAGCAGCCCATTCAGGCCCAACATATGCAATGGCCACCATCATAGGCCTAGCCAAATCTGGGGCAACCCTTTATGGGCCAACCATTCTAGTGGCTGCCTATTCAAATGCAGCCCAATCCTTAGTATTATGGGTCAAGCCCAAACACCTCACGGTTAGGAAATCAAAGCCATGAAAATAGTGCCCGGTCCAATGGTGACCCGCCAATAGTGAATGGGGCAAGCCCAACCATTGGGATGGGATCCTTCCATGCGGGGCAATCGACTAGGTTGAGAGATTCAGGTGTGGGTTTTCACGTGTGGGGCAGACAACTGGGTCGAGTAATCCAAGTATGGGAGGAAACCCCTACTTGTTTTTGCCGCCTGGGTTCTTCCCGTATTCGATCTCGGCCATGACTGGTCACTTGGAGACCGGTGACCCTTTGTTTGTCTCCAAAGCCGATGGACCAGAAATTTGACTAATCACCCATCAATTAACTACTTGACTTGGGCACGAGAGCTTCAGCAAGCTCTTGTTACAAAGGATAAAGACGGTTTTATCGATGGGACCATTCCGATCTCGATGGACAAAAGGATGATATGGCATTGGAAAAAATGTAATCAACTAGTGAGAACATGGATCGAAAATTGCATTTCCCCTGAAGTTGCGACTGGCTTACCTCCCAGGACGCAAAAATCATGTGGGATAATATTAAGGAGATGTACCCGAAGTTAGATCGATCAAAAAATCTTCTTGCTCACCCAGGCACTCTTAGATCTGAAGCAAGGAAACATGTCTATTGCGGCATGCTTCAACAAGCCGTTAGCTCTTTGGAATGAACTGGAGGTAGCAGAGGAGAAGCTCAAGGGACCTGAGACAACTCTACAGCAATACAAATTGATGAAGGAAAGAGAGGAGGCAACAAGATTCGTTCTTGTTTTAAATGAATTTTACCTAATGTTTCGTTCCCAAATCTTGGCAATGGATTCGGTACCACCACTCAAAAGGATATACTAATTGGCTGTTCATGAAGAAAGCCAACAGCTTTCTTCGCCGAAGTACGTGAAAAGGGCCAATGGATTGCACTCGCAGCTCGCCGTGAACGGAGAGAAGTTTTGGAATATAACCTTAGCGAAGGAAAAGTTGCGGCGTTAGGGTTTGCTAAAACAAGACCCTTTAAAAGGCAAGGGATCGACAACTCATATCACACCCAGCGATCGGATGGCTCGCGATTGGTTGATCCTTTTGAAGAAGCAAACAGTGGATATGGCAGCGGAATTAAGGCATCCAACGACCCAATTTTTGCCACGTCATCCAAGAATTTTGGGCAGCACTCAAAAGGAAGAAGTAAATTATTTTGTGAATATTGCAAACATTCGCATCACACTATCAATAATTGCTGGAAATTACATGGTAAACTCGAAGAGAAAGAAGGAAAAAGAAATTTTAGCTACTTACCAGGTCACCAGACCAACCGGTCCAAATATCAATAAGCCCATCACATATGGACAATATCAACAACTTATGCAAGCATTACAAAAGTTGGACACTTCCAATAAAAGGGAAATTTCTTAGGTATTTCTCATTGCCGATTAATTCTATTTCGAAAAATGCATGGATAGTTGATTTATGATCCAGTGACCACATTGTCTACGATAAATTTTTCTTTTCTATTATCCATGAAAAATTACATTTACCTATATCTATGCGATTGCCAAATGAAAATGTTACTCATATCACAATGATAGGCACAATAAATCTTAGTCCCTGAATCACTTCGCAAAATGTCATTTATGTCCTTGAATTCCAATTCAACCTCATTTCTGTCTCTAGAGTTTGCAAAAAAAATTCATGTCAAGTCCTCTTTGATTCTAATACTTGTTTCTTTCAAGCTCTTTTGACTAGCAAATTGATGGACTTGGGTAGTCTCTCTGAAAGACTATTTTTTTGGACTAGCTTTCTAAGCACTTTAGATTTGTCTTGCATTTCTTTGAATAAACAATCATTGTGTAACATGACTATCAGTGATAAAAATCTTATGCATTCTAGAATGGGCCACGGTGCTTTATTTCCTTATCCTTAGTGTCATATTTGTCCGCTTGCAAAACAGCCACATGTTCCCTTTCCACTTAGTAAGACTCGCACCAATGATATTTTTTCATTAATTCATGCTGATGTTTGGGGACCTTATCATACACCACATCATGATTGATCTCGATTCTTCCTGACAATTGTGGACAATTACTCTCGTGCCACACGGGTTTTCCTAATGCAATCCAAACATCAAGCTTTCTCTCATTTAAAATTGTTCATTTCCTTATCAAAGAACCAATTTGGGAAATCTATTCAGCGTATTCGCACTGATAATGAGAAAGAATTTTTCAACAATGATTGTGCTTCCTTTTTTTCATCTCATGGCATTCTACATGAGAGTTCTTGCACCTACACCCCACAGCAAAATGGGGTAGTGGAGCGCAAGCGTCACCATCTTTTAGAAGTTGCACGTCCACTAAAATTTCAAGCCTCCATTCTAGAAACTTTTTGGGGAGATTGTGTGGTCATAGCTACTTACCTAATCAATTGCATGCCCACTTGAGTACTTGATGGACGAACTTCTTTCGAGATGCTTTTCGGAAAGAAACCAAAGCTAAGTCACCTGAAGATTTTTGGTTGTTTATGCTACATTACTACAATGGGCCCTTGGGACAAAATGGGTCTCCACACCCAGAGCTGTATATTTATGGGATATCTAAATTTGAAGAAAGGATACCATGTCTTTAAGCCTTCCACAAGTGAATTCTTTGTAAGCAAGGATGTTTCTTTCCATGAGGATATTTCTCCATTTCGTGAAAATCTACTCTCAAGTGAAGATTCAGGCGATCAAAGGGATTCTTGTCATTTTTTTATCTGAGGAAGCACTATCTCTAGATCCCGGAGTATGTTTTGACTATACCTTCGGGACTGGTCCAATTCCCAGATGAAGATATTATTCCAATTCCAACATTAGAAGAAGCAACAGCTGATATGCCCATTGAAGAAGCTTCGAGTTCTTCACCAAGATCTTCCAATGATGAACCGTCATCCTCTCCACCGATGTAGGTCCTCCACGGTATTCCAACCGCCTCACACATCCACCAATGTGGACTAAAGACTATGTCTGTGTTGCATTCAACTCACTAGGTATTCATTACCCAATTTCATCTTATGTTTCTTTCAATCAACTTTCTCCAGAACATAGGTGTTGCATCAGTTGTATATCATAACAACGAGAACCCTCTACCTATGATGAGGCATCCATTGATCCACGATGGAAAAAAGCTATGGAAGCATAATTACAAACCTAAGCAAAAAATCAGACATGGGACCTTGTGACTCTACCTTCTCACCAAAAGCCCATTAGATGCAAGTGGGTATACAAAATCAAATATCAAGCAGATGGCTCTGTTGAATGTTATAAAGCACAATTGGTGCCTAAAGGTTTCACACAGTAAGAAGGTTTCGACTATCATGAGACCTTTTCTCCAGTGGACAAGGATGCCACGGTCCGTTCTTTCTTATCTATTGCAGCTCTTCATGATTGAGAGTTACACCAAATGGATATTCACAATGATATTCTTCATGGTGATTTGGATGAGCAAATTTATATGGAGCTTTCATAGGGATTCTGGAGAATAGGGTATGTCATCTCCGGAAATCTCTTTATGGCCTCAAACAGGCCTCTAGGCAATGGTATGCAAAGTTCGCCAATGTTTTCATAGCCACAGGTTTCAAGCAGTCCAGACACAATTATGCCCTCTTCACATGGACAAAAGGTATGTCATCCATCTACCTGATGATATATGTAGATGATGTACTTATTATGGGAAATGACATGATTGCCATAAAGAACTTTAAGGGGTATTTGCATTCCACTTTTCATATAAAAGATATGGGATCACCTAAGTACTTTCTTGGCATTGAGGTTGCCCGATCCAATCAAGGGATTTTTCTCAGCGAACTAAAGTTTGTACTGGAGATTATATCAAAAGCAAGTCTATTAGGATGCAAACTAGCCGTTATTCCGATTAAGCAAAACACCAAGTTAACTACGATAGATTACGATAGACTACGATGCGGGAATATCTCAAGATGATGATCCTATACTTCGAGATCCGTTGAGTTATTAGAAGCTCGTTGGAAAACTTATATATTTTACCATGACCAGATCTGATATATGTTACACAGTTCAAACTCTCAATCAGTTCATGCACAGTCCAAAGCGGTCCCATATGAATGCCGCTCTAAAGGTTGTAAAGTACTTGAAGAAATGCCCAGGACTTGGGATACTTCTTTCCGGTAAATGCAACATGGAAATGACGGCTTATTGTGATGCAGATTATGTGACTTGTCCCACGAGCCTAAGGTCTATCACAGGTCTCTACATTAAACTAGGGGAATCTCTACTTTTGTGGAAGACAAAGAAGCAACCAACTATCTCACTATCTTCAACCGAAGCAGAATATCGAGTCATGGGAAAGACCACTTGCAAGATAGTATGGATATGAAGTTTGCTTTAGGATCTTGGGGTGCAAGTAAATGGACCAACCAAGTTATTCTGTGACAATGATGCGGCTATCAAACTTGCATCAAACCCTATAGTGCATGAAAGGACGAAGCATATAGACGTGGATTGCCATTTTACTCGAGACAAGATTCAAGAAGGAATAATTTAAACAAAGGGGATTGGAACCACGGAACAACGAGTGGATGTTTTCACCAAACCCCTATATCAAAGACAACACGCATATCTATAAAGCAAGTTAGGTGTCTTGGACATCTATAAACCACTAGCTCAGTTGGAGTGTTGGAAGATATGCTCGAGATGTGCAATATCCATTTAGATTTAGATTGATTTATTATATCAATCATAGATTAAATGTGATTCTTGGGATATCTTCTTTCCCTATGTTTGTATACATCATGTTCTATAATTACAGAGCTCTATACACTTTCACAATCAATGAAAAGAAATATAGAAAATCTTCCCCAAAAATTTGTTCTTGCTCTACCTTTGTCTTCCTCGTTTCCTTTTAGTTTGAAAACCTTCTGCAAATTGTCTCTCGTTTTTCTCCAATCGCGGTTAGGGGTAGTCACTCCATTTGTGTTAATCCGCTTTGGTAGTAATGAAATATTGTTGTATTATTAATGTTGTGACTATAGAAAAACCTTTGTCTATCCACTAATCTTAGTAATTAGATAAAATTTTTGAGTAGCCATTGAGGTTTCCCAAAAAAAAAATATATATCCTAATGTTGTTGTTGGCTATTGTCTTTAATATTTAAATATTATATTTACTTATTTTGATAATGTATTGTTGGAATATATTGTTGATTGTCATTGGTATTAAATTGATTTTGGTTGGTTTAGTTTTGAGGGAGAAATTAATCGTTAATTAGGTTAGTTCTTGATGAATTGTTGCCTAATTCTCCCCAGTATTCTTTGAGTGGAAATGAAATGGATCCGTTCAAGACTAAAAAATAGTGATCTGACCTATTTAGCTATTTTCTTACTATGTTTGTTTCATAAGTATAGACATGAATCGGATCATAAGGTCATATCACAAAAATAATGCAGCTCATGAAAAATATATAAGAGGAGGAATGGGATTTGGGCCGGTAGTTTAGAATTAATTGCAGTTGAGTTTGAATCGAGTTAAGGATGTGAATGTAGCCGATTTTTCTTTGTTTAGAATTGGGATTAGCACACCACGAGTCCTAAAACTTTGTCTTGAAAGTGTAATTGAGTTCTAAAATTTGTTAAATTTGTGTAATCAAGTCATTCTACTTTGTCAATTTGGTAAATGGAAAATGTCAATGTGATATTTTTACTTATTTTATCTTTCCTATTTGTCATTTTTATTATTATTTTCTTCTCCAAATCATAGGTAAATTAGATTTAAAAACTAAACAAGGCTAAAATTTAATTTAAAAAAAAATACTTTGACTCTATAAATGCCTAATAGCAATTATATTTCTCACTTGATCTACTTCTCTATGTGTTCACATTACATAGCCCTGACTCAAGACGAGTTTTGGCCAAAGAACTAAATCTACAACAAATTCATGCAAAAAAATCTTAGGCATTACCTTTTCATTTTCTTCATTTATAAAAAAGGAGGTTAAATGGGCAAAAAAGAAAAAATAATAATCTTAGGCATCAGGATAGCGCATAATTGATGATTTTCATGGTAGAATTGGTCGATAAGGATATCGATTAGAAGGGAAGCAATAATTACTAAATTAGACTCTAAGTGAAGAGTGAATACCTGGAATGCGGATATTTAAAATTGCTAGTGGACTCAACTATGAGAGTCCTTTATCTTGTTAAGCCTGCAAATTTTGGTGGACTTTCTTTGTAGTGAATTGACATCAGTAGTATGACCGCACGAGAAAATTCATCAAGCTCTCGTTGTGCGTTTCTCAAAGAAATTGCATTGTATCTACTCCCAATTCAATGAGAGCAGGTCAGCTTCTGAATCCTCCCGTTCACATCACATCTCAGAGAGTCCTATGCCTTCTAGGGGAAAAGAGTCCTACGCCTTCTAGGGGAAAATAGCTGGTGCGAATTCTGACACTGAAGCTGGTGTGAATTCTGACACATAGATTATCTATGTCGGATAGAATTATTAGTTAGTAAAAAATATTTATATTATTTCTAATAATTTATATTTAAATAATTTCGTTGTCAGTTAAAGTATTTATCGTTGATTCATTTTTATTAATAATATAAATAACCATTTTTAAAGAATCTTTTTAAAATTATTAATTTTTCACAAAATAAATTTATCTTAAAATTCATTTGAGATATAATTATCCCATCTTCCAAACATCATGGTTCATACGATATTATATGAGGATGAAGCCAATATCTAATACTATATATATAGCAACACAATGCACGAGGCATCCACTAGTCGCGTGAAAGTGACTAGAAAACATCTCCCATATGACCCAAATACTTTGGCAAATTCCAAGAAGGTGTATGCAAAACTTGCCGAGCACGATCATAGATGGCCCTTTACTTTTTTTTATCCATGAGGATCCCACTAAAACGATTTCTACTTTTGATAGACCATGAACTATATTAGAATCATTCTCAACAAGTCCTTGAGAAGTGCTCTCACTTTTTTTATTGGGTCTAGGAAGAGACCAAAGGTATGGAGTAATCAATCTGGCAGAATAAAGAGGAATATCGATGATTGTGCTTGGTGAGTTTTAACTAGCTGAATCTCTAAACTTTACTATTAATAGAACAACTATACAAAATAAATAATAATAATAATAATAATAAAAAGATCATAAAAGTGGTTCTCATGATTTCTTTTTCATTGACATGCTGACTTTATTTGATTTTGAAGTCAAGGAAAAGAATAAGGAAATGAGAAGTTCACATGGTTGCAAAGACATGGTGGTTGGTCCGTATGTTGTTCTTTCTTCTATGTTTTGTTAATACAAAAGGCCAAGAGAAAGTGACAAACTGGTAGTGAAACGAGATTGTATACGATTCGATGTGCGTGCTCAGGCAATGTGAGAGATATTCCCGAATTTACTTTGACGCTATATATTCCTATTAACTAAATATAAGGCTATTAGATTTTGAAGATTTAAAATCTTATTTTTAGTAGTTGGAGATTTAGAATCTTATCTTTAGAAGAAAGTTTTATATTTTATGTATATTTTTTTCTTGCTAGGAAATCTTCTAGAATATTCTTTTAGGTATATAAATACCCACCTACATTTAATGGAAATACACAACAATTTCTATCTCAACATGATATCAAGAGCCATCTAAGGGTGGTTGTTATGGCCTTGGAGAATCCTGCCGCCGCCCCCACCATAACTCCCATTACAAACCCCTCTTCTACACTTCCTCCATTAGATCTGCTCATCACTTCCTTTCTCTATGTCTCACAGCATCCAATTACTTGCTATGGAAAGCACAGGTTATCCTGTTTCTCAAGGGACAAAACCTCTATAGCCATATCAATGGGACCACTACTTACCCCTCTTATGCAACCCAAGCAGTTCTTTGGCTATAGCAGGATGCTTCCATCATGAGTCTTCTAATTGCATCCCTCTCAACATCGTTTTACCTCGATTATTAGTAAACCAACTAGTAAAGCCATATGGGATGCTCTCAATGCCTCATTTGGCTCAGCTTCCGCTACATATATGCTCTCTCTTCATCTCAATTTTTGACATTTGCAACAAAAACAAGATGAGTAAGTTATTGATTTCCTCCAACGTCCTACATCCATTGCCGACAAGATGGTGCTACAAGCAATACTCCTGAATCAGAGGATTTCAATGTCCACATCATTCGTGGTCTCTGATTTTATTTCCAGGACATTGTTCCCACATTACTTGGTTGTGGTGAACCAATCTCGTTTATGGATATGCAAGTTCTTCTCCTTAGTCACGAGAGTATTAAGGCTTTCCAAAAGTAGCGAATCTTCGAGCCGTCCTCTCAAGCTAACTCTACTGCAACCAACTCTGCTCAACGAAATGCCTCCACCCCTCCTAGTTCCTCTTTCTCTAGCCATGGTCAACCTAGAGATCGTGGGGGGTGCGATGGTCACTTTGCTAGTGGTCATGGTGCCCATGGTCTTCAACAAGGTTAGTTATGGTGTTCCATATGTCAACATACAAATCTTACTGATGCCACATGCTACTACCACCCTCTAGGTGTGCCTTATCACCCACCAACGACACATACCCCTTCTTCTACTTCATTTTATTAACCCTTTACTCTTCCAATGCCAATCTAAGCCATGCCTTCCCCTCTCTTTTACCTACACCTACCAACGACCTACCTTGGTACCCTAACACTGGTGCCTCCCACCATGTCACACCTCATGTACAATCCCTCTCTTCCTACGGAGCTTAAAATGGATCGGATCGATTACACATTGGAAATAATAAGGGTTTCAAAATCACTAATATCGGTACTTCTTATATTCCCACATCTATTTCAAATATTTCTTTACATTTAAATGATGTTCTTTGATATTTCTAAGCATTTACTTTCGGTTCCAAAATTTGCATCTAACAATAATGTCTTCTTTGAATCCTATCCTACCGAATTTATTGTTAAGGATCTAGTGACCAAGATATTCTTCTTTCTAGCCTGAGTAATGGTGGTCTTGGCACCATACCGCAACAACCTTCAATGCTTATTGCTAGTATTGGACAACTGACTTCCATGGATGGTTGGCATCAACATCTTGGCCATCCTCATCGTTACTTAACACGGTTGAGTCAGTTATGTACAACTTATCAATTGGGCAAGGCTAGTAGTCAATCCTTAAGATTGTCTCCAACTCGTAGTTTATTTCCATTGGATTTAATTTATAGTGATGTTTGGGGTCCTTCTCATTTTGTTTCAATCGACGGTTATCATTATTTTGTTATTTTTGTTGATGATTGCATCAAATTTATTTGGTTTTATCCTCTTAAAGCAAAGTCAAATGTTTACTCTATTTTTCTTACTTTTCAATCTCTTGTCAAATGTCACTTTCACGATACAAAAAAGCAGATCAAACAAATTGGTTGAGGAATTTCATCAACCATATTATTCCTTTTTAAAAATCTTTGGGTGTTGTTGTTTCCCATATCTACGTCTTTATAATGCTCATAATATGGATTTCTGCTCTATTCCTTGTATTTTCTCGGGATATAAGTCCCTCTCACATAAGGTACCACTGCCTTGACCTTGTCACCAATCATTTATACATTGCTCAACATGTTCATTTCAGTGAAACATGTTTTCCCTTTGCAACTCCTTCCATTCTCAATCCATCACCTCATTCATCACTTCCTACGTCTATCCCATAACTTTGGGTTTTGGCTCCTATTGGCATTTCACCTCCTACCAATACAATGAGATCACAAACTCCTCCACAGGCTCCCCCAATGTCATCTAATACCCATTCATCCATCTCCCCCGCCCTAAGAACCAGGCCCTCTATGACCTTTATCATTTCTACTCCTCATCATCCTCTCCATCACCGCCACCGCTGCCCCACCTAGGCCAACACACACTCATACCATGCAACTTCGCTCTTGTCCGCTTCAAATTAATACAATCACCACCCCCTCACCGAACCAACCTCATTCACCCAAGCCAACAAAATCCCCAAGTGGTGTGCAACTATGACCGATTAATTTAATGCCTTGTTAAAAAATCGCACATGGTCTTTGGTTCCTCACAATTCCTCCATGAACCTCGTTGAGTGTAAGTGGTTTTATAGAGTTAAGCGCAAAGTGGATGATAGTCTTGAGTGCTATAAAATTTGCTTGGTCGCTAGGGGTTTTCATCAACAACAAGGCTTGAATTATACGAAAACCTTCAATCTAGTTGTGAAAATTATTACTGTTCGCTCCATATCATCTCTTGTTGTCTCTCAAAGGTGGCAAGTGTGACAATTAGATACGCATAATGCTTTCCTACATAGGGTTCTTTATGAAGAAGTGTATATGAAGCAACCCCCTAAGTTTGAGGACCCAACTCGTCATGACTATGTGATTGTGCTAGTATGAACACCTAGAGGGGGGTGAATGGGTGTTAAAGAAGTTTTTGCAAGACTTAACAACTTAATTCGTCTTTTGAGAATAGTAGACTGAAAATATAAAAGACTATAAACAGTTATATAAGACTACGAATTAAAGTAAAGAGTTTAGAGAAAGAGAATTGAAACGCAAAATTTATAGTGGTTCGGTTTAGACCAAGCCTACGTTCACTCTCCCACACAAACAGCCCACTAGCTAGATTTCACTAAGAATCAAAAGAGATTTTTACAGTCTCTCGTCCTTGATTCTACAGTGTAGAAACTCTACTACACTTCCTCAATGTCTCACAAGTATTTAATCTCTCTTTTAAGTACAACTTAAGCTCAGCGATTGAATCAGCAAAGAACTAAAAACTTCAGACCTTGGAATTTTTCTTTCATGCACACACTCGAATAACTTGAGCATCTTCCTTATATACTCCTCCATACCATCATAACCGTTGGCACCTTCCAAAGGAGTTCTTCTAATCTACCCGTTGGACATAATCAATTAAGGAGATCTTGAGTTATTTAAGGAATGTGATGATAGCTCACAAATCCTGCTCGCCTATACAATTAGGATCTAAATTTCCATAAGTAGAACTTTTCAAGTATACTTCGCCAATCAATAGATTTAATTATCCGTATTGATTTCAATAAGAATAATTGATCACGAGATGCTATCTCCAGCCGTGAGATCTTCTTCAACCGTACGAACCAAATCCTTAAAGATATATTCACATCTGGATAAGTCTTCTTCATCGAATAAATCTTCTCTTCATCGGTCTAGAAGCTATCAGTGAGGGTAGACTTTAAATATTGAGTTTGGAGGTCTTCGGATTTTGACGATAGAGTCTGCAAGTCTTCAGACTAGACTGATGGAAATATTTTGTCAACTTCAAAACAAATAAGAAATTTTTTTCCAACACTACGTTGGACAGTTGCATCATTCTCTATATGATCTTAAGCAAGCTCCAAGAGCTTGTTCAACAACTTTTACAGTTTTTGCTTCATTTGGGATTTTTGGCGTCACAAATAGATCCCTCATTGTTTATTTGTCAAAGAGGCACTAATATCATTTATTTTATTTTTGATTTATGTTGATGACATTTTAATTATAGGTAATGCATCGTCTACTATTAGTGCAATCTTACAAAAATTATATGCAGAGTTCTCAATTAAGGATCTTGGTTCGGTCCACTCCTTCCTTGGGATAGAGGCCATCTCTCACTCTAATAGGCTACTTCTCTTTCAAGGGTGTTATATTGATGATCTTCTTCACCGAGCTAGGATGTTTGAGTGCAAGCCTATCCAAACTCCTATGGCCATGACTACAAAACTATTTAAGAAAGGGGGTGCTCTAATGTCTAATTCTACTTTGTATTAGTCTATAGTTGGTGCCCTACGATATATGACATTGACATGACTGGATATCTCCTTTACTATTAGTAAAGTTTGTCATATCATGCATGCATCGATTGAGTGAAGAGTTTCCTCGTCATGCTATCCGTACAAGACATTCCACTAACAATAGCTTTCTTAAACCTGATGAAACTTTGTGAGTTGAAGCTGTACATTTCCTTTGATGGTTACGGGTATATCAGCGGTAATGCTTCGCTCATATGACTCAACGACGGAACCCAATACATGGTCACAAAATGGATCACGCGGGGGTAAGAGGAAGGCAGCAAGCGTTGGACGTCACTAATAATCGATCAAAGGAACTGGATAAGCCATGCAATGTATAACAATTCTTCTCTGAGGAGTGGGATCAACCAGGGCTTTTGCATGGGTGGGGAAAGAAGTTCAACCAATGTAAATGACATGAAAGGTGCATATATGGTTTGATCATTAAGGTGGCTTCCGAATCATAAGCGAATTGGAAACCATCTATAATGCGACTTTTGATCATTTGAATCTGCTTATGCAACAGTTCTTAAGTATCTCGAGTGATGAGGATGTATGTCGTTAATTAGGAAGAAGTTTGTCCCCGCACATTAGGGCTCCAAGTCACCTAATTCAAGTATTGATAGGATGTGTACTTTTTGGATACTACAGTTACAGATTGAATAGAAGTAGTCGAATGAAATGCAAGGAGAGGAGTTTCGAGTGATTAGCATCTTATTTGGTCTGGTTCTTATGCTCATAGAAAGATCCTGCTTTCTGGTTTTTGTTATTGGAAATGCACAAACACTCTTCTCAACTTTTGTAATTTTTCCATGGCGTCCTTTAATTTTAGAAACATTGCATCTTAGACAGAATTCAATCACTGAAAATACCAAATCACCCACAAATCGCAGCACCCTCTCACTTGTAAACTCTATTCTTCCAAACTGCCGCCCTTGACCTTCAACCGCAGTCCTTGTCCTCAGTGGCGCGTGGACGGCCCTCCGAGCCTGCTCCTTTCTACCGTACACTCTCCACTGATCTGCTCTCACTCGTGACCCCTCACCATCCTCTCCCCCGTCTAAGGCCACTCTCTGTGGCCACGTGCGAGCATCAACGGCCTCGTTGGAATTTTTCATATTAATGCTGCATAGTTTTTACCTCTCAATGTCGGCCCCCCGACCAACATTCCTCTTTGAGTGGTACACGTGAATAGAAAGATCGGCTACATTTACATCCCTAACTCGATTTAAACTTGACTATGATTAATTCTAAATCGCCTGCCCCAAATCCCATTCTCCGCTTATATCATTTTCATGAACCGCCTTAGTTTAGTGATATCAACTTTACGATCCGATTCAATGCCGTACGTGTGAAACAAACAATGGAAAGACGAGCCAAAATGAAGGTTAGATGGCTGGTCCCTGAAACTGATCCATGACATTTACACGTAAAGAAAAAACATCTCGTAGCTCAAGACAACAATATGACGGAAAAGGCAGAGGAAGCAAGACGAAAAACAGGAAAACTCGTATCAAAGCCACCATCAAACCCAGCATCGTATCAGGCATTGTTAACTGACTCCAACACATCTGATGTCGCGTTTCCAAGGAACCGGCCTGCCAACCCCAGCATGAAGTTTCTGGTGCCGCTCGTCTGGTGTGCCAGCGGTGGGGCTGCGTACCCATATCTTGCCGGGGGATACCCGTATCCCGCTGGTGAATTTCCAGCCAGTGGAAATCCCAGCAACAATGGCAGGCACGCAGCTGCTGAGTTTGAGGCAGGCGGCACTGCTGCAGCTGGATAGCCCATGACTGGCTGCTCCATTTCTTCGGTTGGTTCTTAAACTAGGAAGGAAAGAGAGTAATGGGTATTGATAAGAGGAGATAAGGTTATTCAGAATGCGAAGAAATAGACATGGTTTATGTAAGAATTTGGGATCAAGCTGCGGATGTGTGTCGAGGCCCCCTCGAAGAAAATACAACTCTTGTTGTGTATGCGCACCATTGACTAGTTCATCTTAGCAACAAAGAAGACGCAACTCGGGTTTTATTTACCCTTAACCGGGGGTGTGTTGTCAATCATTAGTGTAAGTTAAGATTCTACCTCACCGCTATCCAAAAGCCCAAGAGTTCTATTAAGAACCGCCTTGCCTGCCAAATAATCATGATGGACCGATAGGAATGCATTCCTTATTTTAACGTAGCTCAGCTTGCACACCTTAGCCCTCAATTGGGGAGAATAATTTATTTTTCCCTCTTCATTAGGATTAACCCATATTTTACATTCTAGAGTTCAGATAAAGCCTTTTAAAGACATGCTTAGGTCATATATTTAATCTTATAGGGAGGCCCATGGTCACTATATTTCTCAAAGCGTGGGAGCCGTCTCTATCCCCCTATTATTTTTATATCCTTGGATTATTGGGACCCCAGCCCTTGGCTTATTTACCCCCACCATAGGGTAAACTCTGCCATTGAACTAGGAAGCCTTTTTAGGACTTACTCAAGTCCTAGGCTAACTGGAAGGTCCCTAGCCATTCTATGTTATCAAGGTGTGATAGGTGCCTCTACCTCCTATTGTTTTATTGTCCCTAGGATATTGGGACCCCAGCTCTTGGCTGATTTACCCCCACCATAGGTTAAATCCCTTCATTGAACTAAGGAGTTTTTTAAGGACTTGCTCGGATCCAAATCTCATGGAGAGGTCCTAGCCATTATATTTATGTGAGAACTACCTTTATTGCCAACTATATTTACATCCATGAAGTATTGGGACTCCATCCCTCGACTAATTTACCCTATCATAGGGTAAATTCCTTTATTGAACTAAAAAGCCTTTTAAAGATATGCTTAGGTCAGATTAGTTCATTTTAACAACAAAAAAACCCGATCGCCTCTATGATCAACGGCGGACGGCACCAAATCCTTTTTGACTCTCTCTCTCTCTCTCTCTCTCTCTCTCTCTCTCTCTCTCTCTCTCTCTCTCTCTCTCTCTCTCTAATATTCATGGGAAATTAATAACGAACGAGGAGAATATATATGCACGCTAATTTTTGGAAAAGTCAACATTTATAAATAGTTCTAGACATATATATATATATATATATATATATATATATATATATATATATTAATGTGCCAAAAATGTCCTGTTGAAAAGGGTTTGGTGCCGTCCGCTGTTGATCACAGAGACATGGAGAACAGCCCCCTCTCTCGTGTTTTTGCTCTCAAATTTGTTGTGTCCCGTGAAGATTGCATCTGTTGCTGGAGCTTGTTCGATGTAATTATAGCATGGAGTGCCAACGTTTTCGTTTTTTTTTTTTCCATTTAATTTGAGATGTACTTTTTGTATTTAGTATGTTTGTCCGTTAAGATAAAATTCAGAATATGATAAAATTTATTATATCCTCTGTGTTTAGTATCTGCTTAAGATATGATAAACTCATATAATAGAGAGATATAACCCAAATAAAATTATTTCATGGGAGAGGTGGAGTAAAGAAGAATAGAATTCTAAAATTCACATTTTTTTCTCGAATAACAAGCTTCTTTAATTAGCAAAATTAAAATTATATTTCAAGATAAATAATATTTGAATTCTACTATAAGAAATTCAAAATAACAAAATAATAATTTAGCTTTTAATTTAATCTTATTTTATTTATATATTCGAATTTAAATCTATCTTATAACATAAATTTAGTATATAAATACAAATATATTATATTTATTACTTATTTTAGGTATTTTAATATTTTAGGTATATTTAAACAATATACTATTTAATAAAATATTATTAGGGAATTATGGAAGTGGAAAAAAGAAATAAAAAGAAAACTATTTATTTTTATTTTTTTATTAAAAAATAAATAAAATAAATAAAAGAGGAAAGATAAGGCAAGTAAAAATAAAATAGGTACGAATGTCTTAAGAGATTTTTACCGTAACCATTTGTGAACTTTTTCATTAAATTACACTAGTATATCGTTTATACCAAATAATATATATAATATGATATGAATATATCCGATTTTTTTATTGCAATTCGTCAAACGGTGCATAAGATATAACAATATTCTTCAATTTCATATCCTATCATATCTAATCATATCCTAATTAGAAATTTGAACAGTCAAACGTTAGGGTAGGAACTTGGACTATGTTGAAAAGGGGGGAAAACATATTCTTCTTGGGCCCAGGAAATTGCCATTAGCTGTGTGAGCCAATTCGTGCAGATAATCGCGTGATGGGTCTTGACAATGCATGAACATGCAGAAGACCTAAAGTGTCCGTCAGCCTACGGGGATCCGAGGATGAACAACTTAAAGGTATCAAAGATGAAGAGGGCCTCAAGAAGGCAAAATCATAATGCAAAAATCAAAGGAAAAAGGCATAATGGTTGAAATCTTTTGTTGTCATAACTGTCGAAATAAAAACTCCAATTTACCAATATCCCTATAGCCCTCCATTTTTCTGACCATGTATTTATAAATTATTGGGTCATGTTCTCGAGTCATATGAGTAGATCATTACCGCTGAATATACACGCAACCGCAAAAGGACACGTACAGCTTCACCTCACAAAGTTTCATCAGGTTTCCTAAAGTTACAGTTTTATTTTTATAAATATAAATCGTATTAGATAGAATGTATTATATGGATAGCATAACGAGGAAACTCTTCACTTAAATGGACTCAAAAGTCTCGAAATAAGCATCGCAGGCTTCGTTTACCAACTTGAACACCTACAGGTGGTTGAAGGTGTGTTTGTTTTGAGTGAAAGTGACATTCAGAATTTAGTATTTTGGATTTTCACCGTCGGTCAAAAATGATGATCAACAAAAATATTCATGCATAAATTTAGAAAAGTAAATTCCTAAATTTAAAAAATGTAAAAACACTTTCCGAAATTGCTCTTCTTAAATTTTTTAATTTTTTTTTCTTTTCTTTGTTTCTATTCTTTCTTTTTCTTTTTCCTTCTCCCTTCGCTAGTCACCAGGCCTCGACAACAGCTCACTATCTACCACAAGCGCAAGCTGACAAGACTTGACTTTATATAATTTTCATGACTAAGTTATTTTAGTGATGTGAACTTAATGATCCAATTCATTGCCATACCTTTGAAACAAACAACAGAAAGAAAAGAGCCAAAATGAAAGTCAGATCCCTATTTTAGTCCCTGAAACGGATCCATTTCATTTTCATTTAAAGAATATTGGAGAGAATCGGACAACAATTCATCAAAAACTAACCCAATCCAAGATCAATTTTTTCCCCAAAAATAAACCGATCAAAATTGACTTAAACCAAGCAACAACCAGCAGTATATTCTTGCAACACAACCTCAAAATAAGAAAATATAATGCTGAAATGTTAAAGCGATGAGGTGGCAACAACACTGGGATTTTTTCATGGAAAATCCAATGACTGCTCAAAAAACCTTTCTAATCATCAAGAATAGTAGAATATATAAAGGTTTATCTCTATTTACATAATAAATACTCAACATTAATAATACAACAATATTTTTATCACCATGAATAAGGTGGATTAATAACAATGGAGCAAAAAACCCAAATCAAGATTGGAGAAAATGAGAGACAATTTGGAAAAGGTTTTCAACGAAAGAAACAGATCAACTAGTAGGTTCTCCATTTCACGATCAACATACTGAAATTTAAGATGATCCCAGCAACATTTGGCCGGTAGAATCTTCGCCGGAAGCCGTTGCCCTCTTTCATCTTTTCCTCGTGCGTTCCTCTTGGTGAACGCTCTCCCTCCTCTCTTCTTCTCCAGGGCAGCCCCTTCTTTTTTACTTCTTTTTAAATTTATGTTAGCTGAGCCCCACCGAGAAGAGGACCCAGCCAACAAAGGAAAATGACATTTCATAGCTCAGGAGATCAGTACAATGGAAAAGGTAGAGGGAGGAAGACGGAGAACAAGAAAACTCTTTTACATATATCAAAACCCTCATCGAACCAAGCATCATATCAAGCGCCATTAAACGCAGCCGATATCACGCTTCCGAGGATCTGGCCCGCCAACCCCTGCAAAAAGTTCTTGCCTTCGCTTGTTTTGTGTGCCGGTGGTGGGGCTGCGTAACAGTATCCCGCCGGGGGATACCCGTATCCTGGCGGCGGATAACCAGCAGGATATCCCCCTGGTGGTGGGGCTGCGTACCAGTATCCCGCCGGGAGATGCCCGTTTCCTGGTGATGGATATCCTGCTGGCTGATAAACAGCAGGTGGATATCCCATCGGCTGTGGATATCCCGCTGACGGATAACCAGCAGGCGGATATCTCGTCGCCGGCGGATAACTAGCAGGCGGATAAACTGGCGGCGGCGGGTATGCGGCAGCCGATTTTGAGGCAGGTGGCGCCGCTGCAGCTGGATAACCCCCGTCTGGCCGGTCCATTCTTCGGTTGGTTGTTGAACTAGAGTGTGCAGCGAGAGAGAGAGAGCGTTTGATCGTGAAACTGTGCGCTACGTGTTTGAGTGTGGAACGAGGGAAGGATCGAGAGTGGCGTTTATATAGAGCAAGGGTTTAGGAGTGGAGAGATGTGTATGGAATCTTAAGAGGAGTGGGAGGACTCGGAATCTTTTACTTGGTCAAGGGTCGTGGAGCGTGTTTTGGGTGTGCAGTACGAACTGAGCTTTCTCTTGCAAGTTGCAGCATGCCGCGTCCTTCTTCTATGTTTTCGTGTGGGGGACCAAAGACTTGGTCGTTTCCTCGTCGTTTTCTTTGGCTCCTTCGTACGATTACATGGGAAAAGGTCAGGAAACGATTTTCGACCGCATAGGAAACGACCCAGAAAGACAACTGTTGTAGAAGCAAGCGGTGAGACAATAAAATAGATAGAGCAAGAAAATAAATTGAACACCAAATTTACATAGTTCGATCGATGTAACTTACGTTCATAGGGAGAACGGCAAAAAATTCTACTATAAAATAGGCGATACAATACAGATTACAACTACACTTGACTCACTCAAATATTCACGGAATTTCTTAGCCCCAATTGAACCCAACAATTCACATAGTGTTTACTTTCACAATTTCTCGCGAAATAACAATCTCACAAAGGAATTAACAAGTCACGAGATTTAATCAACTTCAACACATAATCTTGTTGAGTGTAATTTCATGAAGCAAAACTTCATTAGACATTATTGACACCTAAATTTTGGCTCACCATTTAGGGATAATTACATAGAAAATTAGGGCTTAATACCTAGCCCCTAAACAAAAATATAATATATGAAATTGCACAATATGTAGTTTCTTAGGAACATTCATCATATAATTTAGGACACCTGGACTTCTAGAGTGCCAAAAGTTGCGACAAAATGACATTAAAGTCTTAAAAGTTACGAAAGTGACACTTAAGTCCAAAATCGAAGAAAAATATATCATTTAAGTGCTAATCCGGTCAAAATTCGGCTAAAATGCTAACGTAAAGCGATTTTCCGATGAAATAAGTGCAAAACAACATCGTTTTGCATGCTGATGCGGCTTTAGACAATGCAAAAAACGACATCGTTTTAGTGATGAGCGATAAAAATTAATATAAAAATTAATAAATTTAAATTTAAAAATAAATTTATTTAAAACATTTAAAAATACAAATACAAATATTAAAAAATTTAAAAAAAAAGTAAAAAAAAAAAAATTATCCACGCGCAGAATGCAGCTCTCTTCAATTTGATTGTATATTATACGAATAAAATACTCGAGTTTATACACTCGCTACACTCGACACATTTTCACTTGTTCCCACTCGCACAGTGTTTGAGATATTTTCTCTGGGCATCAATGAGGAGCTCGACGAAATAGATGCTACGGCTCCATGTGGCACGATGCACATGAGCAAACACAGGATTGCTACGCTATGGAGTAGACCCATTAAACGGGTGGGTCGAGTTGGGTTTAGGTCGGGTCATAAATGACCGACCTAAACAACCCATTTAATCCATTTATGACCCATTTATTGCAGTGCAAAATTTTTGATACATACCCGACCCGACCTATACTTGACCCATACTCGACCCATTTAACTAAACTTAAGAAAACTTATATATAATGGTATTACTAAAATAGTTTTATACAACACAAATTTAATGGACAATTTTATAATTTTTAAAATAATTATTTTAAAAAATGAAATTTTGAATTATTTTTATTTTTTAATAATATAATTTTTCTTTTTCTTTTTCTCTTTTATTTTTTATAATTTTTTATTTTATTTTTTGTTCTTCTTTGGCCGGCCGCCGGCCATGACGATAGTCGTGATCGGCCACAAGCAAGCCTCGAGCTCGCTCGGCTTGCCGATGTCGGCAAGCTCCGGGCTTACGATCCGGTAAGCTCGAGCTCGCCTCACTGGATCTGGCGAGGCTCCAACCTCGCGCGACGCCAGCAAGTTCGAGTCACGCCAGATCGGCGAGCTCGAGCCTCACCCAACTCCAACAAGCTTGAGCCTTGCCCGATTGGTTGCTATATCGGCCATCGAAAGGAGGAAGAAGAAGAAAAAAAAAGGAAAGATAAAAGATAAAAGAAAAGAAAATTAAAATAAAAACGCGACCCCTTGGCGAGGCGATCATTGACCTCCGATCGGCTTCTCCACTAAAGAGATGAACAGTGATGAACAATACAACTTGCATTTCGAAAATGTAAGTTCCCAATGAACTTCTATCCTCTATTCCTCCAAAGGCCTTTGAAGCCCTTGAAGATGCAATTGCATCTTCCTGAAGTCCTCAAAAAATTGAACCAAACACCACTTACATTTGGCCCAAACCCTTTAGAGTTCCAAAGAGCATTCCAAATGCTGAACCAAACAAGGCCTTTATGGGATTGTTATGAGTCCCACTTTTGGATAAGATTAAGAAATGGAACCAGCAAGGTAAAAGCGTAATTAACAACCATTCTACTTCTAAAAAATAATTTATGATCGAAAATAATTATTTTTTATAATGTTCTTAAGAATAATTTCTAAGTATTTGAAAATGTTTAGTAATTATCCAAAATTTTTATTTTAAGAATAAAAATAGATTTGGCATCATCTTAAAATTTCTAATGCAACAATTTTCTTTTAATTTTTAAATAATTTTATTACTTTTTTTCTTCTTTTATTTCTCTTCTTCTTCAGGCTTTGGCTCATCGACCTAAGGATGACTAGCGATTGGCCACACAAGGGCCGGCAACCTCTTCAGAGCTTCGCCAGCCCTTGACAAGGCTCACCGATGGCTAGGTGAGCCTTCAATGAGCTCATAGGACCTCACTCTAGCTTGGCGAGCCTCCAGCAATCAAATGCCTTTGGCCAACAACGATGGTGGTGGAAGAAGAAGAAGAAAAGAAGGAAGAAAAGCAAGAAAAAAAAATGAAGAAGAGAAAAGAGAAAAAATAAATTTATGTTTGTTTGATTATGGAATTGTTCCCAAGAACAAAATATTAAATTTTTTTTTTATTTCTTAATTCTATTCCAAATCTATTCTCGGAACAAATTTATTCCCTAGAATAAAAAATTTACCAAACAAAGATTTCTTTTACAAATCTATTCTCGAACAAATTTATTCCCTAAAACAAAAAATTTACCAAACAGATTTCTATTCCAAATCTACTCTCATGAGTAAAAGAATATAATTCATTATTATTTGGTAAATTACCGAATGCGCCCTAAGTTTACTAGATTAGTAATATGGAAATTTTTTACCCAATCTCTAAAAACTCATATCCAATCGTGTATAAGTGCAAAGTGAGTGAATGTGAAGGTGAGAAAGAATAAAGAATGAATCATAAAGGTGAATTGGGTCTAAATTATAAACCCATTTATAACTAATTTAACACTTTTATTATATTTAAATCCATTTATAAAATATAATCGACTCACTTATGACACATTTAACAATCAATATTTCAACACGTCCAACTACAACCTTCATCTCATTAGTCGGGGCCAACCTTTTCAATTTGGCGGCGTGAGGTGGAGCTCCTACATTCAACAAGACTGTATTGCTCTCATTAGAGACTACCGTTACTCTTTGACCACCAATATAGTTGAATGTTAATGTAATAAACGGAAAACCACCCACAAAATAAAAGTAATGCTATGACAAAGGAAAATTCTGAAATTTTTTAGCAGAGGAATTTCACTCACCATGGACTAATAGTAATCTTGAGATAAACATAAAGCAACTTTTTTTCCAATAAATTTGTTAACGTGCTTGATGAGCACGTATTAAATGACTGTATATAGAAAAACTATCATTTTAATGTTTCGACTGTTATATTGAAATGCATCGTTAGTTTATTAAAAATTAATGCTTCCTTTGTATACATGCTAAGCAATTTTTCGACAGTACTTATAAATAAGACTATTTTAAAATTCAAAGCTCAACAGTGTTTTCTTGTGTTCTTGGAATCTATGTTGTCCGTGCTTCCGTGTCGGAGCGTGTCGGACATGCCGACATGCTCGGACACGCGGTCAATGCGTGTCGACGCGTGTCTGGAAGACTGATGGAGGGTGGAGACGAGGGAGGGCGAGGGAGCAGAGGTCGTGAGCGTCGGCGAGACTAAGCCACGAACGGAACACTACGATGGCGAGAGACGGCTAGAGAAAGAGCCGAACAGAGAGAAAGAAGAGAGAAGGCAAACTCCGCCGGCGAGACGAAGCCACGAACGGACCACTGCGACGGCGAGAGACGGCTAGAGAGAGGTGAGGGCCGCCACTGTTGCGATGGATCGGCGACGAGAGGAAGAGGAGAGGAGGGAAGGGGGTCGTGCGGCTCGCTAGGGTTTTTCATAAAGAAATCCAAATAAGAAAGGAGATCTGATGGCGTGAGAAGTTGGGGGGGGAAGTGACAGCTCACCTGTCACTGTCAAGTGGGGGAGGAAAAAGTAAAATAAACGTTGGGGGTGGAGGGAAAAGGACGAACGAAAGATGGGGTGAAGATGGGGGTGGATTTTGGGAATTGTTTTTTTAATCGAAAAATTAAATAAATGAAATTAAAAAATGATTACGAAAAATAAAAATATTAAATTTTGAATAATGATAAATTTTGGTTATTGTAGAAAATTATGGATTTATTTAAATAAATTGATTTTAATTTTTTATTAATTTTTAGTTTCATCGATAACTTTTGTTAAAATTAAAAAAAAAAGTTTAGCATTAATTATGAATATATCTTTCAAATTTCAAATGAATTGATTTGTTAATATTATTAATATAAATTTATTATAGGCTCTTTTTTAATTAATTATTTATTTATGAATTTAAATCAAATTAATTAAAAATAAAAATATTAATTTAATATATAACGTATCGCAACGTGTCGGAATTCTCTATTTTTTAGAAATGACGTGTCGACGTGTCGTGTCGTATCGAACATTCGTGTCGTGTCGCGTGTCGGTCTTACATAACTTGGAATCGCCTTTTATCTTAAGTCTTTCTTTTCTTTTTACTGTAAATCACAATTAAAAAGAGGCACTTAATATTAAAAAAAAAAAAAGGTACTTGGGATCTACTCCTACATAAACAAACATTTTACGCACGAAAATTCTTTAGATTCTTCGACTGACCTTGTTGAATCCGTTTGTGTGACTATGGATCTAGATCAAGCTGATTTTTTTCTTGTGAATAATTTGCTGGTTTAAGGTGTCACTGCATCGAACAAATAAAAATGCTACGGCTTTTACATACAATGAACTTGATTAACTGTAAGATATTACAACGTCTTTGTTTTCATTCCTTAGATTGAAATAGGCCAAAAGCTATGTCGTTGTGCCATGTCATTATATTCTTAAATATATGAAAATGCTTACATGGACGGACATCAACAACCTATATTGACATATCATGTTTGATTAAGTTCCCAAAAAATTTCTAGTTTATCCATTCACACACAATTACAATTAAAAAAGAGAAAAATTAGAGTTAAAAAAAAATCTGAAGTCAGCTTGCAGTATGATGCAAAGGGAAAAGAGGAGAAGTGACTGGTGAGTGACGTGAGAGAGAAAAAAATAATAATAATTTCGGGTGGACCTCGACTGATCATCTTCCTCGCGGGGCTGCCCCTGCCCGCGCCGTCGACCGCGCCGGCACCGCCTCCGCCAGCCACCTCCGCGTCTCCGCCGCTGTCGCTCCGCCGCCGCCGCTCTGCCGGCGTCCTGACAGTCGCCGGAGATCCCTCTCATTCTCGAGCTCGCGCCGGCCCACGACGTCTCAGCAACTCGCGATCCAGCGCCTCCCTCTGCTCACACCGATCCGCCCTCTGCTGCAGTGCCACTCCTTCGCGACATCAACAACCCCCAACGCCGGCAGATCTGAGCCGGCGGCCGCACCTCCGAAGCCGCGACCTGCAGATCCCGCGACAGCCTCTGCTCCGCGCACCAACAGCCGCGAGCATCGCCGTCTCCCTCGTCGCCGATGCTACCGCCGGATCTGCCTCGCCTGACCCCGAGCGACCCACCTGCTCCCGCGGCTCCGCCATCACCACCGTCGCCCCGCCGCACCTCCGCCTCAGCCTCGTCGCGACGCCGCTCCAGCTGCCTCTCCGAGCGAATCAGTCACAGCAGCTCGCTCCCTGCTGCTCTGCCCGTGCCGCTCCGACCAGCGACCCGACGCTCTCAGCGCACCACCCGCGACCTGCTGCTGCCGCCAGTCCGCCCGTTCCCGGTCCGTCCGCCGCCGGTCCTCGCCGGGGCTCCGAACCGGCCAAGATTTCTTTTTTTTTTTTTTTTTTTTTTAAAAGAGAAAAAACCCAAATTAGGTATATTTACTTTATTTTATTAGGCAAATTTATCTTATTTTCTTATTTTTGTTATTTTATTTCTTGCTTTCTTATTTGAGATATTTCTCCATGTCTAATTGGAAATTCCAACATTCTATTTGATTCGTAATTAATTATTTGGGGTTTTTTATTCCATCTATAAGGTTTTAGATGAAATAATTAATCAAGCGTGAATAAAATTGATATTTTGATTTTTAAAGCTTAAAATCAATTTATCTATTTGATTAGTGAGATATTATCCATTAATTTGGACGATGTATGATATTTTTGATAATTTTGAATGGTATATCTTGTTTTGATTGCTTTATTTATCTTGAAATATATTCGAGTTAGAATATCGCATGCTTTAGGGTCATTTGCATATTTAGTCTAAGCATTTTATTTATCATGAATTTTCGAAATAAAAATATTAAAAAACAAAAACATAAATTTAGGATGTTAGATTATCGTTTCATTAATCAAATTGCATGTTTAATTATTTGACAATTTTAATTTCGAATTTTTATGAAAAAAAAACTTAAAATTAGGGTATTCTTTTCACATCATTACATAGTAGGATGAAATTGCACGTAATTTAATTCTAGATAATAGTTTTTTATAATTCATTTTAAGTTTAGATTAGTTTTTTTAGATAGACTACATCTTAGGTTAGAGATTGTTAAGTTAATATAATATCTTTGTTTAAATTAAAGTTTAACCTGACCTAATCCTTAATATAAGTTTAATAGAATTTTAATCTAGCTAGCTAATTTTCACATTTTTCTAATTTCGAATTTCACGAAAAAAAAAATGACTTAGGATAAATTAGTTTCAATCCCTAGGATAGATTGCATTTTTTTAAAGAAAAAAATAAAAATGGCATTGTATGTCATATAAAATTAAATTCATGAAATGCACATCATTTAGTGATTGTTTCTATGTCCATTTAGTTAAAAATTGTCTGTCATTAGAATTAGGTCATTTGGTTAAATTGCATTGCATATAGATTAGGTTTTATTAAACAAAAGAAAATTCTTAAAAAATCGAGTGATTGTGTGTTAATAAAAACCCTAGGGCTTTTGATGTGAATTTTGAACTAACCTTGTAGATGTTTTCGTTGCTACAAGATAATTTCCGTAATTTATTCATTGCTTTTTTGGTGTTAAATTAATGGTTTGCGTACTCGCATGATCACTTCACTTGTTAGGAAAATAGATTTAAAATCAATCCAAACAACTTGCAAAAATATTTTTGAAAATAAAAAAAATTGCACCAAAAGGGTATTAGAGAAGTTTAGTGTAATCACATCTCCGTACCTAAAGTCTCTGGTTCATAAGAATAAAATAATTCTCTCATTATTTTACTTAGGTGTCTAATCGACCTATCATAAATTGATTAGTGGCGATTCCTAGATAAAATCCATTTGCATGTTAAAAATTTTCAACCTAAGTCGTGAATTAGTATAGGTTTGGGAGAGCCTGAACTAAGTTAGACTTAATAGTCCATTAGCCTAATTTTAGGTGATGCACCCGAAATTTAAGTCACGACAACTTATAACAAACAAATAATTGTACTTCACTCTGAATAAGAGTATTCCCTTCCATTAAGATCTAGTAATAGTAGACATAAAGAAAATTGAATTCGATATAATAAGAGAGATCATAAATGATATTTAAAACGAATGGGTCACATATCAAAATATGAATTAAAGAGTACATGTTACTTTAAAAATTAAAGTTACAAATCAGTCATTGAACTAAAATAATTTTAAACATCTAGAGTAATTTTCACATTTTGATATATCCACATAACATAGAAGAAAAGGAGTATTTAAAGCAGATTATACTTTTAGTTAAAGATAAGTTCGTCATTATAGAAGTGGAGTATTGTCATATTCAAGTACGCGAAAGGAAACACACAATGAGTGCCTATATATTGATCCTTGCTGTCTGAAACTTGTTCATTCATTTTGAAATTTTCAAGCATGCTTCGTAGGTCTCTAGTAGAATAGTTTTACTAAATCAATTATGATGTAACGATAATGGCATGCAATAATGTGACATGGACTGATATTCAACGAAACGATGGTGTGACATGGATTGATATACAACGTGTTTGTTGATTGAGCAATTAAAGAACCAAATTAGCCCATAATCCTCAAATCCCCAAATTTATCCCTCCCATTTGAGCCCTATTTCACCTGAGAAACCCTAATTCCGGTCTTGGCAGCAAAATTTGGAACCAAGACTGAGACGAACTCGAGATTCTACAGCAGAACAACAAAGAATGTTTGTATTAGGTTTATAGAGAATTAGTGGTTCCCTTAAGAGTGTCTTGTCTTTTTATAATCTATTTGTATTGTTTGTGTTGATTTCTTCCATTGTGACACATCAGTGGTCCCTCAATGAAAAAAAAATTCCATATCACCTTTTTGTAGTAAGATCAATATAAATGACAAATTAACATCGATCTACATTATTAACGGTGGAAATTTTGTCTATCGCTCAATACTTGATGTGCTATCACTTGACATGTTGAGTTAGTGTCATTTTCAAAATTGCTTTTTTTATTTAGTTTTTTTTGGTATGACTATAAATCCCAATTAGAAAGAGGCACTTAATTAGATTTGTGATACTACACGTATGCGGCATATGAGACGTTATATTAGGATTTTCTTCAACCGTCGGGTCGGGGCCAACCACCGGTATCCATTTGCGCGTCTTACGCTAGGCTCATAACACCAGCCCAAGTGTCAAATTCTGGTTTAAAGGACGGTGCAAAGGACACGTGGCGAAAGGCCGCGTCCTTGGAGCCTCTATCCCTCACTTTTCCAGTTATGTTAGTTACTCCGGGCAGGGGTCAATCTTTTACTTATCCAAAGAAATTTACGAACGGCAGCTAAACGAGACTTTTGAAGTTTTTGAAGATGGTGTTCCTTGAATATTAGAAAAGAAGATGCGTGCATGACAACGCTTTTTGGTTGGGGAAGATTTTTTTTTTCTAAAATAGTTTTTTTATATTTTTATTTCGGAAACAATTTCTCGAGTAAAAGAACGTGTTAGGTAACTATACAAAATTTTTACTTTTGAAATATAAAAAGAATATAAATGTGTTTAGTAATGCAACGGTTTCTTTTTGGTATTTATTCATTTTTTAATCTTGTTCATAGATTCTTTGATCGCAACCGCCCGGCCCGCCACCGTTGCCCATTGGTGACGGGCGGCAAGCGGCGGCGGCGCGGTGGCAAGCTAGCAATAGGCAGCAGCAATGGGCGGCGGCGGCCGGTGGCAACGGGTGGCGGCGGCGGTTAGGCGGTGGCTCTAAGCGGTTAGAGGTGGCCGTGGCAAGAGAGAAATAAAAAAAATAAAAAAGAAAATTGGCTTATTTCGAGAAATTGTTTCCGAGAACAAAAAACAACTTTTTTTTGTTTGTCGTTTCTACTCTAAATCTATTCCCAGTTAACTTTCTATTTCAGATAATAGAAAAACAATTTGGCGTTACCAAATGGATTTTTGTTCTTTTTTTTTTTTGGAACAAAAGAATAGAAATCCGGAGGAACAGAAACGTTCTCATGCGGAGCCTAATATTTTTATAACTTTCAACTTAAAATCCAGAATTGATTTAATGTTATATAAAGTGATTATTGGGCTATTGCTCTAAAGAGCTCGTGGCAAACATATACCTCTATTTTATTTTATTTTAAGAAAATTGATTCCAATATAACATGACAGACCATAAATGATATTTGAATGAACAAGTAATATATCAAGACATGAATGATATAAATACACTTTACCTTGTAAACTGAGTTTACAATTGAGTCTTTTAGCTAATACTTTCTTAAAGATTTAGAGTAATTTTCACTTTTTGATGTCTCCAAATTACAGGTAAATAGAGAAAGGTTAAACATCTTGTGGTAAAATGAATCATACTTTTAGTCAAAGATAAGTTTGTCATTTTAGAGAAGACATAATATTGTTACATTTTAATAGACAGAATTTCTACAATTTGATAATCGCAAGGGTGCATATGCACCTCATATTTACCACCAACTCCCTCCCTCCCTTGTTATTTTATTTAGTCTCTTTCCGAATTCTTTCTTTCTACTTATAATTACTTTCTATCAACCGTTTGGCAATGGAGTTTACTTTTATCCTAGACCTTTACCAAAATCAAATTATTATAAATTTGATGCTATTTTTTTTTTTTTGTAGTTCTCCATTTTATCTATATAATAATCTAAGAAAAGGTATCTAAGAAAAATTCCGCAACTATAGATATACAACAAAAATAACATATATTAATTTGATATTTCGCTTGACATATATTTGTACACATCAATCAACAAAAGAAAACAAAGAAAAAATAATTAAGAGAACTCTTTCTCTTCAACCCCTAAATCATAGAAATGAAAGGGAAAATAAAACCCTCCCCTTTCAAGGAAAAGCAAGAGCTACCAATTCCAATTGTAGCTAACTCTATATTCTGCACTTTGAAAAGACAAACCCCTAATTACACACAACTAGGCAGCAGTTGGGGCGGTTATGAAGCGGAAAGCTCCGGCCTCGGCCAACACCGCAAGGAAGCGATCCCATTTTGTTTGCTTCGCCGCTGCATCTTTTGCGACAATATTCTTGTAGTCCAAGGACTCGTTATCATAAATATCCCACCACTTCTTCACCAGCATCTTGATATCGTCTCGATCCATGTGCTGTTCCTCGCCTGTGTACCGCCACGGCTTCGACCCAGCGGCACAATAATGAACAACCTTCACCTTGTCGAGCTCGACGTTCTCAGGATGACACCACAGCATCGCAAGCACGAAGTTGTATACGTTGGGAATTGGTTTGTAGATATCTTTGAAGTACATGTTCAAGAAGTCTTGCTCAGCAAACGAAGTTGGTGGTGTGATCTTGAGGGTTTCGAGCAAATCATGGTAAGTGTCCAGGTTTGGTTCATACACGAACATGCCCGCGTTGAAGTAAAAGGCGGCTTCGGGCCGACATGGTCGGGCCATTGGACCTTGTCCGGGCACTGTTGGCAATACCCGATTTCATATTGCGGGGTGTGACTCCATATCTTCTCGCAAAAGCAGTCCATGACAGCGTGGAAGAAGCCGTTTGGGAGGTCGAAGAGGTGGTCGATGTTGTCGAAGACTTGGATGTCTCCATCCAAATAGATCATCTTGTCGTACTCCACGAACTGCAATTCAAGAAACCAGATCAATAACTCAATACTAACTTTCAAAGGAGACAAAGATCTAAGTTGCAAGGAAATATATAACAACAAAGCATACCTCCCAAATTCGGAGCTTGGAGTAGTTGATGACGTAATAGGCCATGGCGAACTGGGTCTGGTTCTCTGGCGGATAGATGGGCTCGATCTCCCTCACGATGCAACCTTGATCCTCCAGAATCTTCCGGTGATCCGCCGGCACATCAGGCAAGATTGCCACCATGAGCGGGTACTTGCTATTCGCCTTCCTCAGCCCCTTGGCCAGCCCAGCCACGCCCTTCACGTAATCGCCGTTTCCGGCCAAAAACGTCACGTAGGCACAGGTGGGCTGGTTCTCGGGCTTCGGCTTCACGAGGCCATTAGCGGCAGCATCAGCGGCAATGATGGGAGCCATTTCTTTAGTAGGAAAGGTTTGAGGTTTTTGTGAGTGGAATGAAGAATAAGTGTTTGGGAAGGTTTTGCAATTTGCTTGGCTGAGTTTGAGTGGATGCATTTGGCAAGAGGAGGATGCACGGTTTATATAAAGTTGGAGAAATAATTTTTAATTAAGGTGACTAAATCCTGGAGATATTGCGGAGATTGGGACGTGGCATGGAACTTGCTCGAATCGAGGAGTTTCATACCGACAGACCAAAGATTTTGTCTGTCCAATGGGGGTAAAGCTAGGCCATCTCCCCTTAAACGAAGTCGTTTCGGAGCTCCACCAATGGATCGAATTCCACGTGCGTCAGTGCGAGTCGATCGGACGGTCGTCAAGCAAGGTCCGGGTCTGGTGGACGGTGCTAGAACGTGCGAAGAGTCATGTTGTCGAATTTTTAGGGTGACCAACAAGTCAAGCTCTTGGCAGATTTACTACTGTCGCCCTAGCAAGCAACTTCAAATGCACATTTAAGATTATAGGGTGCCATGGTAGGGGGCGGTTTCCGAGGATAATGTTACGCCCTTGCCCAAAAGTGGAAGTAAAAAAGTGTACAGTGGGATCTCATGGGAAAGTGCTTTTAACTCTCTTGATTGACGGATACAATAGTAGTAGGATAAGCTTAGCCAAATACCCAAAAAGAATGAAGTTGTACCCACAAAGAAAAATGGTAAAAAAATAGAGTATATCAATTACATAAGTAAATGAGTTTTTACTGTGTTGACTTGCCAATCCTATTGAGTTTTGATGGTATGAATCAAAATTCAAAGAGAAATCAAATGGCTAAAAGCAATCCCTTTGATGGCTAGGAGAGCCAAGGGTATGGAATAATATACTTGCCACATATTTTGTCTTTGTTTCCCTTGATTCTTACCATAGGCTATCTTGCATTGATATCTTTTATCTAGAGACAAGGAAGTGAAAACCTAACTATTGTGGAATACTCTATCAACTTGAAGAACCAATTAAATTTGGACCTTTAGCCTAAGCAAATGATCCAAACCAAAGTAGTTTGGTGCCATTGGCAGGATCTAAAAGAACAACCCTGATTTCCAAGCTAAAAATGACGCAGCACCTGGACTACTTATGTTGACCTCGAGGGTTTTTTTGAAAATCGACGTTAGCCTTTCACTAATGAATTTTACAAAAGTTTGTGTTATACAGTAACTTTATAATATTAAAGGAGTATCAAATTGTGTTCCAAGGGAAGCTATAGCTCTGTTAGATGAATCGCGATTCTTTAAATAAACCTGATAATTAATCAAAATCATCAATTTTTTGTAGGTTAACCAAATCATTTTTACTTTGCTAAAAAGATCCTAAGTTTATTGTCCTAAACGTATATTTAATTTATCCATGCGCAGAAGGCGGTGCTCTTTAATTTTGATTGTATATGATACAAATAAAGTACTCGAGCATAGACACTCGCTATACTCGACACATTTTCACTTGTTCCCGCTCCCACGGCGTTTGAGATATTTTGTCTTGGAGTCGATGAGGAGCTCGACGGACCAGATGCTGCGGCTCCACGCGGAGAGCTGCACGTGAGCAGCACTGGATCCCTGCGCTCTGGAGGGAGGAAGCTTCCCCTCGATTTCTTACAAGTTTCAGTAAAACCCGCCGTTTTAACTACCGTCGCACCGTCCAGCGCCCAGAAAATTCGAACGCTTTCTTTATTTGTTTGTTTATTTATTTTCTCTTTTTCTTTCGTATGCACGAATCATAAGAAACCTGTCGGAAGCTGCATGAGGGTAACGTTGCTTGGGACAGACACGTGGCAAGCCCCCACACGACTGTCAAGACTTTCTGGGGATTGTCGTGGGTCCCTCTTTTCGGGTAAGATTAAGAAATGGTACCACCAGGTATTGCTGAGTGATATAGTCTAAGTTTACGAGGTTAGTAATACGGAAATTTTTGACTGAATTTCTGAAAACTCATACCCCATCAGGTGTGAGCGCAAAGTCAGTGAATGTGAAGGCGAGAGAGAATACAAAGAGAGTCATGAAAGTAAATTGAATCTAAAGTGTAAACTCATTTATAACTCATTTGACATTCTTATTATGTCTATATCTATTTATAACCCATTTATTTAATATAATTGATTTATTTATAACTCATTTAACACTGATATTGATTAAAAAAAATGAGTTTATAACATATTTTGACAAGTCCAACTACATCATTTATCTCATTAGTCGAGCCCGACCTTTCCAATTTGGTGGCATGAAATGAAACTCCTAGATTCAATAAGTCTTTATTGCTCTCATTAGAGATTGCCGTTACTCTTTGACCACTAATATAGTCAAAGGTTAATGTAATAATCGGAAAACCACCCATAAAAAAAAAGTAATGCTATGACCAAGGAAATTCTTAAATTTATTACTAGGGGAATTTCACTCACCATGGACTAATAGTAATCTCCAGATAAACATAAAGCAAATTTTTGTCCAATAAATTTGTTAATGTGCTTGATGAGCACGTATTAAATGACTATATATGGAAAAAATTATCATTTTTAATGCTTCGCTGTTATATTGCAATGCATAGTTAGTTTATTGAAAATTAATGCTTTCTTTGTATACATGCTTAGCAATTTTTGAGAGGGTACTTATAAATTAAACTCTATTTTTAAATTAAAAGCTCAATGGTGTTTTCTTAGAATCACCTTTTTATCTCAAGTCTTTTTTTTTCTGTAAATCACAATTAAAAAGAGGCACTTAATTAAAACAAAAAATTACATTGATTACATTATAGTATTAGTATATCATTATATTACGTTTGCGGCAGTCTATGAGGTGTTATATTAGATTTTTCTCCAACGGTCGGGGCCTCCACCACCACTATCGATTTGTGTGTCCCTTCGTTGGGTCACAACACCGGTCCATGTGTCGACTCTTGATTCAAATGGCGGTGCAAAGGACACGTGGCAAATAGGGGTTGCATCCTCGGAGTCCTTTTTTGCCACTTTTTCAAGTTATGTTAGCTGTCTGACCAGGTAAAAAAAAGAGGAGAAAATATTGGGTACGTCTTATGCTCCAACGTGTCAAACAAGAAGGCGCTCGCAGCGCGACACGTGTCTAAGGAGAAAATATTAGGTACCTATTATGCTCCAGCGTGTCAAACAAGAAGGCGCTTGCAACGCGACACGTGTCCTCGTGTCGGGCGCCATTTTGAAAAAATTTCGGACGGAGACTGAGGGTTTTTCTTTCTTTGCGCCTCTCTCACTAGGGGTAAGCGGGTCCAGGGTGGGTAGGGTCTAGACTTGGACCCTATTCCCTACCCTGTTATAACCTAAGGTTCTCCTTTCCGACCTGTTCCCTACCTTGTTTTCATTGGACCTGCTTCACCCCACCCTGTTTTTCCGTCCGGGAACAAGGGTTGACCCCGTTTTATATTAGAACCCGTTTCGCATAAAAATTAACCTTAGAAAAGCAAGTCTAGATGAGTTATCTACTAAAACAAAAAGGCCGAACCAAGCACATCCTTCGACCAAACTCATTGGGAACATGTATAAAATTTGGACTCCCCTTGAAGAAAACAACCAAGTATATAATTCGACCATCTCGCATCCCCATATCCCACAAGATACATCAAGTTTCTCATATTCGAGTAATACACAAGCTAGCAATTTAACCAATTAACTAGTTGTAATACAATTTTTGGCTGATCACATATCAACCTTGTCCTTCATGTGCTCGATCTTCTTCTCCTTCTTTGGCCTTGCGTTCCACGTGGTATAAAATCTCTGACAAAACCTAAAATTCATATATAAAGAAAAATCAACAAGAATCCATACTCTATGATTTAATAAAGTCTATTTACTTACCACAAAATTGGAGTTTCGACAAAATGAAGTTTATTTTCCAATGATAATGTCCTTGGTAAGACAATCCAAATCTATAAAAAATAAAAAAAGACAAAAAGATAGATTAAATAAGGCATGCACTTAATAGAAAGTTATGCAAATAAATTACAAGATACAAAGAAATATATATAACTTACCCGCCTCAAATTGTTCCGCATTCTCGATGCACTCTTCAACATTAATTGGTACGCGAACAGCTCTCAACTAATCTTGAGTACAAATTAAACCTTCCACCACTCTAGGAGTCAAAGAACTTCGAAAGCCATCAAGTACACGTCCCGATGTACTAAAAGCCGACTCTGAAGCAACGGTAGTCACGGGAATAGACAAAACATCTCGAGCCATCAAAGATACGATTTCATATTTTGACCCAGTAGTCTTCCACCGCATCAAAAGATCAATATTAAGGATATCTTCACTTTCAGCTTCAAGATACCGATCAAGCTTAGTTTTGTTTTCATCCAACACTTTTTTCTTCGCATGGAGAAAGTTTTTGTGCCAAGCATCGAATTCACAATCATTGTCATCAATATCAACATTAATGTCACGCCTCGAACCCCGAGTGCGCGCATATCCCATCACGGTCGATCAACTATGCGACATCCCAGGATACGTCGCCGACCCCATTCATTTATTATTGCGCAAGCGGAACGTATTATAAAACCCGACAATGAAATACGGGATAGAAAAGCAGAAGCAAAACCACAACATATGACTTTCATAATTCAATAGAATTACAAACGAAGCCTACAAAAAAGTCTACAAAAGACTCGGCTTAAAAAGGAACTGTCCTACGACCTACAAGTCGACACATTCTCCAATCCTTATATGACTTCACCTCTGCAACTCCTCAAAGCCAACCAAAGCTATCTGGTCGCTCCGTTCACTAGGGACCTGGAATTTTAATGCCACAACCGGGATGAGACGATGTCTGAGCAAGTTCAACTCCCTAAACCCCTATTAGAAAGAAAATACACCCTGGGTGGCCTAACCACATCACATAGAAAACTTACCCCGCCTCAGTTCCTTCCTGCAGGTTAGCGCAATTCAAATCACTCAACCACATATAGTAATATGAACTTAAACAACCGGAACGTATTCTCTTTCATATAACCAACAACCGCGGGGTCCTGTTTATAAGACTAAATCGTCACTTCCATGCCATATTTCGTCCCATAATCCGACACATCAATAACACTTAACATGCATTCCAATTGATATTCACTGCCGCACAAGGGCATAGCCTACTCGCAGTTCGGCTATCTACTGGCACATAGCCAGGCATCGCCTCCCCCCCATGGAGCGCGGCTTCGTCAGTACATCGATGGCGTTCCCGAAGGAGCATGAGCCCGAATCAATCTACGACCCGCATCCACCGCGTGGGCATCCCATATAGGGGCAAGTCCGGCTCAACAGCCCAGGACGATTCCTTTTAATTATCACACAACCAAAGCATACTCGGCCTCGAGACACTTTACATTTCAATCAATGCTTCCACTTTAAAACAGTGATCCCGCCATTTTTCTCCATATTAAAAATATTCCAGAAATTACTCACGTGTGTGGGACACGCTAATTTCGAATCAAAAGCCAATATCTCACTTTTTCAAACCCCACTATTTAATATAATAATTAAAATCCAATTTTTGCATCAAAACCCGACACTTGGGTTTTTATGAATAAAATCCATATTTATTGCAACCAACACTCAATTTGCCACATCCTTTCATCAAATTCAAATTCTAAATGCATAGCAGATCAGCACGAAATTCTAAGAAATAAAGGTCCAAAATAATTTTCAGAATTTATTAAATAATTAAATTTATTCCGAAAATTAATTAAATAATAATATCCATATATTTCATGATCCACGCTCAATTTATAATATCCAATCATCAATTTCAAAATCTGAATACACAAGAAATGATCAGCACGAAATTATGAGAATTTAGGGTCCCGACAAAATTTTCGGAATTTATAAATAATTAAATTTATTCCGAAAATAATTAAATAATAATATTTTAATAATTTCGAATAATAATATATTATTAAATTATTTAATAATTTCGGAATATTTAAATAAATCAAAAGTAAATTCCTTTATGTCACATCAAAGCTTATATTAATATAAACATTCATTTAGCCTTAAATTAAACCATCTTTAAGTTAATCAAGCACATTAATATAATCTACTCTTAACTAAATTAAACTAACCACCTAATAACATTTAACATAAACTAAATACACCTAAAGCATCATTAACCCTCTAATCAAGGTTTAGTGAGTTAAACTCACTAGGATTAGCGAGCGAGCGGAACCAAAACGACGGGGACGCGAGGATCGACTTTCCTCAAAGCGGGCCGAGCATCCGGGTTCGGGAAGGTGGCCAAAATGGGCCATGAGCGAGCTGCATACCCATTTTTTCAGCTACTGTCCATGGTTGCTGGTTGGGGAGGAATCCGGATCACCGAAATGGGCGGAGGAAGGAGATGGTAGCTCGGATGGTGGCACACGGCGGCTAGGGGGGGCCTCCGGCGGCCTTGGCGACAACGAAGGACGGCTGGACGGCCGGACGACTCACGATGAAGGGTCCTTGCCGGGGATGGCAGCCGGGTGGCCGAGCGCGAGCGGCCGGTCGTGCGAGTGGAGGAGAAGCGGCACCAGCGGCGAGCTGGCTTCGGCTGGCTCACGGCAGCTCTCCGACGTGCTGTACGACCAAGAATAGCAGCTCACGAAGATGATGGAGGGTCGGGGGTCGCACGAACGGCGACCAACCATGGAGGAAAGCGAGGAGTTGGTCGCAACATGAGGGCGAGCGGGCGTGGACGACGGAGACTCCGGTGACGGCAACGAGCAACGGCGTCGAGCGGGCGAAGGAGGCGGCATCCGGCCGGCTGGCTGGTTTGAACGGCAGCTCCCCTCCCCTCTCTCTCTCTCTCTCTCTTCCCAAGCTTGAAGATGAAGTGAAAGCCCACCTTTTCAAGAGCCAATCTCCACCCTCCATTTGTCAAGATCTCAACCCTTGGCCTCAACCACCATGACATCATCTTATGTCATCTTCCACTCACTCAAACCCCCCATAACTTCTCCAATGGTTGCACTTTCATTTTCTGCCGGGGTCCAATTCTTGTACATCAAATTCTTCAATTATAATCAATCCATTTCCAATTGAGTTCAAAATTGAAGTCCATAAAATTAATCCAATGTCACCACATTTCAATTCACATCTTCACTTATCCATAGAACCAATTTAAGTCCCAAAAGCGCGACCAAAAGCGGCCTACTAATATCTCGATCCAAATTAGCCATTTCTTGATTATTTTGCTGAAAAGCTCGGCTTGCATGAAAAATCTTCCAAAGATGATTCAATGATCTTGAAATGATTTGTGACACACCGAGACTTCCAATTTCTGAATTCGATCTCAATTCCACGGTTAATTTCACTTTGGCACGATACTAACGCGGCCCAACCTACCGGGTAGCCTTTAGAAATTTTCATACATTTGACCTGTGGTTGATCATCTCAAGCCACAATGTACATCTTTGAAACATTGGCGACTTTCGGTTATCGGGGTAATCTCAAGGTTTCAAATACGAACACAGGGTACCCAATCGATAGAAAAGTCGGTCTAGTGCCGATCGACACGAATTGTGCGATCTGGTGGAATCACCCACACCTGATCACATGCCTTTGTCTAGTCTACCTATCTCCGATCTCTAATCGATTTTAATTGTGCCGTAATGACCCTTGCAGACTAGCTCGGTTGAAAGGTCGCTACCTGGTCAAATTCTCGAGTCTTGTGCATTAAAAACTCTTAACAGCTTCACCCGATAGACTAGTTTTCACATGAGTGGCCGACTCAAGGAAAAGAACTATATGTGTGCCAACGAAATACCCGTCTCAATTTATTGAAAATAGAATTGGAAAATCGGGATGTCACAACTCTTCCCCTCTTATAAAAATTTTGTCCTCGAAATTTAAACATTTACCAATTCTTAAACAAAAAGGTGGGGGTATAGTCGTCTCATATAATTTTCTCTTTCTCAGGTTGCTCTTTCTGTACCAATGCTACCAGATCACGCTATCTTGCCCAAACCACTTCGATTTCCAAATACTAAACGCTTGCCCACTTAAAATTCTAAAGGTTTTCAACACCAAATCTGCGAAACTAAGCTGGCGATTCTGAGCAGTCTCTAAACCGTCTTTGATAACTGCGACTGAATCACTGATTTCTGAACCAACTCTGGACCTACGATTTTCTAATCTCTGATCTCATCTCAACCGACTGAAGTCCTGAACACTTTGCTCTGCACTGATTAAAAAGAAACTATCTAGCTGATCTACTGAGACTGGGAACCTCTGGTCAAGATCTTATATAACTCTGACACTGATCTTGGCAACTGCAATCGCTGACTACTGTACTGATCCTGACCTATGTTCTTTCTTTCCTTGACTTCATCTCAGCAATTGAAATTCTGCATTCTCTGCTATGCACTGCTTAAGAAAGAACCATCTGAAAGCTCTACAAATTTGGAACATCTAATTTAGATTTGAAATACAATTCATCTCCGCCACTCCATGCAGATGATTTATATGATATACACACCCTTCGGTGTACCCATTTTGTGACAAGACAGAATTTCAAATTTCTGAAATTGAACTTAGATTAGCGGTTAATTTCACTCCGACACGCTTTTAGTGTTACCTAGGCTATTGGGTAGTTTTCAGAGCTTTTTAGGACAAATGACCCGTGGTCGACTTTCTTCGAACCACCATGAACCCACTCGACACATTGGCGACTCTCGAGTGTCGTGAAAATCTCGATGATTCAAATACGGACACAGGATACCAAAACAACAGTAAAATCAAATTAGTATCAATCAACGAGAGTTTTCCAATTTAGTGGAGTCACCCACGATCGGTCATTCATCTCAGTCGAACCGATCTATCTCTGATCTTAATTCGATTTTAACTGTGCCGTAATGATCTCTAAAGATGAGCACGATCGAGAAGTCGAATTCTGGTCGAATTCTCAAGTCTATTTGCCTTAAAGTCTTTAATAACTCACCCAACTAGTCTAGTTACCTCGTAAGTGACCAACTCAGAGAAAAACACTGTAATCGCGTTGATGAAATGCCCAAATTTAATTAATCAAAATCAGAGTCTGAAAATCAGGATGTCACACACTCAAAATAAGGCCTATTCATACTGTCTAGTCAACTCTGAAATTGCTATGATGAGCTTCCCATACAATATCTCCTTTAATCTTTGCATCATCAATTACACACAATCATCCTCAGAACCTTAGCGTTCTGTCTTTAGAAATCTAAAAATCAACTTCTCTCTCATCTGCCTTCTCTTATAGAGTCTTCTGAATTCTGAATCTATCCACTGAAGCGCTTTGATTCTGATCTGTACTCTCGGCTCAATTCTAAGGGTGGTCATAAGATTCAAAAGGTGGCCTACCTTAGATTTGAAAATCGAATTTCGAACTTTCTCAAATAAGATCCAACCCTTGAGTACCAATTGTGCAACTAAGGACTCTCGACTCAATGCATTTGCGACTTTGCTCACATTTCTAAAGTGATACAAAATATCATAGTCATAATCCTTGATGAGTTCCATCCAGCGATGCTATCTCATATTCGACTCTCTTTTTTGAGAATACATACTTGAGACTTTGATAGTCATTGACGATATGAAATATTTCTCTGTACCGATAGTGCCTTTAAAATTCCAAATGAACATAACTACTGCAAGTTCTACGATGTGCGTCAAATAATTTAACTCACAAGATCTCAACTGACGGGACGCATATGCAATAACTCTATCATGCTGCATCAACAAGCAACCAAATCCTTTAAACGACACATCACTACAGATCTCATAACTTCCAGGACCAGATGGAATGATCAGCACAGGTGCGGTAGTCAGCTTTTGCTTAAGCTCTTGAAAACTACGCTCGCACTTATCTGTCCACACGAACTTTTCTTACTTCCCCAATAGTCGAATCAATTGAAACGCTGATGCTGAAAACCCTTCCATAAAACTTCTGTAATATCTTGTTAATCATCAGGAACTTCTAATCTCTGTCGCTGTAGTCAATCTCGGCCAACTGACCACTGCTTCAATCTTGGATAGGGTCTACGGAGATTTCTTCGCCTGAAATCACGTGACCTAGGAACACAACACGAATCATCCAAAACTCGCATTTGCTAAACTTATTGTAAAAATCCAAGAGCACTCAAGGTCTGAAGTACATCTTCTAATGTCTCTTGTGCTCCTCAGCACTTTTTGAACACACCAGGATAACTTCAATGAACACAATCACAACTGATTCAGGTATTCTTAAACATTATGCTCATTAGACCCAAACAACCAGCTAAGGTGTCCATCAAACCACTCGGTATTACAATGAACTCATAACTATCATATCGAGCGCAAAATGCTAACTTCAGTGTGTCTTTCTTCCTGATCCTCAATTGATGATACCCTGACCTCCAGTCGATCTTGAGGAATATCGATACACAACCACAATGAACCACATTTCTCCTTCATGTACAGAAATGGTGCTCCCCAAGGTTATGCACTGGAAAGTATGAATCTCCTATCCAACACTTCCTGCATCTACACCTTTAGTCCTTTTAACTCGGGTAACACCATCCGGTAAGGAGCCTTAGTGACTAGCTCTATTCTGGGTGCCAATTTAATCACGAATTCTATTTCTCTTTCTGATTGCAAACTTGACGATTCTCTAGAAAATACCTTAGAAAACTCCTGTACCACGATTATGATCTCCATATCCGGCCCCTCAACTGATGCATCCACTTTAGTTACCATGTAGATTCGGTAACCAACAATCATAACCAGGTCATCTTCAATGACGAATAACAAGGATTGAAGTTCCCCTCGACTTTTAGCGATTCAAAACTTTCGCACGCTAACTGAACAAACTGAATTACATCACTAACATGATTCAAAACAACATAAAGCTCCTTGAGCCAAACCTTTTTATAAATGACTTCCAAGTCATACTTAAGCAAACCCTTCGAGTACAACTATAGTCAGAGATTCACATTTCTATTACCTTATTATCACAACGAAAACCCTACAACCTTTACTGAAAATTCTCTTGTACTATTCTGATAAAAACATCTCAAAAACATTCTCATTTTGATTGATGCATAGTCGATCCCTTCATGCTCTTCTAGCCATCCTAGTGGCGTCCTATCTGCAATAACAATACTTACGCTCTCATGAACTTACACGGACAGTTACTAATCTGGCGGCCGTGCTGGCCATATTCAAATCGTGCTCCATTTTTACTCTAACACTGGGCTGACTCAAGCCTCTTTCCACAAACTCGTTACACAATCGATGAGTCCTCTACCTCCCATCAAGGAACATCATGCACCCTTTCTTGCACTGGGGTCCATTCCAAATACCCCACTGAACATCCTGAAGCATGCTTCCTCTGTTCTGTCTTATCAACGACGGTGACAGAAATAGCTGTGATTCCATCTGTCTATACGGACAATCTTTGATCAAGTGACTGTACTGGCAACCCTTGTAACAAGTCATTTCTCTCTTACAGCACAGAACATATCCATGTCCTTTCTTACAGACACGACACCCATCAATTGAGTTGAGCACTGACTTTCCAATTCTACTCTTCCGGTTAGGTGAAACTGGGCACCTTTCTTCTGACATCGGCCTTTCTCCCCAATTGATTCCCACCTCTGACTAAACTGAACTTTGACTTAAATACGGAGGCTTGATCTTCGATCACTACTCCAGATTGGGCCTCAACAAGCGCAGCAACAACACTAGCAACGGTAGAAACAACAACAATAGCATCGGCTCGGTCCTGAGCTTACTGACCTAACAAGCTTCCAAGGAACACTAGCGCCTAAACGATCCCGACGAACCTAGGATCATTCGGTGCTGCTACACTCTTAGTATCGACTTGCAGAGGTACTCTCACACTTGCGCTGGTCTAAGCCTGCGCTCTACCTCGGGTACCAACTCTTGTCAGCATCCTACCCGAGGTACAGGTCCTTTCGACCTCCTCCAAGGAGTTCTCCACTCCTGGCCACTCATCCTACAGGCTCTTTATAGACACCTGCTTTCCGATTCCAACGTCAAGTTGAAATTTGAGTGACCCCACAAATAAGCTACCAATCAGCTATCACTCACATGCATCAGCATATTAAAAGCCTTTTCTACTAACTATCCCATGACTCATCGCACCTTATCACTCCATACACGACCATGCTCGATACCACTTAAACGGGGATGTCACGCCCGAACCTCGAGCGCGCCAACATCCCACCATGGTCATGCAAATGCGACATTCCCAGGTAGTGTCGTTGACCCATTCATTTATTATTGCGCAAGCGGAACGTATTATAAAACCCCTGACAATGAAATACGGGATAGAAAAGAAGGAAGCAAAACCACAACATATCACTTTCATAATTCAATAGAATTACAAACATAAGCCTACAGCCAAAAGTCTATAAAAAACCGGCTCTTAAAAAGGAACTGTCCTACGACCTACAAGTCGGACACATTCTCTAATCTTGATATGACTTCACCTCTACAACTCCTCAAAGCCAACCAAAGCTATCTGGTCGCTCCGTCCACCAGGGACTTGAAATTTTAATCCCACAACCGGGATGAGATGATGTCTCAGCAAGTTCAACCCCCTAAACCCCTATTAGAAAGAAAATACACCCCGGATGGCCTAGCCACATCACACAGAAGACTTACCTCGCCTCAGTTCCTTCCTGCAGGTTAGCGCAATTCAAATCACTCAACCACAGATAGTAATATGAACTTAAACAACCGGAACATATTCTCTTTCATATAACCAACAACCACGGGGGTCCTGATTATAAGACTAAATCGTTATGACACGTCCCATTCCATGCCACACAATTTCGTCCCATAATCCGACACATCAATAATACTCAACATGCATTCCAATTGATATTCACTGCCGCACAAGGGCATAGCCTACTCGCAAGTCGGCTATCTACTGCCACATAGCCAGGCATCGTCTCCCCCCATGGAGCGCGGCTTTGTCAGTACATCGACGGCGTTCCCAAAGGAGCATGGGCCCATAATCTACTACGACCCGCATCCACCGCGTGGGCATCCCATATAGGGGCAAGTCCGGCTCAACAGCCCAGGACGATTCCTTTTAGTCATCACACAGCCAAAGCATACTCGGCCCCAGGACACTTTACATTTCAATCAATGCTTCCACTTTAAAACAGTGATCCCGGCCATTTTTCTCCATATTAAAAATATTCCAGAAATTACTCACGTGTGTGGGGACACGCTAATTTCGAATCAAAAGCCAATATCTCACTTTTTCCAACCTCACTATTTAATATAATAATTAAAATCCAATTTTTGCATCAAAACCCGTCACTTGGGTTTTTATGAATAAAATCCATATTTATTGCAACCAACACTCAATTTGCCACATCCTTTCATCAAATTCAAATTCTAAATGCATAGTAGCGATTGGCACGAAATTCTAAGAAAACAAGGTTCCAAAATAATTTTCAGAATTTATTAAATAATTAAATTTATTCCGAAAATTAATTAAATAATAATATCCATATATTTCATGATCCACGCTCAATTTATAATATCCAATCATCAATTTCAAAATCTAACTACACAAAAGCGATCGGCACGAAAATTCTGAGAATTTAGGGTCTTGACAAAATTTTCGAATTTATAAATAATTAAATTTATTCCGAAAATAATTAAATAATAATATTTTAATAATTTCAAATAATAATATATTATTAAATTATTTAATAATTTCGGAATATTTAAATAAATCAAAAGTAAATACCATTTATGTCACATCAAAGCTTATATTAATATAAGCATTCATTTAGCCTTAAATTAAACCATCTTTAAGTTAATCAAGCACATTAATATAATCTACTCTTAACTAAATTAAACTAACCACCTAATAACATTTAACATAAACTAAACACACCTAAAGCATCATTAACCCTCTAATCAAGGTTTAGTGAGTTAAACTCACTGGATTAGCGAGCCAAGCGGACCAAAACGACGGGGACGACGTGAGGATCGACTTTCCTCAAGGCGGGCCGAGCATCCGGGCTTGGGAAGGCGGCCAAAATGGGCCACGAGCGAGCTGCAATACCCATTTTTCTGCTCGCCGATGGCTGCTGGTTGGGGGCGAATCCGGCACCGGAATGGGCGGAGGAAGGAGATGGTAGCTCGGATGGTGGCACACGGCGGCTAGGCGGGGCCTCCGGCGGCCTTGGCGACAACGAAGGGACGGCTGGACGGCCGGACGACGACGATGGAGGGTCCTTGCTGCGCGAGCAGCGGTTGAGCCAAGCACGAGCTGGCCGGTCGTGCGAGTGGAAGAGAAGCGGCACCCGGCGGCGGCCAATGGCGGGCCGGGCACGGTGGCTCACGGCGGCTCTCCGTCGAGCTGGACGACCAAGAACTGCAGCTGACGAAGATGATGGAGGGTCGGGGGTCGCACGAACAGCGGCTGGGTAGAGGTGAAGCGGCGAGTTGGTCAGTCGCACGGGCGAGCGGGCGTGGACGGCGACGACTCCGGCGACAGCAATGAGCGGTGGCATCGAGCGAGCGAAGGAGGCGGCATCCGGCCGGCTGGCTGGTTCGAATGGCAGCTCCCCTCCCCTCTCTCTCTCTCTCTCTCTCTTCCCAAGCTTGAAGATGAAGTGAAAGCCCACTTTTTCAAGAGCCAATCTCCACCCTCCATTTGTCAAGATCTCAACCCTTGGCCTCAACCACCATGACATCATCCTATGTCATCTTCCACTCACTCAAACCCCCCCATAACTTCTCCAATGGTTGCACTTTCATTTTCCGCCGGGGTCTAATTCTTGTACATCAAATTCTTCAATTATAATCAATCCACTTCCAATGGAGTTCAAAATTGAAGTCCATAAAATTAATCCAATGTCACCACATTTCAATTCACATCTTCACTTATCCATAGAACCAATTTAAGTCCCAAAAGCGCAACCAAAAGCGGCCTACTAATCTCTCGAGCCAAATTAGCCATTTCTTGATTATTTTGTTGAAAAGCTCGGCTTGCATGAAAAATCTTCCAAAGATGATTCAATGATCTTGAAATGATTTGTGACACACCGAGACTTCCAATTTCTGAATTTGATCTCAATTCCACGGTTAATTTCACTTTGGCACGATACTAGCGCAGCCCAACCTACTGGGTAGCCTTTAGAAATTTTCATACATTTGACATGTGGTTGATCATCTCAAGCCACAATGTACATCTTTGAAACATTGGTGACTTTTGGTTGTCGGGGTAATCTCAAGGTTTCAAATACGAACACAGGGTACCCAATCGATAGAAAAGTCGGTCTAGTACCGATCGACACGAATTGTGCGATCTGGTGGAATCACCCACACCTGATCACATGCCTCTGTCGAGTCGAACTATCTCCGATCTCTAGTCGATTTTAATTGTGCCGTAATGACCCTTGCAGACTAGCTCGGTCGAAAGGTCGCTTCCTGGTCAAATTCTCGAGTCTAATGCATTAGAAACTCTTAACAACTTCACCCGATAGACTAGTTTTTACATGAGTGGCCGACTCAAGGAAAAGAACTATATGCGTGCCAACGAAATGCCCGTCTCAATTTATTGAAAATAGAATTGGAAAATCGAGATGTCCTGTGCAGGGATACTTTTTGCACTTTCTCAAGTGCTTCCACATAGTAGAAGTTCCATGATCAACATTATACACATAATCCATCCCGCAATGAATGCATTTCACCTCAACTGTTTTCTGTGTTTTCTCATCTATAATTCTCGAAAAATGATCCCAACAATCTGATTGATTAGCTCGCTTTTTACCCGAAGCGTATGAGAGTTAGGTACCCTCACCTTGTTTGTCGCACCCATGGTTGCAGATTCCACTTCATCAGCTCCATGGAATGGCAATTCCATGAGTGGACTCATTTCATCATGTCCCTCTACTTCCATTGATATGTCTTTGTCTTGATCCATTGATTGAAAACTGAAAAAAAAAATATATATATAACATTAGGATTTCACAAAAACATATTAGTTTTCATAGTAAATCAAATCTCTATAATTCCCTTTGCTTCCTTGTTGTTGCTCTAAATTCAACATAGAACTTTCACATGGGTTTGACAGTTCATAATAAGATCAGAAGCTGAAGAGTCTTAACTAACGATGGTTAACTATTAAGAGGAATTTTGCATGATTAAACTTGTAAACTACATAGATCAAACAAACAAATTTGGTGTCATTCAGCTTCACCAACAGGTCAGTATACATAAGATCTTTAATACTCATATTAGATCAGAAAAGGGGACAAAAAAAAGCGCCTCATCACCCTAAAATTACAAAATGCCCAAACTTGGGCCTTTGGCAGAGGGCTCTTCCTCTTCCTCTGTGTGCATAGTACTAATAACAAGCAACAGCTGTTCTGTTTTGCTTCCAAGACAAAGCGATTGTGTCGTGATCCGGACTGGCTGGCCATGGGGTTACGTTGTCACTGACACTTGTCCTGAGTTGTTTGTCTGTAAAAAAATGTTCGGTTTCGCATCCCAGAATTAAAATTCCTAACTTGCACCGGGAAATTAGGAAGGAATCCTTCGACTCGACTCCCGCTTTGTGCGAACGTGTGCTGCGCGTGAGCGATTGCATCCGCCGTCTCTAACTTTTCTTAACAGTATGCGTAGTTTGGCAATCAATTGAGAAAATATGTTAACAAGTTATAAGATATGATAATATCATGTATCATTTCTCAATCATGCGTTAGGGGCATTTTATCAAACAGATTTACGGCCGACGATTTGAGGAGTAGATTTTACTGATCCAATTCTAGACTCGTGGACTGACTCACATGCCAATGATTCGAAATCAAATGACCCAATTCATTCAAGCCCGACACGAAGGTTGAATGCGAAGGTTGAACTTCGGTTCCAACTACAATCAAACCAACGCATAGCAGCAAAGAATCAGACGTTACCTTATTTAAAGACGATGACGAAGCCGCGACCCGTGAGTCAAGGGGAGTACAAGGCATTGGCAGAAGTTGAAGGCGCTGGAACGAGAAAAAGGCCTTTGCCGGTCGCGGTTCCGGAGAGGAAAGCAGGAGGTGGAACGGCGAGATTGAACGGAGGCAGCGTCGGCGCTCGGGTGCGAGCTTGGCGGGGGTCAGCAACTTCGTGATTTCGGGAAGCGAGGGTAGTCCGGCAGCTTCGCGAGTGAGATCGTCGACTCCTTGTCAGGCCGGAGGAGGTCCCGCCACAGGGAGAAGGCGATGGAGAGCCCGAACGCGCCGGATGGCGAGAAGACGACTCGCGAGACGCCGCGGTCGCGGGCGAAGCGATGGGTCCACCTGAGGAAGAAGTCGGAGAGGAGCGGGAGGTGGAGGTCGTGGAGGGCGCGGACTTTGGCGACGAAGCGCACCTGCGGTGAGGGGCTCTGGGGAAGGCAAGAAGAGAGGCTGGAGCAAGGGGGAGGAGGCGAGGAAGGGTCGAGCAGGTGGAGGTTGTTGGGGGTGACGACGACGGTGACGGTGACGGGGCGGGGGCAGCGGGGCGGGGAGGAGGAGGAGCTTGGCGCGATGGTGCGAGCGCGAGGTGAACCGGGAGAGTCTGGTTCTCTGCGTCTGCGCCTCTGGCCCTCTGCAAGTAAAGAAAGAAATAAAATTAGGGTTTGCTTTAGGCGTAAAAACCGATTCTCCAACCGGTTCCCAAACCGGTCCGGTCGAACCGGTTCCCGGGTGGGTAATCCCTGGACCGGTTCCCGGACCGTTTTAAACAGGTCTGAGTTTCGGGAACCGGTTCCCGGACCGGTTTTAACCGGAACCGGTTCCCCGACCCTATTTTCTCGGGTGGGTCGGACCGGGAACCGGGTAAACCCGGTCCAGTTGCACACCCCAATCTCTCACCTCTGCAGATCGTCTCTCTCCCCGTTCTCCTCTCTCTCCTCTCTGTCTCTCCCCTCCGCCTCGCCGGGTTGCTTCCATCGCCCCCACGCCGACGCGACGCGCCGACGCGCCTCCGCCTCCCTCTCGCGACGTCCGCTCTACTCTCTCTCTCCCCCCCGCGAAGTCGTGCCTCTCTTCCCGGCAAACGCGACGCCGACGGACCTCCACCTCCGCCTCCGCCGGTTGCCTCCGTCGCCCTCGACTCCGACGCCAACACAGCCTCCGCCTCCTCCCCTAAACCCTACTCTAACGCCGACGCCCCTCCACCGATTGCCTCCGTCGGCGTCGGAGTCCATTGCCCTCGACTCCTCCGCCTCTACCTATGCGCCCGACGCCAACGCGTCGAACCACGACGGCGAAAATGGAGGAGAGAGAAACAATGAGCTCGACGGCGGCGACGCGGTAGATGGAGACGAAGAAGCAGAAGCACACGGGCTCGGGGTTCTAGACATGGCTCATCGCATCGGTCGCGTTCCGGCTCGCCCTCGTCTACCTCCCCAGGAACCTCCGCCTGTCCACCCGCCTCGAGGTCGTCACCCCTCTCACCAACATTCGCCGCCGTAACACCGCCTCTCTTCGCTCCATCGATCGATTCCCGATCCCTGATCCCCCGCCCCCTCCTCCCTTTAAATCTTGGAGGTTCATTTTCTGATACGAGTTTTCCTGTTTTTCGTCTTCCTTCCTCTGTCTTTTCCGTCATATTGTTGTCTTGAGCTACGAGATGTTTTTTCTTTGTGTGTAAATGTCATGGATCAGTTTCAGGGACCAGCCATCTAACCTTCATTTTGGCTCGTCTTGCCATTTTTTGTTTCATTCGTCCGGCATTGAATCGGATCGTAAAGTTCATATCGCTAAACTAATGCGGTTCACGAAAATGATATAAGCGGAGAAGGGGATTTGGGGCAGGTGATTTAGAATTAATCATGTCAAGTTTAAATCTAGTTAGGGATGTGAATGTAGCCGATCTTTCTTTTCCGTGTACCACCCAAAGAGGAATGTTGGTCGGGGGGCCGACATTGAGAGGTAAAAACTATACAGCATTAATATGAAAAATTCCAAAAGTCATCTAGACCAAGCATCATTGCTTTAGCGACCTCGGTCTCCGGTCATCCATGACCTTGGTGACCTTGCCGAGGCCGTCGATGCTCGCACGTGGCCATAGAGAGTGGCCTTAGACGGGGGAGAGGGTGGTGAAGGGTCACGAGTGAGAGCAGATCAGTGGAGAGTGTGCGGTAGCAAGCAGCAGGCTCGGAGGGCCGTTCACGTGCCACTGAGGACAAGGACTGGAGAAAATATTGGATAGGTTATACACTCCATGTAGGCGAGATGTACCACCATACAAAAGTCGACACGTTTCAAATTTGGGCCCATCTGTCAGTCTTAATTTCTTCGTTAAGACTCCATCTCTCTCCCCCATACTCTCTCTCCTCGAGAAAATATTGGGTACGTCTTATGCTCCAGCGTGTCAAACAAGAAGGCACTCGCAGCGCGACACGTGTCCTCGTGACAGGCGCCATTTTGAAAAAAATTTGGACAGGAGACTTAAGGGTTTTTCTTTCTTCGCGCCTCTCTCACCTCTGCAGATCGTCTCTCTCCCCATTCTCCTCTCTCTCCTCTCTGTCTCTCTCCCCTCCTTCCATCGCCCCCCACGCCGACGCCGATGCCGCCGACGCTCCTCCACCTCCCTCTTGCGATGTCCGCTTTGCTCTCTCTCTCCCCCTCCGCAAAGTTGTGCCTCTCTTCCAGCGAAACGCGACGCCGACGGACCTCCACCTCCGCCTCCGCCGCTTACCTCCGTCGTCCTCAACTCCGATGCCGACGCAACCTCCGCCTCCTCCCCCCCGAACCCTACTCGATGCCGACGCCCCTCCGCCGGTTGCCTCCGTCGGCGTCGGAGTCCGTCACCCCCGACTCCTCCGCCTCCGCCTATTCGCCCGATGCCAACGCGTCAAACCATGACGGTGAAAATGGAGGAGAGAGAAACGACGAGCTCGATGGCGCCGGCGACGGCGACAAAGCAGTAGACGGAGACGAAGAAGCAGAAGCGCACGCGCTCGGGGTTCTGGACATGGCTCGTCGCGTCGGTCACGTTCGGCTCGCCCTCGTCTACCTCCCCGGAACCTCCGCCCGTCCACCCGCCCCGAGGTCGCCACCCCTCTCACCAGCATTCACCGCCGTAACGCCGCCTCTCTTCGCTCCGTCGATGGATTCCTGATCCCCGATCCCCCGCCCCCTCCTCCCTTTAAATCTTGGAGGTTCATTTTTTGATACGATTTCTGGTTTTTCTTGTTTGTGTCGCTTGCAGTTGGCAAAGGCTGGTTGAAGCAGTAAGCGATGTCTCCCTATGCAGGTTCGGCTCCGTTCGATCTCTGTAGAAAGGAAGCTGCTTGTTTGCTTACTGGTGTGTCGCTGTTCCATGCTTTGATCCCTTCCACAGATTCCATGTATCACGAAATCTCGTTAACCTAAAGGAATAACTGTACTCACATGTATTTCTTTTTGTAAAGGATGCTAATTATCTTCCTAAAGGAAATTCTTCATTGAATTTTGTTATCCTTTGGCAGCCTAGATGGTGCCGCCGAATCTTGGACCCATGTGGTCGTGCCGACGTTCTCTTCAAAACCCATCAATTATTTCGGTCTTAGATGGGCTGCCGGAGAAGAAACGGAGAAGAAATGGCGGCTGAAAATGGCGAAAAACCGGCGGAAAGGCTTCTGTTTGCGCGAGGAAGAAGGCGCGTGGAGCCCACGAGCGCGCTGCGGTTGCAGGCGCGTGGATTCCACGCGCCACGCACTCTCACGCGCGCGGCAGTTGTCAGGCGCGTGCGAGGCACGCGCCTGCGCGCTGAACCGCGCACGTGCGGGTCACGCGCCTGCACGCTGAACGGTGCACGTGCGGGGCATGTGCCCGCGCGGTTCTTGCGCGTTCCAAGCACGCGCCGTGCGCTGGACACGCACGTGCTCGGCACGCGTCTTCGTCTTCACCCGCGACTTCTTTTTACCTTTTTGCCCCAAATTTTTTAATTTTTGCAATCTTACCCTTGACCAATTTATTTATTTACTGTTCTGCCATTGATGTATTTATTCATTATGTCATTTCATGCATTGTTATGAATATTTTATTCATGAAATTAAATGTCCAATGATCCATATATTTAATTAATTAGGGAGTGGCCACAGCATCTTTAATTAATTAAATTATATATTAAAAGCCTCCGAATCATATTTAGAAATGGACATTGATTGTAATTAATTATATTAATATGATGAATTTTATCCCACAGGAATTTTCATTATATTAATATGATTAATTGGGATGAAATATCATATTATTTTTCTTAATTTACCCACAGGGATTAAGAAAATGCATATAATATGATAGTTTCTTCATGATGTAATTATGAATCTATTTAAATTAAAAACTTAGCCCACAGGTAGTTTTTATGTTATGTGATTCATATTATGACATGTTTACATTGGTAAAACATGATTTATTTATATTTGCCTCAAATTTTGTGACATAAGCATGATTATTTGATATGCAGTTTCGCAACCTGTGAATTTCTCTGAATTTAAGTTTGATGTTCCCGTACTGAATGGTGAGAACTATAAAATTTGGAAGGAGTCAATTCTTCTTCAATTGGGGTGGATGGACATTGACTATGCTATAAGGAAAGACGAACCACCTGCTCCTACTGATTCGAGCACTCAAGCTGAGATAGCTCTTTATAACCAATGGGAGTGGTCCAACCGCGTTTGTGCCATGTTTATAAGAGCTAAAATATCTCCAAGTATTCGTGGTTCAGTTGCTCAGCATAGCAATGCTAAGGCTTTATTGGAGGCTATAGATGCGCAGTTTGAAAGTTCTGAGAAGGCGCATGCCATGACCCTGATTATGAAGTTTTCATCATTGAAGCTCACTAGTGTTAAAGGTGTGCGTGAGCACATCATGCAAATGAGGAACATTGCGGCTCAGCTTAAGAACCTTGAGGTTGAGATATTTGAATCATTCCTTGTGTATTATATTCTGAACACTCTCCCACATCAGTATGCACCTTTCAAGATCTCTTATAACACACATAAGAATAAATGGTCTATTAATGAACTCATGAACATGTGTGTTCAAGAGCAAGAAAGACTGGTTATGGAATTGGGAGAAAGTGCTCATTTGGCAACACAAGGAAAGAATAAGGGCTATGGCAAGCATAAGGGAAAAAGTAAAATACCTTCCCAAGCTGACATTAAAAAAGAATCCAAGTGTTTCTTCTGTAGACAGAAGGGGCATATAAGGAAGGATTGTGTCAAATTTAAGGCCTGGCTCGAGAAGAAAGGTAATCCAATCTCTTGTGTTTGTTATGAATCTAATATGACCGATGTAAGTCACAACACTTGGTGGATTGATTCTGGATCTACAATCCATATTTCAAATTCCTTGCAGGGTTTTCAAAACCACCGGAAGCCAGTGGGAAGTGAACAAAGCATCTATTCAGGAAACAAGATGCGTTCGCATGTGGAAGCTATTGGGACATATAGACTAGTTCTCAATAGTGTTTTTGTTTTAGATTTGGAAAAGACCTTTTATGTTCCTAGTTTTTCTAGAAACTTAATTTCAGTTTCAAGACTTGTACCTTTGGGATACTCTTTTAACTTTTCAGATTCAAACTTATGTTTATCATTTAAATCTGAAATTGTCGGGAGTGGTATTTTGTCTGATGGTCTTTTTCGAATTAATTTACAAGACAATGCCTATTATGATGCGATGCATGTTCATGATAAAGCTGGTATGAAACGATGTGTTGTGAAAGAACATTCCTCTATGTTGTGGCACCGGAGATTGGGACATATCTCCATAGAAAGAATTAAGCGATTAGTAAATGATGGAGTACTCGATACTTTAGATTTTACTGATTGTGATACTTGTGTGGACTGCATAAAGGGAAAGCAGACTAACAAGTCAAAGAAAGGTGCCAAGAGGAGTACAGAAATATTAGAACTCATACATACGGATATTTGTAGTCCGGATATGAACTCATGTGGTCAGAAATACTTCATCTCCTTTATAGATGATTATTCACGTTATATGTATTTCTACTTGATTCATAATAAATATGAAGCATTAGATGCCTTTAAAGTATTTAAGGTGGAAGTAGAGAAACAATGCAATAAGCAAATTAAGATCGTGAGATCAGATAGAGGTAGAGAATTCTATGGTAGATACACTGAAGATGGACAAGCACCTGGTCCATTTGCAAGATTTCTTCAAGAGCATGGGATAGTTGTCCAATATACTATGCCTGGTTCTCCGGACCAAATGGCGTAGCGGAAAGAAGAAATCGGATCTTATTAGACATGGTGCGTAGTATGCTTAGTAGCTCTAAACTTCCTAAATTCTTATGGACTGAAGCACTTAAGACGGCAGTGTACATATTAAACCGAGTTCCTACCAAGGCTGTCCCAAGGACACCTTTTGAGTTATTTAAGGGTTGGAAACCGAGTTTGCATCATGTGCGCGTTTGGGGATGCCCGTCTGAAGTAAGAATTTATAATCCACAAGAAAAGAAGTTGGATCCAAGGACCATAAGTGAGTATTTCATTGGATATGCCGAAAGGTCTAAGGGATACAGGTTTTATTGTCCATCTCATACCACTAGGATTGTGGAATCAAGAAATGCTAAATTTCTTGAAAATGACTTGATCAGTGGGAGCAATCGACCAAGGGATCATGTTCCTAAGGAAGATCATTCAGACACTCAACTTTCCACCTCAAGTTTAAGGTTGATTGTTGCTCATAATGCCCCTACAGTTCAGCCGGCTATTGAACAACCAATTGGTGAAATTCCACAACCTGCTGATATTGATCTAGTGGATCCAATTGTTCAGCAATTACCAGAAACTGTTGAACAACCAGTTGAGCAACATGCTCCTCAAGAGAATGTTGATCCAACATTGAGAAGATCTGCTAGAACAAGGAAATTGGCTATTCCTAGTGATTATATTGTGTATTTACAAGAGTCTGACTACAATATAGGAGCTGAGAATGATCCTGAAACGTTTTCACAAGCCATGGATAGTGATAAATCCAATTTGTGGTACAATGCCATGAAGGAAGAGATGAGTTCTATGGCATCTAACAAAGTCTGGGATTTGGTTGAGTTACCTGATAGTGCGAAGGCTATTGGTTGTAAATGGGTCTTCAAAACTAAGAAAGATTCATTGGGTAACATTGAAAGATATAAAGCTAGACTTGTTGCCAAAGGATTCACTCAAAAGGAAGGAATCAATTATACTGAGACTTTTTCTCCTATATCTAAGAAAGATTCTCTTCATATTGTTTTGGCATTGGTTGCCCATTTTGATGTGGAATTACATCAGATGGATGTGAAAACGGCGTTCCTCAATGGAGAACTAGAGGAGGAGGTTTACATGAAACAACCTGAAGGATTCTCCTCTAGTAAAGGTGAGCATTTGGTGTGCAAGCTTAAGAAATCTATATATGACTTGAAACAAGCATCCCGCCAACGGTACTTAAGGTTTCATGATGTTATCTCTTCATTTGGTTTTATAGAGAATGTCATGGATCAATATATATACCAGAAGGTTAGTGGGAGCAAAATTTGTTTCCTTGTGGTGTATGTGGATGATATACTACTTGCAACCAATGATAAGGGGTTGCTACATGAGGTGAAACAATTCCTCTCTAGGAGTTTTGACATGAAGGATATGGGTGAGGCATCTTATGTCATTGGCATTAAGATCCATAGAGATAGATCTCGAGGAATTTTAGGATTATCTCAAGAAACCTATATCAATAAGGTCCTAGAGAGTTTTCGGATGAAAGATTGTTCACCAAGTATAGCACCCATTATGAAGGGTGACAGGTTCAATTTGAACCAGGGAACAAATGTGCAACATTCCATATGCTTCTGCTGTTGGAAGCTTGATGTATACTCAGGTTTGCACTCGACCTGACATTGCTTTTGCTGTTGGAATGTTGGGAAGATATCAGAGTAATCCAGGTTTAGACCACTGGAGAGCTGCAAAGAAAGTGTTGAGATACATTCAAGGTACCAAAGACTATATGCTTATGTATAGACGGACCGACAACCTGGAAGTGATCGGTTATTCGGATGCGGACTTCGCGGGTTGCATTGATTCACGAAAATCAACATCTTGATACATTTTCATGTTAGCCGGCGGAGCCGTGTCATGGAGAAGTGCCAAGCAGACTTTGACCGCTACTTCCACTATGGAGGCTGAGTTCGTTTCTTGTTTTGAGGCTACCTCGCATGGTGTATGGTTGAAGAGTTTCATTGCTGGGCTTAGAATTGTTGATTCTATTTCTAGGCCATTAAGAATATATTGTGACAATTCAGCTGCAGTTTTTTATGGCTAAAAATGCCAAAAGTGGCAGTCGAAGTAAGCATATCGACATTAAGTATTTAGCCATAAGGGAGCGTGTTAAGGAGAATAAAGTGGTCATTGAACACGTTAGCACTGAATTGAGATAGCTGATCCTTTAACTAAAGGCATGCCACCGATGAAGTATAAGGATCATGTAACTAGTATGGGAATAGGTCCCATTATGTGATTTGTCGACATATGAACAATTTTTGTTGTATGGAACTCTTATTCAGTTGTAATGTAGATTCTCAATTTTTGTGTACACATTTTGTTGTTTATGAGAATAACATTTATCCTTGATTCTGGAATAAACATGAGGTTTATTCATTAAGATATGTTGTCACATATAGGCTGATATTAAAGAAATAAGATGCATTGTGATACATGGAAGGTATTACTCACTCTTAGAGGACATGTCGCCATGATCCATGTGTTTTGTTTCTTTTCTTTAAGCATAAAGTTTTCGTGGAATTAATTGAATGATTCGTATGATGAAAATGATGGGATCAAGTGGGAGAATGTTATTTATTTTTTAGTGATCCTATATTTATACCCAAATTTTCTCCTAAAAGTTACGACTATTCGACATGAAGTTTTCCATGCTTCGTGCCTTTTCGTTGACAACCGTTCGTCTTGATGGGAGACGATGTATAAATAGAGACGTACGTTCATTTCTGACGGGTGATCAAGGTTTAACACAAAATCCTCACATTTAGAATACACCATCAGTACGTGAGGAAATTTGGTTAGTAGAGTGCGCCTATTGCTTTCTTGAGATTCGACGAACGTGAATGCAAACAATGGCTGGAGGTTTGTCTATAAACGATCTTGGCTTCCGCATATGAATTATCTATGTCTTACATCATCTTGTCGTACTCCACGAACTGCAATTCAAGAAACCATATCAATAACTCAATACTAACTTTCAAAGGAGACAAAGATCTAAGCTGCAAGGAAATATATAACAACAAAGCATACCTCCCGAATTCGGAGCTTGGAGTAGTTGATGACATAATAGGCCATGGCGAACTGGGTCTGGTTCTCTGGCGGATAGACGGGCTCGATCTCCCTCACGATGCAACCTTGATCCTCCAGGATCTTCCGGTGATCCGCCGGCACATCAGGCAAGATTGCCACCATGAGCGGGTACTTGCTCTTCGCCTTCCACAGCCCCTTGGCCAGCCCAACCACGCCCTTCACGTAATCGCCGTTTCCGGCCAAAAACGTCACATAGGCACAGGTGGGCTGGTTCTCGAGCTTCGGCTTCACGAGGCCATTAGCGGCAGCATCAGCGGCAATGATGGGAGCCATTTCTCTAGTAGGAAAGGTTTGAAGTTTTTGTGAGTGGAATGAAGAATGAGTGTTTGGGAAGGTCTTGCAATTTGCTTGGCTGAGTTTGAGTGGATGCATTTGGCAAGAGGAGGATGCATGGTTTATATAAAGTTGGAGAAATAATTTTTAATTAAGGTGACTAAATCCTGGAGATATTGCGGTGATTGGGACGTGGCATGGAACTTGCTCGAATCGAGGAGTTTCATACTGACAGACCAAAGATTTTGTCTGTCCAATGGGGGTAAAGTTAGGCCATCTCCCCTTAAACGAAGTCGTTTCAGAGCTCCACCAATGGATCGAATTCCACGTGCGTCAGTGCGAGTCGATCGGACGGTCGTCAAGCAAGGTCCGGGTCTTGTGGATGGTGCTAGAACGTGCGAAGAGTCATGTTGTCGAATTTTTAGGGTGACCAACAAGTCAAGCTCTTGGCAGATTTACTACTATCGCCCTAGCAAGCAACTTCAAATTCACATTTAAGATCATAGGGTGCCGTGGTGGAGAGCGGTTTGTAAGAGTTTTTCTAATTATGGACTACATTAATTGATATTGTAATTTACTGTTTAACGTTTGCCGTTTTACGATGTTTGGTCTAAGGTGAGATAGAATGTTTCTTAATTAGTCTAATATGGGCTGGCTAGTGTGGGCCGAGTTGAGCCTGGCCCGTAATGAGAGGGACTGGTTGGAAACTCTATAAATAGTGCTCAAGTCTTTCCTCTAACCCTAATTCTCACATATATCCTCACCTAAGGGGCGTTTACCTAACGCTACACGTGAGGGAGGTCGCCTCATTGAGTCAGTGATACGGAGGGAGCTAGTGATACGGAGGGCAGTAGAGGAGAAGGACTTGCGCGTGGAACATTGTGTTTTCGCTTCCGCTTCAAGAACAATGGATCCCAAAACAAGTGTGTTAATCTTTCTACTCAGTTATGCATGTTCTTGTTTTACTTATGGAGATCTTGGGGTTACGCAATTTGCGTCTAACATGTGGTATCAGAGCCTCCATAATCCTAGAACACGAACATAATTGATTTTGCCCTAATTTGTACGGATTAGCCCTAATTAGTGCGGATTTTGCCATAATTTGTGATTTTCGAGACTTTTCGTTCAATAAAAATTAAATTAAATTATATATTCGGATTGGGCTCGATGAGACGAAGAAAACCTTGGGTGGCGCATCGCCGGAGGAGGCTGCACGCACCCCCACACGCGGCCACGCGCCTCCTGCGTGTTGAACACGCGCCGCGCACTCAAGCAGCGCGTGCGGGCGCGTGTGGGCTCCGATTTGCGCGTGGCCAGCGGCGATGGACTCGTATGGTTATTTCCTACGTCATGGTATATTTATTTTACATTTTTGATGATCTTATAGATGTGAAAATACATACGGAATCCTAAATACGTGCTTTTTAGTGTATTTTCTGCGTATTTTTCTTGTATTTTTCCTGTGATTTTGAAAAAATACAGGTGTCGGGATACAGGTATGTTATCACATGAAATTTATGAGTTTTATTCATTAATAATATACGATAAAGTTTATTTTTATTAATGAATGAAGTAATGTAATTAGCATGATATGTGATTTTAGTGATTTATTGCCCCTATCACTAAAGTTAAAATCACATATGTATGGTTTATGTGAGATGAAAATTTTATATCCCTGATAAGAGAGAGTTTCAAGGATTCAATTAAGTTGTAATCGCCAAAGTGGCACACTTGATTGAATTTGAGAAATTTCGATCTCGTATATTTGATTGGGATGTCTCCTGGTTTAATGCATAGTTATACTCCCAAATGAGGTGATTGTGTATTAGTTCATGGAGGGATACATGATAATATGGTGGATGAGTGACCGATCCTAATGATTTATATACCCAAAGGTGATGAATTTACGAAGATTGGAATATATTCTCATAACCCTTATCATGTGGGGAGTGTACAATTGCTTATCATGTATTCTGCCCAAAGGTGATTATGTGATTTTGCATGTAATTCTCTGGATGTGTACTTGTGTGTCAAGTTACACAATACTCACATGATGCCATTTATATATACTGCTTGTCTTTCAGTCACTTTTTCTGTAAATGGTAACTCCGTCACCATTGAGGTTCTTGCTGGTTCGAATTTTAAGAGATGGAAAGAGGATTTTCTGTTTGCTATGGAGATGGCAGATGTTCATATGGCTCTTACCACTGATCGGCCAGCAGTCTTGACTGCCGAGAGTACAGAATTTGCTTGCTATCCATGAAGTGTTCCATTCAGGAACACTTGAAAAGTGGTTTGCCTGCAAACTGCAATGCTAGGCAAATGATGGAAGCTTTGATGGTTAGAAACCGTGTGTCGCCTAATGCTAAGATAGGGACACATATGCAAACACTTTTTACTATGAAGTATGATGGTTCTAGTGGAGTTTGAGATTATGTTCTGAGGATGGTTGATTTGCAAACAAAGCTGCAGGCTCTCAATGTTGAAATTCCTACTGCTTGCATTGTCCATCAAGCTCTAAATACTCTTCCTCCTGATTTTGGGATTATTAAGACCAATTATAGTTCCCAAGATGAAACATGGTCTGTTAATGACCTGATTGCAAGGTTGGTAGCAGAGGAAGAGAAATTGAAGAAAGATAAATGACATATTGCTCTTTATGCTTCTAGTTCTCGCTAGTGACAAGGGTAAGAAAGTGAAAACTTATACCCATAAAGGCAATTCGAAGTTGCTGGTCCTTCCAACAACAAAGGAAATTACAAGGAGCAGGTCCTTCTAACACTTTGGGTCCTAAGAAGGCAATCACCAAGAAGGATGGTGTTCTTTGCTACTTTTGTAGGGAGAAAGGACACGTGAAGAGACGTTGCAGCAAGTTTAAGGCTTGGTTGTCTAAGAGAAATAAGAGTGAGCCGAAAGGTAATGATTCTTTGGCATTTGTTTATGAATCCAATCTATTCGAAGTTCCGACCAATTCTTGGTGGCTAGATAGTGGTGCAACTAATCATGTTGCATTTACCATTCAGGGGTTCATAAACCGAAGGATGCCAAATCTGAATGAATCAAAGCTCACTGTTGGAAACAACGTTGAAGTTGACGTAGAGTTCGTGGGAGATGTTATTTTAATTTTAGACTCTGGTTTTCGAATGGTGTTAAGAAACACTTTTTACATACCTTCTTTTAGGCGGAATTTAGTTTCTGTGTCTTATTTGGATATGTATGGATACTCTTTTGAAATAAAGAGTAATACTATTTACATGTTTTATGATTCAAATAAGATTGGGTGTTGCAATTTATCCGATGGATAATATCGATTGAGTCTATCTCCCAACGACATATACGTTGCTTATTCCGCTGAAAATGTTGTTTCCAAAAGGCCTCTATCTAAGGAACAGTCTTATGCATTGTGGCATAAACGTCTTGGTCACATCTCTAAAGAAAGAGTAGAAAGGCTTATAAATGCTGATATCTTGCCTACTCTTAAAGGTGATCAAGAGACTTGCGTAAACTGCTGTAGAGGTAAGATGACTAAGATAAAGAAGAAATCTGTTGTACGGAGTTCAGACTTATTGGAGGTTATTCACACTGATATTATTGGACCTTACACTCCTACCTTGTGCAGAAATTTTTATTTCATCACATTTATTGACGACTTTTCTCGATATGGATACTTGTACCTGATTAAAGAAAAGTCCGAGTCTCTTGACAAATTCAAGATTTTTCGGATCAAGTGGAGAAACAGTTGGGAAAAGTTATTAAGATTGTCAGATCCGATCGTGGTGGTGAGTATTTTGGTAGGCACGGTGATGCTGGACAACTTAAAGGGCTATTTGCTAAATATTTAGAGGATTCTGGGATTATAAGTCAGTTTACTATGCCCGGTAGTCCTGAACAAAATGGTGTAGCTGAAAGGCGGAATCATACTCTTATGGACATGATGAGAAGTATGATTAGTAGGACAAATTTACCTAATTTTTTGTGGGGAGAAGCTTTGAAAACAGCTCTTTATATTCTAAATCGTGTTCCTACTAAAGTGGTTCCATTGACTCCTTTTGAGTTGTGGACTGGACGTAAACCTAGCTTGAATCATCTTAGAGTTTGGGGATGTCCAGCAGAAGTGAAGTTATATAATCCAACATTGAGTAAGTTGAATTCCAAAACTACTCGGTGTTACTTCGTGTCTTACCCAGATCATTCAAAGGGGTATCAGTTTTATAACCCTAATGGAGGTACAAAAATTGTGGAATCTCAGACTGCAAAATTTCTGGAATTTGATGTAGCTGAAAAGGGTAGCTACTCACAAGCTATCAAAGATGATAGTATGGTGGGAATTACTGGATCACTGCCTCATCCTGTGCAAACAATTATGGAGCCTCCTGTGCCACAAAATGAGCCTATTGTGGCACAGGATCCTATTGTTGAGATAGTTCCTGAAGAAATTCCACAAGCTCCTCAAATTCAAAATGAGGATGAAGTAGCTCCACTCAGAAGATCAACTAGGGAAAGACGTTCAGCTATACCGCCAAACTATCTAGTCTACCTGGGAGAGCATGATCATGACATAGGCTGTGTTGTTGATCCCGTGACTTATACCGAAGCCATCTCATGTCCTCAATCAAATTTGTGGTTAGATGCGATGAAAGATGAGATGCAATCTATGAAACACAATGGTGTTTGGGAGCTTGTTGAATTGCCTGAAGATTGTAAACCTATTGGCTGCAAATGGGTATTCAAGACTAAAAGGGATTCCAAAGGAAAGATTGAAAAGTTTAAAGCTAGACTGGTAGCTAAGGGTTTCACTCAAAGAGAATGAATAGATTATGAAGCAACATTTTCTCCAGTTTCTTCTAAGGATTCCTTTAGAGTGATCTTAGCATTGGTAGCTTATTACGATATGAAGTTACACCAGATGGATGTTAAGACTGCTTTTTCTAAATGGAGACCTTGATGAGGAGGTTTATATGGTGCAGCCTGAAGGTTTTGTAGCAGATGACTCAGGTCAGCTTGTTTGTAGATTGAACAAGTCTATTTATGGCCTTAAGCAAGCTTCTAGACAAAGGGTATTTCAAGTTTCATAGTGTTGTTACTTCATTTGGATTTATTGAGAACAAAGTAGATCGGTGCATATACACCAAGGTCAAGTGGGAGGAAATATATTTTTCTCATACTTTATGTAGATGATATCTTACTTGCTAGTAGTGACATTGGTTTACTGCATGAAACAAAGCGGATGTTATCGAAAAATTTTGACATGAAAGACCTTGGTGAGGCGTCTTTTGTTCTTGGCATTGAGATCCATAGGGATCGCTCATGCCGTTCATTGGATTTATCTCGAGGGCGTATATTGATCGTGATTTTAGAAAGATTCAATTTGCAAGATTGCAAACCAAGAATTGCTCCTGTCGTTAAGGGTGATAAATTGAGTCTTTCACAATGCCCTAATTCAGATTTTGAGAAAGCTCAAATGAAGGATGTACCTTATGCTAGTGTGCTTGGAAGCATCATGTATGCTCAAGTTTGTACTAGGCCGATATTGCTTTTGCAACGGGGGCTTCTAGGCGATATCGCCTCTAATCTAGGACACGATCACCGGGTTGCTGCCAAGAAGGTTTTAAGGTACTTAAAGAGAACAAAAGATTATATGCTGATTTATAGATATGTTCCAGACCTGCAACTAGTCGGGTATTCGGATGCAGATTTTGCTGGTTGTCAAGATGATAAGAAATCAACGACTGGATACATATTTATGTTGGCAGGAGGTGCAATATCATGGAAGAGCGAGAAACAGAAATCCATATCTTCTTCAACCATGCAAGCGGAGTTTGTAGCATGTTTTTCAGCTGCTACTCAAGCTATTTGGCTCCGGAATCTCATTAGAGAGTTATTAATTTATGATTTTGTGGATAGACCCATACAGTTATATTGTGACAATAACTCTGCAGTGTTGTTTATTAATAACAACAGAAGTTTAAAGGGGTCTAAATACATGGAGGTCAAGTTTTTGACCATAAAAGAATCAATACAAAATGGTGACGTTGCAGTAGATTATATTCATACAGATGATATGGTTGCAGACCCACTAACTAAAAGCCTACGCCCGTGTGTTTTTGATCGACATATCATTAGTATGGGCCTAGGAGTGTCTTGGGATGCTGTCATTTAGTGAGAGCTGTGTTTTATTCTTCTTTGAATAAAGTTTACATCTGTTTTGTTACAATTTAGTAACAGTTTAATACATGTATGTCAACTTTTGCATTCAATAAAATGTTTTTGAATGGATTGTTATTATGTTGATATATGTTGTTAAAAGTCTCAGGGTATTGTTTAAACCTTGAGTGAAGGCTAGGGGCATCCGGGCATCCGGTTATTAGCCTTGTGCATATGTCCTGTGATACATAAAGAAAGGTTAACCATAAGGACAAGACATATGTGGATTCATTGGAACCATAAAAGCATTCTCTTGTGGCACAAGTTTTTGTGTCGCCTAAGGTAAAAGAATGGACTGACAAATGAGATCTCTCCATGAGAGATGTTATCCATTTGCCACACTACCATATTGAATCCATATCAATAAAGTTGAGAGTACTCATGACCATGGAAGGCTCTGTGTGTATACATGCAGTTATCGCCATAATTCGGTGTTTGAGACTTTATGGGATAGGATTGACTATTAAGAATTATCTCTGGACCAATGTGCGCACATAAGGTACGATTTCAATTAATATAGTCCAAGTGGGAGAATGTAAGAGTTTTTCTAATTATGGACTACATTAATTGATATTGTAATTTACCGTTTAACGTTTGCCGTTTTACGGGGTTTGGTCTAAGGTGAGATAGAAGGTTTCTTAATTAGTCTAATATAGGCTGGCTAGTGTGGGCCGAGTTGAGTCTGGCCCGTAATGAGAGGGACTGGTTGGAAACTCTATAAATAGTGCTCAAATCTCTCTTCTAACCCTAATTCTCACATATATCCTCACCTAAGGGGTGTTTACCTAACGCTACACATGAGGGGGGTCACCTCATTGAGCCAGTGATACGGAGGGAGCTAGTGATATGGAGGGCAATAGAGGAGAAGGACTTGCGCGTGGAACATTGTGTTTCCGCTTCCGCTTCAAGAACAATGGATCACAAAACATGTGTGTTAATCTTTCTACTCAGTTATGCATGTTCTTGTTCTACTTATGGAGATCTTGGGGTTACGCAATTTTCGTCTAACACGGTTTCCAAGGATAATGTTACGCCCTTGCCCAAAAGTCGGAGTCAACAAGTGTACAGTGGGATCTCATGGAAAAGTGCTTTTAACTCTTTTGACTGACGGATACAATAGTAGTAGGATAAGCTTAGCCAAATACCCAAAAAGAATAAAGTTGTACCCACAAAGAAAAATGGTGGAAAATAGAGTATATTAATTACATAAGTAAATGAGTTTTTATTGTGTTGACTTGCCAATCCTATTAATTTTTATGGTATGAATCAAAATTCGAAGGGAAATCAAATGGCTAAAAGCAATCCCTTTGATGGCCAAAAGAGCCGAGTGTATGGAATAGCATACTTGCCATATATTGTGTCTCTATTTCCCTTGATTCTTACCATAGGCTCCCTTGCATTGATATCTTTTATTTAGAGACAAGGAAGTGAAAACCTAACTATTGTGGAATACTCTATAAACCTGAAGAACCAATTAAATTCGGACCTTTAGCCTAAGCAAATGATCCAAACCAAAGTAGTTTGGTGTAATTGGCAGGATCTAAAAGAACAACCCTGATTTCCAAGCTAAAAATGACGCAGCACCTCGACTACTTATGTTGACCTCGAGGGTTTTTTGAAAATCAACGTTAGCCTTTCACCAATAAATTTTACAAAAGTTTGTGTTATACAGTAACTTTATAATATTAAAGGAGGATCAAATTGTGTTCCAAGGGAAGCTATAGCTCTGTTAGATGAATCGCGATTCTTTAAATATACCCAATAATTAATCAAAATCATCAATTTTTTGTAGGTTAACCAAATCATTTTTACTTTGCTAAAAAGATCCTAAGTTTATTGTCCTAGACGTATATTTATTTTATCCACGCGCAGAAGGCGGCGCTCTTTAATTTTGATTGTATATGATACAAATAAAATACTCGAGCATAGACACTCGCTACACTCGACACATTTTCACTTGTTCCCACTCTCACGGCGTCTGAGATATTTTGTCTTGGAGTCGATGAGGAGCTCGACGGACCAGATGCTGCGGCTCCACGCGGAGAGCTGCACGTGAGCAGCACTGGATCCCTGCGCTCTGGAGGGAGGAAGCTTCCCCTCGATTTCTTACAAGTTTCAGTAAAACCCGCCGTTTTAACTACCGCCGCACCGTCCAGCACCCAGAAAATTCGAATGCTTTCTTTATTTGTTTGTTTATTTATTTTCTCTTTTTCCTTCGTATGCACGAATCAGAAGAAACCTGTTGGAAGCTACATGAGGGTAACGTTGCATGGGACAAACACGTGGCAAGCCCCCACACGACTGTCAGACTTTCTGGGATTGTCGTGGGTCCCTCTTTTCGGGTAAGATTAAGAAATGGTACGAGCAGGTATTGCTGAGTGATATAGTCTAAGTTTATGGGGTTAGTAATACGGAAATTTTTGGCTGAATTTCTGAAAACTCATACCCCATCAGGTGTGAGCGCAAAGTGAGTGAATGTGAAGGCGAGAGAGAATACAAAGGGAGTCATGAAAGTAAATTGAATCTAAAGTGTAAACTCATTTATAACTCATTTGACATTCTTATTATGTCTATATCTATTTATAACCCATTTATTTAATATAACTGATTCATTTATAACTCATTTAACACTGATATTGATTAAAAAAATGAGTTTATAACATATTTTGACAAGTCCAACTACATTCTTCATCTCATTAGTCGAGCCCGACCTTTCCAATTTGGTGGCATGAAATGAAACTCCTAGATTCAATAAGTCTTTATTGCTCTCATTAGAGACTGCCGTTACTCTTTGACCACTAATATAGTCAAAGGTTAATGTAATAATCGGAAAACCACCCATAAAAATAAAAATAAAAGTAATTCTATGACCAAGGAAATTCTTAAATTTATTACTAGGGGAATTTCACTCACCATGGACTAATAGTAATCTCGAGATAAACATAAAGCAAATTTTTGTCCAATAAATTTGTTAATGTGCTTGATGAGCACGTATTAAATGACTATATATGGAAAAATTATCATTTTTAATGCTTCGGCTGTTATATTGAAATGCATAGTTAGTTTATTGAAAATTAATGCTTTCTTTGTATACATGCTTAGCAATTTTTGAGAGGGTACTTATAAATTAAACTCTATTTTTAAATTAAAAGCTCAATGGTGTTTTCTTAGAATCACCTTTTTATCTCAAGTCTTTTTTTTTTCTGTAAATCACAATTAAAAAGAGGCACTTAATTAAAACAAAAATTTACATTGATTACCTTTAGTATTAGTATATCATTATATTACGTTTGCGGCAGTCTATGAGGTGTTATATTAGATTTTTCTCCAACGGTCGGGGCCTCCACCACCACTATCGATTTGTGTGTCCCTTCGTTGGGTCACAACACCGGTCCACGGGTTGACTCTTGATTCAAATGACGGAGCAAAGGACACGTGGCAAATAGGGGTTGCATCCTCGGAGTCCTTTTTTGCCACTTTTTCAAGTTATGTTAGCTGTCTCACCGGGCAAAAAAAAGAGGAGAAAATATTGGGTACATTTTATGCTCCAGCGTGTCAAACAAGAAGGCGCTCGTAGCACGACACGTGTCCTCGTGTCAGGCGCCATTTTGAAAAAATTTCGGACGGGAGACTGAGGGTTTTTCTTTCTTCGCGCCTCTCTCACCTCTGCAGATCGTCTCTCTCCCCGTTCTCCTCTCTCTCCTCTCTGTCTCTCTCCCCTCCGCCTCCGCTGGTTGCTTCCATCGCCCCCCACGCCGACGCCGATGCCGACGTCGACGCCGCCGCCGACGCTCCTCCGCCTCCCTTCGCGACGTCCGCTCCCGCTCTCTTCTCCCTCCACGGTCGTGCCTCTTTCCAGCGAAACGCGATGCCGACGGACCTCCACCCCCGCCTCCGCCGGTTGCCTCCGTCGCCCTCAACTCCGACGCCGACGCAGCCTCCCCGCCTCCTCCCCTAAACCCTACTCCGACGCCGACGCCCGTCCACCGGTTGCCTCCGTCGGCGGAGTCCGTCGCACCCGACTCCTCCGCCTCCGCCTACACGCCCGACGCCAACACGTCGAACCACGACGGCGAAAATGGAGGAGAGAGAAACGACGAGCTCGACGGCGTTGGCGACGGCGACGGCAAGAGACGGAGACGAAGAAGCGTAAGCGCGCGCGCCGGGGGTTCCGGGACATGGCTCGTCGCGTCGGTCGCGTTCCGGCTCGCCCTTGTCTACCTCCCCAGAACCTCCGCCCGTCCACCCGCCCCGAGGTCGCCACCCTCTCACCAGCATTCGCCGCCGTAACGCCACCTCTCTTCGCTCCGTCGATCGATTCCCGATCCCCGATCCCCGATCCCCTGCCCCCTCCTCCCTTTAAATCTTGGAGGTTCATTTTCTGATACGATTTCTGGTTTTTCTTGTTTGTGCCGCCTGCAGTTGGCAAAGGCTGGTTGAAGCAGTAAGCGATGTCTCCCTATGCAGGTTCGGCTCCGTTCGATCTCTGTAGAAAGGAAGCTGCTTGTTTGCTTACTGGTGTGTCGCTGTTCCATGCTTTGATCCCTCCCATCTTCAATTTTCTTCCCCCCTCCCTCGAAATCTCGTTTTTTCAGCATTTTCACTTCGGAAAAATCTGGGTGAGGAAGTAGAATTTTTGGGAGATGATTGATTAGTTTGGCATGTTTTCCGGGTTTTGAAATTTTTTGACTGAGGTGAGCCTGTTTGGGAGAAGATTATCATGCGTAATGGGGTCTGGTGGCGTGATTACTTTGAACGGAGGAAGCACTTGAGTTATGGTTTTTTGACTGCTTCAACCTTTTTTCCTCCGAGAAATTAGGATGATCTGGTCTATTCTGAATCTGGGTCGCCATTCACGGCAAGCCTGAATGGTGAAACGAACTCCTCTACCTATTTATGTGATAGGACTGAGGATCATATCTGAGGATCATATCTGATTATAGCTTTCTAAAAAAGGAAACTTTATACTTGCATGCTATCCAGTTTCTCTAAGGGATTAAAGCAACCTGCCATGTATGTGAATCGTTGAAGCAGTGAATGGACCCTGGAGATTATTCGATCGAATGATCATTATTGTTTTTCTTAATTATAGAGAGAGGTACTCATATTGCTTTTTCTTGGAATCAGAATTGCTACTGCTTAAGGGCATCTTAACTTCTTTCAGATCCAGGTTATGGTGCTGTTGGTTTCATCATTGATTGTGAACATTCTTATCGTCGCACTGTGCAGCTTATTCAATATAGCTGTTTCTTCATTTGTCTAATTCAAGAAAGAGCTCCTCTGTATTCTAGATGATGTTTTAACATATACACCGTGTGGTCTAAGAAAATAAGAAGTTGTTCTGCTTATAATTGTTATCTTGGCAAGTTTCATTGTGCACCTTATTTAGTCCATAGTCCCATATTTATGTTTGGTGTGGAGACTGAAGTGAGGTGGAGATTTTGTGCATTCAACAAACTGTTTCTTGTTCCAACAGGAAAGGGGTCAGCCATTGCCAAAGTTTGGTGAATGGGATGTGAATGACCCAGCTTCAGCGGAGGGGTTTACTGTCATCTTTAACAAGGCAAGGTATGAAAAAAAGACGGGTGGCAAGCCCAAATCTCCGGCAAAGGCCAACCCTCAAGTCAAACACTCTGTTGATCCGAGCAACCCTCCAACGGTAAGTTGTTTCTTAGAAGCCTGGGAACAAACTATTTTATTTATGTAGGATGCATTAATTATTGCAGTCATTTGTTCTACGATAATCTATTAAGGTTCCAGTTATGTAGTAGTTAACCTGTCTAATAATTAAATTTAAACTTTCTTATATGCTATGCTAGTCTTGATGAAAATGTAGAAATGGAAAATAGAACTCTCAAACTTGCAGATAGGGTAAAAGAAATTGATTTGACAGTGTCATAAAAACTAAGCAGGTTGGGCACTACTTGCTCGTTAGTATTTGAATCATTCAAAATGACCATCCGAAAGATGCTATTATCCTTTATAGTGCGAGCAGGAATTGAATTGAGTTGGACGCAATTGTCTGTGAACAAGTCAGCTGCTGTAGATTTTATTTATTTATTTATTTTGTTTTCATTCTCCCAACCTTTGTTGCTTCGCTCTCTTACCGTGAATTCTTTGTTGCACGCAGAAGAAATGGTTTTGCTGCATTCAGAGCCCAGCAGAATCTTGACTAGGTTCTCTGGCAAGGAGCTTCCAAAAGAGACGCGCGTTGTTAGGCTAAAGCAGCCCCAGAATGTTCACTTGAAGAAGATACAAACAGTTTATAGCCATTGTTATTATTGCAGGAATAGCTCGCGGTGTAAATGTGGGGTTTGTGGAGATGAGTAAAATAATGACGCGTCATGCTTACTATAATCTATCAGCAGTATGCTTCTCTCTGTCTCTGCCTATGTCTCTCTCTCTCTCTCTCTTCCTCTGCTTAGTTCTATTGTTAATTTATTAATTGTCTGCTTTCTGTATTTGTGAATTGGATCTGTCTGTGAAATGTCTACGCCTACTTTCAATCTGGTTTAATTTATTGTTATCCATCGTTGTTGAAGACATTATAGATACGAGCTTGTGACCCTTTCCTCTGTCATCAATCACGCTAACGGATGTTTCTGGTTGGGGGAACAGCGTGAGTCATAGCCATTTGCGTTTGTCATTTCTCTTTTATAGGAATTAAGGTGTCAACTCCCTTAGACATGGGAAAGGTCATCTCCACGAATCTTCTGCGTAGGGATTGTTCAAATGGCAATTTCGAATATTGGTAATCCTGATCTCATAAGGAGAAAGGCACAATCTTGCCCTTCTTTGTTTTAGGAAAGGTTAGTCTTATATCAACAATGGAAGTAACAAAAATGTCTCTGATGTCATGCGTTCCTCAAAGAACATGAGTTTGCAAAATTTCATGCATGTGAAACGACGATTGCGGTCATGAACCAGCTTTATCTATGGTCTCTTTTTTCCATAGATCATTGATGTAGTCGATTAACTCCACACATTCATACATCATTGATGTAGTCCATAAAATTCCACAAATTGGTAGGATCAATCGATGTTCCGCTTTTTCCTCTTCCTTTTTCCCGTGACTGATGTGAATGACATGGCTCTAATATCCCCCCTACTAATGGTGCGGAAGCTACTTCTGTTACACGCAGTATATTCTGTAAAGTTCGTCAGTTCAAGAGACAAGAAAACAGAAAAAAGGCAGAGTCCTACCGTCCTCTGCATGCTGATCATAGAATGTAAAATGGCCAACGTGTACATCAAAGTCGATGGTTTCATGATAAGGAGACTTGTTAGTAAAGCAGAAACGATGAACACCCTCATGGTGAGCCACAAACTCAAATTTCTCACTGATTTTGTGGTGAAAATCTTGAATCTGTTCACCAGAAGGTCCTTTCATCTGACAATTTCAAAAGTTGCAAAGTACATACAGTTATCTAGGTCATTATCATAGGATTAAAGATCAATAAGAGAACTATTGGCAGAATCGAGGGATGTAATAATCAATATATGATATCAATCTTAATCATGTCCCGACAAACATGAAAAAGGAAAACCAAATATGCATATGCGAGATCTAGTCGAGCCATCTAGGCTGCCAAAGGATAACAAAATCCAATGAAGAATTTCCTTTAGGAAGATAATTAGCATCCTTTACAAAAAGAAATACATGTGAGTACAGTAATTCCTTTAGGTTAACGAGATTTCGTGATACATGGAATCTGTGGAAGGGATCAAAGCATGGAACAAAATGCGACACACCCGCAAGCAAACAAACAGCTTCCTTTCTACGGTAGATCGAACGGAGCCGAACCTGCATAGGGAGACATCGCTCACTGCTTCAACCAGCCTTTGCCAACTGCAGGCGGCAAAAACAAGAAAAACCAGAAATCGTATCAGAAAATGAACCTCCAAGATTTAAAGGGAGGAGGGGGTGGGGGATCGGGGATCGGGAATCGATCGACGGAGCGAAGAGAGGCGTTATGGCGGCAAATGCTGGTGAGAGGGGTGGCGACCTCGGGGCAGGTGGACAGGCGGAGGATCCTGGGGAGGTAAATGAGGGCGAGCTGGAACGCGACCGACGCGACAAGCCATGTCTAGAACCCCGAGCGCGCGCGCTTCTACTTCTTCGTCTCCGTCTACTGCTTCGTCGCCGTCGCCGGCGCCGTCGAGCTCGTCGTTTCTCTCTCCTCCATTTTCGCCGTCGTGGTTCGACGTGTTGGCGTCGGGGTGCATAGGCGGAGGCGGAGGCGGAGGAGTCGGGGGCGACGGACTCCGATGCTGATAGAGGCAACCGGTGGAGGGGCGTTAGCGTCAGAGTAGGGTTCAGGGGAGGAGGCGGAGGCTACGTCGGCGTCGGAGTCAAGGACGACGGAGGCAACCGGCGGAGGCGGAGGAGGAGGTCCGTCGGCGTCGCGTTTCGCTGGAAGAGAGGCACGACTTCGCGGAGGGGGGAGAGAGAGAGCAGAGCGGACGTCGCAAGAGGGAGGTGGAGGAGCGTCGGCGGCATCGGCGTCAGCGTGGGGGGCGATGGAAGCAACCAACGGAGGCGGAGGGGAGAGAGACAGAGAGGAGAGAGAGGAGAACGGGGAGAGAGACGATCTGCAGAGGTGAGAGGCGCGAAGGGGCTGTTTGGTTCAACTTTGGGGAAATGGCTTTGCATTTCCCCAAGTATCTTCATAAGAATGGGCATTTGGTGAATGCTGAAGTGTTTGGGAACTCTTATTTTGATGTAGCATTTTGCAAAATAGCTTTGAGGTGAAAAGAAAAAGGAAAAAAAGAAAAGGAAAAAGGAGGAGGAGATGTTGACGCAGAGGAGGGGCGAGTGGGAGGCAATTGGAGCTAGTGGGGAGGCGGCAGTCGCGCAACCCACGCACCGCGCCCCCGTGGGTCGCGCAGCCTCGGGGCAACTGGAACCGGCGGGCCGAGCACCACTCAGCCTGTCGCGTGGGTTGCGCGACATCGCCTGAGGCGGCGACCCACGCGACGGCGGTACGTGGTGACCAAATCTGGGCGGCTGAGCGGCGTGGGTCGCAAGACGCCGCCTGAGGCCGCGACCCACGCAACGGCGGTGCGTGGCGACCGGATCTGGTTGGCAAGCACCGCTCAGCCCGTCGCGTGGGTCGCGTGATGCCGTTGAGGTCGTGACCCACGCGACGGTGGTGTGTGGCCACGATGGTGTGTGGCGACGGTGGTGCGTGGCCATGGCGATGTGTGGCGACGGCCGTGCGTGGGCGACCAGCTCCGGCCGGTTGAGCTCCCTCGGCTAAGCTTTGGTCTTGAAGAAACAAGGAAGACGAGGAAGATGATGAACAGTTATTTTTTAGGGTAAAACAAGAAAACTCAATTATCAGTGAGGGCAATATTGGAAGAAAAAAATTCATTAAACCCCCCCTCAGCATTCCGAAAATGCTGAACACCTGCTTTGGGCTTTCAGCATTCCAGAGCATTCTAAATGCTAGCATTCCCCCAAGTATGGCTCCAAATGCTTAACCAAACGATTGAAATTTTTCCCAATGGGCTTTCGGGGCTGAAAGTCCCTTGGGAATGCTGAACCAAACAGCCCCGAAGAAAGAAAAACCCTCAGTCTCCGGTCCAAATTTTTTTCAAAATGGCGCCTGACACGAAGACTCGTGTCGTGCTGCAAGCGCCTTCTTGTTTGACACGCTGGAGCATAAGACGTACCTAATATTTTCTTGAGGAGAGAGAGTATGGGGGAGAGAGACGGAGTCTTAACGGAGAAATTAAGACTGACAGATGGGCCCAAATTTGAAACGTGTCGACTTTTGTATGGTGGTACATCTCGCCTACGTGGAGTGTATAACCTACCCAATATTTGCTCCAGTCCTTGTCCTCAGTGGCACGTGAACGGCCCTCCGAGCCTGCTGCTTGCTACCGCACACTCTCCACTGATCTGCTCTCACTCGTGACCCCTCACCACCCTCTCCCCCGTCTAAGGCCACTCTCTATGGCCACGTGCGAGCATCGACGGCCTCTGCAAGGTGACCAAGGTCATGGATGACCGGAGACCGAGGTCGCTAAAGCAATGATGCTTGGTCTAGATGACTTTGGAATTTTTCATATTAATGCTGTATAGTTTTTACCTCTCAATGTCGGCCCCCCGACCAACATTCCTCTTTGGGTGGTACACGTGAAAAGAAAGATCGGCTACATTCACATCCCTAACTAGATTTAAACTTGACTATGATTATTTCTAAATCGCCTGCCCCAAATCCCCTTCTCCGCTTATATCATTTTCGTGAACCGCATTAGTTTAGCGATATGAACTTTACGATCCGATTCAATGCCGGACAAATGAAACAAACAATGGCAAGACGAGCCAAAATGAAGGTTAGATGGCTGGTCCCTGAAACTGATCCATGACATTTACACACAAAGAAAAAACTTCTCGTAGCTCAAGACAACAATATGACGGAAAAGACAGAGGAAGCAAGAAGAAAAACAGGAAAACTCATATCAAAGCCACCATCGAACCCAGCATCATATCAAGCATTGTTAACTGACTCCAACACAGCTGATATCGCGTTTCCAAGGAACCGGCCTGCCAACCCCAGCATGAAGTTTCTGGTGCCGCTCGTCTGGTGTGCCAGCGGTGGGGCTGCGTACCCATATCTTGCCGGGGGATACCCGTATCCCGCTGGTGAATTTCCAGCCAGTGGAAATCCTAGCAACAATGGCAGGCACGTAGCTGCTGAGTTTGAGGCAGGCGGCGCTGCTGCAGCTGGATTGCCCATGACTGGCTGCTCCATTTCTTCGGTTGGTTCTTAAACTAGGAAGGAAAGAGAGTAATGGGTATTGATAAGAGGAGATAAGGTTATTCAGAATGCGAAGAAATGGACATGGTTTATGTAAGAATTTGGGATCAAATTGCGGATGTGTGTCGAGGCCCCCTCGAAGAAAATACAACTCTTGTTGTGTATGCACACCATTGACTAGTTCATCTCAGCAACAAAGAAGACGCAACTCGGGCTTTATTTACCCTTAACCTGGGGTGTGTTGTCAATCATTAGTCCCTTAACCGGAGGTGTGTTGTCAATCATTAGTGTAAGTTAAGATTCTACCTCACCGCTATCCAAGAGCCCAAGAGTTCTGTTAAGAACCACCTTGCCTGCCAAATAACCATGATGGACCGATAGGAACGCGTTCCTTATTTTAACGTAGCTTAGCTTGCACACCTCAACCCTCAATTGGGGAGAATAATTTCTTTTTCCCTCTTCATTAGGAATAACCCATATTTTACATTCTAGAGTTCAGATGAAGCCTTTTAAAGACATGCTTAGGTCATAGATTTAATCTTAAGGGAGGCCCATGGTCACTATATTTCTCAAAGCGTGGGAGCTGTCTCTATCCTCCTATTATTTTTATATCCTTGGATTATTGGGACCCCAGCCCTTGGCTTATTTACCCCACCATAGGGTAAACTTTGCCATTAAACTAGGAAGCCTTTCTAGGACTTACTCAAGTCCTAGGCTAACTGGAAGGTCCCTAGCCATTCTATGTTATCAAGGCGTGATAGGTGCCTCTACCTCCTATTGTTTTATTGTCCCTACGATATTGGGACCCCAGCTCTTGGCTGATTTACCCCACCATAGGTTAAATCCCTTCATTGAACTAAGGAGTTTTCTAAGGACTTGCTCAAATCCAAATCTCATGGAGAGGTCCTAGCCGTGAGAACTACCTCTACTGCCAACTATATTTACATCCATGAAGTATTGGGACTCCAGCCCTTGACTAATTTACCCTATCATAAGGTAAATTCCTTTATTGAGAAGATATGCTTAGGTCAGATTAGTTCATTTTAACAACAAAAAAACCCGAGCTTTATTTACACTTTTACTAATGATTATAACATTCATGGGGAATGATGTATGACCCAACTCTGTGGGGCCTTCACACTTTGGCCCTAAAGGAGGGTTACACGTCGCCTCTATGATCAACGGCGGATGGCACCAAATCCTTTTGACTCTCTCTCTCTCTCTCTCTCTCTCTCTCTCTCTCTCAGAGTAATAATTTGTAGATGCACTTCGGCCCTGAAGAACATTCCCTATTGTAATATTCATGGGAAATGAATAACGAACGAGGAGAATATATATGCACGTTAATGTTTGGAAAAGTCAACATTTATAAAATATATATGCACGTATATATATATTGATGTGCCAAAAATGTCCTGTTGAAAAGGATTTGGTGCCGTCCGCTGTTGATCACAGAGACATGAAGAACAGCCCCCTCTCTCGTGTTTTTGCTCTTTAATTTGTTGTGTCCCGTGAGGATTGCATCTGTTGCTGGAGCTTGTTCAATGTAATTATAGCATGGATTGCTAACGTTTTCATTTTTTTCTTTTCTTTTCCATTCAATTTGAGATGTACTTTTTGTATTCTATAATAGTATGTTTGTCGGTCAAGATAAAATTCAAAATAGGATAAAATTTATTATATCTTCTGTATTTAGTATCTGCTTAAGATAAGATAAACTCATAAAAGAGAGAGAGATAACCCGAATAAAATTATTTCATGGGAGAGGTGGAATAAAGATGGATAGAATTCTAAAATTCACATTTTTTTCTCATATAACAAGCTTCTTAAATTAGCAAAATTAAAATTATATTTCAAGATAAATAATATTTGAATTCTACTATAAGAAATTCAAAATAACAAATTAATAATTTAGCTTTTAATTTAATCTTATTTTTATTTATATATTCGAATTTAAATTCGAATTTAAATCTATCTTATAACATAAATTTAGTATATAAATACAAATATATTTTTATTACTTATTTTAGGTATTTTAATATTTTAGGTATATTTAAAAAATTTACTATTTAATAAAATTTTATTAGGGAATTATGGAAGTGGAAAAAGAAATAAAAAGAAATTTTTAAAAAAAGAGAGAGGAAAGATAAGGCAAGTAAAAATAAAATAGGTAAGAATGTCATAAGAGATCTTTACCTTAACCATTTGTTAACTTTTTCGCTCAATTATACTAGTATATCGTTTATACCAAATAATATACATAATATAATGTGAATATATCCGATTTTTTTATTACAATTCACCAAACGGTGCATAAGATATAACAATATTCTTAAATTTCATATCTAATCATATCCTAATTAGAAATCTGAACAGCCAAACGTTAGGGTAGGAACTTGGACTATGTTGAAAAGGGGGGAAAACATATTCTTCTTGGGCCCAGGAAATTGCCATTAGCTGTGTGAGCCAATTCGTGCAAATAATCGTGTGATGGGTCTTGACAATGCATGAACATGCAGAAGACCTAAAGTGTCCGTCAGCCTACGGGGATCCGAGGATGAACAACTTAAAGGTATCAAAGATGAAGAGGGCCTCAAGAAGGCAAAATCATAATGCAAAAATCAAAGGAAAAAGGCAAAATGGTTGAAATCTTTTGTTGTCATAACTGTCGAAATAAAAACTCCAAATTACCAATATCCCTATAGCCCTCCATTTTTCTGACCATGTATTTATAAATTATTGGGTCATGTTCTCGAGTCATATGAGTAGATCATTACCGCTGAATATACACGTAACCGCAAAAGGACACGTACAGCTTCACCTCACAAAGTTTCATCAGGTTTCCTAAAGTTACAGTTTTATTTTTATAAATATAAATCGTATTAGATAGAATGTCTTAGCATAACGAGGAAACTCTTCACTTAAATGGACTCAAAAGTCTCGAAATAAGCATCGCACGCTTCGTTTACCAACTTGAACACCTACAGCTGGTTGAAGGTGTGTTTGTTTTGAGTGAAAGTGACATTCAGAATTTAGTATTTTGGATTTTCACCGTCGGTCAAAAATGATGATCAACAAAAATATTCATTCATAAATTTAGAAAAGCAAATTCCTAAATTTAAAAAATGTAAAAACACTTTCCGAAATCGCTCTTCTTAAATTTTTTAATTTTTCTTTTCTTTTTCTTTGTTTCTATTCTTTCTTTTTCTTTTTCCTTCTCCCTTCGCTAGTCACCAGGCCTCGACAACAGCTAACTATCTACCACAAGCGCAAGCTGACGAGACTTGACTTTATATAATTTTCATGACTAAGTTATTTTAGTGATGTGAACTTTATGATCCAATTCATTGCCATACCTTTGAAACAAACAACAGAAAGAAAAGAGCCAAAATGAAAGTCAGTCCCTGAAACGGATCCACTTCATTTTCATTTAAAGAATATTGGAGAGAATCGGACAACAATTCATCAAAAATTAACCCAATCCAAGATCAATTTTTTCCCCAAAAATAAACCGATCAAAATTGACTTAAATCAAGCAACAACCAGCAGTATATTCTTGCAACACAACCTCAAAATAAGAAAATATAATGCTGAAATGTTAAAGCGATAAGGTGGCAACAACACTGGGATTTTTTCATGGAAAATCCAATGACTGCTCAAAAAAACCTTTCTAATCATCAAGAATAGTAGGATATATAAAGGTTTATCTCTATTCACATAATAAATGCTCAACATTAATAATACAACAATATTTTTATCACCATGAATAAGGTGGATTAATAACAATGGAGCAAAAAACCCAAATCAAGATTGGAGAAAATGAGAGACAATTTGGAAAAGATTTTCAACGAAAGAAACAGATCAACTAGTAGGTTCTCCATTTCACGATCAACATACTGAAATTTAAGATGATCCCAGCAACATTTGGCCGGTAGAATCTTCGCCGGAAGCCGTTGCCCTCTTTCATCTTTTCCTCGTGCGTTCCTCTTGGTGAACGCTCTCCTCCTCTCTTCTTCTCCAGGACAGCCCCTTCTTTTTTACTTCTTTTTAAATTTATGTTAGCTGAGCCCCACCGAGAAGAGGACCCAGCCAACTAAGGAAAATGACATTTCATAGCTCAGGAGATCAGTCCAATGGAAAAGGTAGAGGGAGGAAGACGGAGAACAAGAAAACTCTTTTACATATATCAAAACCCTCATCGAACCAAGCATCATATCAAGCGCCATTAAACGCAGCCGATATCACGCTTCCGAGGATCTGGCTCGCCAACCCCAGCAAAATGTTCTTGCCTTCGCTTGTTTGGTATGCCGGTGGTGGGGCTGCGTAACAGTATCCCGCCGGGGGATACCCGTATCCTGGCGGCGGATAACCAGCAGGATATCCCCCTGGTGGTGGGGCTGCGTACCAGTATCCCGCCGGGAGATGCCCGTTTCCTGGTGATGGATATCCTGCTGGCTGATAAACAGCAGGTGGATATCCCATCGGCTGTGGATATCCCGCTGACGGATAACCAGCAGGCGGATATCTCATTGCCGGCGGATAACTAGCAGGCGGATAAACTGGCGGTGGCGGGTATGCAGCAGCCGATCTTGAGGCAGGTGGCGCCGCTGCAGCTGGATAACCCCCGTCTGGCCGGTCCATTCTTCGGTTGGTTGTTGAACTAGAGTGTGCAGCGAGAGAGAGAGAGAGAGAGAGAGAGCGTGTGATCGTGAAACTGTGCGCTACGTGTTTGAGTGTGGAACGAGGGAAGGATCGAGAGTGGCGTTTATATAGAGCAAGGGTTTAGGAGTGGAGAGATGTGTATGGAATCTTAAGAGGAAGTGGGAGGACTCCGAATCGTTTACTGGGTCGAGGGTCGTGGAGCACGTTTTGGGTGTGCAGAACGAACTGAGCTTTCTCTTGCAATTTTCAGCATGCCGCGTCCTTCTTCTATGTTTTCGTGTGGGGGACCAAAGACTTGGTCGTTTCCTCGTCGTTTTCTTTGGCTCCTTCGTACGATCACATGGGAAAAGGTCAGGAAACGATTTTCGACCGCATAGGAAACGACCCAGAAAGACAACTGTTGTAGAAGCAAGCGATGAGACAATAAAATAGATAGAGCAAGAAAATAAATTGAACACCAAATTTACGTAGCTTCGATCGATGTAACTTACGCTCATAGGGGAGAGCGGCAAAAAATTCTACTATAAAAGAGGTGATACAATTCAGATTACAACTACACTTGACTCACTCAAATATTCGTGGAATTTCTCAGCCCCAATTGAACCCAACAATTCACATAGTGTTTATTTTCACAATTTCTCGCGAAATAACAATCTCATAAAGGAATTAACAAGTCACGAGATTTAATTGGCTTCAAGACATAATCTTGTTGAGTGTAATTTTATGAAGCAAAACTTCATTAGACATTATTGACACCTAAATTTTGGCTCACCATTTAGGGATAATTACATAGAAAATTAGGGCTTAATACCTAGCCCCTAAACAAAAATATAATATATGAAATTGCACAATATGTAGTTTCTTAGGAACATCCATTATATAATTTAGGACACCTGGACTTCTGGAGTACCAAAAGTTGGCACAAATGGACACTAAAATGCCAAAAGTTATGAAAGTGACACTTAAGTGCTAAAATCAGAGAAAAATAGATCACTTAAGTCTAATCATCTGGTCAAAATCTGACCAAAATGCTTTGACGTGACGATTTTCCGATGAAATAAGTGCAAAACGACATCATTTATGCTTTGACGTGGTTTGATAATGCAAAAACGACGTCATTTTAGTGTTGAAGTGATAAAAATTAATATAAAAATTAATTAAATAAATTTAAAACTAAATTTATTTAAAACATTTAAAAATACAAATACAAATAAAAAAATTAAAAAGTAAAAGAAAAAATTATCCACGCACAGAATGCAGCTCTCTTCAATTTGATTGTATATTGTACGAATAAAATACTTTTTCGAGTATATACACTCGCTACACTCGACACATTTTCACTTGTTCCCACTCCCACGGTGTTTGAGATATTTTCTTTGGGCATCAATGAGGAGCTCGATAGAATAGATGATGTGGCTCCACGTGGCACGATGCACGTGAGCAACGCCGGATTGCTACGCTATGGAGTAGACCCATTAAACAGGTGAATCGGGTCGGTTTGGGTCGAGTCATAAATTATCCGACCTAAATCAACCCATTTAATATGTTTATGACCCATTTATTACAAGTGCAAAATTTTTTATCCATACCCGACCCGATCTATACTTGACCCATACCCAACCCATTTAACTAAACTTAAGAAAACTTATTTCTTTTATATATATATGGTATTGCTAAAATAGTTTTATACAACACAAATTTAATGGCTAATTTTTATAATTTTTAAAATAATTATTTTTAAAAATGAAAATTTTAATTTTTTTATTTTTTAATAATATAATTTTTCTTTTTTTCCTCTTTTATTTTTATTTTATTTTTATTTTTTGTTCTTCTTTGGCCGGCTGCCGGCCACGACAACGATTGGCGACCAGCCACAAGCGAGCCTCGAGCTCGCCCGACTTGTTGACGCCAGCTCTCCTCTCTCACCATCTCCGGATCCGGTGAGCTCGAGCTCTCCCCTCACTAGATCTAGCGAGGCTCCAGCCTCGCCCGACACTAGCAAGTTTTAGTCACGCCAGATCGGCAAGCTCAAGCCTTGCTTGACGCCAACAAGCTCGAGCCTCGCCGACCGTCACCGTGCCAGCCATCGGAAGGAGGAAGAAAAAAGAAAAAAGAAAAGGAAAGAAAAAAGAAAAGAAAATTAAAATAAGAATGCGACCCCTTGGCAAGTGGTCATCGGCCTCCGATTGGCTTCTCCACCGAAGAGATGAACAGTGATGAACAATACAACTTGCATTTTGAAAATGGAAGTTCCCAATTGACCTCTACCCCTCCATTCCTCCAAAGGCCTTTGAAGCCCCTTGAAGATGCAATTGCATTTTCCCAAAGTCCTCAAAAAATTGAACCAAACATAACTTACATTTGGCCAAATCCTTTAGAGCTTCAAAGAACATTCCAAATCTTTGAACCAAATAGGGCCTTTATGGGATTGCCGTGAGTCCCAATTTTCAGATAAGATTAAGAAATGGAACCAAGATGGGTAAAAACGCGATTAACAACCATTCTACTTCTAAAAATAATTTATGATTGAAAATAATTATTTTTTATTATGTTCTTAAGAATAATTTCTAAGTATTTGAAAATGTTTAGTAACTATCCAAAATTTTTATTTTAAGAATAAAAATAGATTTGGCATCATCTTAAAATTTCTAATCCCAACAATTTTCTTTTAATTTTTTAATAATTTTATTACTTTTTTTCTTCTTTTCTTTCTCTTCTTCTTCAAGCTTTGGCCGATCATCGACCTAAGGATAACTAGCGATTGGCCACACAAGGGCCGGCAACCTCTTCGGAGATTTGCCAGCCCTTGACGAGGCTCACCAATGGCTAGGTGAGCCTTCAATGAGCTCATCGGACCTCGCTCTAGCTTGGCGAGCCTCCAACAATCGAACGCCTATGGCCAACAACGGTGGTGGTGGAAGAAGAAGAAGAAAAGAAGGAAGAAAAACAAGAAAAAAAAAAAAAAAAAAGAAGAGAAAAGAGAAAAAATAAATTTATGTTTGTTTGATTCTCGAATTGTTCCCAAGAACAAAAAATTAAATTTTTTTTTTATTCCTTAATTCTATTACGAGATCTATTCTTGGGAACAAATTTATTCCCTAGAACAAAAAATTTACCAAACAGATTTCTATTCAAAATCTACTCTCATGAATAAAAGAATATAATTTATTATTATTTGGTAAATTACCGAACGTGCCCTAATTTACTAGATTAGTATTATGGAAATTTTTTACCCAATCTCTAAAAACTCATATCCAGTCGGGTATAAGTGCAAAGTGAGTGAATGTGAATGTGAGAAAGAATGAAGAATGAATCATAAAGGTGAATTGGGTCTAAATTATAAACCCATTTAACACTTTTATTATGTTTAAATCTATTTATAACCAATTTATAAAATATAATTGACTCATTTATGATACATTTAACAATCAATATTTCAACACGTCCAACTACAACCTTCATCTCATTAGTCGGGCCAACCTTTTCAATTTGGCGGCATGAGGTGGAGCTCCTACATTCAACAAGACTGTATTGCTCTCATTAGAGACTACCGTTACTCTTTGACCACCAATATAGTTGAATGTTAATGTAATAAACGGAAAACCACCCACAAAATAAAAGTAATGCTATGACAAAGGAAAATTCTTAAATTTTTTAGCAGAGGAATTTCACTCACCGTGGACTAATAGTAATCTCGAGATAAACATAAAGCAACCTTTTTGTCCAATAAATTTGTTAACGTGCCTGATGAGCACGTATTAAATGACTGTATATGGAAAAACTATCATTTTAATGTTTCGACTGTTATATTGAAATGCATAGTTAGTTTATTAAAAATTAATGCTTCCTTTGTATACATGCTAAGCAATTTTTCGACAGTACTTATAAATAAGACTCTTTTAAAATTCAAAGCTCAACAGTGTTTTCTTGTTTTCTTGGAATCTACGAAGCACGTTGTCCGTGCTTCCGTGTCGGAGCATGTCGGACACGCGGTCAACGCGTGTCGGATTTTATCGACATGCGTGTCGACGCGTGTCTGGAAGACTGATGGAGGGTGGAGGCGAGGGAGGGCGAGGGAGCAGAGGTCGTGAGCGTCGGCAAGACGGAGCAGAGGCCGCGAGCGCCGGCGAGACTAAGCCACGAACGAAACACCGCGACAGTGAGAGACGGCTAGAGAAAGAGCCAAACAGAGAGAAAGAAGAGAGAAGGCAAACTCCGCCGGCGAGACGAAGCCACGAACGGACCACCACGACGGCGAGAGACGGCCAGAGAGAGGTGAGGGCCGCCATTGTTGCGATGGATCGGCGACGAGAGGAAGAGGAGAGGAGGGAAGGGGGTCGTGCGGCGCGGCAAGGAGGATAGGAGAAGGCGGGCTCGGCGGCTCGCTAGGGTTTTTCATAAAGAAATCGAAAAAAAAAAGAAAGAAAGGAGGTCTGATGGCGTGAGAGAGAGAGAGAGAGAGAGAGAGAGGGGGGAGGGGGGAAGTGACAGCTCACCTGTCACTGTCAAGTGGGGGAGGGAAAAAGTAATAAACGTTGGGGGTGGAGGGAAAAGGACGAACGAAAGAAGGGGTGATGATGGGGTGGATTTTGGAGATTTTTTTTTTAACCGGAAAATTAAATAAATGATATTAAAAAATGATTACGAAAAATAAAAATATTAAATTTTGAATGATGATAAATTTTGGTTATTGTAGAAACTTATGGATTTATTTAAATAAATTGATTCTAATTTCTTATTAATTTTTAGTTTCATTAATAACTTTTGTTAAAACTTAAAAAATATTTCGCATTAATTATAAATATATCTTTCGAATTTCTGAATTGATTTGTTAATATTATTAGTATAAATTTATTATAGGCTCTTTTTTAATTAATTAATTATTTATGAATTTGAATCAAATTAATTAAAAATAAAAATATTAATTTAATATACAACGTGTCGCAACCCGTCGAATTCTCATTTTTTAGAAATGACGTGTAATTGACGTGTTGGTCGTATCGACACTCGTGTCGTGTCGCGTATTGGTGCTACATAGCTTGGAATCGCATTTTATCTTAAGTCTTTCTTTTCTTTTTACTGTAAATCGCAATTAAAAAGAGGCACTTAATATTAAAAAAAAGAAAAGTACTTGGGATCTACTCCTACATAAGCGAACATTTTACGTACGAAAATTCTTTAGATTCTTCGACTGACCTTGTTGAATCCGTTTGTCTGACTATGGATCCAGATCAAGCTGATTTTTTTCTTGTCAACAATTTGCTGGTTTAAGGTGTCACTACATCGAACAAATAAAAATGCTATGGCTTTTACATACATTGAACTTGTTTAACTGTAGGATATTACAATGTCTTTGTTTTCATTCCTTAGATTGAAATAGGCCAAAAGCTACGTCGTTGTGCCATGTCATTATATTCTTAAATATATGAAAATGCTTACATGGACGGACATCAACAACCTATATTGACATATCATGTTTGATTAAGTTCCCAAACTAGAAATTTTTGAAAGTTTATCCATTCACACACAGTTACAATTAAAAATGAGAAAAATAAAAGCTAAAAAAAAATTTGAAGTCAGCTTGCAGTATGATGCAAAGGGAAAAGAGGAGAAGTGACCGGTGAGTGACGTGAGTGAGAAAAAATAATAATAATTTCGGGTGGACCTCGACTGATCATCTTCCTCGCGGGGCTGCCCCTGCCCGCGCCGTCGACCGCGCCGGCACCGCCTCCGCCAGCCACCTCCGCGTCTCCGCCGCTGTCGCTCCGCCGCCGCCGCTCTGCCGGCGTCCTGCAGTCGCCGGAGATCCCTCTCATCCGCGAGCTCGCGCCGGCCCACGACGTCTCAGCAACTCGCGATCCGGCGCCTCCCTCTGCTCACACCGATCCGCCCTCTGCTGCAGCGCCACTCCTTCGTGACATCAACAACCCCCGACGCCGGCAGATCTGAGCCGGTCGCCGCACCTCCGAAGCCGCGACCTGCAGATCCCGCGACAGCCTCTGCTCCGCGCAGCAACAGCCGCGAGCATCGCCGTCGCCCTCGTCGCGACCCTGCGACGCCGCTGCTACCGCCGGATCTGCCTCGCCTGACCCCGAGCGACCCACCTGCTCCCGCGGCTCCGCCATCACCACCGTCGCCCCGCCGCACCTCCGCCTCAGCCTCGTCGCCACGCCGCTCCAGCTGCCTCTCCGAGCGAATCAGTCACAGCAGCTCGCTCCCTGCTGCTCTGCCCGTGCCGCTCCGACCAGCGACCCGACGCTCGCAGCGCACCACCCGCGACCTGCTGCTGCCGCCAGTCCGCCCGTTCCCGGTCCGTCCGCCGCCGGTCCTCGCCGGGGCTCCGAACCGGCCAAGATTTCTTTTTTCTTTTTCTTTTAAAAAAAATAGAAAAAACCCAAATTAGTTATATTTACTTTATTTTATTAGGCAAATTTATCTTATTTTCTTATTTTTGTTATTTTATTTCTTGCTTTCTTATTTGAGATATTTCTCCATGCCTAATTGGAAATTCCAACATTCCATTTGATTCGTAATCGCGCTTCGGGGTTTTTTATTCTATCTATAAGGCTTTATATAAAATAATTAATCAAGCGTTTAATAAAATTGATATTTTGATTTTTAAAACTTAAAATCAATTTATCTATTTGATTAGCGAGATATTATTCATTAATTTGGATGATGTATGATATTTTTGATAATTTTGAATGGTATGTCTTGTTTTGATTGCTTTATTTATCTTGAAATATATTCGAGTTAGAATATCGCATGCTTTAAGGTCATTTGCATATTTAGTCTACACATTTTATTTATCATGAATTTTCAAAATAAAAATATTAAAAAAAACAAAAACATAAATTTAGGATGTTAGATTATCGTTTCATTAATCTAAATTGCATGTTTAATTATTTGACAATTTTAATTTTGAATTTTTATTAAAAAAGAAAAAAAAAACTTAGAATTATGGCATTCTTTGCACATCATTACATAGTAGGATGAAATTGCACGTAATTTAATTCTAGATAATATTTTTTTTATAATTCATTTTAAGTTTAGATTAGTTTTTTTAGATAGACTGCATCTTAGGTTAGAGATTCTTGAGTTAAGATAATATATTTGTTTAATTAAGGTTTAGCCTAACCTAATCCTTAATATAAGTCGGATAGAATTTTAATCTAGCTAGCTAATTTTCACATTTTTCTAATTTCGAATTTCATGAAAAAATACAAAAAAAAATGACTTAGGATAAATTAGTTTCAATCCCTAGGATAGATTGCATTTTTTTTTTTTAAAGAAAAACAATAAAAATGGCATTGCATGTTATATAGAATTAGATTCATGAAATGCACGTCATTTAGTGATTGTCTAGGTCCATTTAGTTAAAAATTGTCCGTCATTAGAATTAGAGCATTTGGTTAAATTGCATTGCATATAGATTTAGGTTTTATTAAACAAAAGAAAATTCTTAAAAAAATCGAGTGATTGTGTGTTAATAAAAACCCTAGGGCTTTTGATGTGAATTTTCAACCTAAGTTGTGAATTAGTATGGGTTTGGGAGAACCCGAACTAAGTTAAACTTAATAGTCCATTAGCCTAATTTTAGGTGGTGCACCCAAAATTTAAATCGTGACAGCTTTTAACAAACAAATAATTGTACTTTACTCAGAATAAGAGTATTCCCTTCCATTAAGATCTAGTAATCGTAGACATAAAGAAAATTGAATTCAATATAATAAGAGAGATCATAAATGATATTTAAAACGAATGGGTCACATATCAAAATATGAATTAAAGAGTACATGTTACTTTAAAAATTAAAGTTACAAATCAGTCATTGAGCTAAAATAATTTTAAACATCTAGAGTAATTTTCACATTTTGATATATCCACATAACATAGAAGAAAGGGAGTATTTAAAGCATATTATACTTTTAGTTAAAGATAAGTTCGACGTTATAGAAGTGGAGTATTGTCATATTCAAGTACGCGAAAGGAAACACACTATGAGTGCCTATATATTGATCCTTGCTGTCTGAAACTTGTTCATTCATTTTGAAATTTTCACGCATGCTTCGTAGGTCTCTAGTAGAATAGTTTTACTAAATCAATTATGATGTAACGACAATGGCATGCAATAATGTGACATGGACTGATATTCAACGAAACAATGGTGTATACAACGTGTTTGTTGATTGAACAATTAGAGAACCAAATTAGCCCATAATCCTCAAATCCCAAGTCAAACCCTCCCATTTGAGCCCTATTTCACTTGAGAAACCCTAATTCCAGTGTTGGGGCAAATTTTGGAACTAAGACTGAGACGAACTCAAGATTCTACAGCAGAACAACAAAGAATGGTTGTATTAGGTTTATAGAGAATTAATGGTTCCCTTAAGAGTGTCTTGTCTTTTTATAATCTATTTGTATTGTTTGTGTTGATTTCTTCCTATGTGACACATCGGTGGTCCCTCAATGAAAAAAAAAAATTCCATATCACCTTTTTGTAGTAAAATCAATATAAATGACAAATCAACATCGATCTACATTATTAATAGTGGAAATTTTGTCCATCGCTCAATACTTGATGCGCTATCGCATGATATGTTGAGTTAGTGTCATTTTCAGAATTGCTTTTTTTATTTAGTTTTTTTTTTTGGGTATGGTTATAAATCCCAATTAGAAAGAGGCACTTAATTAGATTTGCGATACTACACGTATGCGGCATATGAGACGTTATATTAGGATTTTCTTCAACCGTCGGGTCGGGCCCAACCACCGCATCCATTTGCGCGTCTTACGCTAGGCTCATAACACCAGTCCAAGTGTCAACTTCTGGTTTAAAGGACGGTGCTAGGGACACGTGGCGAAAGTTTCGCGTCCTTGGAGCCTCTTTTCTAGGGGTGAGCGGGTCCAGGGTGGGTAGGGTCTAGACCTGGACCCTGTTCCCTACCCTGTTATAATCGGTTCTCCTTTTCTGGACCCTGTTCCCTACCTTGTTTTCATTGGACCCTGTTCCCAGCCCACCCTGTTTTTCCGGTCCGGGAACAGGGTTGACCCTGTTTATATTAGAACCCGTTTCGCATAAAAATTAACCTTAGAAAAGCAAGTCTAGATGAGTTATCTACTAAAACAAAAAGGCCGAACCAAGCACATCCTTCGACCAAACTCATTGGGAACATGTATAAAATTTGGACTCCCCTTGAAGAAAACAACCAAGTATATAATTCGACCATCGCGCATCTCCATATCCCACAAGATACATCAAGTTTCTCATATTCCAGTAATACACAAGCTAGCAATTTAACCAATTAACTAGTTGTAATACAATTTTTGGCTGATCACATATCAACCTTGTCCTTCATGTGCTCGATCTTCTTCTCCTTCTTCGGCCTTGCGTTCCACGTGGTATAAAATCTCTGACAAAAACCTAAAATTCATATATAAAGAAAACAACAAGAATCCATACTCTAGGATTTAATAAAGTCTATTTACTTACCACAAAATTGGAGCTTCGACAAAATGAAGTTTATTTTCCAATGATAATGTCCTTGGTAAGACAATCCAAATCTATAAAAAAGAAAAAAGACAAAAAGAGAGATTAAATAAGGCATGCACTTAATAGAAAGTTATGCAAATGAATTACAACATACAAAGAAATATATATAACTTACCCGCCTCAAATTGTTCCGCATTCTCGATGCACTCTTCAACATTAATTGGCACGCGAACAGCTCTCAACCAATCTTGAGTACAAATTAAACCTTCCACCACTCTAGGAGTCAAAGAACTTCGAAAGCCATCAAGTACACGTCCCGATGTACTAAAAGCCGACTCAAGCAACAACAGAGTCACGGGAATAGACAAAACATCTCGAGCCATCAAAGATACAATTTCATACTTTGACCTAGTAGTCTTCCACCACATCAAAAGATCAATATTAAGGATATCTTCACTTTCAGCTTCAAGATACCGATCAAGCTCAGTTTTGTTTTCATCCAACACTTTTTTCTTCGCATGGAGAAAGTTTTTGTGCCAAGCATCGAATTCACAATCATTGTCATCAATATAAACATTAGAAGCACCACTACTGTTACTCACACTTGAATCACCAAATTTTCCTTTACTAGAGGAGCCAACAAAAGATCGCTCATAAGATTTATACAAATTCTCCAAGGCGACCTTCACCTTATCATGCATCTCATCAATTTTTGCTTCATCATCATAGATTTGTTTAAAACAGAACTTTACATAGTTCAATTTCTTTGTGGGATCCAATGCAACCGCAATCAATGCAATCATATTAACTTTATCCAAACTCCCATAATACTTGTCAAACTTCTCTTTCATTTTTAAACACATAGCTTGAAGCTTTGGGTCTAAAGAATTCGCCGCAATATTCAAATACTTGTACAACTTAGCTATCTCCTCAAAATAATGATTTGAAGTAACATATGAACTACCCGACATCCTCTTGGTTGCATCATAAAACCGTCTCAGAAATTTAGAAAGAATGATGGCATTTTCTCAATCTTCATTTTCAGGAGGATCATTGTCAATTTCCCTTAAGAAATATATATCTTTTTCTTCCATTCTCTTAAAAGCTTTCTTGAACTTTATGGCGGTGTCTAACATCATGTAAGTAGAGTTCCATCTAGTGGCAACATCAAGACAAACCGAACCATTATATGCAATCTTCTCTCTCAATACAACCTTTGAATGTCTTAGCTCTAGCCGGAGAACTCCTCACATACCTAACCATGTTTCGAATGCGTGCAATAGAATCACGCACCTCATTCAATCTGTCTCTCACTATCAAGTTAAGTATATGAGCAAAGGCATCTCATATGTAAAGCATCACCATTCAAAATCAAAAATCCTTCTTCTGAAAATTTTTCTTTCAAATAACTAACGGCCACATCATTTGAACTTGCATTATCCACTATTATTGTTGACACCTTCCTTTCTATTCCCCAATCATAAATGCATTTCCCCACCATTTTACCAATCTCCTTACCCTTGTGACTATGCATCATCACAAAATTGATTATTCTTTTTTGCAACTGCCAATTTTCATCAATATAATGTGCAGTAAGACACAAATAGTTCAAGTTTTGAATGGAACTCCACATATCCGTTGTGAGTGCAATCCTAGATTTAAGCTTACCAAAGTAAGCTTTCAAACAAGTCGTTTCACTCAGATATAACTTCATACAATCTCTTGCCATTGTAAATCGTGAAAGATGATGGAAAAGAGGTTGCAATTCAGTAACAAAATCCCGAAAACCAACACGCTCAACCATGGAAAATGGCTGCTCATCAATAATAATCATTCGAGCAAGCATATGGCTACAACGTTCTTGATCAAATTTCCATGTCGTTAAGATACTATCTGTCACGCCCCGAACCTCGAGCGCATGCACATCCCTCCGCGGTCGATCAAATATGCGACATCCCAGGATACGTCGCCGACCCATTCTTTTAATTACGTATGCGGAAGCGAAACAAATCCCCTGACAACATTTAACTTGGGATAGAAAGAAGGCAATCAATCACAATACCAAACACTCATTTACAACACATAGGTTTAAATACAACTCTAGGCTGTCTACAAAATAGACTAGCTCGACGAATGGGGGAACTATCCTAAAACCAATTAGCAGGACACGTTCACCGATACTTCATTCTCCACCTTGCCAGACTTAGGGCTTCGGGTCCTCCACGACCGCCATCTAGGGACCTGAAATTTTAATCCCACAACCGGGATGAGACGATGTCTCAGCAAGTTCAACCCCCTAAACCCCTATTAGAAAGAAAATACGCCCCGGGTGGCCTAACCACATCACACAGAAGACTTACCTCGCATTAGCCTTCATCTGCAGGTTAACACAATTTATATAATTCAACAACGTGCAATTATGATAACCAAACAACCATGGCACAATCACATCATCGAACAATTCAACCACTTGGATCGTCTCAAAGAATCAATCGACTTGGCCGATTACATGTCAATTCAGCAATTCAATCATTACTCTTAATCACGGCCCCACTCGGCAAAATTAGAATCAAGTGGCATCATGGCCCCACTCGGCACGACCTTTATCGTGTGGCAATTCACGGCCTCTCCGGGCGCGACCTTTATCGTGGGCATATCACGGCCTCACTAGGCGCGACCTTTATCGTGGCATATCACGGCCTCATCGGGCACGACTCTAATAGGTGGTATTCACGGCCTCATCAAGCACGACCTCTAATAGGTGGTATTCACGGCCTCATCAAGCACGACCTCTAATAGGTGGTATTCACGGCCTCATCGTGCACGACACTTAATAGGTGGTATTCACGACCAACTCTTCCATAAATTTCGACACTTGGGACTTTATAAAAAGAATCCCCATTCATCACAATCACATTCAATTTGCCACAACCAATCATCAAATTCAAATTCTAAATGCACAGCAGCGATCGGCACGAAATTCTAAGAATTTAGAGTTCCAAAATAATTTTTCGGATTATTAAATAATTAAATTTATTCCGAAAATTAATTAAATAATAATATTCATATTTTTCACAATCCACATTCAATTTATAATATCCGACCATCAATTTCAAAATCTGAATACACAGCAGCGACCGCACGAAATTCTGAGAATTTAGGGTCCCGACAAAATTTTCGGAATTTAATAAATAATTAAATTTATTCCGAAAATAATTAAATAATCATATTTTAATAATTTCGAATAATGATATATTATTAAATTATTAAATAATTTCGAAATGTTTAAATAAATCAAAAGTAAATTCCTTTATATCACATCAAGGTTTATTTTAAGAATAAACCTACTTAACCCTTAAACTAAACATGTTTAACTTTAATTAAACAACTTAATCTAATCCATATTTAAATAAAATAATCTACCAACCTAATCTTACTTAACTTAGACTAAGCACACTTAGGGCATCATTAACCCTCTAATCAAGATTTAGTGAGTTAAACTCACCGGATTAGCGAGCCGAGCGGACCAAAACGACGGGGACGACGCGAGGATCGACTTTCCTCAAAGCGGGCCGAGCATCCGAGCTCGGAAAGGCGGCCAAAACGGGCCAAAACTCCGCTGCAATACCCATTTTTCTTGGCTGCTGTCCATGGCGGTTTGAGGCCGAGAATGGGCGGATCCGGCACCGGGATAGGCGGAGGGACGGCGGAGGAGCTACGGCGATGGCTGGCGGCGACGAACGGCGGTGCACGGCGGTCGGAGACGAGCTCCGGTAGCTCCCGGAACCCACGAACCGAGACAGATGCGGATGTCCAAGCGCGGGCGAGCGCGGGCGGAGCGGGGACGCGAGCGGACTAGCGAGCGGCGCACGGGCGGCGCGAGGCGGACACACGGCGACGGGGCAAAGGACGGTGTGCGAGCGGGAGCGGACGACCATAGCCGTAGCTCCTTCCTTCTCTGAAATTTTCTGGTCTTCGCACAACAGCCATGGAGGAGAGAACCGACGGAAGAGAAAGGGGAAAGACGGAGGGCGACGGCCAAGGCGGAGCGGCCACGGCCACGGCCACGGGCGGCGGCGAGCAAGCAACCGAGCGGGTGAACGGGGCGGCGTCGGCCGGCTCCTCCGGCCGAAACCCCTTCTCTCTCTCTTCCTTCTCTCTCTTCCTAAGCTTGAAGATGATGTTGATGGTCCCTTTTTGGAGATTAAATCTCCACCCTCCACTTGTCAAGCCCTCAATCCTTGGCTTCAATCAGCATGACATCATCCCCATGATGTCATCTTCCACTATCTCTTCTTCCACAACAATATCCAATAAGTTCACTTGCAATTTCCGCCCGGGTCCAATTCTTTGCACAATAACATCTTCAATTTCACTCGATTCTCTTCTAATTGAATTAAATTAAAACCCATAAAATTAATTCAATGTTACCACACTTTAATTCACATCTTCACTTGTCTATATAATCAACTTAAGTCCCAAAAGCGCGACCAAAAGCGATCTACTAATTTCTTGAGCCAAATTAACCATTTCTTGATTATTTTGCTGAAAAGCTCGGCTTGCATGAAAAATCTTCCAAAGATGATTCAATGATCTTGAAATGATTTGTGACACATCCAGACTTCCAATTTCTGAATTCGATCTCAATTCAACGGTTAATTTCACTTTGGCACGATACTAGCGCGCCCAACCTACGGGTAGCCTTTAGAAATTTTTATGCATTTGACCCGTGGTTGATCATCTCAAGCCACAATGTACATCTTTGAAACATTGGCGACTTTCGGTTGTCGGGGTAATCTTAAGGTTTCAAATACGAACAGGGTACCCAATCGATAGAAAAGTCGGTCCAGTGCCGATCGACAAGAATTGTGCGATCTGGTGGGATCACCCACACCTGATCACATGCCTCTGTCGAGTCAACCTATCTCCGATATCTAATCGATTTTAGTCGTGTCGTAATGACCCTTGCATATTAGCTCGGTCGAAAGGTCGCTTCCTGGTCATATGAGTGGCCGACTCAAGGAAAAGAACTATATGCGTGCCAACGAAATGCCTGTCTCAATTTATTGAAAATAGAATTGGAAAATCGGGATGTCACAACTCTTCCCCTCTTATAAAAATTTCGTCCTCGAAATTTAAACATTTACCACTTCTTAAACAAAAAGGTGGGGTATAATCGTCTCGTATAATCTTCTCTTTCTCAGGTTGCTCATTCTGTACTAATACTGCCATATCACTACTATCTTGCCCAAACCACTTCGGATACAAAATACTAGACACTTGCCCACTTAAAATTCCACATGTCTTCGATACAAACTCTGCAAAGCTAAACTGGTGATTCTGAGCAGTCTCTAAACCGTCCCGATCATTGCAATCGAATCACGATTTCGAACGAACTCTAGACTTGCGATTTTCTCGATCTCTCGATCTCATCTCAACAACGAAGTTCCGAGCACTATGCTCTACACCGACTAAAAGAAACTATCTCGATTGATCTCGCTAAACTGGAAACCTCTCGGTCAAGATCTCGATATAACTCGACACCGATCACGGCAATCGCAATCACGATCGCTATATCGACCTTGGCCCGTGATCTTTCTTTCCCTGACTTCATCTCAGCAATTGAAATTCTGCACTCTCTGCTATACACTGCTTAAGAAAGAACCATCTGAAAGCTCTGCCAACTTGGAATATCTAATCTAGATTTGAAATATAATTCATCCCGGCACTCCATGTAGATGATTTATATGATATACACACACTTCGGTGTACCCACTTTGTGACAAGACAGAATCTCCAATTTCTGAAATCGAACTTAGATTGGCGGTTAATTTCACTCCGACACGCTTTTAGTGTGACATAGGCTACTAGGTAGTTTTCGGAGCTTTTTAGGACAAATGACCCGTGGTCGATTTTCTTCGAGCCACGGTGAACCACTCGACACATTGGCGACTCTCGAGGGTCGTGAAAATCTCGATGATTCAAATACGGACACAAGGTACCAAAACGACAGTAAAATCAAATTAGTATCATTCGACGAGAGTTTTCCAATTTAGTGGAGTCACCCACGATCAGTCATTCATCTCAGTGGAACTGACCTATCTCAGATCTCAATTCGATTTTTAACTGTGCCGTAATGATCTCTAAAGATGAGCACGGTCAAGAAGTCGATTCCTGGTCGAATTTTCAAGTCCATTTGCCTTAAAGTCCTTAATAACTCACCCAACTAGTCTAGTTATCTCGTAAGTGGCCGACTTAGAGAAAAACACTGTAATAGCGTTGATGAAATGCCCAATTTAACCAATCGAAATCAGAGTCTGAAAATTAGGGTGTCACACACTCAAAACAAGGTCTATTCATACTGTCCGGACAACGCTGAAATTACTATGATTAGCTTCCCATAAGATATCTTCTTTAATCTCTACATCATCAATTACGCACAATCATCCTCAGAACCTTAGCGTTCTGTCTTCAGAAATCTGAAAATCAACCTCTCTCTCATCTGCATTCTCTTATAAAGTCTCCTAAATTTCTAAATGTGTCCACCGAAGCATTTTGATTATGATATGAACTTTCGGCTCAATTCTGAGGGTAGTCATAAGATTCAAAAGGTGGCCTGCCTTAGATTTGAAAACTGAATTTCGAACTTTCTTAATTAAGATCAAATCCTTGAGTACCAACTATGCAACTAAGGACTCTCAACTCGGTGCATCTGCGACTTTGCTCACCTTTCCAGAGTGATACAAAATATCATAGTCATAGTCCTTAATGGGTTCCATCCAGCGACGCTGTCTCATATTCAACTCCCAAGGTCTCAACTGATAGGGCGCATATGCCACAACCCTATCCTGCTGTATCAACACACAAACCAATCCTTTAAACGACACATCACTGCAAATCTCATAACTTTCAGGACCAGATGGAATAGTAAGCACAAGTGCGGTAGTCAGCCTCTTCTTAGACTCTTGAAAACTACGCTCGCACTTATCTAGCCACACAGACTTTTCTTACTTTCTTAGTAGTCAAATCAACTGCAATGCTGACATTGAAAACCCTTCCATAAAACTTCTGTAATATCCTGTTAATCTTCAGAAACTTCTGATCTCTATCACTGTAGTCAATCTCGACCAACTATTCACTGCTTTAATATCGAACGGGGTCTACAGAGATTCCTTCTCCTGAAATCACATGACCTAGGGACGTAACACGAGTTATCCAAAAATCGCATCTGCTAAGCTTATTGTAAAATCCAAGAGTACTCAAGGTCTGAAGTACCATTCCCAAATGTCTCTCGTACTCCTCAACACTCTTTGAACACACCAGGATAACTTTAATGAAAATGATCATAGCTGATTTAAGTACCCTTAAACATTCTGCTCATTAGACCCGAACAAACAGCTAAGATGTCCAACAAACCACACGGCATTATAGTGAATTCATAACTACTGTATCGAGGTCTTAACTTCGGTATGTCTTCCTTCCTGATCCTCAACTGATGATATCCTGACCTCAAGTCGATCTTGAAAAATATCGATGTACAACCACAACAAACCACATTTCTCCTTCATGAACAGAACTGGTGCTCCTTAAGGTGATGCACTGGAACGTATGAATCCCCTATTCAACACTTCCTACATCTGCACCTTCAGTTATTTTAGCTCGGGTAACACCATCCGGTAAGGAGCCTTAGGGACTGGCTCTGTTCCGGGTGCTAATTCAATCGCGAACTCCATTTCTCTTTCTGACTGCAAACTTGACAATTCTTCAGAAGATACCTTAGAAAACTTATGTACCACAATTCTATTCTCCATATTTGGCTCATCAACTAACGCATCCATTACAGTTGCCATATAAATTAGGCAACCTACATCCATAAACCAGGTCATCTTCAATGACGAATAACAATGATTGAAATTCCTCTTCAACTTTCAGTAATTCAAAACTTTCACACGCTAACTGAACAAACTGAATTATATCACTGTCACGATTCACAACAGCAAAAAGCTCCTCGAGCCAAACCTTTTCATAAATGACTTCCAAGTCATACATAAACAAACTCATCAGGTACAACTATAGTTAGAGACTCATATTCCTATTATTTTATTACCACAACGAAAACCCTACAACCTTCACTGAAAATTCTGCTGCATTACTCTGCATAAAACATCTCATAAACATTCTTCTTCTGATTGATGCATGGTCGATCCCTTCATGCTCCTCTAGCCATCCTAGTGGCGTCCTCTCTGCAGTAACGGTATTTACACTCTCATGGACTTACGCAGATAGTTTCTAACTCAATGGTCATGCTAGCCACATTCAAAGCATGCTCCCCCTTTAACTCTGACACCGGGCTGATTCAAGCCTCTTTTCCACAAACTCGGCACAAAATCAGGGAGTCATCTACCTCTTATCACGGAATATCATGCATCTTTCTTTGCACTGGGGTCTGTTCCAAGTACCCCATTAAATGTCACGAAGCATGCTTCTTCTGCTATGTCTTATCAACGATGGTGACAGAAACAGCTGTGATTGCACTTGTCCATACAGATAATCTTTGATCAAATGGCCTTACTGGCGACCCTTGTAACAAGTCATTTCTCTCTTACAGCACAGAACAGATCCCCGTCTTTTCTTACAGACACAACACACATCGATCAAGTTGAGCATTGACTTTTTAATTCTACCTTTCCGGTTGGGTGGAACATGGCACCTTTCTTCTGACATCGGCCTTTCTCCCCAACTCGATTTCCATCTCTGTCTAAACTGAACTTTGACTCGAGATACGGTGGCTTGAACCTCGATCACAACTCCGTTTAGGCCTCAACAGCGCAACAACAACAATGGTCACAACACCGGCAAATGTAGAAATAACGGCAACAAATGGCGGCGACTCGATCCCGAACTTATTGACCCAACGAGCTTCCAAGGAACACTAGCGCTTGAACAATCCCGACAAACCTAGGATCATTCGGTCTTTGCAACACTCTCGCACCGACTTGCACGGTACTCTCACACTCGCGCTGATCTAAGCCTGCGCTCTACCTCAGGTACCAACTCTTGTCAGCGTCCTACCCCGAGGTATAGGTCCTACCGACCTTCTCCAAGGAGTTCTCCACTCCTGGTCACTCATCCTATAGGCTCTTTATAGACGCCTGTCTTCCAATTCCAACACCAGGTTAGAATCTGAGTGACCCCACAAACATACTATCAAACAGCTATCAACCACATGCATCAGCATATTAAAAGCCTTTCCTACTAACTATCCCATGACTCATCGCACCTTATCACTCCATACACAGACCATGCTCTGATACCACTTAAACGGGGATGTCACGCCCCGAACCTCGAGCGCATGCACATCCCACCGCAGTCAATCAAATATGCGATATCCCAGGATACGTCGCCGACCCATTCTTTTAATTACGCATGCGGAAGCGAAACAAATCGCCTGACAACATTTAACTTGGGATAGAAAGAAGGCAATCAATCACAATACCAAACACTCATTTACAACACATAGGTTTAAATACAACTCTAGGGTCGTCTACAAAATAGACTAGCTCGACGAATGGGGGAACTATCCTAAAACCAATTAGCATGACACGTTCACCGATACTTCATTCTCCACCTTGCCAGACTTAGGGCTTCGGGTCCTCCACGACCGCCATCTAGAGACCTGAAATTTTAATCCCACAACCGGGATGAGACGATGTCTCAGCAAGTTCAACCCCCTAAACCCCTATTAAAAAGAAAATACGCCCCGGGTGGCCTAGCCACATCACACAGAAGACTTACCTCGCATTAGCCTTCATCTCGCAGTTAACACAATTTATATAATTCAACAACGTGCAATTATGATAACCAAACAACCATGGCACAATCACATCATCAGAACAATTCAACCACTTGGATCGTCTCAGCAATCAATCGACTTGGTCGATTACATGTCAATTCAGCAATTCAATCATTACTCTTAATCACGGCCCCACTCGGCAAAATTAGAATCAGTGGCATCATGGCCCCACTCGGCACGACCTTTATCAGGTAGCAATTCACGGCCTCTCTGGGCGCGACCTTTATCAGGTGGCATATCACGGCCTCACTAGGCGCGACCTTTATCAGGTGGCATATCACGGCCTCATCGGGCACGACCTCTAATAGGTGGTATTCACGGCCTCATCAAGCACGACCTCTAATAGATGGTATTCACGGCCTCATCAAGCACGACCTCTAATAGGTGGTATTCACGGCCTCATCAGGCACGACCTCTAATAGGTGGTATTCACGACCAACTCTTCCATAAATTTCGACACTTGGGACTTTATAAAAAGAATCCCCATTCATCACAATCACATTCAATTTGCCACAACCAATCATCAAATTCAAATTCTAAATGCACAAAGAACGATCGGCACGAAATTCTAAGAATTTAGAGTTCCAAAATAATTTTTCGGATTATTAAATAATTAAATTTATTCCGAAAATAGAAGGACTTAAGTCCCAACTCCGCTGCAGCCGTCTATTCTTCGGGATATCCACCACATGCTTGAATGTCATTGCTTTGTCTTTGACGGCCTTGCAAAGATGCATCTTCATCGCCGGATAAAGAGGGCCTCGATTTCTAAAAATCATATTGTTGCGTTCTTTCCATATGATATAACAAAGAGCACCATAGCTAAAACGAGCCAGAGATTGATAGAATCCCCCACCCGAGAAACGATTGGAGGCCCAATCAAGATTTTCCCGCCACGATTTATTGCGCCAACTGACATTAAACTTTGCAGCCCAATAGGAAGCAAGTCCTTCTATTTTCTTGTAATAGAGGGTTGTAGGTCTTAGTTCTTCCCTTTGTTGTTCGGCCTCTTGGCTTGTTGGTTGTTTTGTTCCCTTTGGTCCCTTGGCACCCCTTCACTCTTCTTGGACTGTCTTGTAGAGTGCTTATTTCTTGATGCCTCGTGGCCCGTTTACTTGTTTATCTTTGCAAAATCAATATATTTCTTACCTTAACCAAAAAAAAAAAAATTTATTCCGAAAATTAATTAAATAATAATATTCATATTTTTCACAATCCACATTCAATTTATAATATCCGACCATCAATTTCAAAATCTGAATACACAGCAGCAATGACCGCACGAAAATTCTGAGAATTTAGGGTCCCGACAAAATTTTCGGAATTTAATAAATAATTAAATTTATTCCGAAAATAATTAAATAATCATATTTTAATAATTTCGAATAATGATATATTATTAAATTATTAAATAATTTCGAAATGTTTAAATAAATCAAAAGTAAATTCCTTTATATCACATCAAGGTTTATTTTAAGAATAAACCTACTTAACCCTTAAACTAAACATGTTTAACTTTAATTAAACAACTTAATCTAATCCATATTTAAATAAAATAAACTAACTACCTAAGCTTACTTAACTTAGACTAAGCACACTTATGGCATCATTAACCCTCTAATCAAGATTTAGTGTGTTAAACTCACCGGATTAGCGAGCCGAGCGGACCAAAACGACGAGATCGACGTAAGGATTGACTTTCCTCAAAGCGGGCCGAGCATCGAGCTCGGGAAGGCGGCCAAAACGGGCCAAAACTCCGCTGCAATACTCATTTTTCTTGGCTGCTGTCCATGGCGGTTTGAGGCCGAGAATGGGCGGATCCGGCGCCGGATAGGCGGAGGGACGGCGGAGGAGCTACGCGATGGCTGGCGGCGACGAACGGCGGTGCACGGCGGTCGGAGACGAGCTCCGGTAGCTCCGGAACCCACGAACCGAGACGACGCGGATGTCCAGCGCGGCGAGCGCGGCGGAGCGCGGACGCGAGCGGACGGGCGCGCGGCGCACGGGCGACGCTAGGCGGACACACGGCGACGGCGGTGACGGTGTGCGAGCGGGAGCGGACGACCATAGCTGCAGCTCCTTCTCTGAAATTTTCTGGTCTTCGCACAACAGCCATGGAGGAGAGAACCGACGGAAGAGAAAGCGGAAAGACGGAGGGCGACGGCCAAGGCGGAGCGGCCACGGCCACGGCCACGGGCGGCGGCGAGCAAGCAACCGAGCGGGCGAACGGGCGGCGTCGGGGCTGGTCCGGTCCGAAACCCCTTCTCTCTCTTCCTAAGCTTGAAGATGATGTTGATGGCCCATTTTTGGAGATTAAATCTCCACCCTCCACTTGTCAAGCCCTCAATCCTTGGCTTCAATCAGCATGACATCATCCCCATGATGTCATCTTCCACTATCTCTTCTTCCACAACAATATCCAATAATTTCACTTGCAATTTCCGCCGGGGTCCAATTCTTTGCACAATAACATCTTCAATTTCACTCGATTCTCTTCTAATTGAATTAAATTAAAGCCCATAAAATTAATTCAATGTTACCATTTAATTCACATCTTCACTTGTCTATATAATCAACTTAAGTCCCAAAAGCGCGACCAAAAGCGATCTACTAATTTCTTGAGCCAAATTAACCATTTCTTGATTATTTTGCTGAAAAGCTCGGCTTGCATGAAAAATCTTCCAAAGATGATTCAATGATCTTGAAATGATTTGTGACACATCCAGACTTCCAATTTCTAAATTCGATCTCAATTCCACGGTTAATTTTACTTTGGCACGATACTAGCGCGCCCAACCTACCGGTAGCCTTTAGAAATTTTTATGCATTTGACCTGTGGTTGATCATCTCAATCCACAATGTACATCTTTGAAACATTGGCGACTTTCGGTTGTCGGGATAATCTTAAGGTTTCAAATACGAACACAGGGTACCCAATCGATAGAAAAGTCAGTCCAGTGCCAATCGACAAGAATTGTGCGATCTGGTGGATCACCCACACCTGATCACATGCCTCTGTCGAGTTGACCTATCTCCGATATCTAATCGATTTTAGTCGTGTCGTAATGACCCTTGCATATTAGCTCGGTCGAAAGGTCGCTTCCTGGTCAAATTCTCGAGTCTGATGCATTAGAAACTCTTAACAGCTTCACCCAATAGATTAGTTTTCATATGAGTGGCCGACTCAAGGAAAAGAACTATATGCGTGCCAACGAAATGCCCGTCTCAATTTATTGAAAATAGAATTGGAAAATCGGGATGTCACACTATCACTAGTAATATTTTCCCCAACCTCGCCAACTACACTTTTCTCACGTGATGCAAACAACATTTGCTTTTTATCTCGTAACGGGGTTACTTTTTGCACTTTCTCAAGTGCTTCCACATAGTAGAGGTTCCATGATCAACATTATACACATAATCCATCCCGCAATGAATGCATTTCACCTTAACTGTTTTCTGTGTTTTCTCATCTATAATTCTCGAAAAATGATCTCAACAATCTGATTGATTAGCTCGCTTTTTACCCGAAACAGTATGAGAGTTAGGTACCCTCACCTTGTTTGTCGCGCCCATGGTTGCAGATTCCACTTCATTAGCTCCATGGAATGGCAATTCCATGAGTGGACTCATTTCATCACGTCCCTCTACTTCCATTGATATATCTTTGTCTTGATCCATTGATTGAAAACTGAAAAAAAATATATATATATATAACATTAGGATTTCACAAAAACATATTAGTTTTCATAGTAAATCAAATCTCTTCAAGGTTGATGTGTATACTGTAAGACACATTCAAAAAAGGAAAAAAAAAAATTGAAACAAAGTGACTGAGCTATGAGTCTTCAATGGATCTCAACACCCAAGTACCTTTATCAAGCACCTTTTTAGTGAAATCCAATTACTATAATTTTCAAATTACTGCAACATCTGCTGCCCAAAAGTATGAATGACAAAGTCAACTTAATAGTACAGTCACATGTAGCTAGTGCGGTTTAGGTGATTGATAATGAAATCTAGGCTAATATAACTCATAATTAAATCTAGCCGCGTATACTTATAACACATAATGAAAGAGTTTGAAGAATAGTATTATTTTCCCTTCGCATTACATACCTATTAAACCGAGCTGAATAATGTTACGCTTTATGTTGCATTTTCCACATTTTGGTTTAGCATGTAGCAAAGACTGTGTTAAGCATGACTTGAAATTGGTACTGGACGTTCATGACATTTTACTAGAGAGAAGGACTTATTGAATTTTTTATGTATTTCCAATTATAAGCAGAGAGAGAGAGAGAAGGTATATAGCATTAGTAGTTAAAGCTAACCAGAAGTTTTCCCTAGATTAGGATTGCATGTTGCTTATATAACTCATACAAGTTCAGTGCCCTGGGACTCAACTAGCATTAAAAGTAGCAAATGCAAGGGGTAACAAGGTAGACCAATTATACTACAATGACGCACGGGAGGCTATGTCTATTATTTTGCGTGTTCCTGTTTTCTTCAACTTGGCTGTCCTCTTCTATCATCTAATCTGACCTTTCACAGATAGGATTTTGAAGAGTTTAAAAAGTTGAAGTTAAATTTTCGGTCTGTTAGTTGTACAGTAGATTATGTTGTTGTGCTTGTATTTTATTCTATCTATGTATTAGAATCAACTTTGTATGATACTTGGTTGGTTTAACTTTGACAAAGACTTCGATGGTGATGTAAAGGAACCGTCTCTGGACTTTACAATTACGGAGGAATCTTTTGGTAAAAATCATGTTTTTGAACTCGGACCGTGTGGCAAGGATATCTGCGTGACAAATGAGAACAAGATGCAGTATATTCATGCAATTGCAGATTATAAACTTAATCGGCAGGTGAATCATATGTTTGTAAGTTATACTTAAGTTTACATTTTGCATACTAGATTTAACTCTCTGTTCTTGCCAAATTGTAGATACTGGCATTTGCAAATGCTTTCTACAGAGGGTTAACGGATCTCATATCACCATCGTGGCTTAAGTTATTTAATGCATCTGAATTTAATCAGGTATCTTCCCATCATGTGACTCCTTTGAACTGTTCGGTTGTGTCGTGCTTATTTTAAGTCGCTTCTCGGGCCTCCATGAACTGGCTTAAGTAGTTCATCCTTCATGGCATTATATGTCTTTCATAGAGTTTACTAACTTTACATAACTCGAGACAGCCGTGTTGCCTCTTTTTGCATATTAATATGCTATCCTTGATGAAAGAGGTTGTCACTAGACTGTTAAGACCAAACTGCTCATGGATAAGTGGAGCAAACTGATTTTACTGATCCAATTCTAGACTCGTGGACTGACTCAAATGCCAATGATTCGAAATCAAATGACCCAGTTCATTCAAGCCCGACACAGAAGGTTGAACGCAGAAGGTTGAACTTCGGTTCCAACTACAATCAAACCAACGCATAGCAGCAAAGAATCAGACGTTACCTGATTTAAAGATGATGACGAAGCCGCGACTCGTGAGTCAAGGGGAGTACAAGGCACTGGCAGAAGTTGAAGGCGCTGGAACGAGAAAAAGGCCTTTGCCGGTCGCGGTTCCGGAGAGGAAAGCAGGAGGTGGAACGGCAAGATTGAACGGAGGTAGCGTCGGCGCTTGGGTGCGAGCTTGGCGGGGGTCAGCAGTTTCGTGATTTCGGGAAGCGAGGGCAGTACGGTAGCTTCGCGAACGAGATCGTCGACTCCTCGTCGGGCCGGAGGAGGTCCCGCCATAGGGCGAAGGCGAGGGAGAGCCCGAACGCGCCGGACGGCGAGAAAACTCGCGGGACGGCGGGGGCGGAGGACGGTGACGGTGACGGCTGGGGCGGCGGGGCGGGGAGGAGGAGGAGATTGGCGCGGTGGTGCGAGCGCGAGGTGAACCGGGAGAGTTTGGTTTTCTCGCATCTGCGCCTCGGCCCTCTGCGGTAAAGAAAGAAAGAAAATTAGGGTTTGCTTTAGGCGTAAAACCGGTTCTCCAACCGGTTCCCAAACCGTCCGGCCGAACCGGTTCCGGGTGGGTAATCCCTCGGAACCGGTTTCCGGACCGGTTTAAACAGTCTGCGTTTGGGGAACCGGTTCCGGCCCGTTTTAACCGAAACCGGTTCCCGACCCGTTTTCCGGGTGGGTCGGACCGGGAACCGGGTAAACCTGGTCCGGTTGCACACCCCTACTCTTTTCCCAACTTTTCTAGTTATGTTAGGGCCGCGCATGACAACGCTTCATTCCCGGAAGAGTTTTTTTTTTTTTTTTTTTTTCAGAAATAGTTCTTTTTTATTTCTGCTCCGGGAACAATTTCTGAGTAAAAGAACTCGATTGATAACGACACAAAATTTCTACTCTTAGAATAGAAAAAGAATAGAAATGCGTTTGGTAACGCAACAATTTCTTTTTTGTATTTAATCATTTTTTATTCTTGTTGACGGATCGCCGCCGCCGCCGCCACCGCCCCGACGCCCGCCCGGTCGCCGCCCGCCGCCCACCGCCCGACGGCCCGCCGATCGCCGCTTTCCGCCGGAAGGCCATCGGCCCGCCGACGACCGACGGCTGCCCGGCCGTGGGAGTGGTGGCCGATGGCCTTCCGGCGGCGGTCGGCGGTGACCGTCAGCGGCTAGCGATCGTCTAGCGGTGGTTAGCGGCCAACGGGGCGACAAGCGCGGCGACCGGCGGCGGGCGGCGGCGACCGACAATGGTGGCGACGGTGGACCGGGCGGCGACGTCCGGCGGCGGCGGGCGGCGGCGTTCGGCGACCGCGGCGGATGGCGGCATCCGACGACCGACGGCGGCAGCGGTGGGCGGTGGCTCCGGGCGGTTGACGGTGGCAGCGGCAAGAAAATGAAATAAAAGAAAATTACAAAAGAAAATCAGCTCATTTCTAGAAATTGTTCCCGGAAACAAGAAGCAATTTTTTTTTGTTTCTCAAAACTGTTCCCGAACAAAAAATTAGAGAAATTGTTCCCGGGAACAAATGTTTTACCAAACAGGTTTTTGTTCTTTTTTTGTTCCGGGGAACAAAAGAACAGAAATTTTGAGGAACAGAAACGTTGTCATGCAACCCCTTAGTTGCTCAAAGGGGCAGGGTCCATCTTTTACTTATCCAAAGAAATTTACCAACGGCAGCTAAACGAGACTTTTGAAGTTTTTGAAGATGATGTTCCTTGAATATTAGAAAAGAAGATGCATGCATGACAACGTTTTTTGTAGGGGAAGAGTTTTTTTTTTTTTTTAGAAATAGTTCTTTTCTATTTTTACTTGGGAACAATTTCTGAGTAAAAAAATACGTTTGATAACTACACAAAATTTATACTCTTAAAATAGAAAAAGAATAGAAATGCGTTTGATAACGCAATAGTTTCTTTTTTATATTTATTCATTTTTTATTCTTGCTCACGGATTACTAACTGCCAAACGCCGGTCGTTGCCGTCGCCCGCTAGCAACAGGCGGCAAACGGCGGTGGGCAACAGGTGGCAGGTCGGCAACAAGCAATGGCGACGGGCGGTGGCGGGCGACAGTGGGCGGCGATCAGCGATGGCTCCGAGCGATTAGAGGTGGCCGCGACAAGAGAGAGAAATAAAAGAAAAATAAAAAAGAAAATCGGCTTATTTCTAGAAATTGTTTCCAAGAACAAAAAACAATTTTTTTTTGTTTCTCGTTTCTACTCCAAATATATTCCCATGCTAACTTTCTATTCCGGATAATAAAAAAACAATTTGGTGTTACCAAATGAATTTTTGTTCTTTTTTTTTTTTTTGTTCTGGGGAACAAAAGAACAGAAATCCGGAAGAACAGAAACGTTCTCATGCAGAGCCTAATATTTTTATAACTTCCAACTTAAAATCTAGAATTGATTTAATGTTATATAGAGTGATTATTGGGCTATTGCTCTAAAGAGCTCGTGGCAAACATATACCTCTATTATATTTATAAAAAAAAAAATCGATTCCAATAGAACATGACAGACCATAAATGATATTTGAACGAACAAGTAATATATCAGGACATGAATGATATAAATACACTTTACTTTGTAAACTGAGTTTACAAATGAGTCTTCTTAGCTAATATTTTCTTAAAGATTTAGAGTAATTTTCACTTTTTGATGTCTCCAAATTACAGGGAAATAGAGAAAGGTTAAACATCTTGTGGTAAAACGAATCATACTTTTAGTCAAAGATAAGTTTGTCATTTTAGAGAAGACATAGTATCGTTACATTTTAATAGACAGAATTTCTACAATTTGATCATCGCAAGGGTGCATATGCACCTCATATCTTACCACCAACTCCCTCCCTCCCTTGTTATTTTATTTAGTCTCCTTCCGAATTCTTTCTTTCTACTAAAAATTACTTTCGATCAACCATTTGGCAATGGAGTTTACTTTTATCCTAGACCTTTACCAAAATCAAATTATTATAAATTTGATAATATTTGTTTTTGTAGTTCTCCATTTTATCTATAAAATAATCTGAGAAAAGGTATCTAAGAAAAATTCCGCAACTATAGATATACAACAAAAATAACATATATTAATTTGATATTTCGCTTGACATATATTTGTACACATCAATCAACAAAAGAAAACAAAGAAAAAATAATTAAGAGAACTCTTTCTCTTCAACCCCTAAATCATGGAAATGAAAGGGAAAATAAAACCCTCCCCTTTCAAGGAAAAGCAAGAGCTACCAATTCCAATTGTAGCTAACTCTATATTCTGCACTTTGAAAAGACAAACCCCTAATTACACACAACTAGGCAGCAGTTGGGGCGGTTATGAAGCGGAAAGCTCCGGCCTCGGCCAACACCGCAAGGAAGCGATCCCATTTTGTTTGCTTCGCCGCTGCATCTCTTGCGACAATATTCTTGTAGTCCAGGGACTCGTCATCATAAATATCCCACCACTTCTTCACCAGCATCTTGATATCTTCTCGATCCATGTGCTGTTCCTCGCCTGTGTACCGCCACGGCTTCGACCCAGCGGCACAATAATGAACAACCTTCACCTTGTCGAGCTCAACGTTCTCAGGATGACGCCACAGCATCGCAAGCACGAAGTTGTATACGTTGGGAATTGGTTTGTAGATATCTTTGAAGTACATGTTCAAGAAGTCTTGTTCAGCAAACGAAGTTGGTGGTGTGACCTTGAGGGTTTCGAGCAAATCGTGGTAAGTGTCCAGGTTTGGTTCATACACGAACATGCCCGCGTTGAAGTAAAAGGCGGCTTCGGGCCGACATGGTCGGGCCATTGGACCTTGTCCGGGCACTGTTGGCAATACCCGATTTCATATTGCGGGGTGTGACTCCATATCTTCTCGCAAAAGCAGTCCATGACAGCGTGGAAGAAGCCGTTTGGGAGGTCGAAGAGGTGGTCGATGTTGTCGAAGACTTGGATGTCTCCATCCAAATAGATCATCTTACTATACTCCACGAACTGCAATTCAAGAAACCAGTTCAATAACTCAACGTTAATTGTACTTCTCAATCCTAACTTTCGAAGAAGGAGACAAAGATCTAAGTTACAAAGAAATATTTAATAAAAAAGCATACCTCCCAAATTCGGAGCTTGGAGTAGTTGATCACATAATAGGCCATCGCAAACTGGGTCTGATTCTCTGCTGGATAGACGGGCTCGATCTCCCTCACGATGCAACCCTGATCCACTAGGATCTTCCGGTGATCCGCCGGCACGTCCGGCAAGATTGCCACCACAAGTGGGTACTTGCTCTTCACCTTCCTCAGTCCCTTGGCCAGCCCAACAACACCCTTCACATAATCGCCGTTTCCGGCCAAAAACGTCACATAAGCACAGCTAGGCTGGTTCTCAGGCTTCAGTTTCACAGCGCCATTAGCAGCAGCATCGGCAGTGGCCATGATAGGAGCCATTTCTTTGGTAGGAAAGGTTTGAGGTTTTTGTGAGTGGAATGGAGAATTGAGTGTTTGAGAAGGTTTTGCAATTGCTTGGCTGAGTTTGTGTTGATGGACCTGGTATGAGGAGAGTGCACGGTTTATATAGAGATGGAGAATAATTTTTTTAATCAAGGTGACTGTAAGTCTTGGAGATAATGCGGTGATTGATTGTCTACTTCCTATGATCGGGACGTGTGATGGAAGCTGCTTGAATCGAGGAGTTTCATTCCGACTAACCAAAGATTTTGTCTGTCGAATGGGGGTAGAGTTGGGCCATCTCTCCTCAAACGAAGTCAGCTTTGGAGCTTCCGCGATGGATCTAATTCCACGTGGCTCAGCGCGAGTCGATCGGACGGTCGTCAAGCAAGATCCGGGTTTGGTGGATGGTGCTTGAACATGCGGGAGAGAGAATTGAATATTTAGGGAGACCAAGAAGTCAAGCTTTTCGCAGATTTTATACCATAACCCTAGCAACCGACTTCGAAATCACATGGACCGCAGGAAGGTATTATTGAAATTTGAGAATATTCCAAGGGCGATTATACTAATGCACATTTAAGGTTATAGGCCCATAGGGTGCCATGGTAGGGGCGGTTTCCGAGGATAACGTTACGCTTTTGCCCAAAAGTGGGAGTCAACAAGTGTATAGTTGGATCTCATGTGAAAGTGCTTTAACTCTCTTGACTAACGGATAACAATAGTAGTAGGATAAGCTTGGCCAAATACCCAAAAAGAATAAGGTTGTACCCACAAAGAAAAAAGGGTAAAAAATAAAGTATTGATTACATAAGACATTGACTCGTCAATCCTATTGAGTTTTGGTGGTAAGAATCAAAATTTGAAGAGAAATCAAATGGCTAAAAGGCAATCCCTTTGATGGTTAGGAGAGCCGACTGTGTGGAATAGCATATTTGTCACATATTTTGTCTTTGTTTTTCTTGATTCTTATCATAAGCTCCCTTATGTCAATAGTTTTTTTTATCTAGGGGCAAGGAAGCGAAAACCTAAATACTCTACAGACATGATGAACCAATTAAATTCAGACATTTAAATTATGAAATTTGAATTAAAGCAGTAGATTTGGAAGAACGAATCCTGATTTCTAAGCTGAAAATGATGCAACAACTTGATTGGTTATGCCAACATTGAGCATCTTAGAAAAGAAAAATATATTTAACAATAGCATTTTACCAATAAATTTTATGAAAGTTCATGCTTTATGCTAAATGGATAATAATAACTTTATAATATTAAAGGAGGATCAAAATTGTGGTTCCAATGTGAGCTTTATTTCTATGTAAGAAATCTCAATTCTTTAAATATATCTAGTAAATTTATCAAATCAAATCATCTATTTTTGGTGAGTTAATTAAATCATTTATACATTTGCTAACAGGTGTTGAGTTAATTTTTTTAAACGTACTAATTATATCCACGCGCAGAATGCGGCTCTCTTCAATTTGATTGTATATTATACGAATAAAATACTCGAGTATATACACGCGCTACAGTTGACGCATTTTCACTTGTTCCGGATCCCACGGCGTTTGAGATATTTTCTCTTGGCAGGAGCTCGACGGACCAGATGCTGCGGCTCCACACGGAGAGCTGCACGTGAGCAGCACTGGATTGCTGCGCTCCGGAGGAAGGGAGCTTCCTCTCGATTTCGTGCAAGTTTCAGTAAAACCCGCCGTTTCAACTACCACCGACCAAAAAAATAAAACCTACCACCGACCGCTCCGTCCAGGGCCCAGAAAATTCCACGCCTATTTATTTATTTGTTTGTTTATTTTCTCCTTTTCCTTCGCATGCATGAACCGTAAGAAACCTGTCGGAAGCTGCATGAGGGTAACGTCCTGTCGGAAGCTGCATGAGGGTAACGTTGAACCGTAAGAAACCTGTCGGAAGCTGCATGAGGGTAACGTTGCTTATGTCCGACACGTGGCATGCCCCCACACGTCTGTCAGACTTTCTGGGATTGCCGTGAGTCCCACTTTTTTCATCCAACGGTCGTGGGCTCCACCACAACTATCGATTTGCATGTCCTTTGGCTGGGTCACATCACCGGTCCACGTGTCGACTCGAAGTCTCTTTTTTTTTTTTTCCACTTTTTCAAGTTATATGTTAGTTGTCTGAACAAGAAAAAAGAAGGGGTTGGAGTTAGCTGTTCCGACGAAAAAAGAAGTTATGTTAGTTGATCCGAGGGAGGGCGCATCTTCTACCTATCCAGAGAAATTTGCAGACTAATGGCAGCTAAAAACTAATAAATTAATGACTAATTATCTTCTTTGAGAATTTGTAAACCTGAGAAATGAGAAGAACATTGAAATTTTTAAAAATGATGACCTTTGAATATCATAAAAGAAAATTATATATATTACTTTCAATTAGAATCCAGCATTAGTTTAATAATGTAAAATGAATATATGATTATCATCCTAGAAAGCCTATGATTATATTTTACTCTTTTGAAGAAGAGTATCCCCTTCCATTAAGATCTAGTAATCTTAGACATAAAATTTTGATTATGAGATTTGATTTTTAATGAGGAGAGATCAAAAATGATATTTAAACGAATAGGTCACATATTGAAATATGAATTAAAGAGTACATGTAACTTTACGGATTAGTCTTCAAGCTAACATTATTTTAAAGAGCTAGAATGATTTTCACATTTTGATATCTCCACATAACATGAAAGAAAGGGAGAATTGAACATCTCATGTTAAAGCGGATTATGTTTTTAGTCAAAGATAAGTTCGTCATTATAGAAGTGGGATATTGTCATATTCGACTAGGCGAAAAGGACCACAAAATGAGTTTCTATAATCTGGTCATTGTAGTCTTAAACTTGTTCATCCATTTTGAATTTTTCAAGCATGCTCTATAGGTGTTTGATAAAATAGTTTTACTAAATGAATCATCGTGTAATGGGAATAGCGTGACATGGACTAATATCCAACAAAATGATGACACGACATGGACTGATATTCAGTGTACTTTTTGATCAAGCAACTGAAGCCTTAAATCAACCCATAATCCTCAAATCCCCAAATCAGTCCCTCCCATTTGAGTCATATTTCCCCTTAGAAACCCCAACTCCAGTCTTAGCAGCAAAATTTAAAGCCACGACAAGGTGAGCTCGAGATTCTACAAACAAAGAGTGATTATGTTAAGTTTACAGAGAATTAGCTAAAGATATAACTTCAATTGTGATCTCCTCAAGAGTGTGTTGTCTTTTCATAACCTATTTGTACTATCCGATTGGTAATGCTACAAGTATGCAGTATTTGAGATGCTATATTTGAATTTTTTCCAACCGTCGGGTCGAGGATATCGCGTCTTCCGCTTGGATAATAACGCAAGTCCAGTCCAAGTGTCAACTCACGATTTAAAGAACAATGCAAAGGACACATGGCGAAAAGGGTCGCGTTCTTGGAGTCTCTTTTTTCCCACTATTCCAGTTATGTTAGTTAATTCGAGGGCGGGTCCATGTTACTTTACTTTGTCAAAGAAATTTTACCCACTAATGGCGGCTAAAACCAATGGATTATTGACTTGTCTTCTTCGAGAACTTGTTGACCCAAGAAACCAGGCTTTTGAAGTTTTTAAAGACGATGATCTTTGAATATAACAAAAGAGGATAGTATTTTTACAACTCTCAACCAAAAATCCAGAATTGATTTATTATCATATAAAGTAACTATTGGGATATCGTTCAAAAAAGCCAAAGACAAACAAATAACTCTATTTTATTTTATTTTAAAAAAAAATTGATTTTGAGATAATAGGACATACCGTAAATGATATATGACCATATTAGTGATATATCGAGACATGAATTAAATAAATACATATTACTTTATAAATTAAGTTTACTAATGAGTTTTTTAACTAATATCTTTTCAAAGATATGGAGTAATTTTCACTTTTCGATATCTTCAAATTACATGAAAATAGAGGGGCGTTTAGACATCTCGTGGTATAGCAAATTAGACCTTTTGTCAAGGATAAGTTTGTCATTTTAGGGGAGACGGAGTTTTATTACATATTCAAATAGATGAAAACCGAGCACATGACAAGTTTCTATTATTTGATCATCGCAAGAGTGCAAGTGCACCTCATATCTTTTCACCGAATCCCCCCCCCCCCCAAAAAAAAAAAAAAAAATCCCCACTTTTCTTTAGTGAATTTTTTATAATTACTTGCTATCAACTATTTGGCGATGGAGGGTTACCCTTATCGTAGACCTTTTCACGGTGCCTTTCCTTCTCTCTACCAAAATGAGATTATAAAAATTTTGATGCTATTTGTTTGGGTAGTTCTCCATTATACTCATATAATAGTCTAAGAAAAGATATTGTCGAGATCAAAAAAGAAAAACTATGACTATAGATATACAACAGAAAATAATAAATATTAACTTGAAATTTCGTTTCACATATTTTTGTGCACATCACTAAACAAAAGAAAACAAAAAAATAATTAAGATAAATATTTATCTTGAATCCCTAAATCATGGAAATGAAAAGGGAAAATAAAACCCTTCCCTTTCAAAAGCAAAAAAAAAATAGAGCTACCAATTCCAATTGTAGGTGACTCTATCATTGCTTTACACACTTACAAAAGAAGGCCCTTACACTCAACTAGGCTGCGGACGGGGCGGTTATGAAGCGGAAAGCTCCGGCCTCGGCCAACGCCGCAAGGAAGCGATCCCATTTCGTTTGCTTCGCCGCTGCATCTCTTGCGACAATATTCTTGTAGTCTAGAGACTCATCATCATAAATATCCCACCACTTCTTCACCAGCATCTTGATATCGTCTCGATCCATGTACTGTTCCTCGCCTGTGTACAGCCACGGCTTCGACCCAGCGGCACAATAATGAACAACCTTCACCTTGTCCAGCTCAACGTTCTCAGGATGACGCCACAACATCGCAAGCACAAGGTTGTACACGTTGGGAATTGGTTTGTAGATGTCCTTGAAGTACATGTTCAAGAAGTCTTGCTCAGCAAACGAAGTTGGTGGTGTGACCTTGAGGGTTTCGAGCAAATCGTGGTAAGTGTCTAGGTTTGGTTCGTACACGAACATGCCGGCGTTGAAGTAGAAAGGCGGCTTCGGGCCGACATGGTCAGGCCATTGGACCTTGTCCGGGCACTGTTGGCAATACCCGATTTCGTACTGAGGGGTGTGGCTCCATATCTTCTCGCAAAAGCAGTCCATGACCGCGTAGAAGAAGCCATTCTGGAGATCGAAGAGGTGATCGATGTTGTCAAAGACTTGGATGTCACCATCCAAGTAGATCATCTTGTCGTACTCCACAAACTGCAATTCAAGAACCAAGATCAATAACTTAACATAACCAGGCCGATAGTACTTCTCAATCCTAACTTTCAAAGGAGACAAAGATCTAAATTGCAAGGAAATATAAAACAACAAAGCATACCTCCCAAATTCGGAGCTTGGAGTAGTTGATGACGTAATAGGCCATGGCGAACTGGGTCTGGTTCTCTGGCGGATAGACGGGCTCGATCTCCCTCACGATGCAACCTTGATCCTCCAGGATCTTCCGGTGATCCGCTGGCACGTCAGGCAAGATTGCCACCACGAGCGGGTACTTGCTCTTCGCCTTCCTCAGCCCCTTGGCCAGCCCAACCACGCCCTTCACGTAATGGCCGTTTCCGGCCAAAAACGTCACGTAGGCACAGGTGGGCTGGTTCTCGGGCTTCGGCTTCACGAGGCCATTAGCGGCAGCATCAGCGGCGATGATGGGAGCCATTTCTCTAGTAGGAAAGGTTTGAGGTTTTTGTGAGTGGAATGAAGAATGAGTGTTTGGGAAGGTCTTGCAATTTGCTTGGCTGAGTTTGAGTGGATGCACTTGGCGAGAGGAGGATGCACGGTTTATATAAAGTTGGAGAAATAATTTTTAATTAAGGTGACTAAATCCTGGAGATATTGCGGTGATTGGGACGTGGCATGGAACTTGCTCGAATCGAGGAGTTTCATACCGACAGACCAAAGATTTTGTCTGTCCAATGGGGGTAAAGCTAGGCCATCTCCCCTTAAACGAAGTCGTTTCGGAGCTCCACCAATGGATCGAATTCCACGTGCGTCAGTGCGAGTCGATCGGACGGTCGTCAAGCAAGGTCCGGGTCTTGTGGACGGTGCTAGAACGTGCGAAGAGTCATGTTGTCGAATTTTTAGCGTGACCAACAAGTCAAGCTCTTGGCAGATTTACTACTATCGCCCCAGCAAGCAACTTCAAATGCACATTTAAGATTATAGGGTGCCGTGGTAGGGGGCGGTTTCCGAGGATAATGTTATGCCCTCGCCCAAAAGTGGAAGTAAACAAGTGTACAGTGGGATCTCATGGGAAAGTGCTTTTAACTCTCTTGACTGACGGATACAATAGTAGTAAGATAAGCTTAGCCAAATACCCAAAAAGAATGAAGTTGTACCCACGAAGAAAAATGGTAAAAAATAGAGTATAACAATTATAAGTAAATGAGTTTTTACTGTGTTGACTTGCCAATCCTAATGAGTTTTGATGGTATGAATCAAAATTCGAAGAGAAATCAAATGGCTAAAAGCAATCCCTTTGATGGCTAGGAGAGCCGAGGGTATGGAATAATATATTTGCCACATATTTTGTCTTTGTTTCCCTTGATTCTTACCATAGGCTATCTTGCATTGATATCTTTTATCTAGAGACAAGGAAGTGAAAACCTAACTATTGTGGAATACTCTACAAACCTGAATAACCAATTAAATTCGGACCTTTAGCCTAAGCAAATGATCCACACCAAAGTAGTTTGGTGCAATTGACAGGATCTAAAAGAACAACCCTGATTTCCAAGCTACAAATGAGGCGGCACCTTGACTACTTATGTTGACCTCGCGGGTTTTTTGAAAATCAACATTAGCCTTTCACCAATAAATTTTACAAAAGTTTGTGTTATACAGTAACTTTATAATATTAAAGGAGGATCAAATTGTGTTCCAAGGGAAGCTATAGCTCTGTTAGATGAATCGTGATTCTTTAAATATGTGTGAGAATTAATCAAAATCATCAATTTTTTGTAGGTTAACCAAATCATTTTTACTTTGCTAAAAAGATCCTAAGTTTATTGTCCTAAACGTATATTTATTTTATCCACGCGCAAAAGGCGGCGCTCTTTAATTTTGATTGTATATGATACAGATAAAGTACTCGAGCATCGAAACTCGCTATACTCGACACATTTTTCACTTGTTCCCGCTCCCACGGCGTTTGAGATATTTGTCTTGGAGTCGATGAGGAGCTCGACGGACCAGATGATGCGGCTCCACGCGGGGAGCTGCACGTGAGCAGCACTGGATCCCTGCGCTCTGGAGGAAGGAAGCTTTCCCTCGATTTCGTACAAGTTTCAGTAAAACCCGCCGTTTTGACTACCGCCGTCCAGCGCCCAGAAAATTCCACGCTTTATTTATTTATTTGTTTATTTATTTTCTCTTTTTCCTCGTATGCATGAATCATAAGAAACCTGTCGGAAGCTGCATGAGGGTAACGTTGCATGGGACAGACACGTGGCAAGCCCCCACACGACTGTCAGACTTTCTGGGATTGTCGTGGGTCCCTCTTTTCGGGTAAGATTAAGAAATGGTACGAGCAGGTATTGCTGAGTGATATAGTCTAAGTTTACGGGGTTAGTAATACGGAAATTTTTGACTGAATTTCTGAAAACTCATACCCCATCAGGCGTGAGCGCAAAGTGAGTGAATGTGAAGGCGAGAGAGAATACAAAGGGAGTCATGAAAGTAAATTGAATCTAAAGTGTAAAATCATTTATAACTCATTTGACATTCTTATTATGTCTATATCTATTTATAACTTATTTATTTAATATAATTGATTTATTTATAACTCATTTAACACTAATATTGATTAAAAAAATGAGTTTATAACATATTTTGACAAGTCCAACTACATCCTTCATCTAATTAGTCGAGCCCGACCTTTCCAATTTGGTGGCATGAAATGAAACTCCAAGATTCAATAAGTCTTTATTGCTCTCACTAGAGACTGCCGTTACTCTTAGACCACTAATAATAGTCAAAGGTTAATGTAATAATCGGAAAACCACCCATAAAAAAAAAAAAAAAAAAAAAAAAAGTAATGCTATGACCAAGGAAATTCTTAAATTTATTACTAGGGGAATTTCACTCACCATGGACTAATAGTAATCTCGAGATAAACATAAAGCAAATTTTTGTCCAATAAATTTGTTAATGTGCTTGATGAGCACGTATTAAATGACTAGATATGAAAAAATTATCATTTTTAATGCTTCGGCTGTTATATTGAAATGCATAGTTAATTTATTGAAAATTAATGCTTTCTTTGTATACATGCTTAGCAATTTTTCAGAGGGTACTTATAAATTAAACTCTATTTTTAAATTAAAAGCTCAATGGTGTTTTCTTAGAATCACCTTTTTATCTCAAGTCTTTCTTTTTTTCTGTAAATCACAATTAAAAAGAGGCACTTAATTAAAACAAAAAATTACATTTATTACATTATAGTATTAGTATATCATTAGATTACGTTTGCGGCAGTATATGAGGTGTTATATTAGATTTTTCTCCAACGGTCGGGGCCTCCACCACCACTATCGATTTGTGTGTCCCTTGGTTGGGTCACAACACCGGTCCACGTGTCGACTCTTGATTCAAATGGCGGTGCAAAGGACACGTGCCGAATAGGGGTTGCATCCTCGGAGTCCTTTTTTGCCACTTTTTCAAGTTATGTTAGCTGTCTGACCAGGCAAAAAAAAGAGGTTAAGTTAGCTGTTCCGACGAAAAAAGAAGCTATGTTAGTTGATCCGAGGGAGGGCGCATCTTTTACTTATCCAAAGAAATTTGCATACTAATGGCAGCTAAAAACTAAAAAATTAATGACTAATTATCTTCTTTGAGAACTTGTTAACATGAGAAATGAGAGTTTTGCAATTTTTAAAGGTGACAACCTTTGAATATCATAAAAGAAAATGATATATGTATTATTTTCAATCAGAATCTAGAATTAGTTTAATGCCGTAAAATGAATATATAGTTATCATCCGAAAGAGCCTATGATTCTGTTTTACTCTTTTGAAGAAGAGTATCCCCTTCCATTAAGATCTAGTAATCTTAGACATAAAAATTTGATTATGAGATTTGATTTTTAAATGAGGAGAGATCATAAATAATATTTAAACGAATGGGTCACATATCAAAATATGAATTAAAGAGTACACGTTACTTTACAAATTAGTCTTCGAGTAACATTACTTTAAAGATCTAGAGTAATTTTCACATTTTGATATCTCCACATAACATGAAAGAATGGGATAATTGAACTTCCCAAGGGAGAATATTGAACATCCCATGTTAAAGCGGATTATATTTTTAGTCAAAGATAAGTTCGTCATTATAGAAGTGGAGTACTATCATGTTCGAGTAGGCAAAAGGGAACACACAACGAGTTTCTATAATTTGGTCATCGTAGTCTTAAACTTGTTCATCCATTTTGAATTTTTAAAGCATGCTTTGTAGGTCTTTGATAAAATAGTCTTACTGAATGAATCATCGCATAATGGCAATGGCGTGACATGGACTGATATCCAACAAAATGATGGCACGACATAGATTGATATTCATCGTACTTTTTGATCGAGCAACTGAAGCCTTAAATCAGCCCATAATCCTCAAATCCCCAAATCAGTCCCTCCCCTTTGAGCCATATTTCCCCTACTCTGGTCTTTGCAGCAAAATTTAAAGTCAAAGACAAAGGTGAGCTCAACATTCTACAAACAAAGAGTGATTATGTTAGGTTTACAGAGAATCAGTCAAAGGTATAACTTTGATTACAATCCTCTCAAGAGTGTGTTGTCTTTTCATAACCTATTTTTATTGTTTGTGTTGGTTTCTTCGCATGTGATGTGTCGATGGTCTCTTGGTAGAAAAAAAAAACATATAACCTGTTAGTACAAAAGTCGAGAGAAATGATAAATCGGCATTGATATGCACTTTTAACTATGAAAAATTTATCCACCGCTCAATACTTGACGTGCTATAATAGGACATGTTGAGTTAATGTCATTTCCATAATTGGTTTTTATTTATTTAATCTTTTATATATGACTATAAATCCCAATTGAAAGGAGCCACTTAATCCGATTGGTAATGCTACAACTATGTAGTATTTGAGATGTTACTTCAGAATTTTCTCCAGCCGTTGGGTCGGGCCCACCCCCCCCAACCGGTATTGCGCGTCCGTCGCTCGGAAAATAACGCTAATCCAGTCCAAGTGTCAACCCACGACTTAAAGGACGGTGCAAAGGACACGTGGTGAAAAGGCTCGCGTTCTTGGGGTCTCTTTTTTCCCACTATTTCAGCCATGTTAGTTAATCCGAGGGCGGGTCCATGTTACTTTACTTGGTCAAAGAAATTTAACCCACTAATGGCAGCTAAAACCGATGGATTAGTGACTAAACTGTCTTCTTCTGAGAACTTGTTGACCCAAGAAACCAGGCTTTTGAAGTTTTTAAACACGATGATCTTTGAATATAACAAAAAAAGATACTATTTTACAACTTTCGACCAAAAATTCAAGAATTGATTTCTTGTCATATAAAGTAACTATTGAGCTATCATTTAAAAGAGCCTAAGGCAGACAAATAACTCTATTGTATCTTTAAAAAATTGATTTTGAAATAATAGGACATATTGTAGATGATATATCAACGCACTAGTGATATATAAAGACATAAATTAAATAAATACATGTTACTTTACAAAATGAGTTTTACTAATAAGTTAATATCTTTTCAAAGATGGAGTAATTTTTACTTTTTGATATCTTCAAATTACATGAAAATAGAGGGATGTTTAAACATCTTGCGGTACAGCAAATTAGACTTTTTGTCAAAGATAAGTTTGTCATTTTACAGGAGACGGAGTTTTATTACATATTCAAATAAGATGAAACTGTGCACACGACAAGTTTCTATAATTTGGTCATCGCTAGAGTGCAAGTGCACCTCATATCTTTTTCATCGATTCTCCTCCAGTCCCCCTTTTCTTTAGTGAATTTTTATTTATTCTTTTTCGATATCTTTTTTATAATTACTTTATATCAACTCTTTGGCGATGGAGTTTACCCTTACCGTAGACCTTTTCACGGTGCCTTTCCTTCCCTCTACCAAAATCAGATTATAAAAAATTTGATGCTATTTGTTTTGGTAGTTCTCCATTATATTCATATAATAGTCTAAGAGAAGGTATCCATCGAGATTAAAGAAAAGATTCTACGACTATAGTTATACAACAAAAATTACATCAATTAATTTAATATGCCATTTAACATATGTTTGTACACATCACTTGACAAAAGAAAAAAAAACAGTTAAGAGAAATATTTATCTAGAATCCGTAAATCAAGAAAATGAAAGGGAAAATAAAATCCTTCCCTTTCAAGAAAAAAAAAATAGAGCTACCAATTCCAATTGTAGCTGACTCTATCATTGCTTTACACACTTACAAAAGAAAAAGCCCTAATTACACACAGCTAGGCTGCCGTTGGGGCAGTTATGAAGCGAAAAGCTCCGGCCTCTGCCAACGCCGCAAGGAAGCGATCCCATTTTGTTTGCTTCACCGCTTCATCTCTTGCAACAATGTTCTTGTAATCCAATGGCTTGTCATCGTAGATATCCCACCACTTCTTCACCAGCATCTTGATATCGTCCCGATCCATGTGCTGTTCCTCGCTTGTGTACCACCACGGCTTCGACCCCGTGGCACAATAAGGACAACCTTCACTTTGTCGAGCTCAACGTTCTCAGGATGACGCCACAACATCGCAAGCACAAGATTGTATACGTTGGGAATTGGTTTGTAGATATCCTTGAAGTACACGTTCAAGAAGTCTTGTTCAGCAAACGAAGTTGGTGGTGCGATCTTGAGGGTGTTGAGCAAATCATGCCGCCCACAGCCTGCGGACCGTCGACAATCGTCCATGGGAGAGGACGGCGGTCGGCGATGACGGTCAGTGGTTGGCTATCGAGCGGTTGTCGTGCAGCGGTTGGGCGGCTATCGTGCAGCGGTCGGGCGGTTGTCGTGCGGCTATGGTGCGGCTGTCGTGCAGCGATCAATGGCGGTTGTTGGTCAACGGGGGTGGTCGGTGGGTTGTGGGCGGCGGCAATTATGGTCACTGGCGATTGTGATCTAGGATGCGACGAGGTCGCATTTCCTCAACTCAGTAGCCTTCGAGCAGTGTCACTCTAATTGCAGCAACGATGTCACCTCGTACATATTCTTCATGGACAACTTGATTAACTCCGCTGAGGACATGGGGCACCTCCACGATTGCAGGATCATAGAGCACTAGCTCGGGAGCAACGCCGAGATCGCTGACCTCTTCAACCAGCTTTGCAAGGAGGTGATATTGGTCGACAGCCACAATTATCTCTCTGGATTGTCTAAGGATGTGAACACTTACTCCGGCAATAAGTGGAATGATTGGATACCCATTCTCAAGCTTAAGTACTTCAGTAATCCCTGGTCAATCATTTCCTTAATTACTGCTTTCATTTTGCTTGGGCTCACTTTGGCACAAACCTTGTATGGAATCTTTGGCTACTACAAGCCAGGTTCTTGATTTCTCGTAGAGTGGAGATTATCTAATGAGTGTTTTACGAGTGATGAATCTCCGGTAAAAATCTAGAATTAGGATTGTGGCTAATAGAGTATTAGGATGCGTTTGGTAATCTTTCTATTCCTATTAGAATATGTTTGGTGTACGAATCATAATTTTTTTTGTGCCATAGAATTTCTTTTAATATTCTTATACTTTGTTATATTTTTGTTTTTTCTTTTTTTTTTTCTCCTCCTCTAGCTGGCGTCAACGGCTAGTGATTGAAATTTCACCATGCAGGCCCTTAGCAGCCAATTTGTAGATGAATCTGTGAGATGTGTTGGTCTCACACCTATAGAAAAGATGTGATTGGTCGATCTCAAACTACATTATTTGTATTTGTTATGTAATTTTGAGTTCAATGTGGTAATATACTTTCTGAAACCCATCTTAGTCTTTTTATGTCAAATTATGACTTTCCATTGATAAATCTTTCAACCTTTTTGTAATTCTATTAAGTGTTTAAATTACGTGATGGATGTAACGTTTTTAGATAAAATTGAGCTAAAGTCTTAAAGCATTCTTTTAAGAGGTGATAAAAAATGGGCTCTGAAAAAAATAAAAAAGAACAACTCATCCAGATTAGGAAAAGTAAATTCGTCTTTCTGCTACGCCAAAACAACATCTAAGGGCTTGCATGGCAACGTTTCTGTTTCTCCCAATTTATGTTCTTTTGTTCCTCGAAACCAAAAAAGAACATAAATCCATTTGGCAACGCCAATTTATTTTTCTATTCCCCATAATAGAAAAAGTAGCCAGGGAATAGATTTGAAAAAGAAATAAGAAACCAAATAAATAAATAAAAAGTAACTTCTTTCTCCCAAGAACAATTTCTAGAAATAAATCCAATTTTTCTTTTCCATTTTTCTTTTGTTCTTCTTCCTTACTATAGCCACCGCTAGCTCCCTTGCTAATCGCCAACCACCTCCGGCTGCCCACGGCCATCATCGACCAACCGCCGCCGCCTGACCATTGGCAACCATCGTCATTGCCGCCGCTCGATCATCGTCGGCCGACCATTAGCCACCGTCACTTGACTGTCGGCGATCATTATCGTCGTCGCCACCCAATTGTTGTCACTACATCCCTTCACCGCCCGCGACCATCATCGCCGCCGCCCACAACCCACCAACCACCCTTACCGGCCGACAATCGCCACCGATTGCCGCTCGATCGCCACACAATAGCCACCGAACGCCACACAACGGCCGATTGCCGCTCAACCGTCGCACGACAACCACCCGATCGCCGCACGACAGCCGCTCGACCGCCGCATCATAGCCGCTCAACCGTTGCATGACAGCCGCTCGACAGCCAACCGCCGACCGTTGTTGCGACCGCCGCCCACAACCCACCGACCGTCGTCCTCTCCTGCGACCGATCCGAGCGCTAGCGGTCGGTGGGCTGTGGGCAACGATTGTCACTAGCAACAAAGCAAGCGGTGGTCATGCGGTGGCGGGCGGCGACTAGCGATCTATGAGCAAGAAGAAAAATTGAATAAATACAAAAATTTATAAATCATACTAAACGCATTTCTATTCTTTTTTTATTTCAAGAATAGAAATTTTGTATCATTACCAAACATATTATTTTACTCAGAAATTATTCCCTAGAGTAGAAATAAAAAAGAACTATTTTTGAAAAGAAACTATTCCTCAGAGTAGAAGCGTTGTCATGCGTACCCTAACACACCTACTCCCCAGAAGAAAAAACGGAAATAATATTTTTACACCAGAAAGGACATTATAGAATAGGCTGAGAAAAAACTAGAAGCAATTTAAAAAGATGCCATTGGTGGAAGAAATATATTTGCAAACTTAGTAGAAAGAAGAGACATGAGGATGTTACCCTGGTTGGAGACTCCTGAGTCCTCCTCCTGTCGGCATTTTGACCGATGCGATGGTGAGACCCACGGGAGGGAAACACAGATAAATAAGTTCAAGACAAGAAAAAAACCAACCTCATATGGATCCATAATCAGCAGACGAAGAGTTAATAGGGCCAATCGAAGAATCTAAAGAATTTTCATCCGTAAAATGTTTGCTTATGTGGGAGAGGCCAAGCTTTCTCGCATTGTTGCACTTAGAATCAAAATCAACAAGCCAGTGAGTTTCTCCCCCAAAATTAAAAACCTGGAAAATAAAATCAAACCTGACTTGCGGTCGTAGATCTAAGGCTTCTCGAGAGACTGCTTTGAGTAGAGCAGAAAGCAAGTTGTCAACAGAAGATTAAACGAGAGGGTAGAGCAATTGCTTCTTGGTTGTGAGTCAGGGGGGATGGACAGAGGCGAGCAAAATCGGCCATCGGGAGAGAGCACAATTTGAGAATAATGAGGTCGCGGAAGTGCGCCAAGAGAATGCAACCCTAAGGATGGGGCCATTGAGTGGAGAGAGAAAGGCCGTCATTGGGAGGGAGTGACGATCGTCAGAGGAAGCGCTAGACTGGAAGGTCCAATGCGTTAGGGTAGACTGTAAAGAGAGCGTCGAGCATTTGAGGAGATGGAAGAGAGAGCAAGTAAAGAGGAGAGAGAACGCTCTACCCTTCGCCCGCACTGGTTTGAACTGGGATGACGTGGACCTGCCCGGCCCAGATAGCTGTGAGCTGTTGAACGGTTCAAAGTAAAAATAATGTGAAGTTGTTAAGGTATTTAATATTTTCTCCTTTTATTTAAGTCACGACACTGGTTCACCTGTCAACTCTTGATTTAGAGGACGGTGCAAAGGACAAGTGGTGAATAGGAGTTGCATCCTCATAGTACCTTTCTCCTACTTTTTCAAGTTATGTTAGTTGTCTGACCAAAAAAAAAAGTAATGTTAGTTATTCTGACCAAAAAGAAAAGTCATGTTAGTTGATCAGAAGGAGGGTGCATCTTTTACATCTAAAAAATATGCACACTAATGGGAGCTAAAAACTAATAAATTAGTGACTAATTGTCTTCTTTGAGAACTTGTTAATGTAAGAAATGAGAGTTTTGAAATTTTTAAAGATGATGACCTTTGAATATCATAAAAGAAAATAATATATGTATTGCTTTCAAAAAAAATCCATTATTGGTTTAATGCTGTAACATGAATATATAGTTATCATCCTAGAGGAACCTATGATTCTATTTTAATCTTTTGAAAAAGAGTACCCCTTCCATTAAGATTTAGTCATCTTAGACATAAAAGTTTGATCAATGAAGAGAGATCATAAATGATATTTAAAAACGAAAGGGTCATATATTGAAATATGAATTAAAGATTACATGTTATTTTATAAATCAAATTTACAAATCAATCTTTGAGCTAACATTACTTTAAAGATCTAGAGAGTTTCGCATTTTGATATCTCCACATAACATGAAAGAAAGGAAGGATTGAATATCTCATGTTAAAGCTGATTATACTTTTAGTCAAAGATAAGTTCGTCATTATAGAAGTGGTGTATTGTCCTAATCGAGTAGGCAAAAGAAACACACATAAGTCTTTGATGAAGTAGCTTTACTAAATCAATCATCGTGTAACGACGATGGTGTGATATGGATTGGTATCCAACAAAATGATGGCTCGACATGGACTAATATTCAGCATACTTCTTGATCGAGCTATTGAAGCCCGAAATTAGCCCATAATCCTTAAATCTCCAAATTTGTCCCTCCCATTTGAGCCATATTTCCCCTAAGAAACCCCAACCGCGGTCTTTGTGGCAAAATTTAAAGCCAAGATGAAGATGAGCTTGAGATTCTACAGATAAAGAGTGGTTGCATTAGGTTTACAGAGAATCAGTCAAAGATATAGCTTTAATTGTGATCATCTCCAGAGTGTGTTGTCTTCTCATAAGCTACTTGTACTGTTTGCATTAGTTTATATACTTGTGACGCATCAGTAGTCTCTCAATGAAAAAAAAAAAATTATTTCGCCTTTTTGTAAAAACGTCGAGATAAATGATTAATTGCTATTGACATGCACTTCTAACTATGGAAATTTTTTCGGTCGCTTGATACTTGACGTGTTATCACATGACATGTTGAGTTAATGTCATTTCCGGAATCGATTTTTATTTTAATTATTTTATGTATGAATATAAATTCCCACTTATTTTAATTATTTTATGTATGAATATAAATTCCAACTTAAAACAGGAAGTTGATCAGACTTGCGATCCTACAAGTATTTGGTACCTCAGATGTTACATTAGAATTTTCTCCGTCGGTTGGGTCGGGGCCCCACCACCCGTATCAATTTGCGCCTTTGGCTTGGATAATAACACCTGTCCAATCCAAGTGTCAACTCCCGATTTAAAGGACGGTGCAAAGGACACGTGGCGAAAGGAGTAGCGTCCTTGGAGTCTCTCTTTTTTCCCACTATTCTAGTCACGTTAGTTAATCCCAGGGCGGGTCCATGTTACTTGGTCAAAAAAAATTTACCCACTAATGGCAGCTAAAACCAATAGGCTAGTGACTAATTTTATTCTTCGAGAACTTGTCGACCCAAGAAACGAGACTTTTGAAGTTTTTAAGGATGATGATCTTTAAATATAAGAAAATAATATTTTTATAACTTTCCATCAAAAATCGAGATTTGATTTACTTTCATATAAAGTGACCATTGAGCTATCATTCTGAAAAGTATAAGGCAAACAAATAACTCTATTTTATTTTAAAAAAAATTTATTGCGAAATAACAAGACACATCGTAAATGATATATGACCAAAATAGTATTATATCAAGATATCAACTAAAAAAATACTTGTTATTTCTTTATAAATCAAGTTTAAAAATAAGTCTTTTAGCTAACTCTTTCTTGAAGATTTAGAGTAATTTTCACTTTTTGATGTCTCCAAATTACATGAAAAGGGAGAGAGGTTTAAACATCTTGTGGTACACAGAATTATACTTTTAGAGGAGACAAAATATTTGTTATATCTAAATAAAACTGAGTTTCTATAATTTGATCGTTGCAAGAGTGCAAACGTACCTCGTGTCTTATTACTAACTTTCCCCCTTCTCTAGTGATTTTTTGTTTAGTCTTTGCTCGAATTCTTTCTTTCTTTCTATTTTGTATAATTACTTTCTATCAACTGTTTAGCCATAAAGTTTACTCTTTATCCTCGACCCTTTCAAGTGCCTTTCCTTCACTCTACCAAAATTAGATAATAGAAGATTTGATGCTGTTTGTTATCGTGGTCCTCCATTGTATTCACATAATAGTCTGAGAAAAGGTATCCATTGAGATTAAGAAAAAGTCTACAACTATATATATGCATATATGTATGTATGTATATATATAGATATATATATATATATATATATATATATATATATATATATTTATAACGAAAATAACATGTATTAATTTGAAATTTCGTTTACATATATTTGTACATATTACTCAATAAAAGAAAACGAAAAAAAATAATTAAGAGAAACATTTTATCTTCAACCCCCAAATCAAGGAGATGAAAGGGAAAATAAAACCCTTCCCTTTCAAGGTAAAAAAAGAGCTACCAATCGCAATCGTAGCTGACTCTTTAATTGCTCTACACACTTAAAAAAAGAAAGCCCTAATTACACGCGACTAGGCCGCGGATGGGGCGGTAACGAAGCGGAAAGCTCCAGCCTCCTCCAACGCCGCAAGGAAGCGATCCCATTTTGTTTGCTTCGCCGCTTCATCTCTTGCGACAATATTCTTGTAGTCCAGGGACTCATCATCATAAATATCCCACCACTTCTTCACGAGCATCTTGATATCGTCTCGATCCATGTGCTGTTCCTCGCCTGTGTACCGCCACGGCTTCGACCCAGCGGCACAATAATGAACAACCTTCACCTTGTCCAGCTCAACGTTTTCAGGGTGACGCCACAACATCGCGAGCACAAGGTTGTACACATTAGGAATCGGTTTGTAAATGTCCTCGAAGTACATGTTCAAGAAGTCTTGTTCGGCAAATGCAGTCGGAGGTGTGATCTTGAGGGTTTCGAGCAAATCGTGGTAAGTGTAGAGGTTTGGCTCGTACACGAACATGCCGGCGTTGAAGTAGAGAGACGGCTTCGGGCCAACGTGGTCGGGCCATTGGACCTTGTCGGGGCATTGTTGGCAATACCCGATTTCGTGTTGAGGGGTGTGACTCCATATCTTCTCGCAAAAGCAGTCCATGACTGCATAGAAGAAGCCGTTCGGGAGGTCGAAGAGGTGGTCAATGTTGTCGAAGACTTGGATGTCTCCATCCAAATAGATCATCTTATCGTACTCCACAAACTGCAATTCAAGAAACCAGATCAATAACTCAATTTCCTGGCTAATAGTACTTCTCAATCCTAAATTTCAAAGGAGACAAAGATCTAAAATACAAAGAAATATTTAATAACAAAGCATACCTCCCAAATTCGGAGCTTGGAGTAGTTGATCACATAATAAGCCATGGCAAACTGAGTTTGGTTCTCCGGCGGATACGCAGGCTCGATCTCCCTCACAATACAACCCTGGTCCACCAGGATCTTCCGGTGATCCACCGGCACATCCGGCAAGATTGCCACCACAAGCGGGTACTTGCACTTTGCCTTCCTCAGTCCCTTGGCCAGGCCAACCACACCCTTCACGTAATCGCCGTTTCCAGCCAAAAACGTCACATAGGCACAGCTGGGCTGGTTCTCGGGCTTCAGCTTCACGACACCATTATCGGCAGCATCGGCGACGGCCATGATAGGAGCCATTTCTACGGTAGGAAAGGTTTGCGGTTTCGGTGAGTGGAATGTGAGTGTGTGGGTTTGAGAAGCTTTTGCAATTGCTTGGCTAAGTTTGAGTTGATGGGTTTGGCGAGATGGGGTGCGAGGTTTATATAGAGTTGGAGACCCGAATTTTCAATAAAGGTGAATAAATCCTGGAGATAATGCGGAGATTGATAGGGATTTTCATACCGACAGACCAAAGATTTTGTCTGTCCAATGGGGGTAGAGCTAGGCCACTTCTTCTTGAACGAAGTCTGTTTTGGAGCTCCACCAATGGATCGAATTCCACGTGGGCCAGTGCGAGTCGATCGGACGGTCGTCAAACGAGATCCGGGTTTCGTGGACGGTGCTCGAACATGCGAGAGAGAGAGAGAGAGTTAATGTTGTCGAATCTTTAGGGAGATCAACAAGTCAAGCTTTTCGCAGATTTACTACTGTAACCCTAGCGACCGACTTCATAATTACAAGACCACCATAGGGTATTATCGTAAATTTGAGAATATTCCAAGGGTGATTATATCTCAAAAATTCATTTAAGCTTGTGGGGTACCGTGAAAGGAGGCGGTTTCCGAGGATAATGTTACGCCCTTGCCCAAAAATTGGGAGTCAACAAGTCTATAGTCCCCTCTCGTGAGAAAGTGCCAACACTCTTTTTGACTAACCGGTGCCATAGTAGAAGGATAAGCTTAGCCAAATACCCAAAAAGAAAATAGTTGTACCCATAAAAAAGGGCAAAAATATGAGTACATTGATTGAATAAGTACATGCATCCTTACCGTTTGGACTCATCAATCTTTTTGAGTGTTAGTGTTGATCATAGTTATCTTGATTATATATTATATGTTTCTCTCCCTTTTTTATTTGAGGGGCACGCAAGCAAAAAACTTACCACTTATGACATATTTGATAACCGTTTGTTTCCGGAAATAATTTATGTTAAAAAATAGTTTTATTATTATTATTATTATTATTATTATTATTATTATTATTATTATTATTATTATTATTATTATGTTCTCTATACTAGCTTTTAAACATTTAAAGGCGTTTAGTAACTGTTCAAATTTTCTATTCTCAAGATAGAAATACATGTGACTCTCGAATTCTCTTATGACTTAGAATTTTTAAAATTTTTTAATAATTTTTTTCTTTTTTTTCTTCTTTTTCCTTTAGCCAACGCCGAGTTGGCCAAACGAGAGTCACCAACCTCGTTGGCCCGAGCATCACTTAGCCACCAGCTAGGCTTGATCGATGAGGTTCGGCGAAGCTCCAACAAGGCTATCAACCCTTGTCTCGGATTGCCAAAGTCGACGATCGGCGAAAGGAAGAAGAAGAAGAAAAGGAAGAGAGAGAGAGAGAGGTCTTGATTCTAAAGTTGTTCTCGAATTAAAGAAGCAATTTTTTTAACTTATTGATTATGTTCCAAATTCATTCTCGGGAACAAAAAGTTACGAAATGAAT